>JAUNZM010000162.1:0-750000 GCA_033459285.1 Clamator glandarius
AACATGAGGGGAGGAAGGAAGGAAGGAAGGAAGGAAGGAAGGAAGGAAGGAAGGAAGGAAAAAACAAACGAGGGGAGGGGGTGGAGAAAAACTTTATACTCGATTTAAAAAAAAAAAAAAAAAAAAAAAGGAAGTCTGATAATCGAAATCCCTCTCTCGTCACTATATCTCCCGGCCCGGGCCGGGGGGCAGCCTGGGGGCAGTCAGAAGGGTCAAGGCGATCGGCCCTGGCGGGGGGGACCGGGCTGCCCCCTCCTGGGATGCAGGGATGGAGCGGGTGGTGCCGGTTGCCGAGTGGGTCACAGGGACAATTCCCAGGCCAGGAAGGGTGGTTCCAGCCGGGGAGCGATCCCCGGGATCTTCCCTGGGCGAGGCACGCTGATGGACCGCCAGCACCCAAATGGTTCATAAAAGCCACCCTGCCCCTCAGTATCCCCGTCATTGCGAGGAGAGGGCAGCGGGGACACATCCTGGGGTCTGTTGAGCCACTCGTGAGCAGATGTGCGGTGGGACCTGGGCTGTACAGGTGCGCCTGCCCTGCCTCTGTCAGTCCGTCTGTCTCTTTGGGTCTGCCCTGCCTCTGTCTGTCCGTCTGCCCCTTTGGGTCTGCCCTGCCTCTGTCTGTCCGTCTGCCCCTTTGGGTCTGCCCTGCCTCTGTCTGTCCATCTGCCCCTTTGGGTCTGCCCTGCCTCTGTCTGTCCGTCTGCCCCTTTGGGTCTGCCCTGCCTCTGTCTGTCCGTCTGCCCCTTTGGGTCTGCCCTGCCTCTGTCTGTCCGTCTGCCCCTTTGGGTCTGCCCTGCCTCTGTCTGTCCGTCTGCCCCTTTGGGTCTGCCCTGCCTCTGTCTGTCCGTCTGCCCCTTTGGGTCTGCCCTGCCTCTGTCTGTCCATCTGTCTCTTTGGGTCTGCCCTGCCTCTGTCTGTCCGTCTGCCCCTTTGGGTCTGCCCTGCCTCTGTCTGTCCGTCTGCCCCTTTGCTATGTCTGCCCCCCTTCTGTCTGTGTGTCTGCCTGTTTGTGTCTGTCTGTCTGCCGTGTGTGAACGAGTGTGTCCAGCGATTCCAGTAGGAGAGGCAAAAGAAAAAACATGTCAGTGCGGAAGAGAAGGGGAATATCAGGACAAAGATATTCAGGAATATCAGGAATAAGGGATATCAGGAAATAGTGCATCTGTGTGTGCGTGTGTGCGTTCGCACAGAGATGCTCTGGGCCCTCTGCCCATGGAGCAGTAGCAGATATTTTGTTGGTTGTGTTGGACTCCACTTTTTCCCCCTTTCTCCCCTTCATTTCCTCTTCCCCCCCTCCCTCCTCCCCGGGCGAAGGAGCGACCCCCTGCCCCGTTCTTTCCCTTTGCTGCTCGGGCCTGTTGGAGCGAGATAAGCCGGTCTAATAACACTATTGACAAACCCGGGGTTGGGTGGCAGCTTGACTCCCTGACCCGCAGGTGTTTTATTCGTTCCGACTCGTTAAAAAGCAGTCGGCGGCGCGTTTGTGGCAAATCATAGAGCGCCGGGTTGGAAAGGACCTTAAGGATCATCTGGTCCAGCCTTTTTAGGTGGTATTTAGTTTAAATGAGGTGACCCAGCACCCTGCCGAGCTGAGCCTTGAAAGTGTAGAGGAATCTACTGCTTCCCCGGGGAGATCTTGCCGATGTTAAACTGTTCTCATGGTGAAAAAAATTCATAGAATCATAGAATAACCAGGTTGGAAGAAACCCACCGGATCATCGAGTCCAACCGTTCCTATCAAACAGTAAACGATGCCCCTTAGCACCTCGTCCACCCGTGCCATAAACACCTCCAGGGAAGGGGAATCAACCCCCTCCCTGGGCAGCCTGTTCCAGTGCCCAATGACCCTTTCTGTGAAAAATTTCCTCCTAATGTTCAGCCTAAAATCGAATGTCTTCCGGAGTTCAATGGAATCTCCCAAGAAGCAACTTACACTCCTTACCCGTTGTCTTTTCCATGTGACCCCTTGTAAAAAAGGAGCCTCCATCCTCTTGGCAGACACCCTTTACTGTACTGGCACAGGGCAATAAGGTCTCCCCTAAGCCTTCTCCTCTCGAGGCTGAGCTTAGCTTTCTGAGTTCAGAAGGTTCTAAAGCTGTTCTCTCAGCTTCACGGTGCTGTGGCAGGTTTCCTAGTCCCCTGACCGTTTCAGTGTCCCTTCTCCGTGCCCCCTCCATCCCGTCCACACCTTTTTCCTGCGGTGGGGACCAAAACTGGACGCAGTTCTTCCCCCCGTGGCCTGACAAGCGCTGAGCGGGGTTGGGATAACGACTCAATTCTCTCTGCCGGCGCTGCCGTCCCCGCTGGATGAGCCCCAAGCATCCCGGGGATGCGGGAACCGGGGGGAATCGCCGTCCTGGGAGCGGGACGGGGGACGGCGGCGATCGCCGCGGCCGGAGGGCTCTCCCCTCGCCTTAACCCCTTCTCCGCCGCCCCGGGAGGGGCGAGCAGCCCCCGCCCCGCCGTGACAGGTGTGCGGCGGGGCCAATGGGGGCCGAGCCCGCGGCGGGGCCGGGCCAATGGGAGCCGGCGGCGGCCCTTGAAGGGGGAGAGCGGCGCCGAGCGCCCGCATAGCCGCCGGGAGACGCGGCCGGCCCGCGCTTCTGCCCCACCATCAGCCACCTTCTTCTTTCCTTCCCCCTCTTCCCCCCCGCCCCGTCCCATCCCGCCGGCGCTCCCATGGAAAAATCCAAAAATTTCCGCATCGACGCGCTGCTGGCTGTCGACCCCCCCAAGGCTGCGGCGGCGGCGGCGCAGAGCGCTCCGCTCTCCCTGGTCACCTCGCTGGCCGGCGGCGGCAGCCCCTCGTCCTCCTCCTCCTCCTCCTCCTCGTCCTCGTCGTCGTCCTCCTCCTCCGAGCCTCCCTCCGGCGGCGCCGCCGACAGCCCGTCCCCGCCGCGCCTGCTGGCCGCGCACTGCGCGCTGGTGCCCAAAGCGGGGTTCCTGCCCGCGGCCGGCGCCGCCCCGCACCCCGCGGCGCTGGGGCTGCCCCCCCCGGCGCAGGCGGCGCTCTACGGGCACCCGGTGTACGGCTACTCGGCGCTGGGAGGGCAGCACCCGGCCCTCTCCTACTCCTACCCGCAGGGAGCCCACCCGGCCCACCCCGCCGCAGACCCCGTCAAGCTGAGCGCCGGCACCTTCCAGCTGGACCAGTGGCTGCGAGCATCCACCGCCGGCATGATCCTGCCCAAGATGCCCGATTTCAACTGTGAGTATCGCAGCCTCGGCGCCTCCTTCCCTTCCCCCCGACCCCTGCTCGGGAGCTGCCTCCTTCCCCGAGCATCGTAGAAACGGTTCGGGTTGGAAGGGACCTTAAGCATCGCCCGGTTCCAGTCTCCCAGCTCGGGATCGGGCTGCCCAGGAGCCCCCCGCCCCGCCCCGGAGAAATTAAAAAGGGCCACGACTTTGAATATATGTACTTTTTAAAGATTTTATTTGTATTACGAATTGCAAACGGCGATGCGCTTAAACGGGAGGTGACTTCGAATCCCTCCATCTATCGCTCCATCTTTACTTTATATTTGCATTAGAAGGAGGAAACGGAGACCCGCTATGGGTCGCCTGTCCCCGAGTTGCTCCTCACAGCTCGGTTTTCCACTACGAAGGTGGAAAATCGCTTTTTTTTTTTTTTTTTTTTTTTTTTTTTTTTTTTTTTCCGTTGCAAACCCCTCTTCCCGGGCTGCAGGAGCCGCAGGGAAGGGGAGATGGGGGGACAGGAGCTGCCATGGTCTTTCCCCCCTCCCCTAAAAATCCTGGTCTAGATGCATCCCTCAAAGCACGGGTCATCGCTTCATCCCCAGCCAGCGCTCTTTTATTCCTCTTACCACAACTGGATTTATTATCATTACAGCAGCATCCTCCGGGCAAAGAGGGGTAGGGAAGATCTGGGGCTAGCCTAAAATTTGGAATTTTAGGATAACGAATAGACATAAAACGCACAGAGGTGGATCCCTTTGAGTTTAGGAGCGAGGGGGCTGCTGGTGCTGGATGGAAGCAGGAACTGAGGAGCCCGAGGCCTCACGGCAAGAGGGATCTTGCAGGCATCTGTTCCAGGGAAAGATCATTTTCGGAGGTGTGAGCTCTCTGTGGGAATGGCCGGTTTAACAATACCGGAGGTGTAGTTTTACGAAAATCATGCCAGGAAAAGAATCGGGAATTTTTCTTTTTTTTCGTTTTTTTTTTTTCTCTCCTCTCTCTCTCTCCCCTTCTCCTACCCAGCACACTTGCAGACAAAAAAGTCCATTGTTTTCTCTCCAACTGCGGGTGTTTAGGCTGGAAGGTTTAGAAAGAAAAAAAATAATTAGGAGAGCTGTGAGAGCCCTGCCTCTCAAACAAGGTACAGAAAGGAATAAATAACCGGAGAGAAACGAGAATGCAGCCTCGGAAAATCGCACCCCAGCGAGAAAATCTCCCCGGGAGCGGCTCTGTCCTCTGCTCCTGCCTGAGCTGGGGAGCGAGATCCAAGGGGGAGGCCGAGCTGGAGCCTCCCCCTCTCAGTTTGCCGATTTTCCTAAAGCAAATGTGACAAAACCTCGCAGAAATGAGCGATGCTGCGGCTGCATCGCGTCCCCGAGCTGTCCGGGCCCCGCAAGGATCTCAGCTTCTCCCATTTTCCTGCCCCCTAGCCATCCTCAAGCCTTTCCCTCTATTTTTTTTTGTGAGTATTTTTTAAATTTTTGATTACTTGTTACTTGTTTTGTTGATTTTTTTAATGCAATCCCCGATTTTAATTATTATTTCTGAACGTGGAAAAACACCCGATTTTTCTTTCTTTTTTTTTTCTTTTTTTTTTTTTTCCCCTCGTTCAAAGACACCTTTCCAGCCCTCGCAGCCGGTGCGCTCTCCCGGGGTGGCCGGAGCCCGTCGCTCCCAGCCCGGGGGCGGAACGGATCCCGGTCCCGGACCGCAATCCCGTTAATTAAAGCCCGAGGGTGTGGGCGGGCTGGGAGCGTGGCAGGTTTAACTAAAGCATTTAAATGGAGCAAATTGCGGCTCCCCGGAGAACCCCCGGATCCCTTCGCCTCTATCCCTGGCTCCGTTTTATTGTCTCGCCCTTGCTAGACTCCTGGGAAATTAAGAGACGTATTTCTCTTTATTTAAAAGATTTAATTTAAATTCTTGTGGGTCCCTCTTGGGGATTCCCTGACACCGTGCAAGCCGAGAAACCCTGGAACCGGGAGATTTGGAAACTGGAGGATATCCCTCCTTCTGTCCTTGCTCCCGTGGATAACTGTCCCCCCTGCCTCCCCGTCTTCTCCCCCCCTTCTCCCCCCCTTCTCTCCTGCCTCTCCCCGTCTTCTCCCCCCCCTTCTCTCCTGCCTCTCCCCGTCTTCTCCCCCTCTTCTCTCCTCCCTCTCCCCGTCTTCTCCCCCCTTCCCTCCTGCCTCTCCCCGTCTTCTCCCCCCCTTCCCTCCTGCCTCTCCCCGTCTTCTCCCCCCTTCCCTCCTCCCTCTCCCCGTCTTCTCCCCCCATTCTCTCCTGCCTCTCCCCGTCTTCTCCCCCCCTTCCCTCCTGCCTCTCCCCGTCTTCTCCCCCCCTTCCCTCCTGCCTCTCCCCGTCTTCTCCCCCCCTTCCCTCCTGCCTCTCCCCGTCTTCTCCCCCCCTTCCCTCCTGCCTCTCCCCGTCTTCTCCCCCCCTTCTCTCCTGCCTCTCCCCGTCTTCTCCCCCTCTTCTCTCCTGCCTCCCAGTCTTCTCCCCCCCTTCTCTCCTGCCTCTCCCCGTTTTTTCCCCCTCTTCTCTCCTGCCTCTCCCAGTCTTCTCCCCCTCTTCCCTCCTGCCTCTCCCCGTTTTCTCCCCCTCTTCTCTCCTGCCTCTCCCAGTCTTCTCCCCCTCTTCTCTCCCTGTCTTCTCCCCCCATTCTCTCCTGCCTCTCCCCGTCTTCTCCCCCTCTTCCCTCCTGCCTCTCCCCGTCTTCTCCCCCTCTTCCCTCCTGCCTCTCCCCGTCTTCTCCCCCTCTTCTCTCCTGCCTCCCCGTCTTCTCCCCCTCTTCTCTCCTGCCTCCCCATCTTCTCCCCACTTCTCTGCTGCCTCCCAGCTCCCCGGAGGATGCTGGGCCGTGGCGGGATGGATGGCTCGGCCCTCACCTCCACGTTTCCCCGTCCTCCTCTCCTTTCCCAGCCCAGGCACAGTCCAACCTGCTGGGGAAATGCCGCCGGCCCCGCACGGCCTTCACCAGCCAGCAGCTCCTGGAGCTGGAGCATCAGTTCAAGCTCAACAAGTACCTCTCCCGGCCCAAGCGCTTCGAGGTGGCCACGTCGCTGATGCTCACCGAGACTCAGGTGGGTCCCCAGCCGCGGGGGGAAGGGGAAAAAGGGGGGTTCATTCATCGGGGGACAGTGGGTGAGGCGGTGCCTGTGTCTCCCCCGTCTCCCCCAGGTGAAGATCTGGTTCCAGAACCGCCGCATGAAGTGGAAGCGCAGCAAGAAGGCGAAGGAGCAGGCGGCGCAGGAGGCCGAGAAGCAGAAAGCGGGTGGCGGGGAGGAGAAAGGGGAGGAGGAGGAGGACCTGCTGCTGCCAACCCCGGAGAAGAGCGGCGGGAGGAGGGCGCGGGAGCTGCCCGACAGCGAGCCCGAGGAGGAGGAGGAGGAGGAGGAGGAAGAGGAGGCGGCGGCCGCCGGGAGATGCTGCCCTTACCACTCCTCCGACTGCTCCGAGGAGGAGGAGGGGGACACGCAGCCTCGGGGCCGGCACGGAGCCCCCGCACACCCCCAGTGAGAGCTGCCCCGGGGAGCCCCGCTCCTGTCCGGCCCCCCCCCAGCTCCCACCGCCTCCCGCCTGCCCCGGCGGGGATGGAGACGAGGAACCCTCCGCCTGCAGGGCGAGGAGGAGGATTTACGGTGAATACAGTATTATTATTGACTGAAAAAAATCAGACAAAAAAACTTGAGACTCTCTCCACCCCGCCCCCGCCCCCCTGGAAGCGCGTTCCTTTCGCTGGATATTGGGAATGTTTTTGTTCTTACTCTATATGGCGGGGGGGTGGAAATTGTTTGTCATGAACGTTAAAACTGCTGGAAATCTCAATACTGTCTTTATTTTTGTATATCGTATTTATAAAAAAAAATTAATTAACTTCTACTTATGCATGCTAAATTATTCCCTAGCACCCCCCCCCACACCCCACCAGCGCGATGGGGTGGAAAATAAACTGCGTTTTGTACTAAATTGTTTGCGGGCTGTGTGCGGGGATGCAGGAGGAGAGGAAGCGCGACGCCTCCCTCCCCTCGGGGTTTTGTTTTTTGCTGCTTTTGCAGCAAATCCCGATATCAGAGTGGGGGGACCCGGCGTGGGGAAGGGGGGAGTGGGCAGCGCTGGGATCCCTCTCCCTCTGCAGCGCGGGGGAGTAGGAAAAAGAGAGAGCAGAGCTAGTTTCCAGGGACGAGCGGGGAGCTCTGGAAGGTGAGGAGAGACCCCTGCGCCTTCCCCGGTACCGAGGAAGGGACCCCCTGCTTCCCCCCCATCCCCAGCAACGACGCTTCGATAAGCGCGGGATCCCTCTCGCCAATAAATTCGCGGATCAATTCATCCTTGTCACTGCAGCTCTTCTCCAAATCAATTACGGCGAATTTAAATATAATCACTGGCTCGTCCCCACCAGCTCGGGGCCGAGGCTGCCAATCCATCCCCGCTAATGAATTCCAGGGTTCCCAGCCCCGCATCCCTCAGCATCCCGGCCGCCGCTCTTCCCCCCTGGAGGATGAAGGGCTTCGGAATGCGGGAGGGAGGTTCTCCTTCCTCCACGCCTTATTATTTTTTAAAAAATAAAGCAAAATTTCAATTTTTAATTTTTTTTTTTTTAACAAAATCCCCTTTAACTTCTTAACGGCTTCTATAACGACCCGTCCATTGAAACAGTCTGACGGAGGCAGGAGATTAATGGGATGCGGTCACACGAAGGAAAAAAAAATTATTTGTCCATCACGGAGAGCTTCAGGTGGTACCGGCTGGACGTGGCATTGAGGGACAAGGTGGGTAGTTAGGAGATTGCACCCAGCGCGCCGGGGGATGCGCCGTAAAGCCCGGGGTAAATCATCCGTCTGGATGGATCCCATGTGCCAGAAAACTTGATCGGGATGAGCTGGATTTGGGCTTGATCGGTACCTTCCTTCCTTGCGCGGAAAGAAGCGCGTCTGAGGCTCTGACTTAAGTTTGGAAACGATTTCCCTTCGGCCGCGGGTTGTAGAGGATTTCAGGCGGTAGGAAAGGGAAAAGCGCTGGGGCCTGCGCGGGTTCCCACGGCGCTGGCTGCGGCTGCGCCTTCCCGTGGGACCGGCCGCGCAACTCCCGCGCAACTCCCGCGCAAGGCATCCCCGAAACCCGCCTTTCTCACTCCTAGCAGGATCTAACTCTTGTTTAGATCTTAACACCCGAAACGCATCAGCCTGGCGATTACATCGTTATCTTAAAACAAAACCAACAATAAAATAATAAGAAAAAAAAAATCAAGGGCTACCTGAGATCAGTCCGTCCCCTTGCAGCTCCTCCCTTAGCCATTAATCAGCAGCTATATACACGCTAATTAAGCTGGCAGGAGGGCACCATCGGGCCAGAAATCCACTGTTTGCGTGTCCAGCCGTGTCTCAGCCCTCTGGAAAATCGCCTTGCGGGGTCCAGGCAACCATCCCTGCTCTTGGTATCAAAGTCCTACCGGTGTATCGTGTCTGTCTCAATAAAATTAATCTCTTTAAAGCCCAGCGTCTCGCAAGAATACCTTCAGTGTTCCAGACTACAAGGGCAAATATGTTTTTCAGATTCCGTTTTTTATGGGCGGATTAAAGTTTATTTTCCATAATAGGGCACCTAATAAAACTCATAAAGCTCTGTCAGTCTTACAGCTGGTGGCCTCATTTAACACTTTCACTTCGTAAATCATTTTACAACTTACCAGGTGTTTCCAAAACTGAAAGGAGAGAAGGGGGGGAGAGAGCAAAAAAAAAAAGGGGGGGGAACAGAAATTAAAGTCACTTAAAAATATAGATACGGTGCTTTGGCTGTCGGTGCGTTTGCACCGTCGCTTAGAAGAGCTTCAAAGAAGGTGTCGATCCCGACGGGGGAGAAAAGCCTTTTAACCAGGATTTCCCACGCTCTTTTGAAGTGAGGAGGCTCGTCCCCCCACGTGCAGCGCAATCAAAGGCTCAGGGTGATTAGCGGAGCTCTGCACCCTGCGTCTCCGATACTCTTCGAACCCTGGGGTCCCTCTCCTCAGCCAGCACCCAGGTGCCCCCCACCCAGCCTCATTTTTTCTGCATCCCACCCCTTCCCCCATCCCAACATTCTGCCAGCCTGCCCCCCTGCTCCTCTGCATCCATTCTCGGGGTGCCCCCATACATTCCCAGGGTGCCCCCATCCATTCCCAAGGTGCCCCCATGCATCCCCAGGGTCCCCCCATCCATCTCCAGGGTGCCCCCATCCATTCCCAAGGTGCCCCCATCCATCCCCAGGGTGCCCCCATCCATTCCCAAGGTGCCCCCATGCATCCCCCCGGGTGCCCCGTTGATGTTGGTGGGGTCACCACACCATGGGGACCATGGCCGGCAGGGCCAGCAAGGCTTTAATCCATCCCCTCTTTGTGATTGCATTATTGCACTGCTTCCCTCCCCCAGATGCAGTAGGTAACGAGCCTCTTAAAACTTTCATTGCTCTACTTGAGAAGTGGTAGGTATGAACATGGACCTTTGGTGGACATTTTACAGCACAAAGCAACACGGTTTAGGCATGGATGTCATTAACCTGCAATTTCATAAGCATTAAGTGCTAAAACAAAAGAACCAAAATAGGATCCATATGTTCGGGGTAAACCTGCTAAAAGTCTTCCAAATGGGAAACCATAAATATAAAATCCCTCTCAAACTCTCCCTGAAACTGCTGGGGATGAAATACTTCACTAGCAGGAAGAGTATTGATTATTCCTGAAGTCTGAGCTGTTACGCTTATCCCAAACTAAGGGAATAATATCAGTTTTTCTCTGGTTCTCAGTAATATCCCATCCCACAGTCCCTCCTCATCCCATTTTGCTCCCTCCTTTTATGCCTGCAGGGCCAGGAATGGGAGGTCGCACATTTCCTGACTGCAAGCGGCTGCTTCAGTCTCCTGGATCCTTCCCGGCTGCGATTTCCCTGCCAAGGCCTCCACTAGAAGTTCCCCAGGTGCCACCTCGGGCACCAGAGATCCTGCAGGGCACTGAATCTCACTGTAGATCCCCTCTGGGTGCCGGGATGACCGCACGGCGTTTCAGCTGAGAAAGTAGAAACATAGTTTTTAAATTCCTAACCCATATATTGTTCCTGTGATGCGCAGGTGCTTCTTGGTCAGCTCTTTGAATCCCACAAACAGCAGCACAGGACCAACAGCGGAAGGGACAAAGTTCCCAGAGGATCTCAGTCCCTCCTGGGTGTGGTGTGTAGTCACCAAATACAAGTCCTTCTGCCCTCAAAATGCTGGCTCAATTCTGATCAGAGCCAAATATCAACTGCACTTCACTCTGGGAGTTACTCAGTAAGTAGGATACAGTGGTTTAATTATTTTTTTTAATTTTATTTTTGACTCATGCAACCAAGATCACATTTATGGTAAGCTGGAGTTGCCCCTGATTAATAGATTAGTCTGGAGAAGAGGATGCTGAGAGGAGACCTTGTCGCTCTCTACAACTACCTGAAAGGAGGTTGTAGCTAGGTGGGGTGGGTCTCTTCTCCTGAGTAACAAGCCATAGGATGAGAGGAAATGGCCTCAAATTGAACCAGGGGAGGTTTAGACTGGTTATTAGGAAAAATTTCTTCACTGAAAGAGTGGTGAATCGTTGGAAAAGGCTGCCTAGTGAAGAGGTGGATTTACCATCCCTGGAGGTGTTCAAAAAACGTGCAGACATGGTGCTCAGGGATGCACGCGCAGTGGTGTTGGGCTGATGGCTGGACTTGATGATCTTAGAGGTCTTTTCCAACCTTACTGATTCTATGATCAGACGGTTTGGTCTTTTCTGGGAATTTTTGCTTTATTTTTCTTGCCTTGAGGAATGAGGGATTGTATAATGTCTCCTCCAAAGAGTCCTCTGCTAGGGCAGAGACTCAGGGAGGCATTTACTGTCTTGTTCTCCCTACTCTGAGTGCTCCCTGTGTGGAAACGAAGTGTCTGCATGGAAATTAATTCACCCATGATGTGTAGGAGGCCAGAATAGTCATCTAGTAGTCCTTTCCTGATCACAAGCTATTATAAAAATTTGGTATTCAGATTCTTTTTGAAAAAGAAACAGGTTTTGGTGGCTTAAATCTAACTGGGACTGGTCTCTCAAATCAGCAGGTGAGGAGAATGATGTTCTTTTCTTCACAAAAAACCCTGCAGAGCCAGTGGTTTGTAATGAATTTGTTGCAGGAGGGCTTAGATCCATTTTGCTGCTTGCAGGACATTTGCAAGCAGATCACAATTTCCTCTAATTAATCCATTATTTGAAATTATTATTCACAGGACTCCTGTTAATGTTCTTGGCTGATGGCAGCTTTTGGCAGGTTGGACTCACGTCTGAAGAGGGAGCACGGATGGACAATGCAGAAGCCTCTAATTCAGCTGCCTCCCTTTTTCCCACACAGAGGAGACTGAGATAGAGTTTTCCTGTCCCCATCCAGCCCTGCCAGGCTGTGGTACCATTTCCAATAAATACAAACGAAAGGCAGCCAGCATGGATTTTACCTCAGGGATGGAGCAGGGGATTGATCTCAGTTTAGAACAACATCTCAAGGGATGGGGCAGATTGTCCATCACTTGCTATCCCTGGATGCCCTTTCTGGAAAGTACGTGAAAGCCAAACACAAGCTGCTGAGCTGCCTCTAGTGCTAATTTCTGCAGTGTAATAGTGGCTGGCGACACGCAGAGGTCTGCATAGACGATCTAATGATTCTTTTTGGACTTCAACATGATGAATCTATAAAGCATGTATTGCTGTAGCAGCTAGGTGCAATTTTAGAAATGTTAATGAGTAATTACATAAAGGTTGTCCACAGTCATTGATGTTAATCACTGTTATTTTGCCAGGGATAATTAAGATGACACTTCAGCAGCATCAGCCAGTAGTTCCTGCTGTCTCTGCTGTCTCCTTCTCCCCTCCTAGCTCCTGCAGCAGCTCTCGCTCTCCTTCAGCAACTTCTTGACTACCTTCACCCCTCCCACGCTCTTAGCCCCTGACTTTTCTGGAGGGTCTGACTGGCCTGAGGATTTTTAAGATGTATAAGAGCATTTCACACGGTCGTATGAAGGTGAGCTAAGGGTGTTGGGAGAAGCAGATTCAGGTGACGCAAGGCACTGACATGTCTCTATGGTCCTGCCCAGAGCTTCATGGCACTCAGCTTCGCTCTGCAGACTATTTGCTTAGACAATGTGAGTTACTTCATCTTTCTTTGGCCTCCACGTCATTAAACAGCCACTCTTCCCACCTTTTTTTGCCTTTTTGTGTGTCTTGGAAACCTCTGACAACAGGATTGTGGCCACTATTAATGACTATGGAGGAGGAATAACAGCTGTTTAAGGATATGGTTTGTTGTAATGAAACTAATAAATTGTACACATTTTTGCTCTTCAGCCCATGATCAGATGTTTTTCAGTGTAATGCAGGTTTCAGGAGATGGAAAGCCTGTGATAGAGGTTTTAGCGGAGGAGAGATACCCCAGCTGTGCCCCTGAAATGCATGGGTGCTCAGGTTAGGGTGTGAGTTCATCTCATGCCTCTCTCACAGATCTTCCAGCTAAATGGGTCGAACTGCCTGCGTGCTGGTTCCCTGGCTGTAGGTCAGGGAGGAGATGAGTGTGTTACCTGCTCACTTACAGGGGCCATGGAGTCATGCAAAGTGTGAAGGGCAGCCTCGGTGTCTGAAGCTGGATCACCCCCAGGGAGCACGAGCTCCGGGCAGCTTGCACCATTCTCCATGAAAAAGATCTCCTGCTCTCTTGACCATGAAGCTGCGCAGAGAGGACATCTCTCTTGTTAGTACAGATCCTCATGGGTGCTATTTGCTTTGGAGACAGGAGGAACAAAGCTCCTTTATCATCTAAGTATGGTAACATACCTGAACTCCCCCCCCCCCCCCCCGCCCCTTTATTATTCCAGATCTTTAGGACTGATAAATACATCTAGAGATTACATTTCAGGGTGGATTTTAGCAGCAGAGGAATATGGGATAACATTGAAAAAGCTTAACATGCTCTTCTGCAAAACCTGTTAATCCTGTCCCTCTGACAGCTCCACATCAGCCTTGGGTAGCCCTGGCTCCTCCTGGGAGGAGGCAGTTTCAGGGAAAGTGTTACTCAGCATCCATGAGGGTGTCAAAAACCTGGCCAGGAATAAAGATTTGCTTCTCCAGCTTTTAGCAGCCTGAAAGCTCTTTTAAATTCACAAATCTGGTGTGATGTTTTGCAAGAGAAGGGCAGCCCAAGAAACACTGATGGGTCTAGCGTCTCTCCAGATATGATTCTCACGTTGCTTTCAGACCACAGATAAGAAAACTGAACAGATTCAAAACCCGCAGCAGCTTTCAAACCTACATATTGCTTGCTACTCAGACTCTGAAGTGCTGGTGAAGAGCTCCCTGGAGCCTCCCTGAACAGCTTTTATCATCACAGGCAACATTTATGATTCACAATTGCTGTCCCTGCCTTTCTGCACCACTTCCTAATCTCTGCCACACAGTACCTGTGTAATCCTTGGCATCACAAAAATCTTCGAGAGACCAACAGACTTAGTTTCAAACCATTAAGTTAGGGAAATCTGGAAAGCAAACACCATCTAGTCAACATTTTAAGGGTGAATTGAACTACAGAGTAAGAAAAAAAAAATGCATTCAGAATCTAAGGCTTTGGCACAGGAGGAGTGATGATTTTGAGAATAAGATGCAAACCTAGAAAATGTGATCACGTTGACTTTTTTGCCCCAAGGTGACACTGAACATACCTTGGTTTATTGTCTCCATAGTAGAAAAATGCATTGCTCCATCCTCTGACTGTGACTGAAGACTGGACCCATCATGGACTTCACTGCCTCCTTACAACATTCCCTGCTACTTCATGTTGGAGCTACGTGTGCCTGCACACCCAAGAGAGATTTGAGGGTACTCTCACTATCTGAACAGTAAAAGGTCCATAATGGAGTTTTTAATGAAAAATGTGCCATGCTGAGAAATCTTTCACTTAAGAAAATGAAGCAACCATTTCAGCATTACCGACAAAAGACTTTAAAAGAACTATTCAAGAAAGGTCTGCATTTGTAATTTTACTCTGTACCTCTCACTCTGGTTACATCACTTAATCATTTTTTAATGTAACCCCTCTGAAGTTCTCCACTCACACGAGGTGAGTGGTTCTGGTGGGTGAACTGTTTTGTTCTAGGACACAAATTTTAAGGCATTTTTGGTGCCAGCTGGCTCTTCCTAAGCTCATTCTTGATAGATACTCATTTCATTTCCTTTAAGTGTTATTAGGGAAACCACATGATATCTGATTCTGAATTGTGCATGCATCTAAATTAGCAGAAGGCTACTGTAATTAGTTTTAAAGCAAGGCTGCAGGTTGCATCAAAATTTGAGGCTAGCACAGCTGTTTTACAGAGGCAGCTGTGACATCCATGCCTGCAGGCCTCACGGTAAACTAAGCTTCACTGGAGGGCAAAGGAAGGTTCCTTCAGATTAAATCACAAAAAGCAGCATCTGGTAAAAGAGTCACATCTCTACCTACAATTCCTGAAATACATTCAGCCCAAAAAGTCTCGAGCAAAACTTACACCTCGCCTTTGGAAAAGTGACACTATGGATCAAATGGTCTCCCAAAACCAAAATTGCCTCATTTACTGCAGGAAAAAAATCACGTATTGATTCTCACACAAACAGGACGTAGCCAGGCACTAAGCCGCTACTACAATCAGTGCAACAAAAACTTGGAGTATTAGCATTACCACTCATGCATTTATTAAGCTGTAAGCTCCCGGGCCGTAACTTTTCACGTGCAAAGTTCACCCATAGAACAATGCGAATCAAACGATCCCAGATGTGCTTTAAGTACAGTATTGGGTTGCACACCTTCGCTAGCACGAGGCAGGGCAGAGCTGCTTGCGTCTGTGCTTTTGGAGCACGACTCATATCCCCCTGTCATCCCCGGTGCGCAGGACAATGGAAAAATGTCAAGTGAAAAAAAGCCCTGCAGATACTTGGCCCATTCAGGTGCAGCGTTAAAACCCTGCCAAAAGGACTTGCCTATGATTTATCAGCGTCACACTCTGGCCAAAGCTAAAAAACAGATTTTACTGCCCTGTTAATTTTGATACAGAAAACAGAGGAAGTTTTAAACATTGCTGTCCAGCTTAAAAGAAAACAAAAATTGAGACTGTGATAATAGCTATGAGTGGACAGCACTCTTTATAAGGGGGAATTGAAATCTTCTGCTCTATTGCTAAAAAAGGAAACATCCGGCTTTTAGTTAAATGCATTGAAAGCAAATCATGCTGTATTTTCCACTGGCTTGTCAGGAGTAAGGATTAGCGCTGCAAGCATAGCTGCTTGATTTCCCAGAGTAGCGTATTTTTACCAATTCAAAGCCCTTTCCTGCTGAGGAAGGAGTAATTCCACCAAACCTCCTTTACAGAAGGATCTTGGACATTTGAAGTGGCATCTCTCTTATTAAAATGATCAGGGAATGTTTCTCACTGTTTAATATTGCCTAACAGACTAATACTCAATATAACAGCCTCTGCTGGCAGTCAATGCTGGAAGCCACTTGCCAGCAATGGGACTTGTTGCTGTTAGAGAGCGACCTTACATCACTGACAACCCTGCTGTAAGGAGACATTTCAGCAGGACTAAGCTTTGCTGGTGACAAGTTTTTTTCTCCAGGGTTAAAAACATTATATCCATCCATCCATCCATCCTTCCTTCCTTTCTCCTCACATATTATATATATATACACACATAAATAAATAAATATAAAATCCTATCAGCTTTCCTTGTCACCTGTCTTATATCATAGAATGGTTTGGAAGGGAAGATCATCCAGTTCCAACCCCCGTCATGGGATATCCCTGGGATGTGACTGGACCACAGAAGCGACAGCTTGCAGACGCCCATGTGCATCCCTATATCCTTCTCAACAGGCCTTCCACCTCTGCAAGCTGTGGCCGTTCGGCCAGTAGGAACATGAGAAAAAAACATCAACCATGGCAAGATCCAAGACTCGGGAATTAACATTTAACCTAGAATTGTCAAATTTCTGTTTGACAGTTATTCCCTCACTGAGTCAGAGCGAGAGGACAGGACTTAAGCAGAATTACCCATAGCAATTGTTCTTGTAGCACATCATGGCACTGGGTGCTTTCCTTAAAATTCAATTTTTAAAAAAAACAATCACGTTCCTAGATAAATGTGACAAAGGTAAAAGCTGCAGGCAGATAAAAAAAAAATCTATTTTCTTCAAACACAAAGAAATGACTCTAATAGTTGTAAGCTTGAAGAAAACATACTAGCTGTTTGGGATAAATAATAGCTAATGCAAGTCTTGGTTTAAAAAAACATAGCAAGTGTAATTTTAGACTGTAAGGTTAAAACCATCTCCCCTAATTGCTCAGCAACACCTGCATCACACTGCCCCAGGCAGCTGCAGCAAGTGAATAGGACCCATAAAACACGAGGCAATCTTTCCACAGGCAGCAAAGGGTGGTCAATTCTGATCACCCAGCAAAGCATTCAGACAAGGAACCGGCATCCTGTCACATTTAATTTAAGGAAGATGTTGCAAGATTTATCTCCAAGAGCAAAGTTGCCTCAACCTCCCAGCTAGAGCAATGTGTTTCCATTTACGTGTTATTAAACCACAAACACGCTGAAAACCTGAGTCTACCTACAATCCTGAAAAAAAGGTAATTAATTAGGTGGCTGCAGCAGTCCAGGGGGAGCAATTTTGACTCACTGAGGTCCCACGCATTCCACAGCAGCCAATTTCTAGGGGCTTGCACAGATTTTCTCCCCAGTCCAGCCTCTGAAACTAAAATACAAGGTTTGGCACAGGTTTTTTTTGCATGGGAGCTATTTGTGATTTTTGTATCCATCAAAATACAGCACAAATTTTTCTGCTGCCCCTATTTCTGCCCACTGATGAACAGAATCGTGAATCACAAAAGTACTTCAACTGTTTTTCTTCCTCTTCCATCAGCTGCATGTAAGATGGGAAATAACCAGTTTTGTATGCTTAAGAACTGCCAATGGCGTGAAACCAGCTGAAGAAAGCATCTTGCTTTGTTATTTTGACAGTAACCTCTTCTGTGGAAGTTGTTGCTGTGCTGGGATTTTGAAACTGTCTCTCTCTGCTCCCAGGCCGCTTTGCTCCTTAAAATCTGTTCTCCTCAGCAGAGGAAAGGTGAAAAAACCTGCTCTCTGGCTGCTGGGGGAAGCACTCCTCTGCCTGAAAACACAACTCATACAATTGAACTGATATTCTTCATTCAGCTCTTTGACTAAAAAAAATAAATAAAACAAATTTCTTGCCTACTTCTCTTGCTGCAGAACTGGAAATTTTCTGGAGGATGCCTACTGGGAGCAAGTTTTCTCAACAAGGACAAATCCAAAGCAGCAGAATAGATTGAGTGGTATCAAATATGATTAGGAGGCAGAGTCTGCATCTGCATCATCTACCTGGCTGCAGCGTGTGCTTCTCCCTCTCCCCCAGTTTAAGGTCATACCTTTCCTGGCAAGACAGCCAGTGCAAAGCGAATACAAACAGCACAGGCTTGGAAAAACTGCAGTTTAATGTGTAGTGGTAAGGTGACAAAAGAAATAAACCATTAACACCAAGTGTTACAGAAAGAAATTTACATGATTTTTAAAGAAATATCTTAATGGAAAATGAAAGCAAATCTTAAAGGTATTTTCTTATTAAAAGGCTCATAATGATACTATTCTTTATGCCTAGGAAAAAACTCATTAACACAAATGATTTGGCAACTCCAGTTTTAAACTTGCAAAAACAGCCTAAAAGAATGATAAAACTATGCTGTATTTGCTAAACCCAATATAATTGGGCAAAGTCAGATCTTCAAGTCATCTTACTACAGCTTTGAATCTAATTGAAGATCTTTTCCTGACCCACAGTCAGGTCAACAATTCACAGAATTAGCAGAGAACTTCAAAAATTAAAGAAAAGTTGATTTCTTCTGAAACACATTCACCAGTATTGTGCCATCTAGTGGCCTGCTTCTCAGGCAAATACAAGGAGTGGTTTTTAAGAGCCTTTGGTTAAGGCTGCTGCTTTAACTCACAGCAGTCAGTATTCTGCAGTTATTTAAAATGAAAGGTTACAGTATGCATTGCTGAACGCTACTGCTGACCCGGAGCGTCAAAGAAGAGATATTCAACATCTGCAGATCCCAACCATCAACTCGAATCACCCATACAAAAAAAGACATGACAAAAATGTTTCCCCTTTCTTCAGAAAGGTCTTGCGTTATCTTCAACTACACCTGTAATTGCTATTTAAAGCAAAGTAACTGTTTACATTAAAAAAAAAAAATGGAGTAACACGGATCTTTTAATTCTCAATTATTTGTGTCTGAAAGATAACAAAGCTTTGCATCTTCATGCAGACCTAGTTTTTTCCATACATTTTATTAGAAAAGCAGAACTATAGTTTCAATTTTGGTTCTTTTGCTTGCAAAGCCTTGGTTGCTAGCTCAACTCTTTCTTTTAATAAGCTGGCTTCTTCAGCACTTTTTTGGGCTTGTGCATTTTTCAGTAAGAAGTGGTTAAGGAAGAGTTTTAAGCCTTCCCTTAGCATTCCCAGCTTGGGGTTGTCAGATATCCTGTAAAGATATAGATCAAAAATAGTATTTAGTCTTCCAGTGTTCCTTAATTTTTTTTCTTTTATCTTCTTCAAATAGAGATATACAGAAAAATGCAACCTACCCGAGAAGCCTTTCAAATAAATTTCCAGCAAGTCCAAAATGTAATACCTGGAGTCTTGCCTTACGTAAACAATTACATTACAGCAATAAATGAGGCCCTGGAGGTGTTTAAGGGATGGGTGGATGAGGTGCTGAGGGGCACAGTTTAGTATTTGATAGGAATGGTTGGACTCGATGATCCGGTGGGTCTTTTCCAACCTAGTGATTCTATGATTCTAAATGCCGTGTTTGAACTTCCTGGGGCTGCAGTGTAATAGCTGAAACATCATCATTCCGTATTTTCTAACTTTATGTGACATTGCAAGTTTAATACAACAAAATCATGGAATCATGGAATAATTCAAGTCAGAAAGGATGCTGGCAGGTCATCTTGTCCCACCTCCTGTTTAAAATGGCACTAACATCCAGGTGTGGTCAAGCTGCTCAGTCTTAGTCACTCAAGTCCTAAGCATCTCCAAGGATGGAGACTTACCAGCCTTCCCATATAGAAAAATAAGATTTTGCAGATAATGTTGATTTAAAAAAAAAAAAAAATCCTCCAAACCTTTCCCTCATTCGTTCATTTCTCCTTCTTAAACTACAGATACCTAATAGCAAAGACTGCTGGGAGAGTGAATCTTCCTGCACACAGATGGTAAAAGAATAAGGAAAGCAGGTAATTGTGGGGCTCTGCTATGACCGAATGATATAATTAGTATCTGAAAGCCTTATTTTGTATAACATTTCTCACAGTTCTATCTATATTAAAGCCTGTACTAACACACAAATTATACGCTCCCCTCCACTCTCCCAGGAGAGTTTATTTTTTAAGGGATGAGTGGCAAAAGACATTGTATAATTCCGAACAAAATAAGCAAACTTTTAGTCTTCTTAATTACTACTCACTAAAGGTTCCCTGGAGATATCTCTGATCACTTACCTCACAAAAATGTCACTAACTTCTTCAGCATCTGCTTTGATTAACAGCGTGCTTAATACTTGTCGCAAGAAACGGACTTTGGGTTTATCTAGTTCACTGAATTCAATTACCTAGTAGAAAGGAAGAGAGAATTAGATGAATCCAAGTATTTAAAACAGCTAAATTCTCTTCTAAATGAACGGCTTTTAGAACACCAACTGGCTTCCCATATATAACAAGTCTTAGTTTTGACACAGAAGAATTAGCTGAGAACACTGCCTCCAAAATAAGGAAAGCAGAGAAGTTTCTAAGGAACAACCTATCTGCTAGTAACAGAATGCCAGATATAGTTTATCAATGAGAGAAATCCTTCAGAAGTACCTAGGACAATCCTTAGAATTGCCTGTTTAATATATTTCAGTTATTCTTCTAATAAATTGCTATGGACTTTCCATTCTAAAATCCTATAAATTCTCTGTAGATTTCTCTCTGGTCTAACAAAAAAATAAACATAAACTAAAAAGCACAGCACAGAATCCACTGACAAAGCCTGTTAAATAAAGGGCCTCAGTTCCAGCTCTGGATACTCTAGAAAAAAAATAACCTTATAATTGCTCCCTACATAGAATTGTAGACTTTCTGTATGCCTGCACCACAGGTTCCCTTTCCCCCAAAATGACAGCATTACTGTAATCAATGGCATTAATTTGGTAATTTTAGAACAAGTTCTGTCTTAGCTTATGACCACGAAGAGACAAAGTACCACCTAGGTACCACACAAAATACATTTTCTATACAACTAGTAAACGCACAGAGAACACACAAGTATTTCGAAAAGAAAACACCAACCTTGAGAACTGAAAGCGGCAAGGATTTTGCCTTTAATAAGTGAGCCAACAGTAAAACCAAGTTGGAGACTGCAGTGGCTGACAGGTTTTCCAAGTCTTTGATTTTGTCCCAAATAGTAAACTGAAATGTCACCTAGGTGTCAAAGGAAAAAAATAAAATACTACAAATCAAGCGACTGTTTAAATGAGTAACAACATAATAAAACCTTATGACCTTCTATTCTTTACGAGCCCTTTGTTAATCAACAGAGATGCTTGATCAGACCGTTCAGTTCTTTTAAAATGTGTAAAATGGAGGAAAGCAAACCTTCTGCATAGTTATTTTCTTTCCTATTCAGATATAACCATGATTACACCTTACTGACTGCACAGCTAATCCTAGCACAAAAGATCTTAACAGGAATGCAACCATTCAATACCTGCCTCTCTAACCCCAATGACACTAAACCAAAGTAGAAACAGATTTTTCTTCAACCTGAAATCGTCTTTCATATTGACAAAACTTGTCAGCCAAAAATGCATAGAAGGGGTTGTATGTCTTCTCCTGTAAGCAGCAGTAAACGGTAACATGAACAATTTCTCTCTCCTGTTGATCTTTCAGTCCAAGCCTACAATTTAACAAGAGAATGAGAATCATTTAGTAATGAGAAAATTACTGCCACAAAATAAGAGCTACAGCCAACATCTGAGGGTAACACTGAAGAAAAAAAATCTCTAGACACCACATTTGATTTTACTTGTCAAGTCTTTAAAGTACTAAATGTATTCAAAACCTTAAGACTGTTGCCTACATCAGTATCCTGGTATTGGCAACATGGAAACACTGGTGTTAAAAGGAGTGGCTGCAAAAGCAAGACCTCAACAGAGGTCACTGGAATGATACAAGTATAATTACCCCCTGGGGAAGGAAGGGTAGCCCACTCTGCATTGTGTCTCTCTTTGAAGAAAAGCAGAGGAAAGGGCCCTATTACCAGGAGAATCATGCCTTTGAATGCAGCAGTAAGTACTGCAGTAAGTGTTGCTGCACAGTGTACCAATACAGAGGTTAGACAGAGAAACAAGAACTGTAGAACTCTGTTGCTGTTGTCTCATGCTTATATCTACGGTTGTAGGAGGAAAACCAGCCTCTGGACCAGTAGAAGCTTATTTAGAGAAACATGTTCAGAGCCCTTCACTTCTGTGGTGAAGGGATAAGAAAATATTTTAAGAAGTTTTTGTTACTTGGTGACATGAAACTTTTCATCTCTAGGTCAACTCCACGCTACATAATACCTGAAATTCATTACTGTTTGACAGTAGCCTAAAAGGATGCAGCTAGTGATTCCAAACCACCTTGAAAGAAAAGCCTGAAAAAACGGTCAGTCTAAAAGAGTGCTGATGTTGGCTACCCTGGCATAAAGGCCGAGACTGAACAGCCTTCCCACTTGAACAGCTGATGGGTGTAAGAGAGGGCTGACACTTCAGCAGGGAACGGTAACTAGTTTCCATGGCTGCCAAGTGCTTGGCAGCACTAAAACCAATTAAAATGAAAAATGCTTCTTATAATAATCTGAAAAATGTCAAACAAAATTCTTTTTATTGCTTCAAGCTCAAGTTCCAGATTGCGTTAGTATAACTCAAATGTACCTTTTAATGAAGCTTGACTCTGCTGGAACTTGCTCTACCATCTGCAGAGCAGTTTGGTATGTCCTGGTTCTAACAACCTTTGTTTATACACACCTCTAAATGTCTGCCACTGCATATGATCCCAGATACGCACCAGATTAACAGGGAAAATATTGTCTTTCAGCCAAAAAACCCCTCAGAATTTAAGGCTATATAACAAGAAAATCTGTGATGATTTCTAGGCCAACTGCTAACAAGCAGTGAAAACTTAGAAGTCTGCTTCTCCAAAAGAGATGGGCACTGTAAGTGCTGCGTCTGTGATAGTTCTTTTGTTCTCCCATCAGCCAAGTTCTACCTGATTTTATTACAGAGCAACTATTTATTTTGTTTTTATAAAAACAGAGGTTTTCAGCCACTACACATGCATTTTACAGACGTTTTGTGAAGTTACACTGCACTTACTAACTTGAAGCACCCTCCTTCCCCTTGTTCATCATCACTTTTATCATGACTTGCTTATTGAAGAAATATTCTTTTTGCCAGATGGGTGTAACCAAGTATATTAGGACTTTGATGGGGAATTTTGTTCTCACCTTTGCTTCTACACATACCTAGCATTCCTTACCATCTAAAACTTAAAAGTCAGGATTGTCTTTCATGGCTGAGATTCACCAAACACCTAAGATTCCACAAGCCTGATAATCTTAGATAAAGAATATGCAACTTCCTTACCTATTAAATCATTCATGAGTTAAAATATTCCCGTGGACTTGTTCACTTGTTCATTTCCTCCCTGAGACAAGGGATAACTTCCCTTGAAGCAGATTATTTATCACCGTCAGAAGCCCACCTCTAAGGAGATCAGTTATCATCAACTGAAACCCAAGACTATCACTGCCTTTAGGTCAAAACCAGCCACACTCACACCTACCTTTTAAAAGAGGTCAGCTCAAATTATTTTAGAAGATAAAATCACAAACTTGCTATCCTGAATTATTCATTACACTACATGATATCTAAGACTTTTAAGTACATATCCAAAAAATGGGAATAAAGTTCCTCAAATTCGTCATCTCTCTGAAAAATCGCCTCTTCATCAAACGTCAGAACCTTTCATTCCCCTTCACGTGTGTATCTGTGGTTTGTGAAGCAGTTGCGGCCTTTCAGTTGATGAAACAGAACAGACTTTATTCTCTTCTCTTTGTCTGCAGTGATGTTCCCAGTTCCCCTTTCAAACTGACACTTGTGCAATTGCAAGCTGAGCTGTTCTAGCTTCGAACTAATTATTTTCTTTTGATGTAAGGAGGAGAAAGAAAAGCAGAACTACAGCAGCCTGGATTTAAAATGGCTTAGATTACCATTTACCCACACCTCAACTCCGTCAAAGATCTCACAGCCGGTGAATCAACAAGCATAGTTATATTTCTTTATATATTTCTCATGCTCTTTGTCATGAGACTGACAAACACACAAATATAAATTCCCATATGCTCTAGAACTCGTGTTCACATTAAAGTCAATTCCTTCACTGACAATTCTGTGTACTTTCCATTAGAATCTGTCAGATGTGGGCAGATTTGAGAATTCCTCTCTCAGAGTCTGCTGTATAAAATCCAGTGTCAACACATACCAGGCAATATGCAGACAGAGCTTTTCTGCCAAGCCTGCATGTATACAGATTTGTATACTTGTTTAAATAGCATGGATTAGAGTCAAGGATCAATTTGCAAATTGAGCTACCAGGTCTTGGCAAGAACTGCAGCAGCAGCAGCTAATTTCTTTTAATTGAACAGGCCATATTAAGATATTGGAATGACTCCATCAAAGTCTTAAATCCAAGCTGTGTTTTGCAGAAGTGGCATTTAATCAAATATTAGTTGACTTTATTACAAAGTCTGTTTTGTTTGGTTAGCAAATTAAATAATTGCATGCCATCCCAGTAAGACAATTCCCTTGAATTATAAGGCTGCAATAGGAAAGTTCAGACCTGATCTCTACCCTTCCAGATACTACAGACTTTCAATAAATACTCTGATAAACACAAAGAACAGCTTAGTTTGAGTTCTTCTTCTAAAAAGCTGTTTGCCAAGTGGTCAGGAAACTGATCTTAACATAAAATGGGACCCTGGAGCAAACCCAAAGCTAATAAATTCTGCAAGAGAGAACTGAAGGTGCTAAAACACTACTAGGGCACACAAGTATCAACAGAGACCTGTAAGAGGGCTTAGCAAGGTGTCAAGAAGTAAAGGAAATGGCAGTAGTAGGGAAATCCAGCGACAAAAACAAGAGATGTTGTGGAAGGGCTTTTGGTGTGCCTCTGTAAGGAAGCAAGCCTGCAGCAGCCTTCAATCCCCTTGACTAGGATGTGCATCTTTCAAAGTGAAAATAAACAGGCTCCCCAAGTCAAAAGATGCTGTAAATCACAATTACAGACCTGTGCAACAATAACAGGGACTACACCTTTCCCTTGACTGTCAATCAGTTCTGCCTGCCCCTTAATAGTCCTTACACCAGGGTTTAGGTCCCTCTCCTACCTTTTTAAACCTATGTGGATCCCTAGCTCTGCACTTCTTTAATTATATTATAATTAAATGCTCTTCAGCCCAGACCAGCAATCTTACTTTTCCAATCAAGCTAATGCTATTTTCAGTTCCAGGCTGTTTTCTCTGCTAGTCTGTACTTACCGGAGTAGCTTTTCAAAGGCATCCAGGAAGTCTTCACATGTCATCAAGACACAAAAAATACTTCTCCTGATATCGGTGTTCATTCTCTGCTTACGAGCAAGCTCCATTATCTTTGAACTCACCTAAAAGAAAAATAATTCAAGGAAGCATAAATAAAATAGCATTTAAAGAAAGCTATTTCTGTGCAGCCTCTAAGATGACCGTTAATGAAGATCTCCAGTAAACTATGAAGCAGAAATCCAAAGGTCCTGAGTTTTTGTCTAGAGGTATACGCATCATAAGGAGCTTTTTCAACTATAAAAATTTATTTTAATAGATTTTAATTGCAACAATTAGTTTTAAGATGTGCTTCTCTAATATAAGTTACCATGACCATCTCACCATAATACTCCTAGAATCAGCTTGGATATATGACACCCAGGGACAGACACCACAACCCTTCAGAATTCATACTGGCAAACTCACTCTGGTCAAGTCTCCTCCTCCACTTGCATAACAAGTTACTTTTGCAATTCCACAGGATAAGACAACATTTTGACAAGAATAAGAGCAGAATTTACAGTCCAAAAGCTCAGCCTTACCAGAATATGTGAAGGTTCTTTTGGTGAGTTCTGAAATGAATGTATCCACCTGTATGAAGTCAACAAATCACAAACACTCAGACTTATAACTACCGCTGCTTGGATTTACCTTTCCTACACGCAGTTTCTGCTGAGTCTTGCTGTTTGCATCATTGATCATTGGTGCCCCACTCCAGGATGACCCTACAATCCACCAGCGACCAACTTGATCAGCACTGAGGAGAGATTCCAGGGAGACTCTGAGCTGAGTTTCTTTTCCAGAACTGCTGTGAACCTTAAATAACAAAATAAAAAAAAGCCCAAAAGCTTTTACTTGAAGCTTTATTTTTTTAAAGAAAACAACAAATACATTTAATTACTTAAAATTACTTTAAAGCAATTAGTCTCTATAAAGGTCTTCATATTCACCTCTTACCAACCATTAGTTTCAGCTAGATAGATGAAAAGAATTTAAAAGTTTCCCATGTTTTCCACTTTCTCAAATACAAGCGCTTATTTAAATCTACATTTAGAAGCTCTTGATTTTTTTTTGTTTTAAAAAAAGTGATAATC
Source organism: Clamator glandarius (assembly GCA_033459285.1). Lineage (NCBI taxonomy): Eukaryota > Metazoa > Chordata > Aves > Cuculiformes > Cuculidae > Clamator > Clamator glandarius. Next base: position 26,087 of record JAUNZM010000162.1, read on the forward strand.
AACTACAAAGCAGTCTTCTCCAATCACAAAACCTGATTAGAATTCAGACTTGATGCTGACACTGTAAACTACAACAGCTGCAGCATCTTACAATCTGGCCACGATTTTCCTTTTGAGCACTTGCGCTAAAGTAAAATGACATGGCAAACTTAAGTTTTGTACAACTCAAACAATAAAAACTTTGAACTCTTCGAACAAGATAAGAATATTTAACAAAGAAGGCTAGAAGCATACCAAGAGGAATGTGAAAATTTAAGAGAGAAAATTCTACAGAGCTAGGTTACCTAACTTATTTTTGTCTGGCCTGTTATCACTGAGGTGCATAACCTGTACTAACAAATTTTTGAAAAAACAAGATGCACTAGGTGTTGTAGACAAGTAGTGTGACTTTCAGGTTGGAGATATAGGGACTCTAAAATCAGATTCAAGTCTTGAGAAAATTAATTAGTTCTCAATCCGAAAAGATTATGACTTTCAGGCATTTTATGCTGTGTTGTTCTAGACAAACTGCCTTCTCTGCGCCAAAAAAAGCCAATCAAACCACCACAAAAGTAAAAACATTCAGGTTTTCAGAAGCGTTGGACTTCCAGAGTAATTTAGCTGAAGTTAGGAGAGGGTGTCTGCAACCAGCACCTACAAAAAAAAGATCTTGTCATAATGACTCACAACTACTGCATAATCATTAAGCATCCCACAAACACTTTCAAGCACAGAACTCCCAGGCAAAGTCCTTGGCTCAGTATTATGTCCTTCGTCAAACTGTTCTGCAGGTGGCTGGTTGACTGCTGACTAAACCTGAACACAGGAAATAACACCGAGCGATCTAAGAAGTGATTTTAGTCCACAAGAGTTTCAGGCTGTTAAATGAATTAAAAAAACACTATATCCCATCAAGCCAACATACAATAAAAATGACTACTCCTGGTTTAAGGACAGCTATACTACAGATGTAAAGAAAGTTCTTACCAGTGTTCTTTGCAATTTGCGGAGTTTTTCAACTGGTTCAGGATCATAACCAGGAATCTTACGCATGTCATTATTCCTTAATGCCAACATAGTCTCTAGCATGAAACGAACCTATGGGGAAAAGAAACATTTCTGTGGATTATGTGCTAGGAGTTTCTTTATTAAAGCAGAAAAAGCATACTTTGAAATTACTATTCTGTGAGAATAAGCAGCTCAGCTGGAAATATATATAAAAATTTAGATTACAAGAATACAAATACAGAGAAGGATGTTTATTTTAACTCTTATTATATTCATCTGTGTTTAAGCTTGAATTCAAAGCTCAATCCGCTAAACACTATGCCTCGGTAACTGTTTTGAGAAGTGTACAAAGTATCATGAAGCAGAAGCACTGTCCACTGAATAAGACACAGAACATTCCTAGTTTCAACTATTTACAAGCATTTTGGTGTCTGTGTCCTAAGAACTGATGGAGAAAGACAGACAAGAAGAATGCAAATAACTGAATGCAACAGATGAACACAATGGTAACAGAGAACCTAAACAGAGAGTAGCACAAAACATTATGGTAAACTAATACATGAATCCAAGTCCTTATTCAAGTGTATTCAGAACAGAAAACCTTTAAAATAAACACACATACCCTAGTTTGATCTTGGAGTTTCTTCTCTGCTGTGTTTGCTTTCCTCTGGGCTTCAGTGATCAGTTCCTTCAAAGCCAATGCATCATCTTTTCTTAAGGAAAAGCCCACATTTTTAAGAAGAAACAAAATCAACTCAATCTCTTTTTCAGTGAAAATGCTAACAAGCTTTTTCAGAATATCAAAGATCAGCAGGCAATGAACCACGTGGAAGTTATACAGATGAGCAATCAAGGCAAGCAGATTTTCACATTCTTTCCCTTCAGCATCACTTTTGCAGAGTTCATCAAATTTCTTCACCACGGCTTCCAAAAAGTGAGCACCGACCTGGCAAAAGTTCCATTAAAGAAGGAAAAAATGAAAAAAAAAACCCAGCAGTTAACTATAAGTAGATTTTACAGACATCTGCAAAACATTTATTTCTGGGGCCCTGCCACTATGAATTTTAAAGAAATATTGTTCCTTTTTTCAACCAATAAGGCTGTTCTACATATACAAATATATATGTGGTGTGACATTTTCTTAAATTATTATGTTATTTACCCCTCATACATGCCATCCAGTCACCTTTTAAAGTCTGTGCAACAAAATCAGATGTTAAGAGCTTATGCTACACGCACATCAGAATTTATTTGTTTACACAGCTTTCATGGACATATGTTAGCATCTTCCCTGCTGTCAGGCCAGCATGCTGTTACTGCTAGTCATTCATTCAGTAAAAGCTGTGTGTCAAAAATCAAATGCATCACCAAGATCAGCATTCCAGAACAAAATACTTAACAGGAGCATAAAAAATAATATTGTAAAACAACCCCCAACAAACCAAGACTTCACAGCTGCTGAGCATGAGCTTAGGCTGATTTTGAAGTGGGGACAAGTCTTAGCATTAATCAGCAGTACAGTTGAGATAAGGAATTTTGGAACTTCTGAATTTGTGAGAATTGATGCTAAAGACTGGAATTAGAAAGCATACTGAAATACGAGTAGGTAATAAACATATCACTCCCAGACAAGACACCCTCATTATTATGGCACCAATATTTGCCGACTGTTCTTATGAAAACTGAAGTCTCAGCAGCACCACAGACTTGGATTAGATGCTTAGACCAGCGTAGGTCTTAACTATCAAGTGATCATATTGCACAAATGTATAAACATAGCTACTGGAATCCCAACTTTTGTATTGCTCAAACTGACCTCAAATGCAGCTGTGCTGCCACGCTTCTGTGTAATGGGTATTCTACATCTGACAGAAAAAAATTATAGGGCTTTACAATATAAACACCACAGTTAGACTCAAAGATGATGTGTAATTGAGTCAGTAGTACAGAAGACAGTCTGGACATCGTCTATCTATTTCTAATGCCTATTGTTATATCTACACCCATATCTATATCTATATCCATATCCATATTATTAGGTATTTTGCAAAGTTTCAACTTCTGAAAAGATTGTGTTTCTCTTCTTAACCAAGCACTGTAATATTGTGATATATTTGCAGTCAGAACTACCTTTCAAGTCGCAAAGAAGAACAAAAAAAAAAAGCTTAAAGGCGAGGCTGCATGAAGAAACCTGCTGTAATTGCATCTCTCTTATATCTACTGTGTTTTCAGAGATAGCATTCAGGTCACTATACGACAAATTTAAGAACTTGAAACTATACATATTTGCATCGAGACGCAGAAAGAAAACTTGATGGGAATATGGTGCTGGAATGCCTTAGTCTCCTGAGACACGTTTAACTGAAATCAGCTAAAATCTTCTCTTTTACAGTAGAAGTTTCAGCTTCTTCTTAACAGTATATAAAAGACACTTATCGCAATCATTCACCAGGTTTAAAAACACACAAAAACCCTCAAAAACTCAAAAAAACTCCCATGCTTCTTGAAGATTTTAATATTCTGGAGTCATTCCTATAGGTAGTTAATTCCACCGATAATTTGCATGATTTGGCTTAAAAAAAAGACTTTTGTTTTGTAATGTAAAGGGATTTCTGTAATTGCAGCACTTTCCTTATCTAGATACATATCATTCAAGAACAATAATTTCACAGACTCAAGAGAACAGAAATGAATTAGCATAATTTAAGATGAGAAAATTTGAAGCTTAAAAAATTCCAATTTTTTCATCAATGCAGAAAGATTTTAATTAAAAAAATATGTTTTTATAAGTCACCAGTGGTAGCTTGTAGAAAAAATAAATTAATTGGATAAAGTGACAGGCTTGGTCCCTTTTACTTGTGGGTATCTAGTTAATAAGCTACAAAAAATGATGAAAATCAAGTAGGGATGCTTTTCAGTGACAAACAAATAAAAATTAAAAGGCAATTCTGACAAAATATCAAGGAAAACACTCTATAACATATGTTACTACACAAATTAGTCCCAGCCAGAAGAATTACCTCAATTCCTACATTATGATGAAGAATGCTGACCAAAAGGACATGCTCCATCATCAATCTTGCAGGCATGGCAACTGGAGTAACACAAGCATTCATGAGGATATCTGTCAGAGTTTCATTCATGTCCTTTCTGCTATTGGCCATGTAAAGCTCTTCCATCTGCCCACTAATGGAGGACAAATTTGGTTCACTCAACCTATTGAGAAACAAAAACCGATGTTCACTTTTTCTTCTCTTTATACAGTTTCACAATTTTCAATTTACCCAATGAACAATCTATTCTTCTTAGAGAAACCAGCTTGACTTAAGAAGACAGACTGAAGTGATGATGGGAAGGGATACTTTGTATTTTGCTGTGATCACTAAACTAAAAAAAAACCAATATATTTTTAATTCTGTGGGGTTTTTTTGAAAATAGTAACATGTAAAAAGAGATTAGCAAGATTACCAACAGTATTTACAGAGCACTGTGAACGTGCTTACTGTCACATTGAACAGACCTAAAAAACGAGACTTTGTTCTTAGCAGTTGTGACTGCGGCACATAACAGACTTTGGAGAAATTAAGTATGAAACCATCTCATACTTTCCTGACGTACAAAGCATATCAAATTCTAAATGACTGAACAAACTGTATATTGTAGCCTGCATTTTACAGATAACGTAGATACAATAAAATGCCAATAGATTGCTTTTTAAAAAAATACTCTAAAATTAAAAAGCATGAAAGCATTAACTGCTATTTCTGTTTTTCGGTACTTTAAGCTATGAAGTGTTGCTCCTCCTCGGAGATTTTAAATTTTATTTAATTAAAAAAAAGAAAGCAATATTTTTGGAGGGTGTTATAACTTGCACTATTAAGTTTTTTCATAGGCATACTCCAACTGACAGTCAGCGAATTATACCTAGCGCTGGCAGGCAATGGCTGTGTGGAATTCAGCCTAATCTTAAAATTTATTTTCTAGATTCTTCACCTTCTGTAATGACTAACTTTGAAGAATTTATATCAACAAAGATAATTATTGTTAAGGGTAGCAGACATGATTGCCAACTTAAAATCAGTTTGCTAAGAGAAAAGTCACATCCTTGCCACTTTCCCTTGAATGATGAGCACTATCACATCAAATCAGAAAGATTAATCACTAATGTTATTACATTACCTATTAATGAGACCATTCACCATTTTCTTCAGTCTTCCCAATTCTTCTCTTTTCTTGTCATCTAGAGTCTCCTGCACTTTCCTTACTTGAGGGGGAACATACTTTGTAGCACTCTGACTATGATTCTTACCAGGAAAACAATAATATTAGATACCAAGTAAAACTAGTATTTTAAATATTTGAACACAAACACACATTTCTATTTAAGATTAATAAACCAAACTTTTAGTTAAATGTATATTTTGCCATCTAATAACTTAGGAACAACTTTATACAAAAAAGCAGCATGCAACACATTACTTCTTGCAACCAACTTCACAACAGTAAAAAACCTCTTTCCTTTTATGTGAAATTTGCTTTAAGTGATTGTTATTAAATCCTGACATCTTAAGTCTTGGTTTCATCAACTGCAGACATACTAAAAGCTTAAGTTGGTCCTATGTGGGCTAAATGACCCATTTGGCCTCCTCTCCTCCACCCTGCCACAAGACCTAACACAGGCAGAACCTGAATTTCAGAGGAATTACAGAACGATCAGGCTTGGAAGGGACCTCTTGACATCTTTGAGTCCACCCTCGCTGCTAAAGCACATCCACCTAGAGCAGGTGACACAGGAATACGTTCAGGTGGATTTTGAATATCTCCATAGAAGGAGATTCTACATCCTCTCCAGGCAGCTCCAGCACCCTCACCAGTAATCAAAGTTTTTCCTCATGCTGAGGTGGAACTTCTTGTGTTCCAGTTTCTGCCTGCTGCCCCTTGTCCCATCACTGGGCATGGTTGAGAGGAGCCTGGCCCCATCCTCTTGACACCTGCCCCTTAGATATTTATAAGCATTGATAAGATCCTCTCTCACTCTTCACTTCTCCAGGCTAAACAGACTCCGTCTTTCCTCGTAAAAGAGATACTCCAGTCCCCAAATCATCTCTGTGGCTTCCACTGTGTTCTCTCAAGTTTAAGAATCATACAATGGTTTGGGTTGGAAGGAACCTTAAAGATCACCTAGTTCCAACTCCCCTACTATGGGCAGAGACATGCTCCACAGGATCAGAAAAAAACCTCATTCTAATACCTAATCTAAATCCCTCACCCTTTAGCTTAAAACCATTATCCTGTGTCCTATCTCTGCATTCCCTGATGCACAGCCCCTCCCTAGCTTTCCTGTAGGCTCCCTTTAAGTATTGGAAGGCTGCTATGTCTCCCCAGAGCCTTTTCTTCTCTAGGCTAAACAAGTCCAACTCTCTCAGCCTGTCCTCATAGGGGAGGTGCTCCAGCCCCTGATCGTCTTTGTGGCCTCCTCTGGCAGGTGTTAACTTTAATATAAGCTCTCCTTTCCCTAAGCAAAAATGCTCAATCACGCTTTTAAACTCTTACTTCATGGTAGTGCCACTTTCCCAGTGCCACTATCATCGGGGTAGTCCCTTCTATCTCCTCATCCCACAAAGAGAGAAGGCCACCCACTCATGACACCACTCTGCTTGCCCAGGCCACCCCACCGCCTACGCCACCACCTGTGGCACCAGCCTGCTGTCCCACTGCCTCTGCCACCACCTGTGACACCACTCTGTGACCACCCCAGCTTCATAGAAGCGTTGGCAAAGCCGCTGAACTTTTGGGCAAGCAGGTTTGTGTTACCTGGGGCAAACACTCTTCCTCCTCTTCTTCTCCCTCCTCCTCCTCCTCTTCCTCCTCGGGCTGGCTGGCCTCAGCCTCCCCGTCGTCCTCGCTGTCCCACTGTCCGTCCCCGTCGCTCTCGGGGGGCGCTGAAGCGGCGTCCTCGCGCTGCTCCGGCTCCTCCTCCTCGTCGCTGCTGTGGCAGAGCCGGCTCAGCCCGGCACGGGAACCCAGGGCGCCCAACACGTAGCCCAGCCCGTCCCGCACGAAGCTCTGCGGCACCTTCTCCGCCTCGCCCGCCTCCGTCTTCTTGCGGCGCTTGCCCAGCCCCAGCAGCCGTTCCAGCCGCCGGATCTCCCTCTCCTCATCCTCGTTCGCTTCCAGCAGCGCCCGCTTACGCGACGAGAGGGGAGCTTTGACAGGGGGCGGCGGCGGGGACGGTCGATGCTTCCTGGCGGCGGCGACGGGCGAGCCCGGCGCCCGGGCAGCCTTGGACCGAGCCGCGTTGGCCGGGGCAGGCTTAGACGGGGCAGGCTTAGACGGAGCCGCCTTGACCGGGGCGGCGGAGTCTCCTACCGGGTCCCCACGTTGGAGGCGTCGTCGTCGGCTCCGTTTGAGCTTGCGTTTCTCCTTTCTCGCCTCGCGGCGGCTCCTATGGTTCAGCTTCCCCGAGTCTCTCAGCAGGGGCAAGACCGGCTGGCCGCCAGCCGCCTGCACGAACTCCTGCACCGAATGCTGCAGCCTGGCGAGCTTTCCACGGGCGCCCGCCGGCCGCTTCGGCCCCGCTCCCGCCCCGCCGCGCCTGGGCGCCGCCATCTTGAGGCGGGGCCACGTGCCGCTTCCGCCGGGGCAGCGCCACTTCCGGCGCAGCGGCGCCTCCTGCGGGACGGGAAACAACGTGAAACCAGGGGGCCGCAGCCCAGAGGTCTGAACGTTTCTGTAAATATAAGGCTTTGTCCCTCTCGTTACAGAAGGGACTTTTTTTACTGTATCCGCTTTTCGGACTGGTCTCGAGGTCTTTGCCACGGGGTAACGTTTGTCCTATAAAAAGGTCAAATTGTATCACACAGTGGTTTGAGTTGGAAGGGACTTTAAAGATCATACAATCCTGCCCCCCTGCCACGGGCAGGGACACCTCCCACAGGAGCAGACTGCCCAGAACCCCACCCAACCTTGCTTTAAACACTTCCTGGGACGGGGCAGCCACAACCTCCCCGGGCAACCTGCGCCAGTACTTCACTGCGCTCATTGTGAAGAAATTCCTCCTTCTGTCTAGTCTAAATCTGCCCCCCTCCAATTTAAAGCCATTCCCCATCCTCCTATCACCACATGCCTTTTTACAAAGTCCCTCCCCAGCTTTCTTATAGGCCCCCTTTCAGGTACTGGAAGGTCACAATTGTACATAATGAGATATAATGGGTAATCATATATGATGGTGACATCTACCTGGCAGAGAAGGACCTGGGGGTGTTGGTTGGAAGCCAGCTGAATATGACCCAGTAGTAGCCCAGGTGGCCAAGAAGGCCAATAGCATCTTGGTGTGTTTCAGAAACAGTGTGGCCAGCAGGACCGAGGAAGTGATTGTGCCTCTGTACTCAGCACTGATGAGGCTGCACCTTGAATGCTATGTTCAGTTTTGGGCCCCTCACTAGAAGGAGGACATTGAGGTTCTGGAACGTGTGCAGAGAAGAGCAACAAAGGTGGTGAACAAGTTTTACAAGGAGTGGGTGAGAGAAATGGGGTTGTTTAGCCTGGAAAGAGGAAGCAAAGAGGTTGTAGAGGGGTGGGTTCTGGTCTCTTCTCCCACGCGACAAGCAACAGGATGAGAGGGAATGGCCTCAAGCTGTGCCAGGGGAGGGTCAGATGGGACATTACAAAAAATATCTTCACCAAAAAATAGTTACCAGGCACTGGCAGAGCCTGCCCAGGGAGGTGGTTGAGTCACAATCCCTGGAGGTATTTAAAAAATGGTTTAGTACTGGACAGGTGTGGTTGGATTTGATGATCTCAGGTATTTTCCAAGCTAGCAATTCTATACCAGTACTTAGAGGGAGGCTGCAGGAAAGCTGAGGAGAGGATCTTTATGAGGCAGTGCAGGGCTGGGATGGGGTGGAACATTTTTAAGCTGAAAGAGGTGAAATTTAGATTAGACATTATGAAGAAGTGTTCTACTGAGAGTGGTGAGGCACTGGCACAGGTTGCCAAGAAGTCTTAGGTACACCATCCCTGGAGGTATTTAAGGCCAGGCAGGCTGAGGCTTTGAGCTACCTGATCCAGTGGAAAGTGACCCTGCCTATGGTGGGGGGGTGGTGGTGCGTGGAACAGGATGATTTTTAAGGTCCCTTCCAACCCAAACCATTCTGTGATTCTATTCTATGAGAACAGGATATAGAATCATCTGGTTGGAAAAGACCTTTGAGGTCATTGAGTCCAACCATACTGGTCCACTACTAAACCATATCCCTGAACACCTCATCTGACTTTTATATATCTCCAGGGATGGTGACTCAACCACCTCCCTCAGAAGCCTCTGCCAGTGCTTGATAAACCTTTCAGTGAAGAAATTTTTCCTTACGTCTAATCTGAACCTCCCCAGGCACAACTTGAGACCATTTCCCCTTATTCTATCACTTCTCACTTGCAAGAAGAGACCAACACCCACCTCTCTACAACCTCCCTCCAGAGAGTTGTAGCCTGTGATAAAGTCTCCCTGTAGCCTCCTTTTCTCCAGGCTAAACAACCCCAGTTCCCTTACCCGCTCCTCATAAGGCTTGTTCTCCAGCCCCTTCTCCAGCTTTGTTGCCCTTCTCTGGACACACCCCAGCACTTTACTGTCTTTCTTGTGGTGAGGGGCCCATAGATTCTATTCTATATTTCTAGGACTAGAACAATTTGTCCCTTGTAGTCCTGGCAGCGGTCACAAGGCCCTCATGGCCATTGGGGATGAGGCTTTCGCTAATGCTTCACTAGGCTGCAAGGAGTCGAGGACATCGATGCCCCTAGTCTCCTCTCCACCTGCCCACTCCCCCATTTTAAACCCCTTCCAACCCTGCCAAGCTTCCTCAGCATGCCAGAGAACATCCACATCTACCGCTTCTGTCCAGTGCTAACTTCTCTAGGGGAGTTTCCATCCACAGTGGCCCTGCTGCAAGGACGGGATCCTCCCTCCTCTGCCTGGCCTGGCATGCGCAGGAGGTGATAACTAATCTGTCAGAGACAGGATCAGAAGGAATTAAATGTTCCACGGCAGCTTGCTGCTGTCAGCAGGAAAACCAATTGGTTGGTCTTATTTTTAGTCTCTTTGCTGTACTCTAGGCTTATGCAGCCTGCTGGGCTTGTGTGTCTGGCCCTGCGTCCGTGGCTACACCCCTCTCCTCCCACCAACTCTGAAATCTAGCACCAGTTTCAGTCACCTCTGGCAGACACCTAATGCTCCCTGAAACACTATTTCCCTAAATTTCATCAAAATAGGTGGCTAGTAAGATGGGGGGGGAAAAATCTCAGCTGAGCAAAGTGCTACAACATGAGCTTTGACCTTAGCAGATATCAGAAAACAATGAAAGCCAGTACACGTGACCTGGTTTTAGGAAAAGGGCTGGTCTTTAATCTCCTGTGGCAACCAAATCCATAGGAAGTCAGGCTTCATTATTTTGTTCTTTGGAATTGCACTCCTGACTCCTTTTAAACAAGAAAGTACTGCACAGGTCTTATATTTTACCTGAAAATTTAATATGGCTTTATTACTCAGAAGACTATTTTTTTTGTCTTTCTCTGCATGTTTCCATATTCTCTCATTCCATCATATATACTAGATGACCCATGCTTCAGAAATCCAGCTTTCTCAAGGCTGATGCATAATGAATCCTTCAGCCTCAGCGACAAAATATGTTGCATTGATTCATCAAGACATTCCTTTTGCTGCATTTTAAACTATATATTATGCTATAATTTATTGCTAGTCTGCTCTTTATTCATGCACAGACAGCTTACATGCATTTTGCATCCTATTTATAGATTTATTGATAACAGTAATCTAGCAGCATGCCAGAACGCTAGATAAATAAAACTGAATATTTTTTCTGAAAATATTAGATGCTTTTAAAACTCCAAGATTTCCATCTTCCTTCTGTCTCATTCTGAGATTTGTCATTCAGGGCAACAGAGCTTTCCAATAATAGGAAATTTCTTGTGTCTTCAAAAAGAGAAAGCATCCATGTTTGCCTTCTTCACTATGTCATGTCACAAAGCAAAACATGGAAAGCACCTATTTTGCTGAACTCCATAATACCAAATTTAGGTTAAAATGGGCATTTTACTTTTGAAAAAAATATACAAATACAGTCATTAGAGTTATACTCACTAAGAATTAAAGCAATAACTAGGACAAAATATAATCATCAAGAAAACACAATATTGACAGAAATATAAATCTGCTTAATAGACTAATTCAGCATTCAAATCTGGTGGTGCCACATCTAAATAATTACAGTACAACAAATATTTCAGGTACTATCCTAGAATACTGTGATATACCGCACTCCTGGTAAATACAGTTGTCTTAAGACCTAACAAATGAATAATTAGAAGTTACTGTAAACTACTCTTCCAACTTTCCCGTGTTATCTAAATACCAAAAAAAAGGTGAGAAATCCAGTTTCCATTTTATGGATTTCATATTTGGATCACTGCATCATATGGGTATCATTTCGCAAATAGGAATTCTGAATTGAGAGAACATTTTGTAATTGTTTTTTATTTTAATGGTGATCCTGCATCAGAGAACAAGCTGCAAGGGCAAGTTTCACAGTTAGAATGAAACGGAATATAATGGCATGAGTCACTGGAAATGAGAGTTCATATAAAACTGTTGCTTCAGTAAATTTTTGTTTCCTGGTGAGGTACTCTTTGTTAACAGATTTCTTTTTCTGTTAAATTATATTAATGGTTTGGGTTTTCCACCCTTCCTCAGCAGAATGAGCAGAACACAATTTCTTTAGCTGTCTGTCTGCTATTGTCTCCCAGTCACCTCTCACATGCCATGAAAATGTGATTTAGTGACTACATGAGACATATAGTTAGGTTCTGGCTCTTTTGTAACTTGCAGCTATTGAGACTATTGTGCTATTTACCACCACAGGAAATATCAAAGTAGCACCAGAAACACAGTTAGACTGAACTCTTGGGTTCATTCTTTGTTCTTATCACTGGAGAAAACAGCCTAATTCAAGTATGATATTCTTAAAAGCCAAAGCCTTTTTTTGAACGCTTGAATTCAACAGAAAAATCCTCTAAAATTAACAGTTACTGTTACTTTTAACTATTTATTTATCTATAAAAAGAGTAATAGTGGCAATAGTATCATGCCACATACATAGGAGCAATTGCACCAGCAGTGATGTGCAGCATTACTCTTCATCCCAGGGCTAACACTCTCTCTTTTATACACAGCCTAAGATAATTATTTTCAGGGACAATTAATTTCCAGAAGCTTTTTCAAGATCAGCTGGATGCTCTTAGCTATTAAGAAAAGTCTTACTGCATTTTTCCTAAGGCTTTGTTAAACATGCAAAATATACGTGGCTGGGCCAACTACAATGAAGTACTTGGAGGTCTTTGCAGAATAAAGCAAACTTTGATCTAGTAACTTGTACTGTAACAATGACATCAATTTATATGTTAGGTGCCATTTTGCATCTTAATTCAGTTCCTATGACATATTATGTTATTGTTTGTAATACAGTAATTTAATATACATTTTCTCTTCAGGAACTCTACTTACCTGACTATAACTGAAATACAGCAGTGGAGTGCATGAATATCCTCATGCTTACACAGTTTCTTTCTGGTATCTGTCTGACAGTAGAAAACATCCCAATCTACACCTGTTAACACCCTTTTAAAGCAGTTACCATCCTTCCAGGCTGCAGTTTTGTAGCTATTTTGGTACAATCTCAATCTGCTGTGCACTTGTCCAGGTAATGCATTTACTCATCCTTCTTCATGAATGGACACCAGGACTTGGGGCATAATTCACCAAATCCAAGATTTGATCCGAATGAAACTAGTAAGCTTTTCAATTGGACTGGATTAATTTTCTGATTCAGCTACAGAAAGAGATATATAGCAACAGAAAGATAATTCTTTCTTCCAATAACAGTACAGACAAATATCAACCCAAATCAACTACAAAACCACTAACTTGAAGAGCCTACTAGTAGAAGGCCTCTTTCCCATGGTACTTTAAAGGATAACTAATTGCTCTAACAACTACAGCTGGTCCTTCTGTTGCCCAGTCTGTATGATTTGCAGCTGTGTCCAATATGAAATAGTTTTTGAAACACAGGTGAAAACAGGAACAATTACAAAACCCCTTTTTGTGTAATTACATTTTTTATCATGAAAGGGTTTGGGTTTTTTGATCTCCTTAATAATTTTGCAAAGAATAGCATACTAACAAGTAACCTAATGTTGAGAACAAATTCCCCCACAACTCGGTATGTATGTTTATAGCCAGGGAGGTGGTTCTGTATGCACTGAATTTTCTTTTTCTCAGTGGAAGTTTCCTCCTTGCCTATTGACGGCAAAGGTAAGGTACCTATTTTTAGGACAACCCACATTTGTCTGGATGCACTTTCAGAGTTGCAGTGTAAAGTTTCCTGCAGCCTATTCCTGTACATAATCATGGGAAAACACACACTTAAAATGAGATATGTATTAGTATCATTGAGAATATTATGATTACAGATATCAACTGAAGAGACAGTTTTATTCTTCATCTTGTAATTGTAGTTGTAAATTCTTAACGGCAGGTGCCATATTTTAATTAAATGTTTAAATAAATCTCACAATCTGGGGCCCAGATCCATGATGGGGGACTCCTGCAGCACTATAATGGCAAAGAAACAACAATAAGAATAAATAACTGTGCCCTGGCTTATAAGTCATGCCAAGATGTTTGTTTGAATTCCTAGCTTTTTAGTTAGTGCTGAGTCCTGCATGAGTGGTTCCAGTTCTAAGACCAGCTACCTATGCGTTGGTTTTGAGGTATGCAGATGAAAGAGTAAACTTGAAAAGAGGAGAAGCATACTAGCAATTTGACCCTATGTATGTTATTTTTTTTGGTAAAGAGGATAATTAAATATATACTAATACATAGCAATAATGATGATGCTATTTGTCTGCAGATGAGCTGCTTATATGCAGGGCTTGTTTCCTTCTTTGGCATTCACAGAAGTAGAAAAACACAGGCTATGTGATCCTAATGCTGCTTTGTAAATTGATCACAGCTTCTTTCCACTTCAATTTCAGTATTGAAAGAAACTTGATCTAATATGTTTGAACACAGGACCAAAGACCAGATGCAACTGAGTTCCACTCTCAACATAGCAACATCCTCTCTGTAGCCTTGGGCAAGTCATTTAAGCTTTGAATTTTGAAGCTTTGCATTTCACTGTGTAAAATAATTATAAATATGTTATGGTGTTAACCTGAGCCGCATAAGTGGTAGGAGAACTGTTTGGAAGCTTTTTGTAAAGGATGGTGAAGAGCAAGGGTGCTGGGCAATAAATGTTATTAGAGATATGTCCAAGCAGCAAAATTCAGATACTGAACATAACCTATATATCCCTAAAGATGAAAGAGCACTGAGATTCAGGTTCAGTATGATTTCAATTGTGTTTTTATTCACAGAAGCAAGCAGTTAACCTGTTTTGTTAGAGATTTGGAATTCCTTATTCTTCCATAAATTTCATATGCCCACATTCAATTGCTTTTTCCCATCAGCAGAAAAGGTCATTCTCATTAGGAGGCAAATAACACAAATTGGATGCACCCAATTTGCATATTTGAATATGCAAATGAGCACCATTCTAATTTTTCTTCCTAAGTACTGACCTCTGAGTCAGATAGAATTTATTCTGCTCTATGCTGAAAGTGAACTTTTATGCAATAAGTATGATTGGGTGTCACAGGGCATCTGACATACTTTATCTAATTGTGATTCCAGATATTTGATGGCAGACAGAAAGCCTGTGGCTACATTTCACAAGAATGAAAAATTAGAAGTCAGCCTGGATTCCAGTTTTTGTGTAGAAACAGGGGTGATTAAATGAAATTATTAGACTTGTTCAAGGCCGCCATAAAATTTTGTTTTAAAGACCACTGTTTAAGATTAATGTTACCAGCAGCCCCTTGATGCAGACTGGGAATGTAGCCATGGAACAGTCCCAGCCTCCAGCGATAAGGAAAAAGAGATTCAAGGTCACTTGCAAGCTGAGATGCTTTATATAGCACATTTCACTGCTTGATTACATTCTGGACTGACCCTCGGTTCTTACAGTGCTGAGTATTGTCCTTTTATTAGGTAATCACTATGGGAGCTTATCAGCTGAGAAAATCTTGCCAGTTATCTGTGATGGACAATGTTCTCTTATTCTGCAATAGAACTTAAAAATATTGTCACATTCAACTAGGTTGAATAAGGACGTGATCCAGTGTTACTCTCCAGTTCTTTAAAATATACACACTAAAACTGTAATACATCAAAAATCTAATTACATTAAAAGTGCCTACTAATGTTTTGTTATTACTTTGTTCAATCTTGGCATCTATATGCCATCCGTTAATTTATTTCAGTAAAATCTGTAGGTCACATTGTGAAGTTCTTATATTTCTGTGTAGTCAAAACTCCCATTTTTTTCCAGTGTGCAGCTTCAGTGAAGACATTGATCTGGGGTGAATGGCTTTGCGTGCAGCCATGCATCTAACAGAGGAAGATAACTAAGATAATGCTTCAGTTTATATGTATTTCTGATTTGTGTATATTACTTGAATGTGGCAGTTTTTACAGTTAGTTTAAGCAGACATTTAAATATTTCCTCCATATGGAAAGAAATAGTTTATTTGTGGCACAGGCTTCAATGCTTTTATTAAGTAAATAAGATATCAATGACATAATAAAATTATAAATGGAAGAGACATTCCAATGGTAATTAAACTATATCTCCCCCTCCTTCTCCCCCTCCTTCTCCCCCTCCTTCTCCCCCTCCTTCTCCCCCTCCTTCTCCCCTTCCTTCTCATCATATCAAAGAATACTATAAGCTACTGCTTCTTTAGAAAGGCAAAAATACCATACTCAGTTAGGTCAATAGACAGTGTCTTTGGCAAAGAAGGAAAATACTAGTACCTCGATTCAAATTAACCTACCATACAAGTCAGTATAATTTGGCTCTTGTAAAGAAATTCTATAGAGGTAATGCTGACTTCCACAGCAGCTTATTTTCGTACCATTGCAGAGTAACAATATATTTTAGAGAACTTTAAATGTGTTATGAGAACTTTAAAATGTTACGCCCATTTACAAGAAGGGTCAGAGGGGGAATCCAGGGAACTACAGGCCTGTCAGTCTAACCTTGGTGCCAGGGAAGGTCATGGAGCAGGTCATCTTGAGTGCTACCTTGGTGCCAGGGAAGGTCATGGAGCAGGTCATCTTGAGTGCTACCATGCCCAGTTAACATGGGTTTATGAAAGGCAGGTCCTGCCAAACTAACCTGGTCTCCTTCAGTGAGAAGGTCACCTGCTTAATGGATGAGGGAAAGGCTGTGGATGTATGTGGACATAGTGTATCTGGACTTCAGTAAAGCCTTTGACGCGTTTTCTCACAGTATTCTGATTGCAAAGGTCTTCTCTAACCAAGTGATTCTATGATTCTATGAAACAAAAATAAAAACAAACACATACTTATAAAATGTATATATAAATACACAGACATGTTATGTCTAAGTATACATATAACATACTATATAGATTCATTTAATGATTTTAAAATGCAGGCTGTAAAATCTATTGCATGAGTGAATCTTTGAAGAAATTCTTTCAAGGAATGCAATAAACTTTTCCTACTGCCATTGTGTACAAGCATTTCTTATTTTGTGAGAAGGGGCAGGAAGTACTATCTGAGAATTAAGGTCTGCAGTTATTTCTTGACTCACAAATCCTTTACGAGGGCTGTCTATGTGCAGAGCAAAAGGACAATATAGTTTCTCACATTTCCTGTTACTTTCGGTTCTAAAACTGGCATCAGCCCGACAGAAGAATGTATTTGTGATTGCTCTGAGTGTACAGTGTATCTCACAAGCTCACAAGTATCTCTGTGACAGTGGTGGCTGGAGTAGCTCCCTCTGCTCAGTCTTTCTGTTGCGTAGACACAGAATGAATGGGCTCAGGGAATTGGTTCTGGTTACATTTTTTATTTTGGCTAGGTTATTTTCCCCAAGTCTGTCTGGCCATGTGTCAATAATGCCCAGTTACTTTTACGAAGTGCTGAAATGAAATCCTCACTTAGGTTTCTTGGGATATTGATGGAGATTATTAGCTTACAGTAATATAAAAATCAGTTAAGTGTGGGGAACTTGGAGATGTGCAGGATTACTCCACAAATGCCGAAGTGTTGATGAATTTTATAACATGAAGAGACAAAATAGGTTTTGTTTCTGTTATTCTTTAAGTTTCTTAAGGCCATGGAGAAGAAATTTGAGGCTTTCTTCGGAGCTACTTGACAGGAAAGCTGAAAGCTGATGTTCCCTCAAACCTGTTATGGCTCAAGAAAATACAAAGGGCAGAAGTATGTACCAGCAGGTATTGCTGTGTGGTGAAGGGGATGTCAGACAGAGGAAGGGAAGGAGTATGGCTGGCATTTCAGCCACTGAAAAACTGCACCTCGCTAACGTGCTGCTAGTGATTTACTGTGATGTGTGGGGTGAAGAGCTTGGAAAGATTATGAGCTCACTGCTGTCTGAGGTGCTACCCCTACCACTACAGCAGAAAATCCAAACATATGCCATAGCATACCATGTTATTTGGGATAGCTGTAATTATTTTCTTCACAGATTTGCTGGCAGCCTGAATGCATTCAAGACTAAATGTCACTTTGGTAATAGAGTTGAAGTTTGGAGAAGACCCATCTGAGTGAGCTTGGTTGTTTTTCTTACTTTGTTGATGATACTGAGGTATTAGTATGCAATAAGACAATAAATAGGTCTGAAATTATATTCTAATTATGCTATTTTGGGGAGTGCAACTCTAAATGGATGAAAGCATGTTGTGAGCTAGGGTGTGCTGCTTCCCATGCAATACTTCACCAGTGACTACAAACTGCAGAGTTATTTCCTGTGCTTTGTTGTTTTCAGTAGTAAGGGTGAAATGGCACCTTTGTATCCAGGTTTCCCATTGTGCCATACAGTGACCTTTAATGTAGGCTTTTAATGTATGTTTAGCTTTTCGCAAATTAACCAACAATACAAAAGATATTGTTTCTTTAAAAGCAAGTAAGTTTTGAGGCATCAACACAAAAGATGCAAAACAATTTGAAGGAAGCCTTGTTAACTTTGTACTATCCCTACAGTTTAAATAAGTGATTACTCACAGAATGGCATGATTTAGAAACAAAAGACCATCTGTCTCAAACAGATGACATCTTTGTAACTTTATCAGTACTGAAAACAGAGAGACTAGATTCTGCAGGTTTATCAGTAACCAGTTTGTAAGGAATATGCTTCAGAGAAGAGTGAATGAACTGATTACCTGCTTTTGCATTGAAGAAACTCCTTATCTCTGTGCTGCTCTAGAAGATGTGCAGACTTCTATACTGCCATGTATGGTATAGAGACAGCATGTTGTGGTGGGCTAAGCTCATCAGGAGCTTTGAAATTGTCACATGATGGACCATATGGAGCTCTATGCTTTTTTTCTCTGTGAGGTGAGGCCAGAACTTTGGGAAAGCCTGCCTTCAGCAGCCATACTAATGTGGAATGTGTGGGAAAAAAGAGGGAATGGGTGATAAAGCTGAAGGACACCTATAGCAAGGCCAAAGCTATGGTTATCTGCTTGAGCCAGGGAGAAGGTGAACTCCTGTGTCAGGTGGTAGTTATTACGGTTTGAGCCATGCATGACTACATTTCTCATGAGAAATGAGGTCAGTGACCATTATCATACACTGATGGAGATGAAAGAATGGATATTGACACTTTCAACCTTATGTGGATAAGGCTGGGAGTTGTCCCACTCCTCCCATATCAGCCATTAGCAGCACATAGGACAGCAAGGCACACCTGGTCATGCAAAGAAGACATTTCAGCTGACAGTGAGAGAGTTTGGAATGACTCCATCCAGGCCATGGATGAGATTTGCTGAGGTAATGGCAGACAGGCCAGGGAGTAGTGGCATTGTCATGAAGAACTTTTGACCCTGCCTGCACACATTTGTTTGGAGCATGGGAAAACTTGAGACAGAGTAAGACGGTGGTGTTGCATGTCCACGGTGGCATATGCTAAACCTGCATCACTAGGGGGAACTGACAGGCTCTGCTTCTATAGCTGACCTGTCCTGCATTCAGGTGTCTCCATGAATCCTCTGATTTGGGAAGCAGCCTCAGATGCCAGGCTCCTAAGAGGCTTTTGGGTATCAGTGCTATTTGACCAGACAATCCATGCGGAAGATGATGTTTGAGAGAGCATCTGCAACATTTTTAACATAGTTGGTGGCACCTTCAGCTTTATGTGATCTGGGGAAGAGGTATGCCAAGACATCATAGCATCATGACTGTCCCACAGAACACAGGAAGACTTTTGGTGTGTGGTGAGTGTCTGCCTAGCTTGAGCTGGATTCAGGAAGAAGGGCTGACCTTTATAAGATATTTTCTCTTGTGGTTTTTTTTAGTCATCTTTTTAAGTGTGGTCTGGCATTCAAAGCACAGTCGTTGGCAACAGCATCTCTATGCCAGTCAGGATGGCTGGAAGTGAAGAAAGTGGATGATAGATGAGAAGTGTGTGGACAGTAGTCTGTAGACAAACCTTGGATTTGGAGGGTTTGTAGGACAGCTGCATGCTTTACCGTATGTTGTATAGATTGACCTTTCCCCTTGTCCAAAGGAATGCGGGTCACTATAAAGTTGAAAAAACCCAAGCAGGTGCAGTGGGATAGTGACTTTCAAAGGGATGCCTTATGGAATGGAATGAGGCTGCATCAAGGGAAGTTCAGACTGGACATGAGGAAAAAGCTCTTCACTGAGAGCATTGTCGGTCACTGGAACAGACTCCCTGGGGAAGTGGTCATGGCACCAAGTCTGTCAGAGTTCAGGGAGTGTCTAGATGATGCTCTTGGTCATGTGGTTTAGTTTTAGGTAGTCCTGCAAGATGCAGGGAGTTGGTCTCAATTATCCTTATGGGTCCCTTCCAATTTGAGATATTCTAAGATGCCATGTGACAGGCTACATATAAAGTATGGTCAAATGTGGGACATCAGTATATCAGTTGCAAACACTGTCTGGGTGGGTATAATCTGAATCTAACGTATGGTTTACAGGACCTAAAATTAGGAAGATGAACTCCTTCAAGATCTGGATGAATCACAACCTATTCCTTGTTTTATCCTCCCACCTTCAAGGTAGTATGAAATATTGAGTCCTCCATTCAAGTGCTTAGACATACCCAAATGTTTAAAGTCACTAGAGATGGCTTTTGCTTTTGTATGAGTGCAGAGGACTATATATCATCCCAAAGGTTGAAGATGCTGCCATGTTTTTGTTACTTAGAGATGTAATTACTCTAATGTAATATCTACTTGAGAAAGGAAGATAAACTATCAAGAACAAATTAGCTAATTTCACATTACTGGCATGACTTTTGTTAAAAGGCCTGCTAGATCTGAGTATAGTTTCTGAAAATAAGTACTAGAATGTAGAATAGAATATAGAATTATAACGTAGAATATAGAATCTATTCTCATGTTTCCAGCCTTTTCTGATAGACCATTGGTGCAATGGGTGACTGCTGTATGTTCTGTGGATCAAATACTGATCATTTATGCTCTGGTAGAGTGTAGTCTCTGATGGGATAACTGCATAAAATTAAGTCAGGAGATCAGACTTGACAGTTGCAGTGGACCTTTTTGGCCTCCCAGCCTTTGCTGTGAGCACTAAGCTTACACAGCAAGGAGAAATGTTAGTTAGCATGGCAGCTGGCAGCTATTGTAGAAGTGTGTTTTATATATGACTGTTACATGAAAGAATACCTGCTGAAATTTATTTGCAATGTCCTTGAGCAACATTGAATTCTCTAGATTAGGTGGTGCCTGTGGAGCAAACCTATTCATTATGCTAATGAGACAGAGGAGGAAGATAAAGATTTTAAAAATGCCTGGCATCATATTTTATTAGTCGCCCAATATAATTATTGACAGGGATCGAGGATGTTAAGTTCCAGAAAAGGGCTACTTATTATCTTAACACTCCTGAGATGCATTAAACACATTTGAATTTAATTAGAAAGGAGTAGCCATGATTTAAGAATAAATCTTGCTCCTATTAATTTTAGAAATTAAGATGATTTATTTCCTTTAAAATTTCTAGCATTTTGGATAAAAGTCCTTCATAAAAGGTGCATGGCATACTTTCAATGACTAGATTTATACAATGTGATTTTGTGAACCAGGCTGAAAAATGACTGTTAATATTGAATAGATTTCTGAAATGCCTTCCACGTGATATTTAGCAGTACAGTCATCTTAGTCATGATGAGTCAGATACTGAATTTAAGGGAGAAAAAAAAAATGGATTAACTAATACCAAAAATGCCTTTTTGTTGTTTAATGATTTGTCGCTGCAATCCTTCTTCCTCAAAAATTGTAAAATTTCATTTCTTGAAAGTATATAACTAACAAAAAAATAACTTGAAAGTAGTTTAGAAAGAGCGCATATGACCCAGCAGGTTAATTATTTATTATTTTTTAAAAAGGACAGTGAGTACAGCCATGGGAAGTAGTCAGGAACTGATAATACAGGTGGATGTTTGCATTTACATAATTTATAACACAGCTAATGCATGGTCACATGTTTTAGAATCAATAGTAAATTGGCAGACTAAGATGTCTAATGAAAAATGTTGGATGTCCTGAAAATCAAAGGAGAATATTCAAAAAGGACAGAGAAATAATGAAAGGTAAGCAATCAGCAAAACTCACAGAGAAAACACAGTGATGGGTGATACTCTACAGCCAATGCAGCATGTTGAATAGATGTAATGCTCTAGTGCTACGTATGCAACGAACCAAAGCAGGGGCTGGGGTCATTTTGACTGGTACCATGTAAGCTCTTCAAGAATGGGAACTAAACGTAGACTGAAGAGGAAGCGTAGGAGTGCATTGAAATTGGAGAAGACCTCTAAGATCATCCAGTCCAACTGTCAGACCAACGCCACTGTGCCTAATGAACCATGCTCTGAAATGCTACATCTACACGCTTTTTGAAAACCTCCAGGGATGGAGATTTCACCACTTCCCCACGCAGCCCGTCCCAGTGCTTCACCACACTTTCAGCAAAGAGATTTTTCCTGATACCCAGGCTAAACCTCCTTTGGCATCTGTTCTGTAAGAACAGAAAAATTGGTGTGACACTTCAGTTTCAGAGATATGTGCTGGTGCTATTATTCAGCTAGTGGTAGAACAACATTAAAGCTTCTAATGAGTATTTGCTAACAAAAAAATATCAGCCTCACTCTCAAATAACTGCTTTGGATCCATGACGATGTTGCCATGGAACCAAACCCTGATACTGGCAAGCTCATATTCTGTATAGGTAAACATAACATTTGCATCCAGTAAAATAAAATATTATAATAAGAACAATAAGTATTATATGTACTTAGTACATCAGGAAATTCTCAAAGATGATAATTATCAGAAAAAAATTATTTGGACAAAAAAAAACAGGGAGGGAAAGTTTTTTAAAGAAGTATTTATTCTTGTAGGCAAATTGCTGTTGATACACAGATGACACACAAAAAAGTTGGCAAATACTGGAAATAACAGAGCAGTAAATTACAAAGATAAGCTAATCATACAGAGCAATATGCAGTGTTTGGGAAGCAGAAAACAAAAGAGGTTTGAATTCAGTCAAATGTCCATGGATGTACCAGGAACAAGGAGTCAAGGTCCTGTCTACAGAACTGGGGCTGTATCTGAAGAACAATGATTTGGAATAGTAATTATAGGTTGCTGCTCATTAATACGAGCAAAGTTCATAAGCAGCCATTGTTTTCTACCTCAAGGACATTATTTGTATAGCATTTGAATTAAAATGTGCCTGAAACTGGCTTTACTCTATATAAGCAAATAAGTGGACATGGCAAGCCCAAATAAAGATGAAGAGCCATTAATATTACTTTAGGTCTGCCGCAAGGAAGCCTTTTTTTTCTACAGCCAGGCCCCTGATAGCAGGAAGACAGGAGCAGACACACATTACTTCAATTGCACGTCCCATTTGCTCTGGGATGTAATCATGTTTTTCACCTCTGAAGCTGTGTGGTGTTCTCCTCTGTAATGACTAAAATGGTCTGTAACAAAGAGCATAAAATAAGGAGGTGATTTTACATCTGTTCATAGAATTGCTGAAATTGAGCCAAGAATGCTGCTTCCAGTTCTTCTGCCTGCGTTTTAATAAGTATATTAAAAGTTCAGAGAGAATTCAGGGAAGAAAGTTAAAAACTGAAAAGGAGATTTTGAGGTGAATTGCGATTAGCGGGAAACATCAAATATTCAAGTTCTTAGCTGTAGGTAGGAAGGACAGAACAATAACCACAGTTAGAAGATGAAGGCGGTAAAATTCAAATTAGAAATAAGACACCATTTTTAATACTGATGGTACTGAACACACTATGAAGAGAATTAGTGAGTGTTCATGTTTTGGGTCCATCCACTCCAGCTGAACACCTTTCAGAAACTCATTTAATCAAGCAATAATTTCTGGGGTTAAAATACATATAGACTGATGAAACTCCTTTTCTTGTGCATTTTGTTTTGTTCTGTCTTTTGATTCTTCAGCTCTGCAACAATACTGACTCTGTCAGGAGTTCAGAAGTTCTACAAATAAATAACCTTCTTGAAGAATCAGCCAAACCTGCCATGAACAGATAGCAGGCGAGAAGGTGTTCCTGTGCATGTTCATATCTGTAAAGTAGGTGAACTCTGGATTTTATATGCAACTATATATCCTTGAATATTTCCACGAATCTCATTCCTAGCAAAATTTAAACTGCAATTTTGTTTGTTTGTTTTGAGGAGTGGGATTTTTTTGTGATTTGAATCCTTAGAGTGGAACATGAAAGACACAGCAAAGGACAATGGAAACCAAGTGAGTTTTCAATTGCTTCAGGCTGCCTAGAGATGGAACTGAAACAGTTCTAACTTTGTGACATGACCTGTGCTTCTGCTACCTAACAACACTTCACTTCTGTCTATAAATCTGCAGACGTCTTCTGACTGCAGGTTCCTGTCAGTGAAAAAAACCTAAGGACTGGATTCTGTTCATCATTAAACCCAACTCCTTGGTTATTGAAAGCAACCTCACTAAAATTTTTATGCCAAGTTTTAAGTTAAAAGTAGTGAACGTACTTTACTCCAATGTTCATTTCAAAAGCTTGTTCAAAACTGTATTACTTTCATGATGCATTTTTTGTCTGGTTTTGGGGGTATAGATTCATCAATATATAGATGAATATATATATATATAAAATTCAGCACATACCTATATGGATCTATACTGAACTAGTTTATAGCCATTTTTTGGTGCCAACATTCTCATTTTTAATTTAAATTTCTTTCCCTTGGCTGTTTATATATATATATATACATATACATATATATACACAAAAATGCCATAATATAGCATTTTGCTGGGGTTTTAGTGCTAGTGGGTTGACACAATGAAGATACAAGCTGATAGTATTTGGAATGAAAAAAATAATGCTTTTTTTTATTTTTTAAAAAGCAAACAAATAGCAAACGAAAAGCTGGTAGGAATAGAAACAAAATGCCAGTTAGCAATATTTCAAGTTGAATCCAGATCCAAGACTGATGATCTGGCATTCTCAAGTTATAATGCAATTTTTGCTATGCTTTAGCTTACAAAATGTAAATGATTACCCAATAAATAATGTTAATGTACATAATTATGATACTGTCACATTTATTTTATATCATAATCAAGTTTTTTAAAGTTTTCTAGTTTTCTTTTTCTCTTCCATAATTGTTTATTGAGCGTGTAAAGTGCTGAGTGTCATCTGTGAAGTGTGTTTACCCTAAGTTCCCTTTAAAATCAATGGTCACTCAGAACAACATCCTAAACTGAGCTTTAGTCTTCAGTCTGGCCAATTCTTAGGCAATATCTTGACTACAATCATCTAATGAATATTAGATGATTATAGTCATATTAAATGAGTGAATAACTTCCTATTTCCTGTTTGGTCCAAGCTGGACTTGGATGAATGATGACTGGAAAACAAGGCATCACCTATTCAAATGCTGCTAGATAGATGTAAAGGCATGGTGCCAATTTCACATTTACAGTTAGAATTATCTAAAATCCATTAATAAATTCTGTGGAAACCTTCCCAGTGAAACAGTTCCAACTTTAGCAACTCCAATTTTAGCCAGTTCAGCTGAATTTATTAGCTTGAAAATCCCAACTTTTTTTTTTTTTTTTGGAGAATCTGAGAGTTAACCCAGTGCACATAAAACCCTCCTTGGTGTTTCAGGTTACTAGACAGTTACTGGATTATCCTTAAGCTGAAAAACTGTTGGTTTAAAACTAGGCTGAAAAAGAATAAACTGAGCGAAATCTAGTAAATCTGTTCAATTAATACACTGCAGGGTTAGGCACCACTAAAGGGAAGTTTAATAGAAGTCTGTTTTTCATCACTCCTTTTGTGTGTGTATATCTGTACATTACCAGCTTGAGAAAATGTTTTATTTACACATAAATCCTGTATAGACTGTGTTTCCTTTGATATAAATAGATTTTGCTGTGGTGGCTACTATGACTTTCCTTTGTGATGCAGGCAGTTCAGAACAGAGCAATAACTTCTGCCCAAGAACTGATCAAAGCTACATTTCCCCCCCGTTCCTTTTAGCAAATATAAATGTATATCATGTTTCTGATGATTTACCTGCTAGAAATGGAAAAAAGCACTTGCCAGTCTACAGTATAAGACAAATGACGTTCTGTATCTCCTCCTCAGGTATATTTCAAACCAAATAGATTAAAATGAAAACATACAGCCTAAATGGAGGCGTAAGGTTCAGTTCTGCTAAATCTTAAGCTTATTTATATTTCTTTAACAGCTATGGAAGTACAGCTCACTTTCCTTATCATCTTCTGTTTCAGAGCAGTTTACTGTGTCTGCATATAGCATTAGAAATGTATGAAATCCTTGATGCCTAGATACGACTCTCAGACCTCATCAATGAAATAAACTTAGTTTCAGATTCAATGAGCTGTTCCTCAGCAATGTGTGAATCATTTCCCAGGTAGCTCAAGAACTAGCTCTCACCCCAGGCCTAGATTCCAAACTGAGTGGTATTTACTGGCAGAGATTCTCTAAGAGCCTATAGATTGCCCTCCCTTAAGTTTAGTTCCTTTTCTTGACTCTTAACTATGGCTTTCCCTGTCTCTTCTTCCCCAAACTGCTTCACTCTTCCATCTGATTCTACTTGAGGACATATCTATCTATCTATCTATCTATCTATCTATCTATCTATCTATCTATCTATCTATCTATCTATGCCATGCATATTGCATATATATATATATATATATATATATAGGATGTATATCGCAACATACTAATCGCTGGCATACTCTCTGATTGATCCCATTTTCCCCCTTTGACTGGACCTTCTGGTCTCCCCAGTTCTTAGACCTGCTTTGTTCTGGCTATGACACTTCTGTCTTCATTTGGGAACCTCTGTACTGTACAAACATTAAGCATGACACTTTGTAAGAGCAGAGTTTGTCTTTGAGTCCACTGGCATAATTTCTGTAGGCAGCACTGAGAGAATTTGATTTCTCTGGGAACAGGTTCTTGCAGACCAGTCAGTCTTCTGCTTTTTCCAGTTGTGTTTGTTATAATATAAGCTATTACTTCTACCTATAAACCTTGTCTGGACCAGCTCCTGAGGGACGAATGGCTCTAGCTACTCTCACAAAAAAAAGCCTCATGGAATGTTCCTCTTGGCAGCTGCAGATGCTTTCACCACTTTCAGGGTCCCAAGAAGAAAAGGTGATTGAAGATAAGTGGGAATAGTAGAAGGAAAAACCAAAGGAGTAAAAATATCATCTGTCAGACACAATCCAGTGCTGTGCAGGGAACAACTATAAAGTAGGAGAGCTTTTCACAAGAAGCATCTCAAAGACTCTGTGCTTCCTGCTCCTTCAGGTCTGCTTTTATGGTCCTCTCCTGTTCCTACAATCTGAGTGAATACCTAGAATGTCTCCCTTCTCGGGCACTGGACTTTAGGAGGAGAGAGGGGATGTTTCTGACTTCTCACACCATGGTGTTATTCTGCCTGCAAATACCTCATCTGTATCTTCACAAATATTGGGAAGAACATGGACAAGACTGTGGTCCTTCTGAAACTGAAGGATGTTCTGCATTCAACACTACAAGAAATACATCAGATAGCAAAGAATAAATGTTTCACCATCTAATTTTAACCAAGAAAATATGTAATAAATATAATCTGAACTATCATTGGCATAGATATAATGTATCAATAGATGTAAACAGGCAGAAAGTGATGATCCCTGGTTTTGTAATATTTTTGGAATAATTCTTTGTACTTGGATAGAAATAAGTGTTTGATTTGCTAAATCCCCATATATAATTTATCGTGTGTCCTAGATTAATAGTGTTTTTTTCTGTATATTTAGACAATTGATCTACTTGCAGACTCGGAAACTGTTAAAGGAAATGAGAAAATCTGAAACATATATCCATGTAGGACTTAGATATTACTTATAGTTGATTGTGATAAATAGAGTACTGTATTAAGAATACAATAAGAACAGGTGTTGGAAATTAATCTTTATGACAACTACAAGAATACTGTTCAATTGTCCCATGTACAGCCCTGATCCAGCTGAATCAACAGATTGTGTAAGAAACGTGGAATGTAAGTATTAGATTTGATGATAACTGATGATTAAAAGATCAACCTATTTTTTGAGTATAGGCATGGCTAAGATATAGGTATAAGTTAATGGAACAGCTTGAGGTATTTTCTTTGAAGTTTAAAGGATGTGTCTCAAGAAAGAAGATAAGTGATTTTTGTGACTGGAGGAGGAACACGACCTGTTGAAGTGTCACTTCTGAGGGAGACCTGAATTATCAAGGTGGACTTTTGTGGACTTTGAGTTAATGAAGAATAAAGATCTAGGAGCACATGGAAAACCACCAAGAACGTCTCAAAGAAAATATCTGTTGTATAATGCTATGTAAAATATATTAATATCTGATAATTTTGTGTGGGCCTTTGTCACTCACTGAGGTTATGGCCCAACCCTGAGTTGTGAATAAAGCTAGCCTAGAGTTACCCACTGTCTGGTAAAAATCCTTTAACAGAAACAAAAATAATGGCCTGTTTATAGAGAGGGAACAGGGAACAACTGGGAGGTGGTACCTGTGCCTATGCCTTCCTTCTACAGCACTTGGCTGAAACCCGACACAGCCATTTGTCAAGAGCAATCACTCAAAGACAAAAGCTGCTCCAGGCAAGGGGAACACAGTTTTAACTTCAGTTGTTAACACTCTTTCAGACTAGACATTCTGATGCATTTACAAGGAAGGCTGAGCTCCAGGAGGATCATTTCATGTAATTGTTTGGTTGGAGAAGACTTTTGAGATCATCGAGTCCAACTGTATCTGTCCACAACCAAACCACATCCCTGAGCAACTTGTCTACCGGTCCTTCAAATACCTCCATGGATGGTGGCTCCTCCACCTCCCTGGGCAGCTGTTCGAGTGCCTAACAACCCTTTCAGTGAAGAATTTTTTCCTGACTCCCAATCTGAACCACCCTTAGTGCAACTGGAGGTCATTTTTTTGTATTGTGTCCAGTTCTGGACAGGCTGAGAGAAGTTGGGGTTGTTCAGCCTGTAGAAGGGCTCTGAGATCTTATAGCGACCTTCCAGTGCCTGAAGGGGCTACAGGAAAGCTGGGGAGGGGCATATAAAGGCATGTAGTGATCAGACTAGGGGGGTTGGCTTTAAATTGGAGAGGGGAAGATTTAGACTAGACATAAGGAGGAATTTCCTTATGGTGAGGGTGGCGAGGCACTGACACAGGTTGCTCAGGGAAGCTGTGGAGGTGAAGAGTCTGGAGAACAAGGGTTATGAGAGGTGGCTGAGGGGCCTGGGGTTGTTTAGCTTGGAGAAGAGGAAGCTGAGGGGAGATTTTATTGCTCTTTACAGCTCCCCGAAAGGAGGTTGAGAGGAAATGGCCTCAAGTTGGGCCAGAGGAGGTTCAGATTGGATATTAAATCACACCCCCTTTAGCCACGCCCCTTTCGCCCGGGCGGGTGAGAGGCGGTAGGCGTGGCTTGCGCTAAAAGAGGCGTGGCTAAAGGGACGAGACCACTCCCCCATAGACACGCCCCGCGCGCGGGGGCGCCTCGCGGTGACGCAGCAGGAGGAGCCGGGGCGGTACCCGCCCTTCCTCCACCTCCTCCTCCTCAGTGTCGGAGCCCCCTGAGCCGCCGCCGCCGCCTCCGGGCAGTGGGTAGGGGAGCAGCCGGCGCTGCCGCTGGCCATGGTGGCGCGCCCTCCGCCGCGGGGGCAGCAGCAGCAACAGCAGGCGGCGCGGCGGCGGAGGAGGCCGCCGCCATTGCGCGCGGGGGCCGCGGGACTATGAAGGATGGAAGCGGACGAGGTGACGATCCGCGAGCAGAACTTCCACAGCCAAGTGCGGGAGTACACGGTAGGCGGCCACCCCAGCCCCGTCACCCCCCCTTCCCCGTAGCTGCCCCGTTCCTGTCATCTGCGTGGGTCCCCTCGTCCTGTGCCTACAGGGACAGAGCTGGACATTCCTGCCGCTTCTGGGTCCCCTTGTGCCTTCCTGCTGCACCAGGGTCCTCCTCTCCCTGTGCCTTCAGGGGCAGGGCCAGGCCTTCCTGCTGCTCCAGGGTCCCCCCTGCGCCCTCCTGCCCCTGCGGGGTCCCCCCTCCTTGTGCCTTCCTGTTCCTGCGAGATCCGGCCCCCCCCCCCCCCTTGTGCCCTCCTGCTCCTGCGGGGTGTCCCCCCCCCACCTTGTGCCCTCCTGCTCCTGCGGGGTGTCCCCCCCCACCTTGTGCCCTCCTGCTCCTGCGGGGTCCCCCCCCCCCTTGTGCCCTCTTGTTCCTGAGGGGTCCCGGGTCCCCCCCCCCCCCCCCCTTATGCCCTCCTGCTCCTGCGGGGTGTCCCCCCCGCCCCTTGTGCCCTCCTGCTCCTGCGGGGTGTCCCCCCCCCACCTTGTGCCCTCCTGCTCCTGCGGGGTGTCCCCCCCCACCTTGTGCCCTCCTGCTCCTGCGGGGTCCCCCCCCCCCTTGTGCCCTCTTGTTCCTGCGGGGTCCCGGGTCCCCCCCCCCCCCTTATGCCCTCCTGCTCCTGCGGGGTGTCCCCCCCGCCCCTTGTGCCCTCCTGCTCCTGCGGGGTGTCCCCCCCGCCCCTTGTGCCCTCCTGCTCCTGCGGGGTGTCCCCCCCGCCCCTTGTGCCCTCCTGCTCCTGCGGGGTGTCCCCCCCGCCCCTTGTGCCCTCCTGCTCCTGCGGGGTGTCCCCCCCGCCCCTTGTGCCCTCCTGCTCCTGCGGGGTGTCCCCCCCGCCCCTTGTGCCCTCCTGCTCCTGCGGGGTGTCCCCCCCCCCCCTTGTGCCCTCCTGCTCCTGCGGGGTGTCCCCCCCCCCCCCCGTGCCCTCCTGCTCCTGCGGGGTGTCCCCCCCCCCCCCCGTGCCCTCCTGCTCCTGCGGGGTGTCCCCCCCCCCCCCTTGTGCCCTCCTGCTCCTGCGGGGTGTCCCCCCCACCCTTGTGCCCTCCTGCTCCTGCTGGGTGTCCCCCCCTCCCTTGTGCCCTGCTGCTCCTGCGGGGTCCCCCCCCCCCCCCTTGTGCCCTCTTGCTCCTGCAGGGTCCCGGGTGTCCTCCCCGTGCCCTCCTGCTCCTGCAGGGTCCCCCCCCCCACCTTGTGCCCTCCTGCTCCTGCTGGGTGTCCCCCCCACCTTGTGCCCTCCTGCTCCTGCGGGGTCCCCCCCCCTCACCTTGTGCCCTCCTGCTCCTGCGGGGTCCGTCCCCCCTCACCTTGTGCCCTCCTGCTCCTGCGGGGTCCGTCCCCCCTCACCTTGTGCCCTCCTGCTCCTGCGGGGTCCCCCCCCCCTCACCTTGTGCCCTCCTGCTCCTGCGGGGTCCCCCCCCCCTCACCTTGTGCCCTCCTGCTCCTGCGGGGTCCCCCCCCCCTCACCTTGTGCCCTCCTGCTCCTGCGGGGTCCGTCCCCCCCTCCCCCCTTGTGCCCTCCTGCTCCTGCGGGGTCCGTCCCCCCCTCCCCCCTTGTGCCCTCCTGCTCCTGCGGGGTCCGTCCCCCCCTCCCCCCTTGTGCCCTCCTGCTCCTGCGGGGTCCGTCCCCCCCTCCCCCCTTGTGCCCTCCTGCTCCTGCGGGGTCCGTCGTCCCCCCCCCCCCCCCCCCACCTTGTGCCCTCCTGCTCCTGCGGGGTCCGTCCCCCCCCCCCCCCCCCCCCACCTTGTGCCCTCCTGCTCCTGCGGGGTCCGTCCCCCGTCCCCCCCCCCCACCTTGTGCCCTCCTGCTCCTGCGGGGTCCGTCCCCCCCCCCCCCCCCACCTTGTGCCCTCCTGCTCCTGCGGGGTCCGTCCCCCCCCCCCCACCTTGTGCCCTCCTGCTACTGCGGGGTCCCCCCCCCTCACCTTGTGCCCTCCTGCTCCTGCGGGGTCCCCCCCCCTCACCTTGTGCCCTCCTGCTCCTGCGGGGTCCGTCCCCCCCTCCCCCCTTGTGCCCTCCTGCTCCTGCGGGGTCCGTCCGTCCCCCCCTCCCCCCTTGTGCCCTCCTGCTCCTGCGGGGTCCGTCCCCCCCCCCCCGCGCGCCCTCCTGCTCCTGTAGGGTGTCCCCTGCGCCCTCCTGCCGCTCCAGGGTCCCCCTCTCCCTGTGCCTCCAGGGGCAGAGCCGTGTGTTTGTGCTGCTCCTCTGTTGCCCTTCAGCACCTCAGCTCTCGGTTCAAACTCCTTGCTGTGAGTTCCGCGCGGGATTTCGTGTTATCGCTCGGGATGCTGAGCTCTTCCTGCCTTTGGCTGCGCCGCTCGCAGCACCTGGGTGTGACCTGTCCATGTGCCTTGACTCTCCTGTGGCTGCTCCGCGCGCCCCGGCTTTCCCAGGGGAGCAGCAGTGCCTGTCCCCTCTCCCTCGTCCTGCTGGAGTGCAGGGCGGAGGGAGCCCTTCTCATCCCTCTCCGACTGCCTTATACCTGTTCTTAAGGCTGTTCAGAGCCCACAGAGTTTTTTTGATGGGGCTCGGGTCTCTTCTGCTCCTGTTCCAGGCAGGATATAGATACTGCACATGGGAGGCATACTGCATTGTGTTCTGTGCGTGTGTCATCTGAACTCAGCTGGGTAATCGTGGTTGCTTTGCAGTCACTGCTGTCTTAAGAATGGATTTCTTGAATACAAACATGATTTCATCATTTAGCTTGAAATATTTTTCTCCTATATTTGGAGACAAACATCACTTTAACTGATTTAGGTAGTCCCGTGGCTAGTTTATTTGGTAAGAGACTTGCTTTGATCCATGATATACTAATTTCTTTTCTGTATTTTGAGAATCCATATGTTAAGACCTTCATTCTTTTGGTGAAGTGTTATATTACTTGAATATTCTTGCCTGACAACTTCAAAACAAGTCTGTATGAAGATTCAGGAGATTTCCTGGACCTGCCCTTTTCTGTGAGTGAATGTGGTATATATCATGAGAGCTGTGACCAGTGAGGGACATAAAAAGAAAAATACTCTTTTGTAGAGAAGTCTTCAAGTCTTATCTTTATCTCCTTTGTGCTGTGAAAACGTAGGGATATGCGCAAATCACACATCTTTTCTTGATGCTAGCAAGATGATGCTTTTCTCTAGCGTCCGTTTTTCCACTGGTATTTCTTTATGCACTAATTATGTCCTGCTTAGGTCCAGTAGAATCTTGTTTGATAACATCCTGTGCTACATACTGTGCTTTTGTACTTAGTAGGACACACAAATTTTGAGTCTGAAGGAATTTCTGTATGCAGCCTTTCCAGGTACTGTTACAAATAGTGAAGATCTATTACATTCTCAAAGAACCAGCTCATCTATACTGCAGCTACTTTGCAAAAGCTTTTTCAGCTTCTCTAGAGCAATTAGTAGCTCTTCCTTTTGGTGTAATCATGGAAGAAATCATATAAGACATCAGCAACTTTAGAGGTGCAGTGTTGCTTTATTTGAACAGTGAACGAGTTGTTCTTGAAACTTTACTTGGTTCTTTAATATTGGTGTCAGGCTGTCTGTGTTGTTTAATCAGTGGGGATAATAATAACAAATTTGCCTTGTAAATTGTGCATTGGTACAGTAGTGATTATCTCTTTATTTGTCTTGGAAGGCCACAGAGCTTGATGACGGCATAAACTACTGCCGTCCACAGCTGAGTATGCAGCCTTGTGGCTCTCGCATTGCTGCAGAAGTGTTTTGCAAGTATTATTGCACTTGTGGTTAGTTTAAGCATAACAAAATACACAGATGCTGTTGCTTATGTGTACCATTATGTTAACATCCCCCCCTAATAATTCTTGCCCTGGCTGGTCATGAAGTTATATGATGAATATAATTTCTTAAAATATGGAAATAGACAGTTGTCATGTGGGTAGTGGGTATAATCATTAGCCCCTCAGCTGGAAGAGGGAACATAAACGTAATCCACTTTCTGATGATGCACAAGATTTTTATTCCAGCTGCAGGTGGGCTGGTGGCAGTGGAGTAGTTAATAGAAGGATTTGATTTGATGGTTCTTGTGTGATGTTACAGTGAAGGAAATCTCTGCATGCCTGTTCGTAGAAGTAAGTAACATTTATGGAATCTGGTAGTACTGTCCTGTCTTTGGAGATCTAGCTGTGTGGCACAATCTATACTGGAAGTCAAAAAGATAAATTCATGAGAGAAGAGAAGAGAAATCAAAGTAAGTTGATGTAGTTGAAAAGAAAACCCTCTTCATCGTCTTTGAATAGATAGAGGTTGTGTTCTCTGATGCCCTAAAGGCATGCTAAGCTTAATTTCAGTGTGATGCTTCGTTTCTATTTCATCTGCGCTCTGAACTGGCAAGTTACAAAGTTTTCCATAAAGTTGTATTACCTAACAAAAGCAAAGACTTGTTATCCTTCTGCTGATGGTGTCTGTCTCTTTCTGGAGGTGCTAGCTTATGCTAATTCCTCCTTGAAAAGAGAAATGTTTCTGACATGTATAGATTGAACAAGAGTAGTAAAAGATGATTTTTAGATAAATCTTTTGTCTACTTTTGAGATGACTGTCTGTGTGATTTAATACTTAATTTAACTTCAACCCATTCACTCTTGACCTTATTTGGGATGTCTGTACAATACCTGTTATTTTTAACAGGGTGCCTGTTTGCAAGAGAATTAATATGCCTTGGGTTTTCTTGCTTCATGAGAATGATCTTCTAGTAATAGGAGGCTCACTCTCTCGTCTAGTTTTGGCGTAACTCTTCAAATGTGAGTCTACTATGTTGAGGATCTGTTGTTTGGAATATTTACTGAAAACAGCCAGACTATTTCTGATTTAGTACTAACTTTAAAGTTGAGATTCAGTAAATTAAACGTGGAGATTGAGAACTGATGACCCAGCATAAGAGGCATGGCAGAGCCATGGGTTTGCTCTGAGTTAATAGGAGCTTTGACTGAAATAAAGCCAGAATCATACTCGGTTTTAACTCAAAGGATCATGTTTCTGAAAAGCAGCTTTAGTTAGTTACAAAATATAGAGATGTCTGAGTTCTGTACTTGATCAGCATCTGTGCGAAAGAGCTGTAGGGGCCAGACAGTGTTCTGTGTTTCTCTGATACTATCTGCTATTTTTGTGCACTTAATTAGTTTGCCTTTAGGTTTGCTTATAGATTACTGAGATCTTGTACATCAGTGGAAGATATTTTATCTTTTAGGGAACTACTTTTCTATTGTTTCTTTTCACTCTGTTTATACAACTTAACTATAAAGAGTTCCTTTTCTGCTAGTGGTGGTGTGAGCTGTTTATTTCAAACCCATATGAAGTGAGTGCAATGGTTCAATCTCTTTCAGTTCTCCTGAGTTTACTTTCTAGAATAGTCTTACACTCCTTTTTTTTCTGGTTTGAATCTTCGGCAGTATTGGTTTGTGTTTTTAAAATTTAGATATATGCTTTGATGTTATTTATCCATTGACAAAGTGAAGATGTTGAGTTTGTAAAAATATACTTACACACTTGGTTATGTGGTTTCCTTGGGAAAACGTATACACTGTGCGTACATTTATAGTGTGGGGAGCGATGTGGAAGAAAATAATTAGATAATGATAGCATTACTAGTTAGGAAGCTTAAGGAGACACAGTATTCGGAAATTACTTAATTAGATTAAATGTTGTGACAAAAATCAGTCTTGGTAGAATAAGTTAATGTACAGTAGTGCTATTTAGCTCTCATTGCTTCATGCAAATCCAGGCAGATGTGAAAAATGTTATAATGTGTAGTTTTTATGACTAATAATGTCAGATGCCTGGGATTAAAGGAATAGGTGTTTTGAGGGGGTGTAGGTAGGCTAGGTATGAATTTCTCTGCTTGTTAATATAATTCCCTCTACAAAAAGGCTTTTTTTCCCCCCCTTTAAACCATACCACTTCTAAATAATAAGATGATGGATTGTTTATTTTTTTTTTTTGTTACAGGTGATATGATGGTTATTTTGTGTGTGTGTGTAAATCTGAATTTAAAAATAATTTCCAGCAGTTTAGAGAGGCCTTCTTAGGTACTTCCACCTGTGTCATGTCTTGGATTTTTGTCCGGACATCTCACTAATACCACTGGCTTAATTTTCTTCTCTGGCTTCTTTTCATACCTTTTGTCCGCGCCCCTCTGTTTTGGGTAGAGAGGTGTTGAGGATTCTTCTATGCAAACTGGTGCAGTGTGCTTACTGCTGGCGTTTGTCCCCTGTAGGGCTGTAAAATGAGAGCTGATGTGAACTCTGTACTCCTGTTATTAGTGTGCTCCTCTTCCTGACCAGTTCTGCTTCATTAATTTTATGCCCCAGACAAAAATTGTAATCTTCACCAACCCTTTTTCGTGCCAGAAGTGATAATATTTTGATAGTGGGCCAGGAAGACAATGTTGACCAGAAGCATGGGTAATTTTTAAGGACAAACTTATTACAAATCCTGAAATGCTTTTATTTGAATTTTCATGTAAGTTTATCTTCTATTCAATAAAATTGAATTTCAATTGTTTTAACCATGCTTTGAAAATTTGAGGAGTGATTTGTATATTAAATGGTTGCTTGTATCTCAAAAATAATTTTGCCTAGATTTCTCAGTATTGCTTTTATTTATTTAAATGACCTGGAAAAGAGAGATGACTGAATAAAGAAATATTTGTGGTAGTGGCGTGAGATATATGGCTGAAAATTTTGTGCATGTTTAACATAGTAACACATTTAAAATGTTGGCATCGTTCTTTTATCTTGAAAATACACCTTTACTTGTTGACATGAGTGCTGTACTGAACTTTAAGAAGTAATGAGTCATTTTCTGGCTGCTGATCCTGAGCATCAGCACTGGTGGATCCATCTGGAATCAATAGGCATCTCCAAATTCTTGGCATTGACAAGTGGATAGAGAGATGCTTGTTCCCAAAACAGGAACAACTTTTGGAGAGTTCTACTTCTGTTTACATAAAATAAGCATGAAAGGCTGATGCGTGAAATGTTGCTATTAGTTACAGTTCAAAATAATTCCTTCTGAATGCTGGTGTGTGTTTTTTTGTGGTAGCAATTGGCCAAAAAGGCAACGCACTTTGTGGAAGGTACAGACATTGTTTAAGAAGATTTAGATTAAAATGTGAGTTTGGTTTGAGAAAGTCTAATGAAAAGTGTAAGAACTGACAGCAAACAAAGCCAGTTCTTGATTGCAAGACCACATAGAAGCACATCCATCATGAGTTTTGTTTGGATAGTTGGTCATGTAGTAGAGGCACTGGATAAGATGGCAGGATGTAACTGAGAGATTGTAGCGTTGTAATGAACGTCTCTGTCTTTGCTTTGATCTAGAGTTGCTGACTGTGATAGAATTTATAAGCCCTCTGGGAAAGGAGAGTTGAGGGGTAGGTGAAGTGGAGACCAGAGCAGCAGAGGAACTGGAGTAGAGAATCCAAAGCATGTTGCCAATGAAGTTATGATAAAGAAAGTGAGAGTTCAGTTCTGGTGACATAGATGGGAATTTGGGTTAAGGAAGACTGTCTAAAGAAGACATTTAATTCAATACAAGCTTACTGCTTTCATTTGAAGGTTTTGAAAATGACCTTTTCTTTTAAAAAAGAAAAAAATCCCAAACCCAGTGCTTTCGCCCTCCCCTATTTCATTTGATATTTATCATTTAGGAGGGCAGTGATAACTCTGAGAAAGCCTTAACTTCTGTAATGCTCTACACTTTACATGCCCTCCCCTTACCTTGGGAACCACTGAAGCTTTCCTGTAAGTACGTGCTGTCCAAGGCCTCAAGACACTAACTTCTTGGTAACATTAATGTGCAAGAACTCCTGTCACTTATAACACAGGAACAAGAGAGACTTTGAAGGTCATGGCTGTAGTTTGTTTTTATGCAAATAATAAACAGCCTTGGTTGTTGTGTCACTCTAAAAGGTAGAGATGGCCTGAAACAAGTTACTGCTGTAACTCTCTGATGAGCTGTCCATGTGACAAGTGGAATTGCATCACGCTTTCAGCAGCCTTGAGCTGTTGCTCTTTGAGGCCCAATTTACTCACAAGGATGGTGACAAAACTTACATTGACATTTCGTCAGCTTGGTGTTGAGTATATATTGTAGTGCTGCTGAGCTGCTTCCCACGCAGAGTTTTCTAATTTCTTGATTAACTGAATATAATAAAATTTGTTTCCAACTGCCATCAGCATGGTTGCAAGAAAGACCCTGGTGCTTTGTTCTGCTTTAGTATTTGAGTGTATTGATAATAACTTAGCTTTGAAAATGTTTGATTAACTGGAAAATATAATAATTCAGGACTTTGTTTCAGTATCTATATTTCCATATCGCATGTGCTTTCCACAGCAAATGGTATGTGTTGAGATGGTATTTAAGTCTGTATATGGCTGAGTTTAATATACAGAGAATAGAAGCAGTATATGTGCATGACTTCTCCTGCTCTGCTTTGCTTCCGCGGTTTATAGTGGTGTGGTTTCCAGTTGTCTTCTCAGTTGTCATAAAAATGTGGTGCTTCATGGTTTTACTGTGATTTTAAGCGCCTGTTTATGCTTTGAGTATCCTGTTTTTCCATTACTTAGTTGTACTTTCTATTTTTAACATATGTAGCTGAATGGAAGAATCAGTGTTGGTGACTTAGGTTGAATTTGACAATAGCAATGTCTAAAATATTTAAGACTGTGATAACTTGCATCCTTAGCAAGTTTGCAAATGACACTAAACTAGGTGGAAGTGTGAATCTGCTGGAGGGTAGGGAGGCTCTGCAAAGGGATCTGAACAGGCTGGACTGCTGGGCAGAGTATAATGGCATGAGGTTTAACAAGGCTGAATGACAGATCCTGCACTTGGGCCACAACAACCCTGCACAGTGCTGCAGACTGGGAGAAGTCTGTCTAGAAAGCTGCCTGGAGGAGAAGGACCTGGGGGTGTTGGTTGACAGCCGACTGAACATGAGCCAGCAGTGTGCCCAGGTGGCCAAGAAGGCCAATGGCATCTTGGCTTGTATCAGAAACGGCGTGACCCGCAGGTCCAGGGGGGTTATTCTCCCTCTGTACTCGGCACTGGTGAGACCGCACCTCGAGTACTGTGTTCAGTTCTGGGCCCCTCACCACAAGAAGGATGTTGAGGCTCTGGAGCGAGTCCAGAGAAGAGCAACAAAGCTGGTGAAGGGGCTGGAGAACAGGCCTTGTGAGGAGCAGCTGAGAGAGCTGGGGTTGTTTAGCCTGGAGAAGAGGAGGCTGAGAGGAGACCTCATTGCTCTCTATAACTACCTAAAAGGAAGTTGTGGAGAGGAGGGAGCTGGCCTCTTCTCCCAAGTGACCGGGGACAGGACGAGAGGGAATGGCCACAAGCTCTGCCAGGGGAGACTGAGGCTGGACATTAGGAAAAAATTTTTCACAGAAAGGGTCATTGGGCACTGGAACAGGCTGCCCAGGGAAGTGGTTGATTCACCTTCCCTGGAGGTGTTCAAGGCACAGGTGGACGAGGTGCTAAGGGGCATGGTTTAGTGTTTGATAGGAATGCTTGGACTCGATGATCCGGTGGGTCTCTTCCAACCTGCTTATTCTAAACTTATGTCCAATAGAGCGTGCATGGCTGGTAAGAATGATGAAAACATTTAAACTGTGTTCATAGAATCACAGAATGGTTTGAGTTGGAAGCAAACTTAAGTATCATCCAATTCCAGTACCTCTGCAATGGGCAGGGACACCTCCTACTGGATTAGGTTACTCAAAGCCTTATCCAGCCTGGCCTTGAAGACCTCCAGGGTGTATATCTAAGTATGTACTTTTATATGCATTTAATTTGAGAGTGAAGGTGAAAAAAAAAAGCTGCTTAAATAGTCTGCAGCATGTATGTTTACCAAACATGGAAGAGGATTTTTGAATTAGGAGGAGAAATTAATTAGCTCTAAGATAATTATGTATCTTGCCCTGGGAATTAATATTAGCCAAAGAAGCTGTCTTAGCACAAATAATTTGTTTATCAAGTTTGTATAAATAAGACCTTTGAGTTTATTTTGTTAGAAAGGAATTTTTAATGGAATGACTCTGAAGTTTTAATTTAACCAATTATTATAGCCAACTTGTAAGATGTTGAATAATACCTTCATTCAGTGGCAGAATGTTAGTGTGATCTAGGCTATTGTATATGTGTTAATTCTAGAGGGTTTTTTTAAAATCTTCTTGAATCCAGTTTTAATGGTGTTGCTATAGCCCTTACACATCAAAGAAAAACTACTTCTAGTAAGTTTTTGAGAGGTTTTGAGTGTATTACTGGATATAGAATATATTACCCAGGACGAAGGGATCTTGGGTAAGTACTAAGGGTTGTGGAGGTGTCATAACATTTTTTTAATTTTTTTTTTATACCCAGCGACGTAAATACATTCTCATTAAGTTTATAAAAGGAAACTTAGAAGCTAATAAATTCATGTATCAGTTGGAATTGCTTCATTGGTTTGAAGTGGAGCTCTGCTGCTGGTGAAGTAAACATGAAGATAGTTTTAAGTGAATGACATATGGAAACTCCCTTCTGAAAGGCTGCAGGGATTGTTTTTTATCTTCAGGTGAGCAGTATTTCTAGCA
Organism: Clamator glandarius; assembly: GCA_033459285.1. Lineage (NCBI taxonomy): Eukaryota > Metazoa > Chordata > Aves > Cuculiformes > Cuculidae > Clamator > Clamator glandarius. The sequence goes on from JAUNZM010000162.1 coordinate 66,297, forward strand.
CGCAGAATATGTTTTTGGATGTTTTGTACATTGTTAGGTCCTGGAATTTTTTCCTGGATAAGCTAGACTAGACACTCAAGCTCTATGCCACTCATGATTTCTTCATTACTTAAGAACCAACAACAAAAAAAAAAATTGGGTCAACTTCTTGCACATGTCTGAAGCCAGGGAGGAGTCCTGAGAGGTGACCATATGTGTAGGGAGAATTATAGGTGTGGTGGACTGTGTAAAATTAATCTGTAGTCAGTCATAAGATGTGTTTGACATAGAATCATAGGATAACCAGGTTGGAAGAGACCCACCGGATCATCGAGTCCAAGCATTCCTATCAAACACTAAACCATGCTCCTTAGCACCTCATCCACCCGTGCCTTGAACACCTCCAGGGAAGGTGAATCAACCACTGCCCTGGGCAGCCTGTTCCAGTGCCCAATGACCCTTTCTGTGAAAATTTTTTTCCTAATGTCCAGCCTAAATCTCCCCTGGCGGAGCTTGTGGCCATTCCCTCTCGTCCTGTCCCCTGTCACTTGAGAGAAGAGGCCAGCACCCTCCTCTCAACAACCTCCCCTCAGGTAGTTACAGAGAGCAATGAGGTCTCCTCTCAGCCTCCTCTCCTCCAGGCTGAACACCCCCAGCTGTCTCAGCCGTTCCTCATAAGGCCTGTTGTCCAGCCCCTTCACCAGCTTCGTTGCTCTTCTCTGCTCTGGACTTGCTCCAGAGCCTCACATTTTCTCATAAGCTGGGATTTAGTGTGTCATGCTAAGTGTATCAGGATAGGTGGATTAGAGTGAACCTTATCTAACCACAGGCAGAGTTTTTAAGAATAAATAGTTAATATGTTTTGAGAAAAACAAGGTGCCCAAAGTGGATGATACTATGAATGCTGAGGTCAGACTGAAAGCATAACTAAATTTCAGTTCTCTTTAGTGTGTGTAGTTTTTTTTATAGGTAACTTACTGTTGGCACATCCAAAACAGGTGCAACACCTTGCTTGCTTTTATTTGCAATGCAGTTATTAGTAATAGAGCAGACCTGCATGTGTCCATACGTGTTTTCTTGCTGTTTATTCCTACCACCCTTTCCACAAGTAAATCAATGTAGTTGCCAAGCAGGACAGTAGGAAGAAGCATTTTAACTGTCCTATGGCATTTTGATGCACATGAAATGACTTGGACAGCGTGAGAGCAGGAAAAGGTGGGTGTACGATGCTACGTTTAGTTGTTTTCTATTATAGAAATTAAAACCCAGAAGTACAACTCTACTACTTTTCTGTAGGTAGTATTCACACCCAAGCAAAACATTTTCAGCTCTTAAACATGTTCTTTGATGTGTTCTGCAATTGCCTTCTCTTTTCCTCTGTGCTGTTTTTTCTATTTGGAGAGAATGATATGCTCTGTAAAGTAACAGCAAGAAGTGGAGATATTCTTCATTATATTTTTCATTATATTTGTAGCTGCTTTTCTGTGTGTTCTTGGCACAGAAATGCTGGTGGATGCAATGACAGCATCTTTTTTTTTTTTGTTTTAATACCAACACAACCACTTTATTTTAAAGTTATTTTCTTCCTTCCCTTATTCCTTCATTTTTTTTGAGCTTCTTGATCTTTCATTTCATACATAGCATAGTAAAATGCTCTTCACTTCTTGCTTGTTTTGCTCCTTCAGATTTACTCTTCCTATTATAAATGTTAGTATGTGGTCAAGTGGGAAGAAAGGTTGACTTGTGGATGTTCATGAAGTGTGTTAAAGAATATTACTAAGGTCTGTGACTTCTTTCTGCAAAACCGTTTTGTGGTGCTTCCTTACTGCCAAAAGATGTTGTTCTGCAAGATACCCAGGACATCCCTGACACAGTCCTATGGGGGCCTATGCTTACACCAGCACTTTTGAACACATTCATATATGTTCTGGAGAAGGGTATAAATTGAGAAGACAGAGTTTCTAATGGTGCTAATTTATTCAGCATAGTTGAAAAGAAGGGTGACTGGACCCATGCCCTCTGCTCAGAGGAGGGTCAGCTATGACTAGGTTACCCAGGACTTGAAAACCGGTAGAGATGGAGACTACACCTTGCTGGGCAACTGGTTTCACTACTTGACTCCCCTCGTGGAGAGTATTTCTCTTTACCTCCAGTCTCATCCTCCCACTGTGCACCACTGTCAAGAGACCTAGCTCTACCTCCTTGATGGCCTCCTCATTGGTATTGGAAGCTGCTGTCGGGTCCTTCTGAAGCCTTGATGTCTTTGGATCGAACAGGGTGAGGTCCTTCAGGCTCTCTGCACCCACCTCCTGGCCATCTTGGTGATCTTTCTTTCCTCCAGTTACCTGTGTATTTCCTATACCGGAGACTCAAAACTGGACATAGCAACTACCTGTGGCTTGATGAATGCTAACTGGAGAGAACTACTTCCTATGATTATTTGCTTTGCTTCTGGTAATATAGTCCAGGATGTTCGTTGGAGTGTTTGCTGCTGGGGCATGCTGGTTGTCCAGTGTTGAACAGTTGTTGGACAACGCAACTGTATGCTTTTCCCCTGGTATAAACTACAGCTATATTTCCTGCACAACAGTTGGGAAGAATAAAGTGCTATATAAATAGAAGCTGTTCATCTTTTTGTACACAAAAGCGCAGCTTTTAATGCACACATACACACACACACACAAATTACAGTTGTGAAAGATGATTTTCTTGTGCATAAAGGGGGAGGGAAAGAGAATCTCGTGTGTTTTGAGCATGTTCTTTCTTAGCATGAAAGTGTAGCTCTAGCGCTTGCAACTGAAGATGATGCTTTACCAATCCAAGGCATGAATTTCAGTGCCAAAGTGTTAAAGATCATCCACGTGGGCAAATTAGCATCAGCTGATCTTTAGTAACTGTCAGTGAGATAAGTACAGTGTCATTTGAGTTCAGTTCTTATTACTTGTGTTTAATGCTGGACTCTGCAGTGCCAGCCCCTTAGACACACATAGTTACAAACTGAAATGCATTTCTCATTCTCACAGGAGCTGAGAACTGTCTGATACTGATCCAAAAGTATGACTTGGATCATACTTGGAGGTCTTTGCATGACAGATCCAAAAGTATGAGTCAGTGGAAAAGATGGATACAAGATAGCTAAGAATGTAGTGCAGTACCTCTCCAGAAGTAGCCTCTCTTGCTGTGTCCAGTGTGTTAGCTAAGCTGGAGCATGGAACACTTCCTTTTTCAAATGAATATGTCCAGGGGAAGGCAGGTTTCTTTCGCTTGTCCAGCTAGAAGTTGTATTTATTTTATGTGAAGAGATGTGAATGGGTTATGTGCTTGAAGCCTGGAGACCTATTAATGGGCCACCAGTTAAAAGGGAGTCCCTACATTTGACATAGAATCTGTTTTGTTTTCAGTTACGAGTATGGAGTGTGTTAAGAATTATTAAGAATTACTTTACTTGACTGTTCAGCTGTAACCATATAACATTCTCATGTTCCTCATAATTTTCTTTATGTTTTGGTACAGCTGGTTAAACATGGACTGAGCGTATTTCCCTTATAATGTGAGAATGTGCCTCAGCTAGGTTTGAAGGAGCTTCCTAGGAGCAGTCTGTCTGTTGCAATAGGTTCACAACTACTCTGTAAAACTGCAGTGAATAGGGCCACAAAGTTGGTGAAGGGTTTAGAGGGAAACCTGTGTGAGGAGCGGCTGAAGTCACTTGGTCTGTTCAGCCTGGAGAAAAGGAGACTGAGGGGAAACCTCATTGCAGTCTACAACTTCCTCACAACAGGAGGATGAGAAGCGTGTGCTGGTCTGTTCTTTCTGGGAACCAGTAATAGGACCTGAGGGAATGGCAGGAAGATGTGCCAGGGGAGATTTAGGTTGGATATAAGGAAAAGATTCTTTACTCAGCAGGTCGTGGAGCACTGCAACAGGCTCCTGGGAAGTAGTCAAGGCACCAAGCCTGACAGTATTCCAGAAGCATTTGGACAATGCCCTCAGACATGTGATGTGAATGTTGGGGTTGCCCTCTGCAGGGACAGCAATTGGACTCGATGATCCTTGTGGGTCCCTTTCAACTCAGGACATTCTAAAATTCTATGTTTTTTTATGATTCCATGAATTTAAGGAAATAAAATTTAAGATTTGAAGTTTATTTGTTGTATGTCTTGTTCTAAGTTGATGCTCTAGGGAAACATGAAAAATATTTTTTTATCACTACAGTTGTATACACTCTGCACAAGTGTCTTCACTGTCTCCTCAAGTCAAACCTGCAAGAGCTTCATTTGAGTTCCAGTGAAAGACTCCTTGCAGAGAACTGAGGGTTATGAGGAATATAGCTTGTTCTAGGTTTGCTACATTTGCAGCATCCTTAGATTTTGTCAGCAATTATTATGGAGATGGGTGATGGCATAGAATGCTGCTTTTTGGTTGAAAACATGGCTTGCAGTATGATTTAGAGTTAATGTTTTATTCCAGTATTGGCTACATTGCTGTCACATAAATAGTTATCTGATGAAAAGATGGAATTTAAGGAATATAGGCAATTCTTTCACTGAAGATGCTAATCTAGCTTTATGTATAGTGTTCTTTTTTGATTACTGCCCAATTTTAGTGGAAGTACCTAGTCTTTTTAGTAAGTGATTACAAATGAAAGTCAAAAGATGATTTGGGAGACTGTGAACATATATAGAGGTGAATTTACCCTCTTAATTTTTGTAAAGAAAGCCATATTAGGAGTTATTAAGAGATGTGTTTTCTGAAGCCACATGAGTGTTGGTAGAATGTTTCTTTTGTGTATGCCAAGGGCCTTATAGAGGAGTGCACTGGGAGATATTCTTTAAGCTAGGGTCAGTGAACCTTAGGAGAAGAGCTGTAAAGCAAGGAACTGGCTGTAGTGTACATGCCAATAGGTGTTGTTTGGGGGAGAAGCTACTATTCAGTTTCCTTGGGAATTGATATTGAGAGCAATCTTACTGAATTTGTATATATACAAAATGAAGTAAAACATCCTTTTAGCAGAGGAAGATTAGAACTTGATGCAGAAAGGACTCAATTACATAGACTCAAAAGACATAGAATGAAATGAAGGTGTGGTTTTTAAAAGGGGGGAAAAAAGTCATGAACTTGAACCCTAGAAACAAGTTTCTGCTGTAACATGAGAGCTGCTCTCCTGGAAGCAATTGAGGACAGAGTGGATGGATTCAGCAATTGGTACTAAGTTACTGGCATGATTCTCAGGTGACTGTGTTGAAGCGTTTTCTGTACAGAAAGGAAGTGCTGTTATGTGTAGCTGTATAGCCTTACCTGGAGTACTGCATACAAGCCCAGTCATTCATTATTAAGAAGTGGGAACCTAATCTAGCAATATGCAAACAAGGGCTATATTTTTTTTCCAGTACAAAAATATTCTGATAACAAAGAACACTATGAGGAGTAAGAACCCAGGATTGCAGTGTGTCAGCACAGTGGAGTCTATTTTTTGGCTATTATGGGCACTACATTCCTTTTCCTGAACTTAATTGAGTGCCACTTTAAAAATAGGATACCGGCTTTTGCCTGCTTCCTTTAGAAAGCTTTATGGAGTGCAGGTTTAGAAGCAATTCAAGATCAGAGGTTTCACCAAGTATAAATTAAGACTGAAGAAATATTTCTGAGTTTTTCTTGTTTTGATCAGTATGAAGAACTTCTGACTTACAAAGCTTTTTTTTTATTAAGATCCTAAAGCTTTTACTAGTTACAATTTACTTTATTCTTTTCTTGTTGGTAATTTAAAAATTTTGTGTGTTTTCAGTAGTAAATTTATCAAATATTTACAAAATTGTTCTCACTTCTGACAGAAGTAGAGGGATAATTACACAAAGATATATAGTTACACCTTATTGCTGAGTTGCAAAGTAGCTGTCATCTAAACCGAAATACAGCCTTTGACAGTTCATGTTACAGAGCAGCTTTCTCCTGCTGTGCTCTCAAAATACTGCAGTTCTCTCATCAGTGCCTTATAAATACAGACCCACATTTTCATTATAACCTTTCTATCACATGTAGAACGAAAGTCACCCATTTTATTTGAAGATGCAGGATTGCTGTCATTATTCTTGTATTAAATAAAAGTAAACAACAACAACAAAAAGCTAAACTTTATATTTAAGTTTATCTTGTGAAGGAGCAGCATTATTTGGATCTGGCAGGTTTTTAAAGAATTTTATTGACTCTACGTGTTTGGTACCTAATTTCAAAACTGGATGCCTAAAATTAGATGTATCTGTAGCCTTTGTCTAGTTTTCAGAAGAAAACTCTCCCTCAGCACTGGTGTTCCATTTTCTGAAACTGACAGACAAGCTGCGTCAGAGTACTCTGAATACTCAAGGCTGTTCTCAGTTTCTTTTGTCCTTCTTGATTCAAAAATATCCCGGTGTATATTTTTTATTAGATCTTAGTAAATTCTTTATTAATAGAATTCTTTCTTTGAAGAACTAAACTCTTTATCTAAACTCTCTTCTCTTTGAAGCATCCTTGGGAAAGCTGGAGCACTGAGCTCTATATAGTAAATATTTGAATTCAGAAAGCTAGTTGTGAAGTTTGATTTCCAGCATCTGCATTTTGGATATCACTACTGTGTGTTGCCTGCACAGAGAATGAGTTCCTATGGCACTGTCATACTTGTCTGGGACATCTGCAGAGTGGTTGCAGGCACTTAAATTTCGTGCTCAGATGAGCTTGACTGTGCTTTGCTTTTTTGATCCAAAATGTCTGGCTGCATCAAAGAAACAACTATTCTCATTTTTTTTTAATATTTGTTAAAATGTTTCTTTCTTAATTGAGCGATATGTTCTTTCCCCCTTGATTTAGATGTAGGAGGTCAGACAATAAAAACCTAAGGCTAACCACAAGGCTTGGGAGCCAGCAGTGGGAGGGGAGAGACAAAGAGGTGATTACAGAACATATTCTTACCTGTCCCAGTGAGGAAGGGCTCATCTCGATTGCTTCACTCAGTATGAGTGGACGTGTGTTCAAATAAAGATGTTTTCTTACCCTTGATCAGAAAATACAAGTGTGCACCAGCCCACAGTTCTTTGTTTGTGAAGTAGTTTTTAGCTGATAACAACATCACTGAGCTTGAGCACTCGCACTGTTCACCAGACCTGGCTCCCTCTTCTCCAAGATCAAGTCAGTGCTCAAAGGAACATGTTTTTTTATTGGTAGATGATGTGAAAGCAAAAAATGATAGAGATCTTCATCAGCCTATCAGAAAATGATGTGTGGAATTGCCTTGCACGTTGTCAGCATCGTACATAGCTGTGTGTCAGCTCAGAAGGGAACTGTTTTGACAGTGGTTGTAGTTGATTTTCATAGTTTATTAAATAAAAATAGTTACAGGCACAGTCTCAGGGGGTTTTTTTGGTGTCAAACCTTGTAATCTGCTGCTTTAGATGTAAATTTTAAGGGTTATCATCACTGCCTTCACTTTTTCCTTTCACTTAGGGTAGCTTTTCTGCTCATAAGTTTTTTTGTTTTTTTTTTTTTTTTTACGGCAGTGAGTTCTTGAAGACAGCAGATCTTTAGATGTTAGATGAATGTTGGAAGAAATAGTTGAACTGTTTCCTGGTGAAGTAATCTTGCAGTTTCAGATCACAAAGGAGATTAAAGCTCAGACTGAATTAGAATATATTTAGGGTACTAATATTATGAATTGCAGATCCAATTAAAAAACCCCTTGTACAGGTAATAGGGAAAACTTGCTGTAGTAATACAACCTGCTACAACAATTTTGCCTGATTTGGTTGGTTAACGGCTGTGTGTTGGGACTTATTAGGTGGCTGCTAGCAGCATGCACAAGCAGAATCTTAACAGTTTTAGCTTCTTCAGGTAGGTGGTAAAGGTGTGTAGGTAATGTGTTTGCTTGCAATCTGACCTAAATAAGCTACCTATGTTATGAGGAGGGGGATTGTGCCTTTGGCTTCTGGCTGGGAAAGAAACATCATGCTTGGAGAGCCACTGTAGGCAGATGAATCTCTTTTGTGTTGTTGCCTGGTTTGATTCAAGACATGATGGAAATAGTAAACATCACTGCTTCCTTCTTTCAATGTATGTTGATAGTTTACTCCAAAATAAATCTTCAAGAGCCTGTTGTATAAAATACAGTTACCCTTAGGTTACATGTGAAGAGGGTACAAACATGAGAACATTTACAACTTAAGTAGATTCAGACTTTAAAAAACATCCTACCCCTCCCCCAAGCAAAAATTCACACTGTAAATAAGGTTTTTTTTCTTAATTTTAGAGTAAAACTTGATACAGTAATTGATCCAATACCTGTTACTCTACTTAAACTATTTGTACTGGTTTAACTTTGCATTAATAAGATATAAAGCATAAAAACAGTGTTGGCATTTACAGGGAATATACTCTTGTTATCTGAATTAAATTTTAAATCATTGATACTGGATTTTCTGTTAATTTTTATTATAAAACAGGTATTTCTTCGCAACTTAACAAATGTAATTTTTTTTTTTCCAGATCTGTTTTCTACTGTTTGCTGTTCTTTACATAGTCTCCTACTTCATAATCACAAGATACAAAAGGAAAGCAGGTAAGCATAAACTTTAATAAATAAAAAAAAATATTTGTGGATAGGTGATTCGTTTTCTCCCTGACTCTGCAAGGAAAACAGAACAACTGGATCTCAGGCCAAAAATGTTTTTCTGGCTGCAGCTTTATGGCAGTCGGGACCTGATCAGATTGTGTGCGCAGCTGTCTTGCCCTCTGTCTGTTCCTTTTGTCCCTTGGCCATGAGACTCTGTCTTTTTCCATGTGCCAGCTCTTGTACTTTTTCAGACCCTTCAACATAGCTTCTAATCTCACTAATCAAGGGGAATGAATACACTGGCGTATCTTGGAAAAGGACCAGTGAGTGCTGTAGCTGACATTCTGCAATTGAGTAAGGTTGGGTGGCTGCTATGGAGGTGATGTGCTTGGCCACAATCATTTGTTCTGTTGTGGCTCCATGTCAGGCTAAATTTTAATGGTTTTGAGAGAGGGGAAAGGGGGGAATTTCAAGTAAATGCTTCTGCCTCCCTTGCCATTAGATACTGTTGTTCTCCTTTCATGTCAGCTTTTCCAGAATAAGTATCTTCAGGCTGTGTTCTGACACCAAAAATTAACTGGTAGAGTGAACAGGTTGCCAGTAATATAGAAGGGAAGTAGTGAATTTCTAAAAATTCTGCATTGCTCACGTGCAGCTATTTTAGCGTTCTTAGCCTGTTTCTTATGACCTTACCATTTGTCTTATTCGTTGAGGTAATTTTTTTTTTTCCTTTAGAAACATTGTTTGTCTGAAACTGGTCTGTAGGGACCCCTGTCATTTTCATCCATATTTCTTCGAAAGACAAATAGCATAGAAGTCTTTATAAAATGGCACAGTCTTTGACTCTTGACAGCTTATCTGGGACCTTGGTGCTCTGTGATACATAGTCAGTCGGGTTGGAGGCGTGTTCTTATGCATGATGACCTCTGCACTTTGAACTTTGGAAATTGTTTATTGAGCAATAGTGACCTGTATTAACGATAGAGCTGCTTTCATGGACTCACGCTTAGAAAAGTAAAATCTTCAAGAAATTTAGGACCTTTTAAAAAAAGCCTCTTTAAACATAGGGAATAGTGAAACAAGTGACCAAGATAGGTACTCTCCTCTGATCCTGATACATATTTTAGGTACCACAAAGCTACCATTTGGAGGTAGTGAAGAACAGGGAGAGAGAGGGGAACTGGTTTGTCAAATACTATCGAATGTAAAGACACTTCTATAACCTTTTTGGCAGTTTGTCTCATCAGCTAGGTTGAGGAACTGCTCTGCAGCTGTCCTGACTTCGGAAGGTTTGTGAGCATTTAGTTAGGCAAACTTTGTAGTCTGCTGTGTTTGAAGAATTAGCACTTATGGAATTCTTTCAGGACAAATTATTTGCTATTTCTACAAGAAGCCAGAATGATTCATAAGAGGCCTTGGCTTAGTCTCTCAAAACACCATGAGATTCCCATAAAAAAAACCCAGAAACAAACCCCATGTACTTTGACAGAAGAATTTCAAAATAGCGTGTTTCAAAACAGTGCCTGCATGTTTATTTTAAGTGTTTGTGTGATGACTTAACCTGAATCACCTGGCTTTACTTCTTCTTATATTTTAAAGTAAATTTGATTTATCTTTCATGGAAAACTTGAGAGACTTAATTTTAGAGTCAGCTTTCTTCTTTTATTTCAAATGCAGAAATGCATCCGTTTGTGTACAGAGAAGGATATAAAGAATAAATGCAGGATTTGTTATTGATTGACCTCAGAGTCAAATGTTGGTAATAGTTTAAGGAGTTGGAATATTAATTGAGGAATAAGTGAACAAAAACGCTCTAAAATGTGAAGTACCAGAAGGGAAGCCATGGTACCCTAAATCCAAAACAAAGAACAAGAACAACTCTCTTCCTCTTCTCCCACAGGTCTCTGGGAGTGAGTGGGGGGAATGAAGAATGAGCTGAGTGGTCATGGAATCATAATATCACTAGGCTGTAAAAGACCTTTGAGATCATTGAGCCCAACCATATCTGCCCACTGCTAAATCATATCCCTAAGCACTTCATCTACCTGTCTTTTAACAGTAGTGGTCATCACTACTGTTCTGGGTATGCTTTCTTGTGTTAAAAATACATTAATACTGAAAATGAAGCATCTGTTCAGGGATTTGTAGTAGTAATTAGTACGAACCCTAAGACTTGCCAGTAGCTTGCCTGCTCTCTGTAGTTTGAGAGATTTCTGAAGGGGCAGTTCCTTGCAGCAGCTGTGGCAGTAGTAGTCTGAAAGCTTGTTTGCTGTAGAGCCTACTGGAAGATATTTCCAAGAAGTTTTGATCTGCGTAGTTAAATAAAATCATATGACTTTGTAGTTACATTGATTGAAAAAGAGTTTTAAGACAAGCAGAAGAGAAAAAAGTGTTTATTTTTGTTAGGAAATTTCTTAATGTATTGATGCTAATAAATTGTTTTAGTAATTCTAAATTGTAATTGTAAATTACAATTATTCCTGTGTAGGTACATTTTAGCCTGAGGAAAGATGACCAGGTATTGAATGTAACCTTTTGTAATTTCATTTTCAGATGAGCAGGAGGATGAAGATGCCATCGTAAACAGAATATCGTATGTACAGTTAGTTTTTTGCACAACTTTTTTCCTGAATATATTGTTACGTTAGCAATCTTATATACTTCCAAATAAATAATGGTCCATTTTAAATATGGCAGCAGATAAATTGCGAGAGAACAAAGGAAAAAGATTTGATCAAGAAGCACTTTGTACTATTAAAGGCATGATAAGAGGTAAGGCAGTGTGGATTAAGGATTTTTTTACCTGTGGTTCTGGTAAGCTTGAAGGTGACCAATGCGCTGCAAGAAGACATGATGCAAGAAGCAGAATTCAGTGCAAGACCTGAGGCTAAGTTTAGAATCATAGGATAACCAGGTTGGAAGAGACCCACCGGATCATCGAGTCCAAGCATTCCTATCTAACACTAAACCATGCCCCTTAGCACCTCATCTACCCGTGCCTTGAACACCTCCAGGGAAGGTGAATCAACCCCCTCCCTGGGCAGCCTGTTCCAGTGCCCAATGACCCTTTCTGTGAAAAATTTTTTCCTAATGTCCAGCCTCAGTCTCCCCTGGCAGAGCTTGTGGCCATTCCCTCTCATCTTGTCCCCTGTCACTTGGCAGAAGAGTCCAGCTCCCTCCTCTCCACAACCTCCCTTGAGGCAGTTGTAGAGAGTAATGAGGTCTCCTCTCAGCCTCCTCTTCTCTAGGCTGAACAACGCCAGCTCTCTGTCACTCCTCGTAAGACTTTTTCTCCAGCCCCTTCACCAGCCTTGTCGCTCTTCTCTGGACTCGCTCCAGAGCCTCAACATCCTTCTTGTGGTGAGGGGCCCAGAACTGAACACAGTACTCGAGGTGCGGTCTCACCAGTGCCGAGTACAGAGGGAGAATAACCCCCCTGGACCTGCTGGTCACGCCGTTTCTGATACAAGCCAAGATGCCACTGGCCTTCTTGGCCACCTGGGCACACTGCTGGCTCATGTTCAGTCAGCTGTCAACCAACACCCCCAGGTCCTTCTCCTCCAGGCAGCTTTCTAGACAGACTTCTCCCAGTCTGTAGCACTGTGCAGGGTTGTTGTGGCCCAAGTGCAGGATCCGTCATTTGGCCTTGTTAAACCTCATGCCATTGGACTCTGCCCAGTGGTCTGGCCTGTTCAGATCCCTTTGCAGAGCCTCCCTACCCTCCAGCAGATCCACGCTTCCACCCTGTTTAGTGTCGTCTGCGAGCTTCCTAAGGGTGCACTTGATGCCTTCATCCAGGTCATTGATAAAGACATTGAACAGGACTCTAAAATGTAGCTGTTTATGTGGGAAGTCAGTGTTTCAGTTCCCACTACTGTTGATGGAATTCCAGTCAAGGGAAGGCAATGGATCCTGGAAGGAAAGTTAGCTCAATCTGAAGTTGACATCTGTATTTGATCATCTTAAAAAAGAATAACAACGGAAGGTAAACACTTGCCAGGCCTGCTGACCTACCAGCAACTCTCCTTTTCCTATCCCTCTGTAAATCTAGATATTAATCTCTCCAATTTAAATACGTCTGAAGATTCACAGAACATCTGTGAGCTGTTGCTGCCCTCTCAGTTATAACATTTGCTAAACTGTCTGGGCTTGCTACTTGCTTATTGTGATGTTCTTAGCTCCCATACCTGTCCTGAACGTACCTGGCAACCTCGTGGAAGGAGAGACTGTTGAGTATTTTATTGATCTGTCTTGTACCCTGAGAAAGTGCCGAGTACATAGGAAACTTCGCTTTTAGTTGTGCATTTGTAGCAAGCTGGAAAGATATACAGAGGTGATGTAAATCTCAGATGTGCTTCTCCCACTATTCACGCCAGTATTTTTTTTTAATGAGTTTGAAATACGTATTTGCCACGAGATCTACTTCAGATCTAGAGAAAGAAAAATGCATACTTTTAAATGCTATGAAGCTGGTCATTCTCAAGTAGAGGAGCTTTGGCTTTTAAGAGTACAGCAAGGCTCTTGTAGATTCAATGATCTTCATAGCAGCTGTGGTCTTAGCCTAGTTCTGAATAGTTCAACATTCAAAGCGTAAAATTTGTCTTATTAACTATTGTTGCTGTTCCATCTGTTTTCTAGTCTAGCTCTAAAAAACAATAAATATCAGTTGTAAATACTGTGTTCTTCATACAAGAACAGTGTAAGACAAGATTAGCACTTCCATCAGAGTAAGAGCTTTTCATTAAGTGTTGTTATAAATATAAAATGCTTCTTATTTCAGTGCAAATTTTCTTATTGCTTATGTGTGCATGTTATTTTCCAAAAAGCAATTACTGTCAAACGTATGCAGATTGATAGTTCTTCGTGTAGCATAATTGTAAGGATTTTCAGTTGAGTGGGAGGAGGAAACCAAGCTGAAGTGTTGTAGTATTCACAATTTCTCCATTTGGGCTTAGAATTCTTAAATAAAAGAAGACAATCCCACAGAAAACATTGGCAAAACCATAAAGGAATATATTTTAAAAACATATAGACTTTAATACTTTACAGACTTTGACTGTAAAGTGTTGTGTGAATGAAGAATAGATTTGTCGACTGTTAAGGAAAAGTAAGATCCATGGAAGCAACTTTCTGACATTCCTGCTGTAGGAATGATCTAATTTTATTTTTGTCATTCAATTCTGAGAATTATTGCTAATTTTATTCTAGCATTGGATTTGTTCTTAAGGAATGTTTTTGTTGGTTTTCTTGAAGAACACAGTTCTTTTTAATGCCACAAGATGGCATTTTGTGTAAGTTGTACTTGGGATCTGAAACAAATAAGCAACTTTTTAAATATTTCTGACAATATGCCTGTATTGACTTAACAGCTATGAGAGAACCCCAAGCTATGAAACAATACTCAAATAACTTAAAAAAAATTATTGCTGCTCTTTAACTGTTTGATAAAATATTTTCTTATGCATAACTGCATTCACTTTTTAGACATCAAAAGGCTGCAGTGCGCTTTAAAAAGTTGTTGTAAGAATATAGGAATGTAATTTTTTCATTCTATGTGTGTATGAGGGAAATGAAAAGTAAAACAGAAGACTTGGGAAAAAATATTCCATTATTATCCAATAATTTATCGTGTGTATGATATTGGAATTGAATGCATGCAAGTCCCAAAATGGAAGTAGTTGGTTAAAAGTAATAGTATATACTGGGTTCTGTAACGTACCTAGTATTTTAAATATACCTTTTGGAAGTAAAATACTGTGTAAATTACGGTCTCTCCTGCCCCTTTACAGTGAAAGTATGTTTTGTCTTCAGACACTGATTAATAAGCAAGCTAACTACTTTTTCCTTCCCCTGTTCAAAGCATGCTGGTGGTAACAGTAGTACATTTTTTTAAATTTCAGGCTGTTCTTGAGCACCTTCACTCTAGCAGTTTCAGCTGGTGCAGTCCTGCTTCTGCCTTTCTCAATAATCAGCAATGAGATCCTGCTTTCTTTTCCACAAAACTACTACATTCAGTGGCTAAATGGCTCACTAATTCATGGTTAGTACTCAGCGTAATGTAATTAAAATGGGTGTCTTCATTATATGTGCACAGATATGTTCTTATTTTCAAAGTCACAACTCCCATTTTCATTTAAGATGCAACTGAACTGTTAAAATGTTATTGACTAGTTGGTTTTGCTGCTGTGCAATATATTATACAAGTCTAAACTGTTCTGTTGCTTTTTTTAAGGAATTGTGGAGACTTGGTGGATTTAAACCACGTTCACTTCTTTGAGTATTAATAAGAGCTACTAAAAGCTAACTAGAAAACACACTGTTCAAACTTCTTCCTTGCGTGTTAATGCAAAGCTTATCTGTTTCTGGTTTCTGTATTTTTAAATACACATTTATTCTCAGAATAAAAATGTTTCAAGAAATTGTTGGCTATGAGCAGTTGATTAGGTAGGTGAATTTGACTGTTAGGGATTTATTTGTAAACAAGGAAACATACAGAATATAAGTGTATTGAGTGTGGTAAAGAGGCACAATAAAAATGAAATATTTCAAGGAAAACAAGATGCCAGAAAAGAATGTTACTTGTTCTTGTAGCAGTGATGCCTTGATGTCTGGCAGGCTGTGTTTTGTGTGCTTTCCAGTATTGGTTAACTTGCTTATGACTATGACACGTATTATAATGGATGCTAATATTTTAAAATAATTTGGACACTTCTATGTGTCTAAGTGAAAGAAGTGATGGAAATAGGACATCCTTAATGGATTTGGCTGGGGAAAGAAGATAGTACCTTCACTATGTTAAACAATTTATTTAATCTGGAATAAATAATTTATGATTTAACTGTCCTTTTTCTGCTCTTGTGAAGAGACAGTAGTAGGACTTCGGAGCATTTTTTTCTGAAAAATGTACTCTCTTTGCTAAATGTCTAATAATACTCAGATAGCAAATTCCTGAATTACAGATCTAGATATTTTTACAACAAATTCAATATGTACACTTGAAGGCAGAAAAAAATGCATATTGTCTGTCATCTTTCTGAAACTAGTTGAGTATTTTTTTTTTGTATGATCTGGACAGTAAAAGATTTTTCCTTTTTAACCCCTTGAATAAAGGGGATTTGACTCTCAGAGTAGTTTGAGCTGAGAAAAATGAGGAAGGGAAACAGTAGAATAAAGACATTAGATTTTAAGAGAGTAAACTCTGTCATCTTCAGGAAATGTGTATGTGGGACACATTCTCACTGGAGAAGCCCTAAAGGCAAAGGAAGCCAGGAGAGATGCTTGCTTTCAGGGATAACCTTCAAGCACTGTAATATGTGCCTTTGTGTGCAAGGCAACAGGCAGGTTTGATATGAGGTCACCTTGGCTTAACGGGGGACTCCTGAGCTCAAACTGAAAAGGAAGTGCGCAAAGGTTAGAAATAGGGACTAACTATCCTGGAGGGCTGTAGAAATATCACCTGGATTAATAATCTGGTGTGAAGTTAGGAAAGGCAGGACACAGCTGGATTTGTGAGAGGTTTGTATAGAGCCAGCTCCTCTGGGGCATGCAGTGAGAGACGACAAGCAATGTTTGCAGGGCATAAAGCAACAAATCTTCATGATGGGGATGGCTGAACACTAAAAAAGATTGTCCAGAGGGACTGGGAAATCCAGATCCTTGGAAGTTTTTTTTAAAAAACTCAGCTGCTGCCTAAAGCCCCGAGCAACCTGATTGCATCTGCATTTTACCTGTTTTAGGCAGCATATCAGACTATGTGACTTTATAGATTCTTTCTAGTTGAGATGTTCTGTGTTCTCTTTTGTCACTCGTCATGGAGAATTGGTGTGTCTCATACTTGGAAGAAAAAAGCTCCAGCTAATTCTAATTTTTCACACGGACTTAACTGCTCAGCCAGATTTTTAGTCTTTACTTCTGAACTTGAAAAGAAAAATATTTAATGAAAAATAGTCCTTCTTTCTGAGTCTGAATTGACTTTGGAAAATCTACAGTAAAATATTTCAGACTGAAAATTATGTAATAACCAATTAGAAATTTTCACTGTCTGAGTTGCTCCAGTACTTGAGAAAACTTGAGTTTAATATAAAACTGCTGGAAAAAGTAGCTGTCACATAGGAAGGCCTTTGTGTTTTTCCAGTGACTTTTTTTTTAATGTGATAAAATTTTGAAAGTACCACTTTATGCATGAACAGTATAATTTATATTTCACAAGTCCAGTGGTGTTAATGGCCAGCATGGAAGGAAGTTTAGCATCTTGGTGCCTACAAATTCACGTATTGCAAAGCTTATGCTGGAGTTGATGTGACTGAACCAACCTGAGATTTACCACCATTGATGTGAATACTCCAGAAACATCAGTAGATTTGGATCTGACCACAGGCTTCTGTGACTGCAAAGTGACAAGAACCAGAGCATGGTGTTCCCTCACGTTAGATTGGGGAAGCGCTCCCTCACGTGGAGGGAGCTCGGTGTGCACTGCAGTGCTGCACTGCTCCAACACCCGCTCTGTGTAGTGGCGTTCCTGCTTGCAGCTGGTTATGAAATAATCTGGGCGTGTTTTGAGACCTGATAGTGCTCTTGCAAGTTCTCGAGTTCAGAAAATGTTCATCCTTCCATTACACTCTGTGTAGCATAGCCTGCAGATCAGGGGTTCTTACTGCTTTGCAAATCTTATCTGATGGGAAAATTCTTACTGCCTTTAAATGCTTCAATTTTGCTGTGCATATCAATTACAGATATAGTCTGAGGTACTTGAATGTAACATTAAGAGTTTTTATACTGCAGAGTGTTGCATTAGTTGTGGCTTATAGGGAGATAGGAAATTTGTGCTTCCAGTGTTTGAAACTAAGCATAAAGCCCATCCCTGCATCCAGCATAAACACTCTTACCTAATGCACGTTTAACTAAACCCAGAAATCCGGGCCGCTGGGTGTTCTCTTGTGCTGTTGTTGGATCCAACCACCAGGTGGGGGTAAAACGTAACGAAGCTGCTATAAGAGAGAGGAAAGAATTGCTGAGAGTCCGATCTGTTTGCCAGACAGAGATTTTTAATTTTTGTATTTTATTAAGTTGTTTTATGAGGAGTCTTCTTAGGTTGCTGCAAATGCAAAAAAAAACCCTCGAAACCCAAGTGCTCCAGTAGATTGCTTAAAAATTTTATGTATTTGATACCTTGAAGTCTCTCATGCAATTTCATGGCGTAGTCAGTGTAGTAGGAAGTCATCATTTCTCTGAGTCTATTTTAATTTGATTTCTAACTGTCAATTTAGGATAAGAAATACGGTAGGGAATAAAGAGGGCCCTGGGATGCTTCTTGCATGTATATATATGTGAGCAGTAGTACAGTGCTGTCCTTACCCCTTGTAACTTTATGTGCACGTTGTAGCTCCGTAGTTTAATATTCTGCAAATTAGGTTCCTGTCAGCTGCTAATGGGTATATTTTTGGGTTTTGGCTTCCTAAAGGCTACCCCAGATATACATTAATCACCCCTCCCTTGAAATGCTCTCTACGTACTATACAGCTTCTAAGTGCTGTTTTCCATTGTAGATACAGACATAATAGAGCTGCTTAAATTAGGACAACCAGGTGTTCAGCTTTACATCAGGTAACATTAAGTTAGAGAAAAAACACTGAAATAAAACTGCTGCCCTGGTGTAGAAGTATTCCTATTCTAACACTGGTATCTTCATTTTCAGAAAAAAAGAAGGGGGTGGGGGGAAGAGTACACAGACTGTTTGTGTTAATGTACCTCTAGTAAGGGCTGTTAATGACATTCTTGCTGATGTTGCTATGTGTGAATGTTCCTTCAGTGGTAACAGAAGCTTCCTGGCTAAGCAAATTCAAAAGGAAAAATCCCCCTCTTTGTTAACTGGAGTTTAGCCACCTTTAAGCAGTCTGTTTTCTTAAGCAATTGAGTATTATATTTCACCAATCTTCTGGAATTTTCTTGTTTTGTTTTCTGTAGTTTATTTGGCTCAGTTTGGTTCTTGGTGTCCTGGTGCTATCAGTTGCTGAAGTAGTAGACTTCTTGCCCAGTTCTTCCACTCTTGTTTTTGGTTTGTGTTTTTGGGGTTTTTTTTGGTTTTTTTTTCCTTTTTCTTAAATTTTATTTCATTTAAAGAGAAAGGAAGTTTATGTGGTGAAAGCCTTTTTATAAAGGGCACGCAGGTGAAAGTAACTGCTGACTATTCTGCATTTGGAACTAAATACAGGAATTTCTCTCAATAATGAATTCCCCAGACATGCAGTAAATATCTTTCCTTCCCTATTCTTTCCAAAGTGGAAATTTCAAAGAAGAAAATGAACAAGCCTGTACATGAGAAGAAAGAAATAAACAAAGCTTTTAGTGCAAATTTTCTTGTCATGGGGGATGTTCTTTGTTTGGATTTCAGGTGATATAATGTAGTCCTTTAGAGTTGTGGAAGTGCATGTGTTTGGGGGAAATGCAAGGGGCTAAGCCTGTTTTTCTCAGTTACAAAAGAAAAGCTGTGTTTTCAGAGTGCAGGACATGTGACATTAGTTAAACCTGCAATTTAGTTCTACTGTAGCTGAGTTTCTGCTTTTAAGAGAAGAAACACTGCATCCTGCACAGCTTTTGCTAGAGTGGCGATGGATTCACGTTTATGTCCCAGAAACTGGCTGTTTAGAAAACATTCAGCTTTGGAAATCTTAATAGAGCAGGTACCCTTAATGGAGATGAGTTATCATTTCAGGTTGTTTTCTAAACCTTTTCCCTTCCTGCAGATGTCACATATCTTACACATGTCCCAGTTTTAGTCAGCTGCTGATTTTTCACCTAGATTGCAGAATGGTTGAAGTCGGAAGGGACCTCTGGAAGTTGCCTAGTCTGCCACTATTGTGTACAGCAGGGTCAGTTTGAGAAGCTTTTACCCACTTTTAAGTTGTTTGGGTTTTTATTTTTTGTTTTCAAACTGTGCTTATTGCTTTTTCTCTATTCACTGGATACCACTGTGGAGAGTCCAACTGCTTTATTTTACGGCTCGCTCATCAGATATTTATATACATCGATAAAGTCCTCTTTGCTTAAGGCCAAACAATTCCAGTTCTTGTAGCTCTGCTTGTGTGATAGATGCTCCAGTCCATTAATCATCTTTGTGGTCTGTTGCTGGACTCACTCCTGTATGGCCATGTCTGTCTTGTGTGGAGGTGTCCACAAGTCGATGCAATGCTCCAGTTGTGTGCCACCAGAGCTCAGCAGAGAGGAATGGTCACCTCCCTTGACCTGCTGGCAGCACTTCTAAGGTAGCCAGGGATGCTGTTAGCCTTCTTGGTTGCAGGGGCACATTACTGGTCTATATTCAACTTGTTGTCCTGCACAACCTGTAAGGCTTTTTCTGTAAAGCTGCTTTTGGGGTGATTGGTCCCCAGTGTACTCCACTCATTTGTCTGGTGTGTTGGGGTTTGTCTGAATGCCAGGGCACTGCTCCTCTCCACTTTGTAAAACTTGCTGAGGATGCCTTCTCTCGCATCATCCAGATCATTAACAAAGATGTAAAACCCAGTAGACACCCTCGGGTATACTGCTTCCAGCCTGACTTTGTGCTGCTTGTCACAACCCTTTGAGCCTGGAAGCTCATCCACTTTTGAGTCTACCTCTGAATCCACTTATCTAGCTCATGCTTTGTTAATTAGTCTGGCAAAGTTAAGGGAGATGGTGTTGAAAGCCTTGATAAAATTGAAATCAACAACATCCACTGCTCTCCTGTTGCCAACTGTTCCAGACATCTCGTTCTGGAAGGCTGCTGTTATCACCGTGATATCTTCTTTTAATTTTTAGGTGGTGATGGCATTTGTATATTGCTGATGTTAAAATAATGATTTGTTTTCCTTTTGAGGAAAAAAATATATGAGGAAACAAGTACACAGAAATGAGATTCACTGATGGTAGTATAATACTTTTGTCCTGAAAAATTTCTGAACAGTTTTCTGAAGAGCCCTGAGTGGGATATCGTGAAAGTAATCCGCCTGAGATTGCGGTCTGTTAGCCAGGATTTCAGGCAGTTGCTGCTGTTTAAATTGGTATCTGAATGTTATTTGAAGATCCTTATACAGAGAAATGAGTACTGTTCAGCAATGATCTGTAAATAAATCTCTTATGTGTATACTTCATTGTTATATGCAAGGGAGGGAAATGTAATATCTTTAAATATTAAAGATTAGAAACTTGTAATGTAACCACCTTTTTGTTTGTTGCAGGTTTATGGAATCTTGCTTCTCTTTTTTCAAATTTATGTTTGTTTGTGTTGATGCCCTTTGCCTTTTTCTTCCTGGAATCAGAAGGATTTGCTGGCTTGAAAAAGGTAGGAAGATACTGCTAAGTACAGTATATATTCCATTTTCAGCCCCTGTTTCTGATGAAACTGACGTTACTAATTGGGAGGATTTTGTGCTGCGATGAGTGTGCTTATATGAATGTTTATGTATGCACAAGCAGATGAAGTGAGTGTGGCTGCAAGTAAACCTAAGAGGTAAAAAGTCTTTGACAAGCCTCGCGTGCTGAGATCAAGAAAATTACTTGTTTTTGGTTTTAATAACAATGTTTTAATAAAGATTTTATTTTTTGGAACATGATTTTGTTGGGATGCTAAAAGATAAGGTTCAGTAAATACACTAGAAATAAAGTAACAAGGGAATGTACAGGGTTCTTGTTAATGCGAAGGGTGATTAAATAAGGAGAAAACAAGCTTGATTTGTGAATTTTAAAGATTATAGTCAAAAAAAGGTTCAGATGTGGTCAGTATCAATAATATGTCAAGAAAACTATCTTAAATGGGTAGAGAGTAACTAACAATATTCAACTTAGTTGAAGATATTCAAGTTGAAAGGGCTGAATATTTCAGCAAGGCAATTTCTGAGCAATAAGATAACTTTGATTAGTATATGAAGTAAAGAAATATGGAAAATTATTATAATGAGAGGCAGAACAAAAGGAGTTTCGTATCGTAAATATAAAATAAATCAAACGGGAATGACTATCTAGGGATCAATTGTAGCATGTTTTCATTAATCTTTATCTTCCAGATGATTACACTTTTGTTTTTAATGATACTACACTTGAGGGAATTCCATGCCCTTTGGATAGTAGTTATTAGAAAGCGATGGATTTTGAATAGTTGTATGAAATCAAGAAAATGAAATGCACTGTGGAGATGCATGTTAAAGTCTATGAGTCATTGGTGGATTGCACGTAACATAAATTAACAAGGGGGGATGATTGTAGTGGGAAAGAAAATATAATTCCTGTTTGCCTTGAAAGGAATGTGTCATGGAGGTGGTTGCTGCCATTTCTGTTCTTGGTGGAATTGGGGGAAACTCAAATGAAATACTGCATCCTATTTGGAATTTCAGAGATTGTGTAGATACTTGAAAGAAAACAGAAGATAGCAAAGAAAAGAAGATGCTTAGTATGACATAGAAGAAAATTTTAATTTGCAGAGAATAATGTGAAGAAACAGTGATCTTATTCTATAGCTGAAGATACTTTGAGATTGTGTGGACTGATACAGCTGTGCCAGAAAGGGTCTGTAAACCACAGCCACAACAACATGTAAATACTTGTTTGGTGTAGCCTGTTCTGGGCTCAGTTCTACTGCAGTGTTACTTTGGCTTGACTGAATTGTGAACATAATCTAGTTACTTCAGTTACAGGTTTGGATGATCAGGCTAGTGAGTTCAACTTCAAAGGAGTTTGGTGATGGACTAAGAATTGTCCACACTGCTATGTTTAACTCTGCTTATCCAAGTGGGCTAGAAAAGACTCTACTCTTCTTCCTTCATTTCAGTTTTCTATGAGGCTAAGAAAACGTTCAGCAACTCGATTTGTCTTTTCAATTTTCAGGTGCAGGCCACTGTTTTAAGTTCTAGCCACAGCTTATGTCTATTTTTACTTCTCAAAAAGAAGTTAGCTAACTGATTTTAGGTGCTTTTGTGTCTCCTGCTGTCCAACTAAAGCCAAGGCTTCTCTCCATTAGTGTACTGTGGATGGTACACCTGGTGTGTTCCCTTGGCTTGTAGATTTCTCTTGGCTCCAAGTGCTATTATGTATCCCAGTTGCATCAAAAGTGCTTTACATAAACCTTGAATAGTTGTAGTGTAACTTTTAAACTTACACTGGCTATCCGTAAATCCTGTTTGGGGTAAGTAGTATCACTATTGCATGTTCACGCTTGGAAGCACTTTTAGCTCCCGAAGAGGTAGAACCATAGTCTGTCTACAGATATCAGGAAAAAAGGCAATTCTTGATGTTTTAGAGTACTTTTGCTTCTTTGTGGGGTTAGATGAGATCAGACTTTACTATCAAAATCCACCTATTATGGAGAGGAGGGAACCCAATTTTTGGCATATCTTGTTACTTTGCCATCTGCTACTTCCTGGTAGAGGTACTCAAGGCCTTTGTCCAATGTCTGTTTTATCTGGCTGCTCTATTTAAATGTATCCAAAATAAATGCAGACATATACTGAATTGTTTTACCAGCTTTGAGTGAGCCTTAAAGCTGTTGGCGAACATGTAGGAATTGTAGCCCATTTTAGTATGAACATGCTTTGTTCACTTTTCTTAGAAACTGAGTGGCAAATGCCGCTTCTGGACTAAGTTGATAATTAATATTGAGAGTGCTGTTCTGTCCAAATTCTGATACACATAGCTGATTTTACTTGCAATAAGTACTGTCTGCATATTTTAAAGTTACATCACATAGTAGGGTGATAGGAATCTGGGAAATACTGTGCTTAATTGAACTTGGAATTATATATAATTTTTTCAGTTCTAGAATTTGTGGAGGGTAGTTCCAATTTCTTTACTTCCCTTAGACTTTGGCACATTGCTTATCTCTCTCTTAGAGAAGGTTTTGACACCGATTACCTTGTAGAATTCTTGTACAAATTATTTTGATTATGCTTATACAAGTTTTTTTAAAAAACATTGTGTCATTCATCACATCAGACTAATGGATGAGAGAGATAAAACATTTTTTGAGTGCTGTTACGGTTAACTGGCAAAATCAGAGCTTACTGATCTCACTTTAAAAGAACATTTTGTGCATTTGGCAAAACTTGCAGCATTTAAGAGAAAAGAGATGTACTGTAAATGTGAAGACATTCAATAAGAAGGTTTGGCACATGCTGTGTAATCTTTCATTTAATAGTAGGATACAAGCAGTAGGGGAGGCAGTTGATTCCAGATACCCACCCAGCTCAGCTCAAAACTCGGATAAAAAAGCTATTCTAGTAGGAGCTTTTATGCACATTGTCTTTAATTTGTCATAGAATTACCTTCATTATAATGAATAAATAGGTCACTTGAGATTCAGATATGCACAATGAAAGTATATATTTGAAGGTGTTCATTTAATTACTTGTAGGATTTAAATAGAAGTTCTGAAAAAGAATGATTAAAAAAAGTTCAGTTCTGAAATGGAGGATTTCTTTGTTCAGCTTAAATTGCAACAATAATGTTAGCCATTATCACATATGGGCCTAGCCCCTAAAGGTTTTAGCCATCTGTTTAGCATGGATTATGCTGTAAAACTTGATTTTTATCTATTCACTGTAATGTGAACTTCTTGCAAGCTATGATATTTCTGCTAGGTGCTAAATTTCTATTATGAGCTTTCTGTAACATTTCTTTCCATGTTCTTGTAAGGAAGTATTGCCTCTGTAATTGTTTGTTTGATGAATCTGAATGGGTTTGATTAACCATCTTCCAATTTACTTTGGCTTTTTTTCTTGGTTGCTAATATACTTTCTAAATGGCACATGGCCCCTCTTATAGACTCTTTCGATTCCCCAGGGCAACAGTTTAAAACAACCAAGGACTTGCATATTGTGCAGGGGAGAGAAATACGGAAATTAGGCACTTGCCATGGACGGATGCAGCATTGTACTGAAAATCAAACCGATTCTCTGCCTAGTTTTTAATTACAACCACTATGTTAATTCAGAAAGTGCATTTGGGGCCTAAGGAGGTTGACCATTCCGTTTTGAAGAGCTTAAGTGTTCATCCTTGCTATAATTTATTTATATTTATTTCCATTTATCAGAAAATAACAAGAGTAATATTACTGTTGTATAATAGCGTACATGTATATTTTCGTGTATTTGTGTATATACCATATATATTCATGCACACAGGTATATTCGGACACATGTGAATTAGGTTTTTGAGACTATTGAAGTAGTTGGAGTTCATTATGATACTTAAAACCGTAACTAGCACTGTTATCTGAGCTACCAGAGTACCTAAAGTGATGTCTGCATCAGTATTAAAAGCTTTTTCATATCTTTCTGTATTCTTCTTGTCCTTTTTTTTAGAGTTATATTTCTTGTTTAGGTCTTCTTTCTGTTGTCACTGGCCTTTTGAAATTCACTTGTGAAACAAAGATGTCAAACAAGTTTCTCTATGTCAAAATTAACCTCATTCTGTATCATTCTCTCCAAAAAAAGAGGAAAAATATGCTATTTGCAGTTGAACATCTGTAGGTCACAGCGCTGATGTTTCAGTGTACAATAACAGGCTGCACAGAAAATGACATGTGTGCTGCTGCATGAGGAAGACAAGGGTTTTTGAGGAGATAATTGCTATAAGTTTTCCTGACCTTAAAATATGCTTTCTCTTGATGTAACTTCAAACTGAAATTTGTATTTGTTTGACGTTGACAAAGATAAAGATGTTTAGGAGTAATTTTCCTTGTAAGAAAATACAAATAGTGCAATTTACTACTGTGAGAAACTGGAATAACTGGGTATTGCATAATCACAAGTGTAGGGTTTTAAAAAGGCTTTAAGAAGTATTTTACCTAAAAACTGATCTTTGAACTGGAAGTCATGGCATAAAGTTTAACATGAGCGACAGCAACATCCTGACCAATTATCCAAATTATCCAGACATCCCAAAATGTTCACAACACGACACACAGAGTCTGTGGATTAAGAGGTTAACTCCTGGAACATCAAAAGAAGTGCATGATAATAAAACCAAATAGTACAAAAATTTGAGGTAACTTCCTTGCTTAATTAATTAGGTGGGCCAGGTGGAAGCGAAGAGGCCAGAGCTGGTGCTCGGAATGTCTATAAAGCTGAGCAACATGACAGCACAATGGAGAAGGAACAAAGATTTTTTTAATATACTTCTATCCTGTGTCACAGTTTGAAATTGTCCTGGTTTATGTCCCTTTTGGCAAACTTACATAAAAGTGACCCTGTACTGTATTTTATGACCAGATGACTTTTTTTCCCAGTTGCTAATTTGTATCAGACCCCCATCTTAAAGAGACACAGAAATGAGTAGGAAGTCCAAGCCGGTTTGTCTCAATGAGCTTTCATTGCATGCTTTCATTATTTTTGCTCGTTTTTGCCACTGATCATCCATAAATTGTTGGAAATGAGTGATTAAGGAAGTGCTGCTTAGTGTTAGTGGCACATGCACATTCTTGGTATGTTTTTTGTGGGTGAGAGGAAATCGCGTACTGCACAAACAAAAAGGAAAACTCCTGCTGGGAACCTTTCAAGGAAATTTAACTTGCATAATGTTTTGATCTTGGTGTTTATTACAGAAAATAAGAGTAATATTTCACCGGCTATTGTTACATGTCAGCTAGTCTCTCCATCTGCTTGCTTTTCCTTGGTATCTATTCCCAAATCCTCACTGAGTTAATTTTAATAAAACCCACCACTTTAAAAAGATAGCAGTTTATTCATATGCTTAAGGCAGGTGAGATGGGCCAGTGTTCTCAACAGCTCACTGCGTAATGCTTGCTACTGTATAAGGATTTGCCTGTCATGACTGTGAAGTCCTGCCTGCCTTAGCAGTTGCAGGTCAGCCTATGCAAGTAAAACATGGTGTGTAGATTCCTTTCCAAATAGTGAGTACAGCAGTTTCTGCTGTTAAGGGTTTCCTCCCTTCTACTCATTAATTTCTTTTAAAATGTTTTTTGTAAATATAATTAGTGCTTTGAGGATGGAGTGGAATGTTTGAAACTACTTTTTTTTTTTCCTATAAAGGTAAGCTGTTGTTAACATGTTGAACAGCCACAGTATGCATATCTTCCATCTCCTCAGCAATTTAGTTCCTTTGATACACTCTGTCTTTATCAATCGCAACAACTCTCCTGAATTAGGTTACTGTGTAAGAAGGCTGAAGTAAGCTTAAGTTTCTAATGAATTGTGTTGTAATGTATTGCATTTGCAAGCTCTAAATAGCTAAACGTTGTAATAAATGTAAGTGAAAAGTAAACCTGCCACTTTTTCCTTTCTTGGAGGGTCTAGAAATTGTAACATCTGTATTTTTCCACATAGAAAAGCTGTGCACGGTTTTGATGTGTATAGCAGCAGACCTCTAGTTTAACTGTAGATGTGGAGCACTGTAAAATACATTTTCATTTTATGAATAAGCCAGTGTAGGAAGTATGTTCAAAGTTAGTTTTGAAGTATTTACCTCTAGAAACATTTTTGTGAATCTCAAAGTATTTCATGGAAAGTGGTTGTTCTATAATACAAAATACTGGGGAAGTTGGCTTGGAAATCCTTTCCAATATGAGATTATCTCTAATTAAAACCAGCCAATTATCTGAGTCTGCCTTCATTTTTCTGGAAAAGTGATTTGGAGAGTGCAGGAGTCTTGAACATTGTTTGGAAACAGCATTTGATTTTGTGTTTTTATGCTTGCATGTACCTCTGACTGCAATAGCCACAGGCCACTGTGTGTAGTAGTCTTGAGGTACTCTGTTAATAATGTATGTTTATGTGGTATTTAAGCTCATATTTATTTGTCTATAAAATCATTCAGCATGAGCTGAGACTTTAGTGCTCTGATCTCCATGAACTGTTTACTAGTATGTAACTGAATTATTTTATGTTGTATTACAACTCATTTACTCATTCCATTAGTAATCCCAGAGACAAAAGTTGTTTAATCAGTCACATCAAAGACAGCTGTTTGGTTTTGTATTTTTGACATAAGCGAACATCCTAAGTTTGGATATGAAGTCCAGTTCTTTAAACTGTAGTAATTTAAAATGACACCACTTAAAATTTATTAGAGGTTTTTTGTTGTTGTTTAGAAGCAGATCCTGATTATTCTGGGATTCTGATTTGGCAAGTAGCTTGATGAGGGTTTTCCCTACTCCCTATTAAAATAAAAGCATACTTAGCTGACAGTTATACAAACCCACAACATAATCTGTAAGATGCATGGTGGAGCGTTAAGGGCTCTGTTTAATGGTAAATCTTGTGTTAAGAATGATGCGTGTCTTGACTCTTTGTATGCTTCCTGCTTCCAGTGAAGTCTCAGAAATAGTTTGTATAAACCTAAAAGTAGAGTGTGTTTATAACTTGTAACATAGGAGACAGGCACATCTAATAGTATATTTAAGAAGAACTTATGAAATGTCAGGAAATGGAAGGTGAGAATGTTTAGGGCCCTTGTTAGCATGTGGTATTGATGAGTGTCTACCCTAAATTCTGAAAACATTAAGATCACAGGCTTACACTATGAAGTCCTTTATTTGCAGTTCTGCAGAGGAACAGAAAATTTCGTACTTTAAATGTCAGCAGATTAGTCTGAACAGAATTAGTTGGGCGTAGGCCCATTTTGGAGTGTCTGTGATTGGAATGTATGTAACTACTGGGGATCGGTTTCAGATCAAAATGGCTTTGTAAAAGTATTGCAGGGGTGCCTGTTTTTTTGTCCTTTTGCAATGACTGTAAGGCAAAGTTCAAGACAGTAAGAAAACAAAGTTGTGAATGTTGGTTATATTAATTTTTGTATTACAAAGGATGGACTTCAGCATGTGTAATTTGTTTGCAATCTGCATTTAGAAAATTAGGAGCAAAGGCTGTGCAAAACAGCAACTTTTATGTAAATAACATGCATGTATTCATCAACTTTGGCCTTGTTACATTTCCACAAGACCAAGATAAAAAGAAATTCAGTAATCAGTGTCTAGGATGGAGAAACTTGCAGCTCTTGAGGAGGAATGGCTTAATATGAATTTACTTTTGTTGCTTTATAAAACCTTTTATAACGTTTTGTAAGACATCGTGCTTAACTTGGTTGGGGACACTATTTGCAAATTCTGCCCTTTTTATTTTACCATAAGGAGATCTGTGGTTTGTTGAATATATGTAACAGTTCTGTATCTGGGATAGCTACGGGGGAAATAAGTGGATATTGGTTGTTGCACACATTGGATCAAGATGTGATGAGATGTGATCTGTGCTCCGTTTCATTGAAGTAGTTAAATGTCAGTTCGTTGCTTCCATAAATTAGAATGTACCTCTTTTAAAGAGGCCTCAGTACAAGTTACAAAGAATAAGGTAACAGGAGATAAGCTAATGGTGTAACATAGCTTTTCTGCAGTACCTGCCTCACTGACTTCATTAGCTGAGGAATGATTCAACCTTTCTGCGGTACTTTATAGGGTTGAATTTACCACCTCTTTAATGTAGATAGAAAAGCGAAATATGTCAGGTTAGTCTGTGTTCTTGCAACATTTTCATGTATTTGAGTTGTAGAAATTAGTAGAGTAACAAGATGACACGAGAATTATTAGTAATATTGGGGTAAAAATCCCAAGCATGGTTAGTGTTATTTCAGAATGTGCTTTTCTGACCATCACCTCTCTAGTGTACTGTGAGAAATTGTATTGGATAACTATTACATATGAGTGGGTAGAGTTGTCTGTGAAACTAATTAGTTTGAGAAGCACTGGGGCGTTAGTTATTCCACCTTATCTGAGCCAAGAATGAAATGCATTGCTTGAAGCTTTGTGTTTTCCCCACTCCTGTGTTTTTCTGAGCTTGTCCATCTCTGCTTCTGTTGTGTGAAATTTCCGTAGTTCCTTGCTAAAAGCTTTAACATAGAGCTGGAATCCTGCAAATAGAATAAGATGTGACTATTTTTCTCTGCTGCTGTCTTAGTGAATAAATTGAGTGGTTTTTTTATATTACAGTTTTTATTGGGTTTTTTTGGATAACGTATGAAGTTCTACAAGAGTAGAAATAGACGTGCTAAATACTTTTACTGCTAGTAAAGTGTACAGATGGTACAGCTACCAATACTAAGCCTGAATATCTTCATTTTATCACTGATGTAAATCGAATACTTTTTTTTTCCAAATTTTTTTTTAAGGCAGAAATGAGTAGTTTTTAAATTTATTTTGTATGAACCATTGTTAATGCTGTGCATAGGGCCTGCTCTTTATGATAGAGGATAGCTATATTATCTAAAAACCCTGAGAAGTTATTTCTTTTTTTTTTTTAATTGTCAGTTCATAGTAAAATTCATGTATTTATTTCATTTAAATTAGAAAATTTTGCTATCCTTTGGGAAGGGAATAAGTATTCATGTGTAGAATCCTGAAATGGCTGTGATCCAAGGGATCTGCAAGCCCTCTCTTAGCCAGTGGGAAAAGGCAGATGCCTCTAAGAACTGGGCGTGTCTGAGTTAAAGGCTTCAGGAAGGCAGTGTGAACACCTTCCCATCTTGGTATTTGAGTTTCTTTTATTAAATGGTAAGAAACATTAAACTGATCTTATGCTGTTTTTATTTGAGCATATGGTGATTTGTTTTATAAAAATGGCTGGTTTATGTGTGGAGTGTATTTTAAGATGTGAATATTTTCACATTAGTCGGTTTTCATTTGAGTCTTCCTTGGTATCAAGTAGTGACCTTTCAGAACAAGCAAGAACAATGTATCTGTTTTAAGTCTCTTTATGTAATTCTGTTAATATGTATAAAATAAAAAAATACTTCACATATTGAGAGGAATTGTCATTTTAATTCACAGATAGGTAAATTGCCATATAATTTATTATTGGCAAGTTTTAACATAAATATCTTAATAACAGAAAGGCATGAAACAATTTTCTCATAGGCTTCCTTCCTTGAATGAGGAAGGTGAACACCACTTCTCATTCCCTCTCTAAAACCCATACTTTTTCATTAGTATAGGTAGCCAGCAATGTGATATTCAGACCTTTAGTCAATATTACTCATTTAGTATTACTAGAAATACTCCACATTAAGATTTAATCTATATTAAGAAGTACTTACTCTGAATTGACAACTCGAGGAAGGAGCTGAGGCATTTGTAGTGAGGATTTGTAAGGCAGCCAACAACTTTATTTACAGAGGAGAGGAGGAAGGAGAACCAATGAGTTTATCTCCCATCCTTGGCCATTTTCATTTCATTATTATTATTTTTTGGTGTAGCTTTTTGAAGGATTTTGTAGCTTATTAAAAGGAGCTTCCAGCAGTCTGGGTCTTTGGCCAGTTCCTAGAAGTGTTCTTTCTTCTTGATCTTATTCACCCTTGCAGGGTGTTACTAATAGACATTGACACCAAAAGATCTACAGATTTCTCTTTATTTTAGAACTTTAATAGTGACCTGTGTGCTTCTATGTGTTATTTGCTTTTGGGAACCGTCTTTGATTTCCTTCTGCCAGAAACACAATCACAAATTCCAATTTCTGTCTTTATGTTTTTGTATTACTTATCTTAATCTTCTGCCAAGCTACAAAGAAGTTGGAAAATATCTATTTATCTTCCTATCACTCCAGCCTAGCAGGAAAGATTCTTTGTGATCCAGAAGTACATGGTTAGAAGGAGATTTGTAGAGTCAGAAATCCCACAGCTCCCATGTTGTTGCAGGTGGCTTTGGAGAGTCTGGGAAACTTGGTAGGTGGAGGGAGTGGAGCATCCAAGAGCTAATTAGTGAGGGCTGGGCTAGTGAGTAGAACAACAGAGGGAATCTGTGGGGGAAAAGGGTAGCGTTGGGACAGTCAGCATTTTACTGTGTGTATTCTTTCATTTCTTCCTTCCCCTTTCCCCCAAAGGTTTGGGTTGTATGCTTTTACTGTAGTGTCAGTAGGTCTGCATCTGTCTTTTTAATTAGAGCTCAGCTATAATCCCAATTTATTTTTTTTTTTGTAATAGTTTTCCTACAAAGGAGGGAAGGGCAGGCTGCAGTGTAGTAGTTGTAAATAACTGCATTTTTTGTTTGCATTTTGCTCTGTCTAGCTTTTCCTCATTTTATGAAACCGGTATGTCTTCTGTTATGTACTATTTCTGTTAGATATACAAGAATGATACCTAGATGTGAAACAGCAAGGCGCATGTGCTTTCATTAAGTAGTTTGAATCTTCGTGTTTGGAACAGTGCCTTAACTGCTAGGCAATAGATGAATCTCATGTTATCATTCTCACTGGAGTATGTCTTGTGTTGGATAATTAAGTAGGTCCTTGGGAGAAAAGTGAGAAAGAACTTTATTTAATTTTTTTTTTATTTTCCTCTCTTTTGTTTTATTTTAATTCCAGTCATGAAGGTGCGAATCCGCACGGAGTCCATCTTGGTTCTTATTTAAGTGAGTCATTTGCATGCAGTGATGTTAACAGGAAAGTCTGACAGTTATGGACCCAAATATACTGTAATACTGCGGTTTGGATACTCTTCTGGTACACTGGAGAAGAGAGACTAAGTTTTCTTTGGCAGGGGAGCCACTCCAGTGGGTGTGCTGCTTTCTGGATAGATTTTGTCTTTACCACTTCACCACTTCACCATTCACCACTTCATTTAGTCTTCTACTAAATGATGACTTTTTTTTTTTTTGACCTCCAGTTGAGTGATTTCTGTCCTTCATTTCCAGCTTGGCAGGCAGAGCTCTAATACTTATTTGTACATGTCTTCATCCTGTACCCAAAGAATTCATCATGGTCTTTTTTTTTCCATCAAGTTCCTTTAACTTTCATTTTGTTTTGCTCTTTCCAGTTCTTACTTTCTCTTTGAAATTTCTGAATTTTGCTACTTATACTGCTTAATTATTAAATTCTATGTAGTTAGATGATTTCAGCTGCCTCCTCTTGCTCCATTGACAGACTGATAACCACCGTAGAATCATTTGAGAAAAGATACTACCACACAAATCGGCTCCGAGTTGCTGGGAATGTATAGTGATCATGAAATTTAAATTTGTAATGCGTGGAAAAGAAATATAAGCTTTAAAATATACTCATTGTATTGTGATGGAACGTGTTCATTTTAGTCTCAAAATGTCCCCAGGCTGGAAAGATTCTGTGAGGGAAGAGATGTAGTGGGAGAAGACAGTCAGCACTAGCTAGTCTTTGGTTCTTGCATGGGCAAGGAAGCCTTTTTTTTTTCCCCCCCTCCCGATTGCTTGAATCTGATGCCTAAATATATTAGTTCTTGATTAGATTTTTTTTTTTAGCTTGCTTTGTGAGGGTTTTGAGTCATTGGCTTCTTAATTTTTAAAATGAACAGTTTTTCTACAACTACAGCTTCTGTTTTTGACTCAGTAATTTGTGGTAGTCTTATTAAGGTAATGGCGCCTTGTCTAGATATCAGTGTACTAAATATAGTGTGTGTTACCATGGTACCTGATGGAAAATGGGTCTTTCTGAATTATTAAAAAAAATAATTATGCACTGTCTTGCATAGGTCTGAACATAGAGATGGTTAGAATGCTTGGAGCTGGTCTTTTCACTAATGCTCACAAACTGAGAAAGAGGGAGTACTGCATGCTAAAAATGTAACTGATGTTAGTATGTAACATCCCAGCCTAATACCTACTGTAGTAGTTGTTTTTTTTTTTTTTTAGTGCTTCCATTTATTTTCTGGAGATGTTGGCATGCGTGTTTGTGGCAGTCCGTCTCTCACTGAAAAAATCTTGAGGTTACCAAGACTCCTTTTTGTCAGATGAAAACAATGGGCTTCGTGTGTACTTTAAATGTGCCATGATTGCAGAAGCGTTTCCCAGGGTTTCCCAGTGGGTCAGGGCATGGTGTAAAAAGTATTGTTTACCTACTTCACAAGAGGTCAGGACGTCCAAGCAGAACTGTGTTCAGATATTCAGCACCATAGAAACTTCCTTAGGACTCCCTAGTGTTGTGTGTAATGTGTTGTATTTTTTACTTCATTGATAATAGTGAGGCTTTTCCATGCGCAATTTGCAACCAAATTAATATATAGAATGAACAAAAGCCATACTATGTTGTACATTTTCATCTATTTGCAAAAATGTACATCTTTGATGAACAATTATTAGCTCCTGAAAATCACTGTAGCCAGGTAATGTTCCAGTAAAGAAATGCTTTTTATTGAGTTGGGAGTTGAGCTGTAGTTCTTTGGTTTTACCAGGAGTTTTACTTCATGTGGAAAGAGAACATACCATCTTGCAAGTTTTCCTACTCCTTCACCAGTGCTAAAGCATAAGAACTCGTGGTAAATATTATTGGGGCATAAATGTTGAAATCCTTATAGCATTAGAAAGCATTCTAACTCATGCTTAAACTGGTGGAAAATACTTGTGTTCATAATCACAACTGGCATGGCAAAATTGGCAAAAAAGATCTTGGTTGCTTTCATATATGTAATTATTCTTTCCTAAAAAGCAACATTTTTTGAGTTCCTGGGGAGCAGTCAGCAGTTTCCTTGCCTGTGCACTGTTCGTGTGAGTCACTGTAGTCAGGAAAGATCCCTGTGTTAACTGCTAGTTATGCAAAACACCCAAGGCCTTGGGGACAACAAGTGCGCAGAGCAAGGTCTTCACTTGTTACCTGTGCTAGCTTAATGGCAAAGTGTTTTGTATTGTTAGATTTATGTCATTCAAAGTAGTTATGGAATTGGAAATGGAGGTTAGCTCCATTATCAAGCAATCTCCCTTTCCCTTATTGAAAAGTTGTAAGAAACTATCACCAAACGTATACTCTTTTACAAAAAAGTAAAAACCTGCCTCTAGGTGTTGTGTGTGAATACACATAGTGTGAAAAGTCTTAATGTGTTGCAGTTGACATAGTAGTCATCATGCTTAGCACAGATGTGCTGGGGAGGAGAAATGGTTTCTTTAGTAATAACTTTCTTTAACTTTCTTCTATGATCTGTAATCCTTTCAGGACTGTTGTTGCCATTTGTACTGGGCTTTTCAGCTGAAGAATTACCTTTTCTGGCCACATGTTGTTTTTTAATATTTTTTGATATTTGTCATTCAGGATGACTCATCTGTTTTAATCATAATGGGAAAGGAACATGGTAGGATTTTAATGATGTCTTCCAGAGTAGGAAATAAAAATAAGAATTTGTCAAAACGCTTCTAGAATAATTAAAACCTTTCCTGCTAAAATTAGGCTTTTCTGGAAACATTAACCATTAGCCCTGCTGCTTCAGGGAGTGTAAGCTTGTCAGGATTAAGCTATGTAAGAGTTTCTTTAAGTCTCAGGAATGGATTTTTCAAGAAGTGCAAGTCAGTCAGATATCTTTGAGGCTGTAGAAACTGCAAGATGCTTAGAATGTGTTCGTAGGACAGCTTTAGTTTGTTGGCCTCCCTTGAGAGCTTCAGATATTCTTGTTAATATTTTACTTCCCCCCCTCCTCACCCACCCCCCCCCCCCCCCAGTTAGTGTATAGGGAAGATTACAGGTATGACCAAGTGTCTAGGAAGTTCCAGGCTGCTGAGATCGGTGTGTTAAATATCTTTCCTTAACCAAGTATTTCACTTGGTAGCGCACACATTGAAGAATTAAGTGGCTTTGAAAACATGCTGTGAGTGAAATTGTGGGTGAGCTCTAAGTCTAGACTATAAAACTTTAAAGGTATTAAAAAGAGGGAAGGTTAGAGGGTATAATCTGCCAGTCTTTCTTGATTTTCTCAATGTAACAGTTTAATTCTAATTTATGTCAGATTATAGTAATTAGCTTCCAGAAGTTTTTGTTTAACATATTTGGTTTCGTCATCCTTTGTAAGACTCTAGTTTTCTCAGGTTGGCCTGTATGATGCCACGCTTCTGCTTCCCTGACAATAGGGAACCACTCAGGTTGTTCACTTTCTGAAGTCTGTTTTGCCTTATGGATAATCTGAAACTCATTTGAGGAAGTTGCAAGGTGTTGGGTGTGTTTTGGTTTCCTATTTAGCAGTTATTGACGATCATCTTATGTACTTGAACCGTCACTGTTTCCAGCACTACATGTTTTATTCTGAATACCTTTATGGAAGAAAAAACTTTAAAATTGGGCTACTAAAACTAAAATCACTGTCCAGCAAGAGAAGTGCCACCTTCCTTCGAACTGTGGTTTATGCTTCCCAAGGGATGTCCCCGAGTCTATCCTGGGATCAACATTCCTCTCGTTTTCAGAACTACAGAGAAGCTTATATGTAAATTAAAGACCAAGATCAGGTTCTTCTTCCCAATACTTCTGCCTTTCTTTTAACTCACACTATTGCTGTCCCATTTCCCTTCCAGTCAGTCTCTTTCTCCGTCTTCTTGGTGTTTTATGGACTTCCCTCTTCTCTGCATTTCTGTGAGGAGTAAGGGCAACACTGGCACCTACAAAAGTGAGGATACTTTTTTGGCAAATAATCCTTCAATACCAGGCTTTATTCTAGATTTTTTTAAAAAAGCCACAGTATATTATTTCTAGAGCCTCCTACTTCCCTCATTTTTTTCTCACCTCTCTTTCCTTATGAACATAAACATAAGCTGAAGTTGCAGAAATATTTTTAGTATGTAGCAGTGGAAGTATGAAAACCCACCACTTTAATATGTATTTACATTCCCTATTTAATTTTATAACTTCAAGCTCAATCACATGTTATGTAGTTTGTGGTTTTCTTTTAGATATCTGGTATTTGCAGCACTGTAAAAAAGACTTTGAAATCTTGGTGAGGTTTTTTTTCTTGGTTCACTCTCCAACTTTACAATCATCCCAGCAGTAATTGGCCAGGAGAAAGTAAGGATTTTGACCTCCTTAAAACTATCATGCAAATACAAGTTCTGCAGGCATCAGCTTCTCTTACTGAAAATAAAGCAAGTCTACTGCCTGAACTTACTCTTCTCTTTTAAAATTCTTATCACCATATTTAAAACCAACCCATTTTAGCCTGAGATGGAGGGGAAATGTGTTTTAATTATTTCTAAAGGCTACGATTGTGTTTGTCTCAAGTCTACAGCATGAGAACATTATTTAAGGCCATGTAGACTATACTTTACTGAGTGTGATATTTTAATTGATAGGGGTGTCAAGATTGTTCTCCTTATGCTCCCCCCTTAATCAGCTGTGTAGACTTTTATAACTAGTTTCAGCCTGCATCTTACTGCTGATATTTTTTTGAGAAATTTGTCTTTCCCGTTTTGTCAGTAACTTGGGGGTATCCTTCTGATGCTTTACTGTGCAGTCCCTGCTTGGTTTGGAGGTAATAAATACCTCCTTTGCTAAAACAGGTTAAATTGCAAGTTTTAATTTCATTAAAATAATTTATAAACCACTGAATTAATTGTGATATATGCATTCTGTTTGTAATTATATACCTCTCAGGAATGAAATAGTATTTGTGTTATCAAATGCGGATTTCAGAGCTGTGATCTAGAACAACTTTCTGATGCAAGTTGGTCGGTTGCACAGTGCGTCCTTTTCTTGTTCTTACCTGCCAGAACCATTAGGAAAGGTAGACTGGAGGCAGACTTGGAAATCTTCATTTTCTTCCTTCAGTGCAATATGGAAAACTAAAACTATAAAATATTTTCCCATTCCTCTTATTGTACTCATTTTAGTTTTGATAGCAATGTTATACAGTGATCGTAGGAGGTCATGAGACAATTTCTTCTAATTAAACAATCAAACTGGAAAACTCAGAGGTACCATGACCTTTTACATTAGTCCTCCCTATCTTCCCTTACCTGTCCCATATGTGTACATAACATGTGTGTGCTCATAGACTTAATTTGCTGTGTAGATCACCTCCTTCATTTGTGTGGTCAAAATTTCTGTTCTTTCCAGTTGCACACTGACAATGAGGAGTCAAAGAACTGATTCAAAGGCAGTCAAATTTTTGATGTTAAGATGTAGTGCTGTAGACTATTTTTCCTTGCTTAGAATGTGAATTTAAAGTAATCTGCATACCTACACTACATGGTTTTTTTCTGTTGTACTCAATTGTATACTCTGTATACAAGACAGCTATGATGGTTTAGACTGAACAGGAACAATAAACCTACTCTTACAAGCTGGTTTGAAATTTCCAGTTAGATGGGATTATTGCTGGTTTTGAAGATGTCAGACTGTAAGCTTAATGCTCTTTTTCACACAAAAAATCATGAGGAGTAAATGGATTCAAATAGTGCAGAGAGTATTATGTTGAATAGAAGTGGTAATATCCCCTGTGCCATGAAGATATGCCATGACATTTGGCTCATTTAAGAAATTTGAGTAATATAATGGGGCTGTGGGAGAGAAGTGAAAAAAAATCAAAGAAGAAATGTTAAGCTGAACCCAAAATGTCAGTGAAGAGGTTTTTGCTTGGGGAAAAAAAAAATCAGCATTGAATTTCAAGGTTTCTTTGCATAGTTCTGCTTTTGTTTAACTGAAGTGAAATGTTGCTTGTATTTACCTGTTTTTTCTTTGTTCTCTAACTTGGGAGTATAGTTTTTTGCCCATCTCTTAAATTAGTGATGTTGCTAATGATGTGCAGGCTTTAAATTCTTCACTTGAATAAGAAAACTACTTTCAGAATTGTTCTGAGTCTCTATCCTTGGATATACTCAAAAGCTGGCTGGATGTGTTCTTGGACAACTGTCTCTGGGTAGTCTTGCTTGAGCAAGGGTTTAGACTACATGATCCCCAGAGAATCCCTGCTAACCTCAACCGTGCTGTGATTCTCCAGAAGTGTTCTGTGTGTGTGTGCAGGGAAATTCCATACCTTTCATGCAGTACAAATAGCACCTATTTGACAGGTATACTAATGTATGTAAGCATGAACTAATGTGCCTGGAACACTGACGTTTGAATAGCTCACAGCTTTATGGGTGCCAAATTGAGACTAAGTATTTACCTGTATGCTTAAGCATCTTAATTAAAAAAAAAAAACGAACCCAACCAACCAAAGACCAGCAACTCTCCCTCTTTTTCCTAGACTTTGTGCCAATGGTACTTTTGGCCAAAAGCAGTGGTAACCTCAGAATACTTGCTGTGGTTTTCTCATCCCTGCCTCCCTCTCTCCCTGCTTTTCTTTGAGAGAGAGGGTATTATTTATGTTGTCCTAATTGTGTTGGTCTTCAGAAAACACTTGCAGTAAATATGAAAAAATATTACAACAGAGAAAGAAGAGCTGCACACTGATGGAGACAGTCAACTGTAAGTAACAACTGTATGACTCCATCTAAGGGAGGAGGATTTGGTGTTTGAGGCATTAAGTAAAATTAATTTTTTTTCAAGTTTATTTAGAAGATGTGTTGCTGTGAGACTTGAAGTCATAGAGCCTGACGTTTGTGCATGTATCTCATAGTAGAGAAGTAAGGAATTCCCTTTTTGCGGCTAAGGCTTTCAGAAACCTAGAAGGTAGCTTTGTTTTTCTCTTTCGAGGAGAGGAAAGGAGACTTCAAGGTTTGAAAGCTTGAAGCATATATCTTTGCGTGCATCCTTGAATGTGCTGGGTTTTCTTCTACTCCTGTGAGTAAAGTCTGTTGTAAAGTGAAGGCTCTATATCAATCAAAGCACCAAGACTATAATTGTTCAAAAAATAACTTTTTAATAACTTTAACAACCTCAAACCCACTTTTATTCCACACAAAATACATTTTAGGAATAAATCCATATCCTCTCCGTGTTCCTTTAATTTGAAATTTGTTGTTTGAATTCCTATACGGACTTAAACTGCACGCTTAAGCCTTAAGGGGAATTTTGTGAAGGTCTTTTTATACATTTTTTCTTTTTGATACCTTAGCTGTTCAGCAGAAGACTAGGGGTGGAGAGGAACTATTGTGTTAGAGGAGATCAGTGTCCATAGTTAGGATGCCTGAGGTCCTCATTTTGGCTAGATGCCCTGGTTATGTAGGGAACGTAATTTTCCAGGTAAACGTCATGTGTAGATTAGTTTCTTGTGTGGAGCAGTGAGGAAAGAAGTGATAAAGACAAACAATGAAGTAAAACAGTCTTTCTGCTTTTAACTATAAAGTAAAATGTGCCCAAGTTGGGGTGAACTTGTGTGGGAAAGAAGAGACTGAGTTTGCTTGTGGAGATACATACTGGCAAATGAAGTATTGGTATAATAGAATCATAGAATAGTTTGGGTCGGAATGGACCTCAAAGACCATTTCACCCCCCCTGCCATGAGCAGGGATACCTCAAAGCCTCATCCAGCCTGGCCTTGAACACCTCCAGGGATGGAGGATCTGCAACTTCTTTGGGCAACCTGTTTCAGTGCCTCACTACCCTCACTATAAAAAATTTCTTCCTAATATCTAATCTGAATCTTCCCTCTTTCACTTTACATGTGAACAGTAACCTGAAGTGTCCCTATAACTCTGTTGCTTGAAAATGGTAAAATTAGTGTGAAAAACACCACGAAAAAGAAATTAAATATGATTTTTGTGTAGCGTTTGGTATATACCACACCTCGAGTACTGTGTTCAGTTCTGGGCCCCTCACCACAAGAAGGATGTTGAGGCTCTGGAGCGAGTCCAGAGAAGAGCAACAAAGCTGGTGAAGGGGCTGGAGAACAAATCTTACGAGGAGCGGCTGAGAGAGCTGGGGTTGTTCAGCCTGGAGAAGAGGAGGCTGAGGGGAGACGTTATTACTCTCTACAACTACCTGAAAGGGGGTTGTGGAGAGGAGGGTGCTGGCCTCTTCTGCCAAGTGACAGGGGACAGGACTAGAGGGAATGGCCTCAAGCTCCGCCAGGGGAGATTCAGGCTTGAGATCATGAAAAAATTCTTTGCGGAAAGGGTCGTTAGGCATTGGAACAGGCTGCCCAGAGAGGTGGTTGAGTCACCGTCCCTGGAGGTGTTTAAGGTGAGGGTGGATGAGGTGCTTAGGGGTATGGTTTAGAGATTGGTGGGAATGGTTGGGCTCTACGATCTGGTGGGTCTCTTCCAACCTGGTTATTCTATGATTTTATGATTTACATTTGCAAATCTAACACTCAACTAACTATTAGAGCATAGTTATATTTTAAATACAAAAGCAAATGCTATGATGTAAACTTGTAGACCTGTGATTTGTGTGAGTTGCAAGCAAGATGTATGGAGTTTGGCTTGGAGAATGCACACATGGGAGGTAGTGGCTGCAGCAGCAGTGTGTAGGCAGGCTGAAAGTGAGCAGTACTCAGACTGCACGCTTGAGGGCTCTGAAGACTGCAAGGAATGGTGCAGAAGCAGTTGCAGCTGAAGAATGTATTTTAACTAAATTGGTGCATTGTACCTGCGCCGGGTTTAATGCTTGCTGGGCCATTTGGCTATTTGCCATAATTGGCTTTCCATTGCCTTGATTGGAATCATAGATAAAAATTTGCTAATCCACTTTCTTTGCTGAAAGTATTAGAAAAGTAATCCATCTTTTAAAAATGCTTGAGCAAAATCAAACGGTATAAAGAATACTTTATGGAATAATGAGATTAATGAGAACTGTAAGGCATATGCAATTTAAAACATTTTTTCTGTGGTTTCAAGGGGAAAAATGGAATCTCGGCACTATAAAGCTGTAAGTACTTCCTTTTTTATGCACTGCCTTTTAAATGTGCATTACATTTAATGCTTTTGTCTACATAATAAAATGTGAATATGCAATTAGGAAGAAGGAACTGCTGTTTATTTTTTATTTTTGTTTGAAAATATCTGATTCAAAGTTCTTGGCTGTGTTCTTTCCTCCCTCTCCTTTCTTCTGCCCACAGGGCATCAGAGCACGCATTTTGGAAACCCTTGTGATGCTTATTCTTCTTGCGCTGCTTATCCTTGGAATTGTATGGGTGGCTTCAGCACTCATTGACAATGATGCTGCCAGTATGGAGTCTTTATATGGTATGAAATTTAAAAATTTTAAAAAATTAAAAATTTAAAAATTAAAAAAACCCAAACAAACCCATGCTAGTTTAATTTTAATTTTGATGATCAATGTTTTCAATTAAATATATTTCTGTCAATGCTATGAGTATTTGCAGAAGTCATGAGGAAGCTGTATTAATTTTATCAATACCATTTTTTTTGTTTTATCCATTTTTAGCACTCTGAAAAGGTTCATGTGGACGCAATGCATGTTAAAAACAAGTGTCTTAAGCGGGATGGAAGTAAAAGCTGAAGATACTTTTCAGGCTAAAGTACTTGGGGATTTAGTTGCCTGTAGGATTATTAACTGAATTATTCTTAGTTTATGCTTGAAAATACAATTATTCAGTTCTGAACACTTAAGAAAAGAAGTTAATTCAGTTGTTTGTGACATCAGTACCTTATTTGTAATAAGCTGAGGTTGTGCTCAATATTTTCTTTACAGACCTCTGGGAATTCTACCTCCCATATTTATATTCCTGTATATCACTGATGGGATGCTTATTACTTCTGTGTGAGTATTTCCCTTATTATTCAAAAAGATGAATGGTTTTATTTCTTTATTTTAAATATTAAGGGAAACAGTTTTCCATTGTGAAAGTTGAGAGTGAAAAAATGGCTTTTTTGGTGCTTTTATTTTCATTCCAAGTTTTAAATTTAGATGTAAATTAGTTAGGTTTGAATTTTGAAGTTTGTGAACAAATGCTGCCTTGCTTTTTCATGTTTTGAGGAACTTTGCACATTGCCCCAAACTAATTTCAATATTTAAATGTTAAAGCAGGTATTTGAAAAATAGAGACTCCATTCTTTAAAGAAAAGCATATTTTAAAAATGAAAAACATCTGCAGGAGGTCAGTAGTATGGAGAGAAAATTGTTTCAGAACTCCGTCCTGTATTCAGTAAAGTATACTCCTTCCTTTTTTAATTGAAAATGTTCATTTATAGGCAGAAGTTGAAACACAGTATAAT
Source organism: Clamator glandarius (assembly GCA_033459285.1). NCBI lineage: Eukaryota > Metazoa > Chordata > Aves > Cuculiformes > Cuculidae > Clamator > Clamator glandarius. The sequence continues at coordinate 108,656 of JAUNZM010000162.1, forward strand.
TAGCTTTGATAATCACAAAACTGGTACCTGGCCAGTCTGGAGGTCAGTTATATGGTTGCATATAAAACAAATGGAGTAAAAAGACCAACCTTATATCAGCTGGTCCTAGCTGAGTTCAGTCATCCACGTTTAGGAGAATGAAAAAGATGATAAAATGCTCCAGATCCCTCTTATAGTTTCAGCTCCCTCTTTCCCCTCCACCAAGTAATTTCTAGAAAATTACTGAGAGGGGGCCAGACCATCTCCCTTTCTAGATGACCATGGTTTCACCTGTTCTGCAGGCTCTATAGGTTTACAACTGACACTTATAGGGCTGTCAGTGTGGAGAAAGGATGGGGAATGTTAGCTTGAAATTTCCTTAAAACTAAGCAGATCTATCCGTGAAGGTTGTTGCTCACAGTGACCTTGGTGAATCTTTGTGGGTTCTCTATAAGTGGAGATTCTTAATCCACTTTAATGGAGGGATGGAGGAAAAAAAAGTGGTTCTGAATGTCTCACTTAGCTGTTCAAGAGTGTGATTCACAACAGTTGCTGAAAGTTTTAGTGGAGAAGTTACCTTAAAAACTTATTACATCTGTTCTGCAGTTAGTTTTAGCAGAGCTGAAAGCACAGCATGTGTTCTGGAACTACTGTAAACCCATTCACCAAAATAACTAGGATTAAATGCCAATTTTTGTAAGACTTACTTGTAATTTATACAAGCAAAGCACTGAAGTTACCTGAAGCCCTGGAAGCTGTTATGTCTGTGTAGCTGTAAGGGCAGCACACAGCAGCAAATTGTAGTGTAAAGATTCATTAGATCTTCAGCTGGTTTAATTTTTGAAGCAGTGTATGAGTAAGGCTTATTGCAGTTGTGAAGTGTTGCTTCCTTTTGCTTTTCTCCTTTTTCTGCAAGGTTCCTCTGTAGTAATGTAAAACTAGCTCAAGTTAGCCTTTTTTGAATATTCTTATATTTTTGCTGTAATACATACTAGTTGTTGTGAAACACTAGTTGATAAAAATAAATGTAATCCTTACTATAAAAATCTTGTGTGCTTCTCCTTTTTTATTTTTACAACACTGTTTTATTATAATGGAAACTACGAAAGTATATCCCCATCCATGCTGTTACAAATTCCGTCTATCTCCTACACTAGTACTTGAAGGCTGTTCTTGCCAAGCTGTTGATTTTTGGTAATGTTCTGTTATCACACTTTTAGTCTTTCTCTCAGTAAAAGTGTATGCACCATACCTGGAAACCGTCACAGGCTATGATCGAAAAGGTCCACTTTGTTATTTCAAGCTACTTTCCTATCAAGTGACAAAATCATTTAGGTTGGAAAAGACCTTAAGATCGAGTCCAACCACAAACCTAGCAATGTCAGGACCATGGTGTCCCTAAATGGTTGGTCCCACATCTACACATCTTTTAAGTACCTACAGGGACAGTGTAATTTCTTCCCTGGGCAGCCCATTCCAGCCCTTGACCACCTTTTGGGAGAAGTAATATTTCCTAGTATCTTGGCACAACTTGAGGCCGTTTCTTCTTGTCCTATTGCCTGTCTCTTGGGAGAAGAGACCAACGCACACCTCACTACAACCTCCCTTCAGGGAGCTGTAGAGAGCAGTAAGGTCTCTCATCAGCCTTCTTTTCTCCAGGCTAAACAACCCCGGTTCCCACAGCCACTCTTTGTAAGAGTTGTGCTCTAGACCCTTCACTAGCTTTGTTACCCTTGTAATCTGGTAGCTCAGCCTGCTATCAGCTGAAGTTGCAGTATAACTTTGAGAGCAAAGCATCTTCATAATCTCTTGACCTTACTGCTACATTGGTGCTAATAGAATAAATGTGCTTGAGCTGTTCTCCAGTGCTGTAAGAACTAGTCTTGTTTCATCCATGATGCTGCAGTTTGCAGAAGGTGGCTGCGGATGCATTGCCTCACGATAATGGTTTCTGGACTGCATGAACACTAGAACTGTACCTGGGAATTGTTTGGGCGAGTGCTAACTGGCCCAGGGCAAATCATGCCAGAGAGAGTTCTAGCAATTTTACCAGTGTAGGCAATTAAGTCTTAATGCCCAGGAATGTGTCTTGGCACTGCTGAATTTACTAGTGTAGACATTGCCTCTGGTGCCATGTGCTTTGAATAAATAATTACTTAAGCAAGTTTAAGGTATCTGATTATATGGTGTTCCTTGTTGACAAAAAAGTCAGTTATGCTCTTGGAGGGGTGAGATGCTTGTCTTGTTCAAAATTCATATGATAGTAGTGTTGCAAAGCTTGTATTGGAGCTTGAAGCTCTTGCAGTTCTCTGCAAAACCATACTTGGTTATATGGGGAATAGAATTGCACATTGAACAACCAAATTAAAATTGATCTTTGACTCACAAATCACGTTTTGTATAATCTTTCTTCCTCTGCAGTATGCACACCAGTGGGACTTTCGCGGATGTTTACAGTAATGGGTCAGTTGCTGGTGAAGCCAACGGTAAGTGTTACACAAATCTGTCCTCATCTGCTGTCTGTCAGGATAGAATGGTGTTGAGGTACTTTCTTTCAGGATGCTTGCACTACTACCTAATTCTTTCTTCAGTTCGTCAAGAGTTTATATTGAATATTCATGTACTTAGTTTAAAAATTTTCATATACTATGAAGGCTTGTTTACTTCCACAGAAAATGTTTGGGGTTTTTTTTAGTAGTATAGGCTTCCTCTGATTTTTTTTTTATCTAACTGCTACTAGTATTAATAATGTAGGCAGTTGGCATCTGTAGGAACTTAAACATTTTTGTGTTCTTGTATTCAATGCAGTGAGGAAGGGAGAGGCTTGTATCATGCAAATGCTCTGGTGACTTTGCTGTTACGTTTTCTAGTTTGTATTTACTTAAATTTGAGTGCACTCAGGTCTTGGATTCCTTTTCGTTAGTCGATTCAGACCTGACAATACAAAGAAAATAATAGTGTGTTGCTGTCTGCAAGCTTTGAACTCAAAGCACCTGATAGTAGACAGACCTAGCCATTTATAAATGAAATATTAGATTATGTGAAAAAAACACCAGTTTTTAATATACTTTTTGGAATCTGCAGTTTTTTTGCTTAGATCAGATTGAGTGTTGGTGGGTTATTAATTTTTTCCCTAGAAGTGATCTCAGTATAGGTCAGGTGTGTTGTACCTTCTGCTGTTCCTAAATCTTCTTGGATTGAAACTGAATGCAAGAGCTTTAACCTGAAATGAAAACGTAACAGAAAGTTCACTTACAGTAAAGGAGTAGATTCGAAACAGAATGGAGCAATTTTTCCTGGAGTTCTTATTTCTATCAGTATTGTGAAGTTGCAGACAACATGTTGAAAATACAGGGTGCTAGAACAAAACAAACACAATGAGATTAGTGTGGTCAAAACAACCAAGTGATGCTGATACTCGGTTCATGTTCCTGTTTCCAAATACAGATCCTTGAAGACCTAGATGAGCAGATGTATATCATCACTTTGGAGGAAGAAGCAATTCAGAGGAGGCTCAATGGTATGCTTGTTCTGATACTGCTTCAAATAGAGTATTTAGAGGAGAGCGGTTCTGGTCAGGAACATTGATCCCACTGTTACATAGCCTCTCCTCAAAATAGAATATTTCAACATCTTGGTCTGTAACGAGCATTACAGGCTTAGATTTCATTGCTCGCCGTGTTGTTCAGGATTGGCTCATGGCTTGCTTTCTTATGCTTTTTAATGTTGTCATCAGCTCTAGTATGTGAATATTCGGAGACTGAGGAAGCAAACTGAGTAGTTGAACAGACCCCCCGCCCTTACTGCAAAATAGTTTGGATTGGTAAATGACTATGTTTTAGCCTTGTGTGAAGTGCAACGAACATACAGTAGCAAGAGGCTCAAATTACTGTATTATGAAGTTTTTTTTATTTGAAGGACTTTTTTTTTTGTTTCAGTTTATTATTTTGAATCTTTGGTAATAATTCATTAAATACCAGAGCAGTCCTTTATATACTGGGAGCTATTTGTTGAATTTAATAATTTCAACAATTCTATTAATGAACAAATTCAATGAATAATTTAAAAAATATTTTAGACTTCTTGGATTTTGTATTGCAATTTTGCACTTCTTGATAAGGTGTTCCTGTTTTGATGTATTTCAAATATCCTATGAAGCTTTGGCTTCTAGAAGTAAGGGTATTGCAGCATGGCAGACACCGGTTACAGGAAGTATATCAGTCCATAAACCTGGAAATAGTGATATGCAAAATATCTTCTGAATTGCTTTTAACTGCATGGATGAGCCACCCATCCACAATTTATACAGCTGTTTCAGGTTGGAAAACCAAAGAATAGTCATGTCATGAAACAGGCGTTGTTATGTCTTACTATTTAATTTAGCCATATTTTTTATCATAGAAGGTGATCAGGTTAGTTTGGCAAGACCTGCCCTTTGTGAACCTGTGTTGACTGGGCCTTGGCTACTGGATGAGGGAAGGGCTGTGGATGTATCTTCCTGGACTTCAGTAAAGCCTTTGACACAGTTTCTCACAGCATTCTGCTTCAGAAACTGTCGGCCTCTGGCTTGGACAGGCTCACACTCCCCTGAGTGGAAAACTGGTTAGATGGCCGGGCCCAGAGAGTGGTGGGAAATGGTGTTAAATCCAACTGGAGGCCAGTGACAAGTAGGGTTCCCCAGGGCTCAGTGCTGTGTCCAGCCCTGTTCGGTGTCTTTATCAATGACCTGGATGAAGGCGTCGAGTGCACCCTTAGCAAATTTGTGGACAACACTAAGCTGGGTGGAAGTGTGGATCTGCTGGAGGGTCGGGAGGCTCTGCAAAGGGATCTGAACAGGCTGGACTGCTGGGCAGAGTCCAATGGCATGAGGTTTAACAAGGCCAAATGCCGGGTCCTGCACTTGGGGCACAACAACCCTGCACAGTGCTACAGACTAGGAGAAGTCTGACTAGAAAGCTGCCAGGAGGAAAGGGACCTGGGGGTGTTGGTTGACAGCCGACTGAACATGAGCCAGCAGTGTGCCCAGGTGGCCAAGAAGGCCAATGGCATCCTGGCTTGTGTCAGAACTGGCATGACCAGCAGGTCCAGGGAAGTTATTCTCCCCCTGTACTCGGCACTGGTGAGACCGCTCCTTGAATTGTGTGTTCAGTTCTGGGCCCCTCACCACAAGAAGGATGTTGAGGCTCTGGAGCGAGTCCAGAGAAGAGCAACGAAGCTGGTGAAGGGGCTGAAGAACAGGCCTTATGAGGAGCGGCTGAGAGAGCTGGGGTTGTTTAGCCTGGAGAAGAGGAGGATGAGAGGAGACCTCATTGCTCTCTAACTACCTGAGGGGAGGTTGTAGAGAGGAGGGAGCTGGCCTCTTCTGCCAAGTGACAAGGGATGGGACTAGAGGGAATGGCCTCAAGCTCTACCAGTGGAGATTCAGGCTTGAGATAAGGAAAAAAATTTTCACAGAAAGGGTCATTGGGCACTGGAACAGGCTGCCCAGGGAGGTTGTTGGTTCACCTTTCCTGGAGATGTTTAAGGCACGGGTGGACGAGGTGCTGAGGGACATGGTTTAGTGTTTGATAGGAATGCTTGGACTTGATGATCCGGTGAATCTCTTCCAACCTTGTTATTCTATGATTCTATGATTAGTTTTCTTCATTTCTTGTCTTTCTCTCTTACTGTTTATTCTTCTGTCACGCATCTCAATTGTTTCTTCTTACAAGTCTCAATCGCTTTTCTAAGTGGCGCAGTCAGAGAAGGTACCTTTGATAACATGGTGGTGGTCTGTATTACAGCACTTAAAATTTCTGGAGGATTAGTGACTTCTTGTGCTAAAATCAGCCATGGTTTCAGTTTAAAATTAATGTTCACCTTTACTGCTTCGGAAGCATAGGTTTTTATACCAACACATGTATGTATGCATATACATATAGGCATGCAAAAAGGTGCATGCAGTCAATGTCTTTGAAGCTGTGATGGGGTAATTAGGATTGTTCTGTGTTTGATGTTAGCCAGGAACTGTAAAATACTTGTTTCTGAATATTTTATATTGTCATGGTGATTGTGCTTATGTACAAGAAAAGCGGTACAGAAAAACAACCTGATAGCTATTCAAGTATCTATAATATTAGAAGCAGTGCAGAGTGGTTTCCAGTGTTCAGGTGGAGAATGTGGTTATTTAGGTGATGATTGTCTGCTGTTTTTCTGTGAAGAAGTCTTTGCAACAGTTTTTTATATTGCAGTTTAGTAATATTGCTTGTGAAGTGGACCTAGCCTGGGTAAAACCTCTGTTTCCAGACAACAAAAAAAATTTAGCACTGTGAGCTGGTGCCCTTCTTGATTCATATAGATGTGACTGTTGTGGTGGTGATGCAATTAACAGAGTATTCTGTAAAGATCTTCATATTTGAAAATAAATCTAACTCTGAAACTGCATATCTTCATTGTGGAAACTAATTTTCTTCCTTCTCAGATGTCTGCAGTGTGAAACTGAAAATTGGAGGAGGAGGGAAGGGAAAGTTTGATCGTGTTACCTACCCTAGTATTTTTATCTATTGAAGAGATACCGGGCTTTGGGAAAATGTTTGTTTCCAGTGTATTATATTTCAGTACCCACATCACTCCTACAGTCGAAGAATAAAGCTGGGACTTTTTTATATTAAAAGCAAAAAGTTGCCTTCAGCTATTAGTTTTCCTGAATCCAAAGAGATGGGTGGGGTAGGATCAAAAATACTTACTTGATCAAAGTTATTGGCTCTGAAGGTATCCTTACCTATGTAAGAAAGATGAAAGCTGTTGTTTTTATTGCACACTAGTAACAGTGTAATTTTGAACTAATTGGTGTTGAACTGCCAATCACCTAGGGGGAATGCAAATAGATACTCTTACAATTTCCTTTGAGGTACTGAAATCTTATGTCGGGGCTGGAAGAAAAACAGAATAATACCGTTAAATTGACCTTAAATGAGCTGCTTTGTGGCTTTCTTGGAGAATCCCTTCTAACTTTTCATTGCTAGTCCAAACAAGTCTTGTCTACCAATTTGATTTATTGGCTAGACAGCGCTGACATTGAACTTTGTGCACGTTTGAAATAAAGCTAATGTAATAGAGCTTTTAAGAATTTAGCTGCATCCTTGTCAAATACTCTTTTGACTGATGTGAAACTTTGCCTTCCCCTCTCATAAAATATCCTTTTGTATAGCAACCTGTTGTTTGCTACTATTTTTAAGGAGGAAGTACAACAGCACATAAATATGATTCACAGTTTCTGCTGAAGTGTCTCTTAGGGACCTACAGGATCATGCTGACTTTGTTGGAAAGACTCCTACGAATATCAGTGTTCTCAGCTCTGTATTTTTATACTGGGGAAGAACAACATATATCTGGAATAAAGCTTTTCTTCAGAGACCTGTAAATCAGTTATGGAGAAGAAGAAAATGTCAGCTGCTAACTTGAGTTTTTGTACTTGTTCCTACTTCCATTAATGTTTTCGAGACTTTTTCCGCTGAGTTGTATATCTGTCCTTTTTCTTAACTCATAGTAATTTGTCATTCCATAAAACAGATGTTTCAGATTTTTTTTGGAGCAAATGCATCAGCACAAGAGCTTATTTTTGTAATGATAATGATAATTGTTTTTTTAAAAAAAAACCTTTTTCTAAAAAACCCCTCTGTTATGATTACTTATTTAAACACTAGGAAATTAAACTGACATTCATATTGCAGGTACTTCAAGTGAATAGAATTTTTTTACAAGTCACCATTTGTAGGTCTTATTGGTTGGTCTTGGGATTTGAAATATTCATGTTTTTGAAGCCACTGTAAATATTACCGCACACATTACGTCACTGATATCAAAGATAAATGTTTAGGCATAGCGCAGAGATTGTGTTTTAAGCAAAGATATGTGTGAATAGAGTACATAATTGAACCTTCAAAACTTAATTTTTGAAACAATTGGATGCCTCATTGATAATTCAACTGCATTAGGTCAGTATTAATACTCTGAAATAAAAAGAGTAAAAGTTTAAAACAAACACAAGAAATACTTTGGTATATCTTGATTTTCAAGTAGAACCTTGCTGCATAGAATATGGAGAATGTGTGAAATGGAGGGGATGAGAAATTTACCTTCTTACCTTGTAGTGACGCTGCTGGATGGATTAGAGAAAACAAAAATTAAGGAAATAATGAGACTGGACTATAAAGTAGTGTTAGTATGCGAGCAGGCTAAGTGCTATTTAGTTTTTGTAGGCAGATGATCAAGATGAGATGAAAGCCTGGGCAAAGCTATTAATCTCATAGTTGTTAGGTTTTTTTTTAAATGTAATCTAAGAAATTTGTTTGGAACATGATGCTATTCCAGGTTATCCTGCAATCAAAGGTGAGGCCAAAGGTAGGGAATGGCCAGCTGACAGAGGGTCTTGATTTGTTTCAGGAAGGAACACAACAGAGAGGACTTGGTGTTTATTAAGGCCTTGATCTGTGGCTGCCACTGAATGTTTTCCCAGAGTGAGATCAGCCTGCCACAGACAGGGAAAATGAATCCTCTTAACTAATTCTAGGTGAGATTATTCATAAAAAAGGAGTGGAGAGTGTTTATAACTTAGCCTGGGAAAATTATTTCGAGATTGTGATTGTGAAGCATGAAAGCTGAAGTAGAAATGATGAGATCAGAACTGAAATAGCAAATCTCTAGTCAGCATTTCAGAGCTGTATCATTGCCTGAATATTGTACAGTGTTTGTGGTTTCTCTTGATTCCAGTTTCTCTACAGTGTGATTACACTGGAAAGAATTGGTGGTTGGAAAAGAATGGGAGGCTGAAGAGAAGAACATGGAGGTTAAAAATGGTCTGGTTTCCCTAGAGTGGGTGTAGGTAAAGGAGGAAGAGTTGCCGAGCAACTTTTAGGCAGAAATTTAGCAGGGAGAAAGGAATTAATATTATGGTTGTCAGATTTTAGCTAGTGTAAAGGAGAGAGTTTGAGGAGTTGCACAACAGTGACACGCAACTGCTGTAAACTGTAAAAGGAAAGTGAAAGAATGTTGTCTCATGAGTGATTGTGAGGAACATCTGATTGTGGATGTTAGAGGGAGCTCTGTGGCACAATGAGACTGAGCAGATCAGGCAAACTGTTAAGACCAGAAGATACATCAACAGCCAAGTCAGCAGTATGGAACCTGAGTTTGAATAAAAATGATTGGGAAGGGGAGGAGAGGAAGAAGTTGAAACTGGAGGTCCAGCTACCAGCTTACTTAGTATGAAGGCATTATTTCTTACTAGCTTTGTCTTTAAGTTGGTAAGAAGTAATGTCTGGATGCCCAGGAAAGTCGTTGAGTCACCATCCTTGGAGGTATTTACAAGACAGGTAGGCAAGGTGCTCGGGGATATGGTTTAGAAGTGGACAGGTACAGTTGGACTAAATGATCTCGAAGATCTTTTCCAACTAAATGATTCTGTGATTCTTTGATGGGTGTACAGAGATTCTTCAAGTCTTGTATCTCTGTACAATTCATATACCAAGAGTGAGATTTTTGAGACATCTTGTGTCAGGCTGCCACATTATAACTGGCTTTTAGACTTGTGCAGCAGTTCAGTCAGTGTAGCTGGTCAACAATTCAGGCAGGGACCACAGAAGGTCATGTTGTGAAACCTCCGATGTGTTGAATTTCTCTGGTTGGACAGAATTAGAGGGTTCTTGATTAAGCCTCTGTTTTGTGAAAAGTAGGCAAAGAGTCTCAAAACCACCTGCAGTTTAAAGTCACAAGTGTTAATGCCTAAGTCTGAATTGTTGCAGTTAGTCTTACAGTACTGAGTTAGTCTCATCCAACAGAAAATACTGTTTTCTATTTTAAAAGGTGTTTCTTCCATGGTGGAATACCAGACAGCAGAGCTGGAACAGGAGCTAGAAAAAGTGAGAAGCAGGAAAACGAATCTAGGTAATAAATTTTTTCTACTCTTTCATGTGGATTACAGTTTAATAAATGTTATTAAGGAACGGCGTTTAGCTTGTAGCAGTCACTTGATTGACTCCATTTTGTTCTTAACCAAATTTTTGTATCTGCAGTCCTTTCAAATTGTCATAGTTTCTACAAATACATCACATCGAATCCTTGTGCCCCTCTAACAAACACATCTAAGTAGGGAGTCTGATTTGGAACATATTTTTAACGTATTTTTTGAGAAATTCCAGTCGTCTTCTTTGCATGGAACTCAATAGCATTGTCCTTTCATATATGATGATGTGCCTGTGTTCAAAGGCTTACACGATTTTGCATTTATTTGTGAGTTATGTGCAAAACTAAGACCATAAGAAAGGACGGTAAGGATGTCCAGTGAGTTTAGCCTTGCCTGTCTTGCCTTATGGTGTAAGAGGAAGATACTATTTAAATATTTGTAATTCCCTTCTGTCCCTTTAGGTCATACTGAAATATCCACGTAAACAGCATATTCTAAAATTCTATATATTTTAAAATTTGCAGTACTGCTGTTATTGTGAAATATGCTTCCAAGCAAGAAATAAAAATCTGCTTCTATATGGTCTCCCCAGCCTTTTGCTGAAGATGCTTGATGTTTTTCTACAGCTCTTCAGGGTGTGTGTTGTTATGAACTGGTTGGTGTCAGTTCAAGATAAGGTTACTTTTGTTGCCTATAGTTATAACAGGAGCTTTTAAATATTGGAATGTTTTTTACTTATTTTATTCCAAGGTATTTTACGGTAGTAAACTTTGTTTTTCTTCTTTGAACAGAACGGCGGAAGAAAGCTTCTGCTTGGGAAAGGAATTTAGTGTATCCAGCTGTTATGATATTGCTACTGATTGAGACGGTAATAATTTTTGCTCTTTTTTCTTTTTCCCCAACAAAAAGTGCGAAGAGTTCACCAGTCATTTGAGGGAATAGTTTTAAAATTCTTGAGTAATATATCTTTAAGCAACAAACTTGGGTTTTTTTCTTGACCGTTTTAAACGAACTTAACATGAAATCTGGTGAGGATACATTTGTACATCCTAAAAACATGGAATACTTTTAAATAACAAGACTGTTTCTGTTTCTTTTTAGTCCATCTCAGTCTTCTTAGTTGCTCTCAACATTCTTTACCTGCTGGTTGATGAGACTGCAATGCCAAAGGGATCAGGGGTAAAGTAAACTTGTCTTATGACTTTTAATAAATGTAGTAATGCTTTAGAGCCCTTACAGAAGTGTAAGGGAGAACTGCTTCAATAACATTGTAACTAATGAGCCTCAACCTTCTAGGTTTTGATCTTACATTTATTGCATGTAATTTTTGAGCAAGTACTTAACAAAACTAGTCCAGAGCCTTTAGACAGAACGATTAAGTAATCTAGATTTTGCATTTTACTCATGACTCCTTTATACAGTTTAGAATTGTTCAATTCAAGAAACTATGTTAAAAACCCTCATGAAGAGCCTGTCTTGTGTTTTGTTTCCTCTTATAAAACGTGACATTTTCTTCCTTTGTGGTAAAAATACTTCAAGAAAGTTAAGAACAGCAGATTGAGTAGTGGTGTATTAGGGGTTTTTTATTAACTTGGTGTTGCTTTCTGTGGTGTATAGCTGTATCTGACCTTGCAAAGCTGTAAAAGTTGTTCAGTGACTGCTGTGCCTGTGGTATTGCAAACAACTAAAGTGTCTTCTCTTGAGACTTCTTATTTATTTTCCAAAGTAATGGAGTACATACAAAATGCAGCATGGTGGGTATGTGGCTGAAATGTGCATGTAATGTGAATCATTATACCTTCTGTCATAGTAATGATGCATTTCACTAAAGCTTGAAAGCTTGCTGATGCAATTAGGTAGGATGAAAGGATTTACAGATTAGAATATCAGAAGGCCTCATAAATATTGAATTGAGAAAAGGCTGTATTTCATGCAAGATGTTAGGGTTTTTTTTAGTCCTGGTAGAAGTTAGCTTTATGAACAGTTGTATGTGTCTTATTCAATGATGCAAAGTATTTTTCTCCTTGTAGGGGCCAGGAATAGGAAATGCCTCCCTATCCACCTTTGGTTTTGTGGGAGCAGCACTTGAAATCATTTTGATTTTGTATCCTTTCTTTAAGAATTCTATCTGTTAACAACTATTCTGTCTGTTTTTCTGGGGCACTGGTAATTTACTAAGACACTTGCCTGGAAAGAAGAAAGAGATAGGTCAGCCCTTCTGAAGCACTCGAAGTGTTTTTGTTTTTTGGTTTTTTTTTCCTTTGGTTCTTAAGATTTTAGGAGACTGCTGAGAACTTGAGTGAGACTTGCATTCCTTGGAGGTTCTTTTTTCCTTGATTCTCACAGCTATCTTATGGTATCCTCTGTCGTCGGCTTCTACAGTCTTCGTTTTTTTGAAGATTTCACTCCCAGGAAGGATGACACGACTATGACAAAGGTAAGGTAAAGTCTATGATTGGGATGGCCCCCTCCTCTCTTTCTTGCCACCCAGGACAAACTGACTCTTAGTAATTGCCCTGAATGGCTCATTTGCAGTGATCAGTATTTGTTTGTAAGCTGCGTAAACACAAACTGGAAGATTTTCAAAATGCTGAATGAGTGGGAAAAAGGATGTGCTCTGTTTAGTTTGGATGGCATCCATTCACTTGTAAAAAGCTGGGAATAGCAGAGCTTGTTAACTAGCTATAGAAAAGCTAGTGAAAGAACTTTTTTCAAAGGAAACGTATTGCTAATGAGTAACTTTGATTGTGCTAACTGTACTTCAGGGAGCTTGTTTGAAATCTGAAGAACTTGGTTGCTAGAAGTAATACAAACAAAGTAATTCAAATTTGAATAATTAAACTAAGACTGAGGCGGTCTGTTCAGTGACGGTTTGCAGTCTGAGGCCAATTTGACTTTCTACAATTTAGTGCTGGCTTCAGAATAACAAATACTGTTACCTAATGTGGGGGAACATGTTTAGGTTTTGGGCAAAATATTCCCACAGCTGACAAGGGGAGGTGATCAGTAACCAAGGAACAGATGTTGAATTCATTTTTTTTCATGTGTTTTGTTGTTGTTTTCTTTTATTAAAAAGAGTAACGTATAAAAACACTTCTACCATAAATTGTTAAAAGTGGGAAAGCAGGCAAACAAATAGAATAGTTATAGTAGATAGTAGGAAGTTTGACTGTTTTTAATGTTTTCTTCTGTTTGTTTACAGTACACTGGGAATAGGGTAGAAATAAATAGTGAATGCGCTACCTATTTCTAAGAAGTTTTCTGTCCTTTTTCCTTTTGAATTCTGATAGAATTAGAGCTGAAGAAAGTGATCCCTTGTGAGACAAAGTTTCAGTTACTCTTTTTAAAGGCTTCACAAAAACTAGAGTAAAATTTAACAGCTGTGAATTTTTTCTCACTATTTAAAGTAGTTAACAGGCTTTCAATTGAAAGGAAGCTCTTTGTTGTAATTTTTTTTTTTTAAATAATGCTAATCCTGGAAGCAGTTATGCACAAAGCTTAAGCTGATATCACTCATCTATTCTAAACCCGTGGAACTGTTCTTTTATAAAAAGTTTACAGGAATTAAGTAAACATATGATGCTTTGCAAGATGACAGTCTTGAAGTTGTTTGAATCTAAGTATACCTAACACTGATTAAAAGCAAATGATTTTTTTAAACTCTTCCCTTGGATTGCCTTTATCTTGTGTCACAGCATGTGGAGAAGTGTGACAGAAGTAAATATTGTAAGTTCCTTTATGTTCAGTTTGAAAAAATGTAACTTTCAGGAGTTCTTTTTCATCTTGACCACTGTTTTGCCTTTTTTTTTTTTACTATCATCATTCTGATGTTATATTTAAATGATGTTTTTTGTTTTCAAACAGATCATTGGAAACTGTGTCTCAATCTTGGTGCTGAGTTCTGCTTTGCCAGTGATGTCAAGGACACTGGGTAGGTGAAATGGTTGTATAAAACATTGTGATAAACCATATTTAATTGATTAAAAAGAAAAACAATCCAGCCTGTAGCTGAACCTTCTATATCGTGTATTTTATTTGCCATCTCTTTCAGTAGAAGTAGTGTATAAATGTGGCCCTGTTTTCCCCACCAACATGAGCTGCTGAACATATGTTCCATATACATGAACTGCAGAACATAACTTTTAAAGAAAAGATGCAAAACATTTTCTAGTGAATATATGTTTGTAAAAAGACAGGTCAAATTTTGTTACTTAAAACAGGAGATAATGAGAAGATTAGATACGAAGACCGCTTGCTTGAGGCAGTATAAAATAGTTTCATGTTCACTGTGAAACAGCAGTGCTCAGTTTTTGTGAAAAAATACATTTGGGGATTTCAGGTAAAAAATTTTCAAGTACAAAATAATTAATGACTCTGTGAGGTTTTCTTAGGAGCAATGATACCAGGCTACTTTCATTTTCCCTAAAATAATCTGCTTGCATTCTTTGTTACTTCAGTTTTGAAATAAATTCAGAAGCCAGCATAATAGGACTGAAGAAGTTCTAATTTTATTGTTAAGAACTGGCAGCAGCATTTAAAGTGGAGAAACTATTTCGACCTGTTGAAAGGACAAAGTGGTTTGTTTCTTCTCTTTGTTTAATTAGATAATCTTCAGCTTAAATTCTTGAAGTTAGATCGCAGGGCTGTTACATGTTTAAGTATGCAGAATAGTTGCAGCTAATGTGAATTTCATGGGAAACATGGAAAAAACCCAGAAATCTTCACCTTGGGCTATGTGAGTGTTGAGTACAAGCTTAGGCGTTTCATCTCAGACCCACAGACAAATAATGTGTATCCAGTAGTTCTGTAGCTGATTTTCTTTTCAGCCAGAATGCTGTCAAATCAAGAATAGTTAACATTTTTCATTAAACTACAGTGTGTTTTCATGCTATGTGTATCTACAGATGATGAGATATTAGACTTTCTTGATCATTTCTGCAACAAATATTTTCATGCTATTTATATCTACAGATGATGAGATATTAGACTTCCTTGATCATTTCTATAACAAACAAGAAAAACCCTGTAACGCATTTTGGAGGGTTGATTTTTAAAATACACATTCTAGAACTTCTGTTTTAAGAATCTATAGTAAAACTTCACAAAAATGCAAAACAATAATCTAAATATTTCAAGTAGTACAGTTTTAAAATATAGCAAGTATGATAAAGATCAAAGATGTCAATTTTAGCACTTTGTGCAAGATGTTCTGTTGGAAAACTAGTGTTTCAGAATAGAATTTTAACATTGGCATTGTGACCACTAAGTTAAAGCATTCATAATTTGTTAAGAAAAAAAAAAAGTCATTGTTAATCATCTATGAGATTAGCAGTTAATAATAAATGGATTCTGTGGAGGTAAATATACATACTGGGTGCATTGTTGTCTCATAGGAAACAGATTAATGGTAAAACTCTCTTAAAAAAAAGGCTAACAAATGAAATTCCTGAATAGTTTGCCATAGTGATAGATAAAAGAAGAAAAAAGATGGAACAATTAACACAGAGCTAACAAATGCACAGTCACAGCTGTCCAAACAGGATTAATAGACTGTATTAGAGTACAGTGAGTCATGTGGTGCTTTGCAAAAATATCAACATGTGTTGCACTACATGCTACCGCCCTTTGGCACTGAATAGATGAAAAGAAGTAAATATGTTAAGCAGATTCATAGTCTTTTCACCCAATTAAAAAAAGTGAGTTTCTAGACTGTACAGAAGAGACTAGACTTCATCGTTATGGGAAAGGTAAAAAAGCAGAAGCTACCTAATACATGTACTGACCTCTTTCAAATTTTAAAAATAGAAATATGAGAAACTTTTTATGTGTTTCTTAGCATTCTCATTAAATGTGTAGGTGGTGGATGTCTCTAATCAGTCATTTTACTAAAAATTTTCCTTGACTTCCAAAATAATAAGTTATTGTGCTAAAATAAGTTAACTTATCTTTTCCAGACCTTCTCAGCCTTTTAGTAGTCCTCAAAGTTTCCCACCAGCACCACATTGCTAACCACTGTGAAATAAATTGGCGATAGAGTACTTAATAGCCAGCAATAAAGAAACAAGGAATTGCAAACAAAATTGCATTTTCTGATATATGAAAGTATTCCTAGAATTCTGCTTTTGATTGTTATGGCTAAGTTAATGGCGATTTAAAACTTACTTGTATATACAGTCTAAAAACATAGTGTTCCTTCTTTTTTACCGGAACAATTATTTAATATTTTATTTGGTAAATTGTTACTAGTTTTATTGGATGTATGTTTGTGTCCACTAGAACTAGAGATGTGGTTCGGTTACTGCTCGGATAATTGAGAATGTTTTCAGATAACCGTATTGGGATCTTTTTTCTGTGGGCTGAGTAGGTAATTCTGTTGGGAAGTCAACAAAAGCTGTTTAACCCTTTTCTTCCACAAGTTTACGAAACATTGCTGTGACTTTTTTATTTGTACGAGGAAAATGAATGCGACTTGTGGACAATGTTTTTTTCCTACCTGTTCTAACAGAAGTGCCAATTTTCATTTTTGTTTTTCCTGATAACACCTTCTCCATTGCTAGCTATTCTTTGGAACCCCTTTTGGTCAAAGGGTAGTTTTGCTTTTCCAAAAAACTCTTCACCCACTGCTCTACCTGTTTTGTTTCTTTTCCATTAAATGTCTGGAAGCCTATGTGTTCAAACTCGGCTTTCAATTTCCTTGTAGCTCTGTGGTCTGACTAAACCACTCCCTGCTTCTTTGAAAATATTCTTAAGGCCACTGTCTGTTTGGTTTCAAGTTTGAAAGCAGTTATTATTAATTGGTTATTATCCTTCATCTGTTCACCAATTGATTCTGTCAGCCAGCTTCTTCTTGTCCTCAGACTATCTGCACTTTTTTGGGTATTTCTCCCTGCCTCTCTTGCTTTTTTCATCAACTTCCATCTCTTTTTTTTTTTGTTTGTTTTACTTTATCCTTTGAAACTTTTCATTTTCTCATTTTTCTTAGATAATATATTTGATTCCCCTGTTGTTTTTTTTTTATTTAATTGACTGATGCTGAGTACAAGAAGTGTACATACCTTTTAACGTGGTGATAACTGTCTGTAAATCTCGAGTATCAAGGTACAATGTGATAGGTAAGTGCCAGGTTTACCCTTGAAATGAAGGTAACAGACCCTTAATTCTGTCTCTCTTCATTTATTGTCACTGTTGAAGTCATTGTTCTTAAGAGCCCTCAAACCTTTTTAGAATAAAGTGATAGAAAACTCTCTTCCAGGACTTTCAGAACCAGAGCCATTTTCTGAGTGCCTAGTTTTCTGCTGTCACTGTTGTTCTGGAATGAGTTAAGCTTCATTCCTTCACACTGTATCCTTCTCAGCTGTGGGAACTTCACTCTGACATCATCTGTGCCAAAAGTTTTTTTTTGAATATTAGTGTCTCATCAGTCCTAGACAACTATTACTTGGGTATCATCTGCCCTTTATTCAGTGCAGTACTTGATGTAGACCTGGCAAAGGAACAACTGATCATTCTTTCTCTTCTGCCTTCTGAGACATGCCCTGTTGCTTGTAGACACTTCCACATTTCAGAAGGATTTTGCTCACTTACCTCTAAGCGATTGAGGAGCCTTTGATCAACACAAAGCCCAGGTGTCAGGGTCATGAGGTCTACTGTGAAGATCGACTGTCAGCACTATCTTTCAGCCAAACTCTTTTCCTTCTGTGTAACTGCTCTGTGGCTGTAATGGTGGGTACATTTAGGAGAAGAACTGCAGTTGGAAAGTTGGCTTTAAACTGATTCTAAAAGCAGTGGCTTTGGAAAAAAGCACAAAGGCTTAGCACTGGCTGTAAGATGTATCTCTTGTGAAAAGGCTTTTTGCTCCCGGTATTTTAATAAGAAAGCCCATGGTGCATTTTATCCTTTTCTGGAGTAGACAGGATTTCATAGAAACTGAGATTTCAGGCAATTGTCATACTGATGCTAATTTTTCCCTAGTTATATTTATTGAAATAATTAAAGCAGAATTCTTACCTAGAATAGATAATTTACTTCAACTTGCATTGTTCAAGCACTTTACCAGGAAACTTCAACGTTTTGGTTGATAAGTGTATCCTGCAGTTTTATAGTGGTTAATGAAGGGAAAAATGACTTTAAGAATAGTCTTCTGTGTTTAGCCATGTGTCTTACAGTGTGTTGTCTGAAAGAATTTTGCTTCCATATGTAAGAAGCGGTACAATTAAATTTGCGTTTCTTAAAAATATAATCAAGATTTTGATGCAAATCTTTAATGCAATTTTAACAGGAATCACCAGATTTGATCTACTTGGAGACTTCGGAAGGTTTAACTGGCTGGGAAACATCTATATTGTATTATCTTACAACTTGCTCTTTGCTATTGTGACAACATTATGTCTGGTCAGAAAATTCACTTCTGCTGTGCGAGAAGAGCTCCTGAAGGCATTAGGTAATATAGCACTGGAAATTTAGTTTGTACTTGAACATTTCCTTTCTTCTGTTATAAGTCACAGAAAACTTTTTTGATATTGATCTGCTGTTAGGTTTTCAGCCTTTGGAGAGCACAGAAACAGTCACATTGCTGCTGAGAAATTATGCCAAAATAAAACTTGAGCTTGTGTGTGGGTTGGCTTATTTCTTTTTTGTTTAAAGCAACATATTAATACGCTAAAAATAGTTCAGTGGAAGTCTTACCTGCTTTGTTGTGATTTTTTTTTTTTTTTGAGCACTACACGTTCAGAAAATCTTTTCACAGAATATACAGAACTTTAGTTACTGGCTGAGTAAAAACTGTACTATAATCAAACTTTTGTTCAAACTGTGGATTCGTGTTTCTTGACCGTCAAAGAAAGACTTGAAAGACCTATGATACTAAGAGGATAAAATGTATGTATGTAGTAGTTGTGCAGTTACTACATTTTATATTACTAATTAATGAAACTCCTACCTCTTTAGAATACTAGAGTAGTGTTTGCTTAAATTCAGAGACCTAATGGTGAAACTTGAGTGTTTATAACTGTAGATTCTCTTTGTAGTGCCTAAAAGATTAGTTTTCACCAGTTACTGCTTTCTAGAGTTGAGACCCTGGTAAACAAAATCTGAGCATTTCCTAGTGTGCGCCTCTACTGATGGTGATTGAGTTAAAATCAGGCCTATTAAACAGGGAAATAAAAAAATGACCAATAGAGTAGGACTAAAATAGGCCATTCTGTGATTTTTTTTTTTTTTTTTTTTTATCTCCCCATGTTGAGTTTTGAAGCTCTGGGGAAACAGATTAGAGGGTCAGGTGTATGTAGATCTGTGCATTGATTTTTATGCTGCAGATACTTCCAGAGAATCATAGAATAATTAGGTTTGGAAGGGGCCTTAAAGATCATCTAGTTCCAACCCCTCTGCCATGGGCAGAGACGTCCCACTGGATGAGGTTACCCAAGGCTCCATCCTACCTGGCCTTTAACACTTTGAGGAGTGTGGCATCCACAACTTCTCTTGGCAACCTGTTCTAGTGTCTCACCACTCTCATGGTGAAGAAATTGTTCCTAATATCTAGTCTAAATCTGCCCTTCTCCATTGTATACCCATTCCCCCTCTTTCTATCACCACAAGCCTTTATGAATAGTCCCTCTCCAGCTTTCTTGTAGGCTCTTTTCAGGTACTGGAAGGTCACTGTAAGATCTCCCAGAGAACTTCCATTGTTGATCGAGACAGATACATGTATGAGCATGATGTATTTGACATTATCCCTCAGCTTTTAGTTAAGGTCATGTTTTTGAGAAGACCTTGATTAGTCTCTTTTAATTGACTTGCATAATCCTATTTTACTTTGTGCAGCTGCTTTGGCTGTAAAGGGATTACTTTGTATAATGTAATGACTGTTGCAGAGTTCTAAAGGAATTAAATTAACATCAGTCAGCATGGGCTTAGAGCAACAGGTCTGCTGAAAGTTGAAATTTTCTATCTTAAAGTGAATGACGTAAAAGATAGTTCATGGCACTTTGTATTAAACATAGCATTTAATAAAATATATGGTATATGTTGAAAGTAGATTAACAAATATAAATGCAGGTGCAGTAGGAAAGTGCTCACTGAACGGCACAATTCTAGGTTTTTTCCTAGGTTTTTTAGGAATTGTTTTTGTCCTCTTGCTGTCACATACTGTGGGATTTTGTATAAATATGGTGATTCAAAATGGAGAACCAAACTAATTGGTAAAAGGTTTGCATACGACACAAACAGGGATTCATAAATTCTGAAGAGTGCGGATTCTTTGCAGAACCGGGCTTTGCTTTCAGCACTATGCATAACAAACAGTGTCTGTTTAAAAACTGTCACATTGAATTCAAAGAACAAGCAGCAAAATTTGTGAGCTCATCAAATGACTAGTTCTCCTCGTGCTGAAAACTGTGACACTGAGGACTGGAGTGGAGGAGCATCAGAGCTAATTAGTGGAAGGTAAATTCCTGCTTTAGGTCTGTGAGCAAAAGAATTCCTGTAATTTTGGGACTCTACAGATAATACAGTGTTGAGTAGATCTTGCTTATTTAGTTGCAGTTGGTTTTTGCAGTTGGTTTTGGAATTCCAGCAATGTGAGAAATTCAACTCAGCGCATTATACTGCTTTATTAAAATAATTAATAATAGTCTGTGCTAAATGAGTAAGAAGCTCATATCCATTTTTGATCCTTAATTTTAGAGAAAGCAAGAAAGGACTGATATTATGCCACTTGTGAATAAAGTATGGTTAAACTTATCTTTCCCCACGTCTCCCTGAAAAAAGAAGAGTTTCACTACTGGCATGGGGCAGTATGGGAGACTTTAATTAGCGCTTACAATAGAGATTTATGCAATAAGAGCAAATGCCTGGAAACAGAGATAAACAAATTAGTATTGATGTAGGCCTAAAAATATTTTTAGACAAAAACAGCGTAGAGAGGTGATGACCACATTATCTTAAGATCCGCAATAGGTGCTTTTCAGAAAGATGCTATAGTTTAGAAGAAATATTTTAGGTAATTCTTTTAGTCTTTTTTGGTTGACAAAGTGAAGGATTGCATGTATCTGTCGATTTGTAACATCTGAGTCTGATTTAAACATTGTGGAGTTAGGCTTCCATGTTTGTTCATTGTAATAGACTTTTTTCACTTAACACACCAGAGGGGAATTCCCAGAGTTAATTCTTACCTGAGCCAAAATGTCAATGCTGGGCTTGTGCAAATGTGAGGTCCTTAATCACAAAGTGGGATTTGGTTTTGTAAGTATTTTGAATACCTGTATGCGTGAAACATGGAGAATCTGTTTTTCCTGACTGTGTGATGTTTTGCAGGATTAGATAAACTTCATCTGTCAAACAATCCCAGAGAACCAGAGACAAAGCCGTCTGCAAATGGCCATCAGAAAACACTGTGATTAACAATCACCTGCAATCAACAGAGATGAAAACACCAACCTCATGGCATTCCTGTTTTCTCATCAGCATTTTTATATTGATTGTATTTGTTGATAATTTGGGTCCAGCCTTGTCTCATTTTTCCCCCCAACATGCTGTGTGCTTCTGAGGAAGTTAGATATATCAGTCTTTTCTTTCCAGTGAACTTTTGGTCTGCTGTTTATTTCCCAGGAAGTTAATGCAGGAGGTGCCTTGAAGACTGGAAGCTGAAGAGAATAATGCATTCCTTTTTATTTATTGACAGTCTCACATCTTTAGATATAACTTGCTACCATTTGAATGCACAGTACCTCCTGTGTTATATAGACACAGCTATAAAGAATAACTTTGGGACTTGGTTAAAAAAAAAAAGATACACTTGAAGCCCAATGTGACCCTTGCTGGAAATGCAAACTACCTGGAGTAGGTATCCTTGGCAGTAGACAAACAGTTCCGCTAAGAACGTGTTAAAAATGAAAGTAACCGGTAGAGATCACAGTTTTTTCATGCTGGATGCAGTAGGCTGTTTGTAATGTAATGTCATAAAGCTTTCTTGGAAGGCCAGCGTTTTCAGCTTTCAGTTGTTAGCTATAAATGCCAGGTTGCTTTACTGGTAGTCAGTCAATGTCTTACCAGATAGAATGAAGTATAAGATGAAGGTTAACTTCAGCGTTAAATCTGAGCCTAGTATGCTTTGTAAAAAGCTGTGTAGACCCCCTGTCACAACTCTTACAGTTCTGTAAGCTATTGTGTCATGGAGATCACTTACCCTTACCAAATACATCCCTGTAAAATTCTTTATCAACTACTGTGTGTAAGCAGTACTTGTAACTAATGCAAGTAGCACAGGCCTAGGAGGCTGCAATTGCAGGTTTTTTACAATCTTTAATTTGAAGTAAATTATTTCTCTGAATTTATACTATAGTTACCAGGACTTATGTTCACTGGCATAATCTAGTATCTTTCACTAGCCTGTTTTTTAATGTACACATGAGCATGTATATAGATCTATATGTGTAGATATCATAAAATAAATACTAAGCTTATAGAGGTGACATAGGTGGCTTGGTAAGTAAAACCTGTGTGTTCAACCTTGGTAGTATGAATTTCTGCAGCGTTACAGTTTGACTGCTCAGAGGCCTTAGGTTCAGGATGGCATCAGTGGGTGGTAATATCACTTTTCTTAGCATTACTGCAGCCTTAGGAATCCTTTAAGCAGTTTATAGTAAAAAAACCAAAAACAACCCACCAACCAAAACCTGACTAAGTTTTCTAAGTCTGATTGCCCTTTTGTCCTGCTCTGCTGCAAGCAATCTTCGGATTGAAATGGGAACACATTCTGTGTGTGCCCACCATGTATCAAGTCAGATAACATCCCTGTTTATTTCAAATTTCTGTAAAACAAGTGTATCTCTCTGTAGTTTGAGGTCTTACACATGATCAGGTGATGAAAGCTACCTCTCCAGTGGGGTTCCAAAATCAGATAAACCTTGTGTCAGAAACTCTTTGGCTGTTCTCCTGAGGTGAGTGCCCTGGGCTGTCGTAGACCTTATTGCTGTGTGTGTGAATGCGAGCTTTCTTTTGTTCCCTGGAGTGCTTCAGAAATCAAGCTCCAACATACACAAGGACTTCTCAAGTTTTTTTTTGCAGGCTACCTTTTCTGACTTCAACTGGGGCATAATGTAAATACTGCTTTAGTGATTATGATGCTAGAGAGTTGCTTTTTTGTGATTACTATAAATTCAAGGCTTATGAAACTGACTATTGATGTGTTGCATTGAGTCTTGGAAGACAAAGTAAAATTGCGTGATCTCACTAAGATTTACAAGCATCTTTTCTGTTATTTGAGTTTAATGCTGACATTTTAGTGAGACATCTTTATCTGAGTGAAAGTTCTGCAACCAAGAGCAGGGAGTTGTAATTAAAAGTTGTTTTAAGATGTGTTTACATTTAAAATATTGGGAGATTTGTTATTAGGAGCATCTTTCAGGTATTCTCAGAGCTTGTAGCTTTTTATGTATTAGCATTATAGTTAAAAATAACTGCAATGCATCCACTTGTCTGTGCAAGTGATTGTGTGACCAAAATTGTCCTCATCTCTTAATGGGGCTGTTGAATTGTGATGTGTGAGGCCGGTTAGCTTTCTTAAAATATTCCCATTACAACTATAAAACAGTTATTTAAATACACTCTGAAAAACTGAATTTAAGGAATAAATATAGGGAGTTTGAACCAGCATAGTTCTTGCTCTTCATGCTTTTGGAGATATGGTTGTCCTGGCATCAGTGACCTGAGACGACAGAAGATGGGAATATAATGTGTATTTGGTTTCTGAAAGTGAGTTGGGCAGTTATACAGATTGAGCAGAGAGAGTTCCTGCTGATACGCACACAAGTTTCAGGCAAGACTTTAGAACTCTCTTTCAAAGAGAGCAGCTTTGCCTGTTCCTATCCCTTCTGCTGGATTCTGTAGTCAGAGATGTCTGTATTAAGTCTACATCAGTGAAGGTGTTGCACTGAAGTATGAAGAATGGTTAAGAGGCTGTGTTGTTTCCAAGGTGGACAAGAAATTCAGAACTACCCTGTGCAACTCCTGACAGTGTTTTGTTTTAATATCAGCTGTTTATATGGTGACACTGTCCACATTAAAATAGCCTTTGGCCTTGAAAGTTACGTGCTTGTGCAAAACTTCTTTGCAGATAAAATGCTACTGTCAAATATACTGTGTGTAAGATACAGGTCACTATGTACTTTTCACAGAAGCGTGTAGTCACTTAAATACAAGCAACTGGTAATTCATTAATGGATATTGACGATACATTCCTAGTATTTTGACTCATGTAGAGTCAGGTGGTCTATACCTTCAAGGTATATACAGCTGATCATAGTAACCTTAACATCTGCCTCACTTCTTAGGAGGCAAAAAGCACATAAACACTTCCATCTTCAACTAGATACCACACAAGACCAAAAAATAGATGTAAAGTACATGTTTTAAGTTAGCCGTTTTTTGGCTTTATTCTGTGTTGGTAGCACAATATTAAATGCAGTGGCAGGACTATTGGGTGATTTCAAAGTGTAAAGCACACATACTTATCACTTTTAAGTTAAAGTAGTAATATTGGTTACTGTAACAGAGTAACAGATTTTTCGCATTCGTAGGAGGCTTTGTTTACTGTCTGTAATGTGATGTTTATCTTTGGCCCTATTCCTCCAGTACCATTTTACCCTGTTGACTGGTTTATTGTCATAGAAATTAAAGGACTTGACAAGTTGTTTCCCTTGTCTGCTTCCAAAGTACCACCTCAAGTACCACAGAGGCTTGGCTGTTGCTGTAGTTGAGCCTGTGCAGACAGGAGCTCATACAGTGTGTGATAACAGGATAAACACGAATGGCTGCGGTAGTGGTGCTTTCTCCAGAACAGCACCCGGTGAACGTGCCAGTGGGAGTGATGAGGGCAAAGGGGGTTGCAGCCCTCCTCTGCCCCACTGTGTCTCTCCTGCTTGCCTGTAGGTCTCTACAGCAGCTGGTGCTTCTTCAGGTGATGTGCCCTGTGCTTTGTGGTAAAGACAAGATGGCCCTTTTCTGAAAGAATTTACTATCTAAAATAGAAAGGAGTACAGTAGAAACAAGGAGCAGTTGGCTTCTTCATCCATGTGACCTTCCTTGAATTTTGTGTGTTCTAGGTTATTTTCCCTTTTTCTTTTCCTCCTTTTCCAGAAACGTGATGGGCTGAGGTGGTGTATGTACAGTTGCTGACCGTTATGCTTGGTGGACTTAAGCAGCATCTACAGTTGTGAAATACCAAATATAGGAAGATAATTGAATCCTGTTGATTTACATATACATTGACTTTTAATATAAGTTTTTCAAATCTAGGTGAAGTCATTTTAACAGGGAAGATTAATACACTTAAGGAATTTTTGGAAACCTCTTTAAAAAGAAATATGCTTAGTTTTGTTTAAAAGTATTGATGTGAACTGTGGACCTTAAATGCTTTGTAGAAATTTGATCCCTTCCCCCCCTGGTGTTAGTGTTTTTGTTATTCTTTTAGTGCTGACTCAAAACAACTAACTTCCCCTCACCCCCTAAATTTCAGGAACCGAAGTCTTGAGCTCCTCAATATTGAATTTACTGTTGGTGAGCTGGTATGCTATTTCAGGCACATTAACAGCGTTTGAACTTTACAAAAATGCTTCTTTTGAATTTATCTTGTTCAGGGAGAGCAAGGGATGGCTGACTGCTATCACCCAGTGGGTCCTGACATGTATCCCAAAGCACTCTTGTGTCCAAGAGAAAGCTTCAGGTAGTGATAACCTCTGCCACCTTGTTCTGCCTTGCCCAGTGTCCTTACCTCAGGCATACAGTCTCTGATGCTGTCATAAGAAGTCATGACGCTCCATTTCTGTTTGTGTTGTGAGGAGATCAGCCCATGGTGTGTCTGTCTGCACAGTCCTAGGTGCTGAATTGGGTTACTTTGGGGATTGCAGACTCTCAGGGTTCCCAGGTAATAGCTGTGCACGTTCTTGAACTGCAGCTTTTCACTTTCAGCTCTGTTTATTTGGGACTAAGAAGTCATTCGTGGTACTTTTTTGTGCAGTCCATTCTGTGTTTGGATTGCTTTTTGCTGTCTTGAGAATGCTGCATGGTTCTGAATAGAACCATGTGCCCCCAGGGTCTCCTGCAAGTGTTGTTTGAACAATTAAAGCCTGACAATGTTGGTCAGAATCCTGGGAAGGAGAACACACCTGGTAGGCAATTAACATTAAATGTGACTTCCAGAATCCCCATTGTGCCCGATAGTTCTTGTGGCAGGGAGTGGGAAATATGGAGCTCACCCGCGCAGACAGTATGTTTTGCATTCTTTTTAGTCAATCTTTAAAATTCTGTATTTCCAAGAACACATTTCAAATCTTTAAATTCATGAAATTCAGAGACTGATGAAACTTTTTTTCCCTATATTTGACTGATTTTTGGAGACATCTGACATCTTGGCTTGCTTTCCTTTTTCATATTTTCAAGTTATGCACCATCTTATTTAGTTGCATTGATGTTCATTAAAGACCCTTTCCTGAGGGAGGCAAAATGTGAAATAACAGAACAAAACTATCATATATCAGGATGTATATCAGCAGGGAACTTAAATAGGAAGCACCTCAAATTCTTCTTTCAAATAGAAAGAAGAAACATGGATATCATTGGTATACAAAAGTTAACTGTGTGTTCTCCAAACACAACAGTAATTCACTAGCACAGGAAAGAACTTAAGTTCTTTTAAAAAACAGTTCTGTATTTCACAGTGCAAAAGTATCCTTGACTTTAAAATTTATAGAAGGCTGTGAATTTATGAAGGTGGCTTTTCCTTGGTAACAGAAAACCTGAAGATGGTGCTTGCTTGTTCTATACTAATTACCATATTTTTCTAGTAACTTTTTCAGTTTTGTTTATTGCTCCTAGATTGTTTTAATATACATAGCATTAAATGTTTTAAGCAATAACATAAGATGGCTCAAAACAGTCAAAGGGATAGTGTCAGAAATATCCCATAAATGTTGAAAACCCTAACATATCTGAATCCAAGTTATTCAAAAGCTGTATCTGTGTGAAGGCCTCACATAAACATAAGAATTGGGAAATCCCAGTACTTAAAGTCTTTAGGTATCCAACTATTCATTTGTACCAACATGAGCACTTTGCAATACTGCTTATAAATTGCTTCTAAATGTTTGCTGTATATTAACCTCAAGTGTGGCTGTTGCTTCCCCTACCCACCCCTTTACATAAATTTTATAGTCGGCATCACTGGATGAAGCTCTGTTTGTGAAGAGTGCTTTATTTTGCATTCCTCACATATTCAGTTCTTGTGTAGATGTAAATAGCAGGGCACTTGTGCTGATTTTAATATATTTCTGTTCCCTACTTAGAAATGTTCTTCCGTTGTGAAAATGTTAGTATTAATTCATTTGCACTTGATATATTTTTTACCTCTAGATTACATTAAACCAATTCTGTCATTAGAGTGGGTCCTCTAACAAATTACCAAGAACTCATGAAAGTTTGGATTAGGAATGAAACAGAAATGGTTTAATCGTTGTGGATGCATGTGCTCTTAACTTTTAGTGGTGTGTGGCATCCGGCCCACCTCTCAGTGGGAGAAGAATGTGCTTGTACAGCCCATGCTAATGACAGTTACACCTGGGTACCTGATGTGCTGTGGGACTGCTCTTCAGTTCTCTTCCTTGTGATCTGTGGAGTAAGACTGCAGCTCTTGACATGCCTTGCAGCTGTACTTGATTGGAGATGCATTGTTCCAATCTGTCGGTAGTACACGAGTCTCTTTCGTGTTTAGATCAAACTCAGACTGTGCATGATGCCAAGGTAGAACTCCTTGTGTGTTTTCTCCACCTTTTGTATTTCGTGTGTATGAGCATGTTTTGGACCTTCTCTCTCCATGTAAAATCCAGAAAAGCAGCATGATGGTGGTACCTGTATTGTGTATATGATAGATCTGTTAAAAACCCTAAAGAGCAAACTAACTGGTGCATGACGTCTGTTTTCACCCAACCATAAGTTTTCCCAGTTTGGGCCAAAATCAGATTTGCAAAGTCTGTGCAGGTGATTTTTTCCTCCCTAAAGCAAAGTTGAGCCATTTTAATTTTTAAAGGTAGATTTCAGAGTGTTTTTGTTTTATTTGGCCTGATTTATGATACTTTAATACAAATGGATAGAAAATGAAGATACATTCGGGCCATGGATTTTAAGCCTTGGCAGTTATGATACACACAAACACAAAAAGTATGGTGAGACTACTTTCTCATGAGGTGTGGAACCCAACACTGCTACTTAAGAGCAGTGTGTTTCCGATTTGCCTGTATGAAGCTTTGGTCTAAAATTCACATTGAGGAAACTGAGACTATTTTCAGAGTGCTGTTGGCCATCTTGTCAGATGGAATCAGCTTCACGTGGACTTCAGTGATGTGACCATAAAAATTCAATTCTGAACTAGCATTTCTGTGGATGTCGCTACTGATGGCACTATGACAACTGCCGTGGATATCTTCTGTCATGCACTTTCAGGTCTTTCGCTGTAGTGTTACTAGTTAAGATTTCAGTTGACCAAAAAAACCTCCGTTTTGCATAGTCTTGACTGTGTCTGAGGTTGCGAGACGTTCAATGCAAGTAGTGGTGACCCCTTGGTACAATTTGTGCTTAAGGCTTTGTAAACTACAGGTTTGAGCAGCTTGGATGTACCTTTTACATGGATGTATCTTGGGCCAAGGTAAAATATAGTTGAGAAATTATGCTATTAGTGTTATGGCAATCAGAACAACTTTCTCTGTACATACCTTCTCCCCATCAAACCCTTCCTAGTTTATTTTAGGTCATTCAGAAATATGTTTTATAATGTTCTTAGTTGTGGAAACTTTCCTGTTTTACGAAACTAAGTGCAAATACTTGCCACATTAGCTGGGTTGAATTTTTTTTGTGAAAAGAAGTGGTTATGTGCTTTTCCTTGGTTTGAAATGTTACACTGAATGTTTTGTAGGAAGATTTTTTTTTTTTTTTTTACTGTTTTCAATAAAGTGTGATTTGTAGTGGGGTTTTGCTTTGCTTTTTTTTTTATTTCTTTTATTTTAAGCAATGAAAAAAAATTCTCTATGGCATCCTAAATTGTCCTGTTAGTAGCTGCTGTGAATACTTGCCTTCCCCTCTGTTCTTCCTTCCTCCCCTCAAATTAGCATGCTTTTGAATCACAGAATCACTAGATTGGAAAAGACTCCAGGCTCATTGAGTCCAACCATTCCTATCAACGACTAAACCATGCCCCCTCAGCACCTCATCTACCCAGCATTTGGCCTTGTTGAACCTCATGCCATTGGTCTCAGCCCAGTGGTCCAGCCTTTTCAGATCCCTTTGCAGAGCCTCCCGACCCTCCAGCAGATCCACACTTCCACCCAGCTTAGTGTCATCCACAAATTTAGAGTGCATTCAATCCCCTCATCCAGGTCCAGTTTGAGATTGTCATATTGTCAGGTTTATAAAATACATGAGATGATATGTGATGGAGATTCCTGTACGTTCAGAGGCATTACAGCCCATTGAGAGATGCACAATTAATTTGATCGCCCTATTTTAGGCAAGTGGGATTTGCTCACAGAAGACTATGCTGCTTATGTAACATGCAAGTAATTTTCAATGGCTTAATAGTTTGAAGGGCAATTTTTATCTATTAAGAAGCTGAACACCACATTGCCTAAGCTATTTGAAACTTAAACAGCTTCAAACTTTCTTTTCCATTTCATGGGAGACTTTGTTAAAGTTCAAGAATTGTGTGGCTGGCAGGGACTTGGAGACATCTCATCTGTTTCCCACGAGAGGATCAAACATACCTACGTTATTCCTGGTATTTAACCAGCCTAGCAGGCACTATCTGCAATGTGATGTCTTTGCTGGCTCTAGGCAGTATATCCCAATGTTTAATTGTTCAAGTTTTCATAAATGTCAAATATGAATGGCCCTTGCCATGCTCTAATCATCACTTCGATTCTCAAGATGGTAAGACAGGTCTTTCTGCTTGCATAGGCTTTTTCCATGCCTGAAAGTTTACGTGTCCCTTTATCTTCTCTGTAAGAAGTGATCCCCAGTTTCCTCAACTCTTATATTTAGGTTTCTTATCATCCTTTTTGCTGCCTGTGGAGACCCTTGTGTTGCTTGAAACTGGGAGCTCGGGACTGGACACAGAAAACTGCAGACCTGCTGATCTTTTTAACCTGCAAAGTTAGTTGACAGCTGTTAGGTTTGCAGTTACTTATAGGTAGTCCATGTGTGGATGAATTGCGAGCCATTGGACAGTAGTCGTGGTAAGTTGCATAATCTGTAGAATCTTATTGCCATTTGTGGCTGGTGTCCGGTGCTGATTTAGAGGATAGAAGCATCATGTCCACAGACTCCAGTGAGGGACAATTGTCCTTCAGAGAAAGTGGGATCTTAATCACTGAACTTTCCCAAGACAAATGCGTTGTTCTTAACGCATCTAGGGGCAGCATAGAGAGTACAGCTGTGTTAGTCAAAGGAAGTGTAGAACTGAGCTGAGCATTGGTTATTTGTTGGGAAACCAGTGTCTGCTGTGGCATTAGTAGAAGGTGTGATAACCAAAGAGAGAGGATGCATCTTAGGTCATTTCCTTGGCTTTTATGACCTACTGCCTTAAATATGTTTCTGCATATTGTATGTAGGGCTAAGCAATCTCATCATCGTGAGCTCTAAGATGCTCCCATGAGTACTGTTACTGGTTTCATTTTAAAATATGATTTCAGGAAGAAGGAATTAAGATTATTACTAAACCTGATAGGAATGGTTAGACTCGATGATCTGGTGGGTTTTTTCCAACCTGGTGATTCTGTGATTCTATGATATAATTCATGGTTCTTGTTCAACATCAAATGAAGGTTGATCCATTTGAAAACACTTTTGTTCCTGATCTGTGCTTGAACTGGAACAGACCTGAACTCTTTTCATAAGTAAGCTGGAGCAGCTATGACAATGCTATCCAACGAACTCTCGGGACCCAAAATTTGAGGAAAAGCAACTGCCTTTTAAGCATGCCCTTATCCACTGTCTATTCCTGTGAACAGGAGAGCAACATGGTGTTGTTGCTTCTAGGGCTTGGCCTGTCTTTGTGAGCTGTACTGTGACTGGACAGGCTCCTGAGAAGACTTCACAGAATCGCCAGGTTCGAAAAGACCCACCAGGTTGTAGAGTCCAACCATTACTATCAAACACTAAACCATGTCCCTCAGCCCCTTGTCCACCCATCCCTTAAACACCTCCAGGGAAGGTGACTCAACCACCAACATGGGAACCTGAGCATGGAGGCAGAGAGGGGTTGAGGGTGCATTCAGCAAGCAATACTCCTTCTCTCTCTCTGCCTGTGCTGCTTGGTCCCTTTTCCCTCAGCAGGGAGCAGTGCTCCATTCCTTCCCAGAGCTTGCACTTGTGATTCTCTTCCCCGTTTCACTGTGTGGTCCTGAAAGTCCCCTTACCAGCCTCCTTGAGGACAAACTAAAAATAGAGAGACAAAAACTCTTCTGCCTGAGACGGTGATCTATGAAGTTCCCTTGCTGCTAAGATACTATCTGTTTTGAGCTACTCCTGTATTTTCTGCAGCGTGACCTGACCCAAACCATATCCATCAATCAGCAAATAAGGTCTAAGGTTGGAAAGAAAAAAATATGATAACTACAATTTAACTCAAAATTCATGCACAATGCACAGTTGGTGTGAATAGAAAGGAAATAAGCATTTTGTATAATTTGTTAGTGTTCTAGAATTCAAACACTAAAGCATGGTGTGTTTCAATGTGCAATATTGAACCTTTTTTTCCCCCAAACAACTGAAATGGATTAAAATTTCTTTCTGAAAACACCGTATCTCTATATTTCTTCTGTGACATCTTGAAACTCAAATAGAATGGCATAAACTGAGCATTTCAAATTCTCAGTATGCAAAACTACATCAGTCATCTGTACAGCAGCAAAAGACTATGATAAAATAAAACTATGAAACAAAGCACCAAGGTGAACTTTGTCCACAGGGAAGCCTTTTTAAGTGATCCAATGTCATCAAATTGCTTCCTAATGTGTTGACTTATGGCAACCCTCAAAAGTAAAATGAAAAGGCTGGAATTTACAGCATATCAATGAATCAGTTGATAAGCTTTTACTGGTTTAATATCCTCCTAGTTTTGCTGCTTGGAGCCACTTCAAGTTAGCAACAGAATGTTTACCATCTCCATGTGATAAAGGAAGTCAAATGACTAAACAAATTCCAGGACCATTATACTGTTTGGTGAGATTTAAATTAAAATTGCTGGTAGAAATCAAGCAGAGGGGGGAAGAAGAAACTAAAGTCAGCTACATCATTTCACAATGACTTGCCTTGCTCCCTAAACAATGGCAATATTTTCAGTAAAGCTGGAGATAGTGTAATGCATTTGAGGAGATTTAATTGCACCAATAAAAGACTATACTACAATTAAATGACATACAGAAGTGACATTTATAGGTAGGATCAAAGAAATTCACTACCTAACATGCTGAAGCAACACCGTGCTTTCTGTGTACCATAGTGCTAAAAAGTAGCCTGCTTTGGTTCCAGTGACCTTTCCTTTCTCCTTTGATCTAGATTATTAAAAATTTTAATGATAGGTGTAATAAAGGCTACGGTAGTGCCCTGCAACAAGTAATACATGTCCTTCCTAGTGCTAATATTTCAGACCTTGTTTTTTATTTTGTGATATTTATTTAAGAGTATGAAACTTGACGTTTAACCTTTGTGATCCTTCTAGAGGAGGTATGGTTATTAAAAAATTTGATTTTTCTTTTCAATTGTAGTGCTGTTTGATTATGCTAATGTTTAGGAAGTGACATTTTAAAAGCACAGTTCAAGCTTGGGAGGCAAGATTTATTTTAGAAAAGCTTTTTAGCATCTGGAAATGGATAACTACTTGCGAAAAATTTCTTTAGTGTTTTCATTAACCAATGCTTAAGAGTGTAAGAGCTAACAGCAGGAAAATTCACCTACAATTCCCTCTTGAAAGCTGCTGAGAAAAATAAATATATGTCCTTTAATCATAATTACTACTGAATTCATTTAAACCTGGTTAGTCCACGTGATAAGACTTTATACATTTATTCTTAACAGAAGGTGAAAATGCAATGCCCTTTTTGTTCCCTGCAAAACCCTTGTGTTACATATGAGAATGGTTTTCTAGTGCTGTGGGCTATTTATGGAAACTATGTTAAATTAAGACCTTCCCATGGTTTACAATCATGTGATGAAAAATTGTGGTCTACCAGGCTGTTTCTCCCCAAAATTGGTACTTAAGGTAGAGGCCCTAAAATTGTAATAAATGATACTCAGCTGCAACTTGCCTTCTTCAGCTTCTCTTTACTGAGACCTTTTTTATAGCTGAGCATGGTATCTTGAACCCGCAGAAAACTGGCAGTCCTAGTGGGGAAGAGGCATATGACCATTTGCCCGGTTTCTCATGAACAAACATCTACATATTCTGCTGTTGGTTCTCATCATGCTGCTTGAGGACTGTCACGATCCACCAAAGGATTCACTTCTCCCAGACTTCCAAATGTTTGAGCACTTTCAAGGGTAACATTAGTGTCTTCAGTTACCTCCATATTCGTTTTCTCTGTTACAGTGAAGAACTTTGCACTGATTAACAAAGGGAGCAACAACAACTAGGAGCTGTCTCACTGTTAAGGCTAAGAACAACATTTTCTCTCTCTCCCTTGGCACTCTCATCACAGAGCAGAATGGTGGTGTCAGTTTTGTTGTAACAGGCTGCAAGATCACCTCTAAGATACCAATTTCACCACTGTACATGAAGGCGTAACACAGCAAGAGAGGGTCTTTGCCTACAAAGCTCTCCTCTAACAGGATACAAGCAAGTAAGCATGAGAAATGACGATGGTAGCAAGGCTTTTTCTGCAAGCACTCATCTGTTTAACTAAAACCATGATTTAAAGAAGCCCAAACAACCAATTTAAGTATTGATTTAAAACTGCCACTGATTTAGGCTGCAACACGCTGCCTGCACTGCACCAGCTGTCTCGTGTGGCTTTGCTAATCTCTACTAAGCTTTTGTGTCTCGTGTGGCTTTTTGGTAATTTGGGCTGGACCGTGGCTTCTCTCCCCGGCAGGTTTTGTTACTGAAAAGCTGAGCTGGGCTGGCTGCTACTAAACTGGGGGGAGATGGCGTTGGCAAAGGAGAAGATGAGGATGGCACAAGGACTCTGCATCAGCTGTGTGCAAAATGCAAGTGGAGTCATTGCAAAATGCTTACACTTGATTTGATCTCATTTGTATGGAATCAGGGCTCTGATTTATTACAGTCTGACTTGCATCTCAGCAGAAGGTAGAGAAAGGCAAAGCTGTGGAATGGAACTGTCCAGTTCAATGTCCAGTGAGGAGCAATGACAATGAAAAAGAGCTGGGATTGTTTATGGATTTATTTATTTCTCCCCTTACTGTATGCCCTGTGTATAGTTCTACAGGAAAACAAATTACTGTAGTTTATTGAAAAGTGAAGGGAAGTAGAGAGCCTCACAGAAAGCTCCACTATTGTTAGCCTAGGCAAAAGGCAAGTCTTAAATGGAAATATTAAATTTATTTTCCTTACTTCTACATTGTAAAGAGGATGGAATGAACAGATTGACAAAATATATGAGTGCCTCCTGTGCTGCCTGGTGGATGTGTATAAGGAATAAGGGAAGAGGTACGGAGCTGATATTCAGGAGTTTTGAGTTAAGGGAGCTGAATCAGACCAAAGAAACAGACCAAAGAAGGAAATATAACATACCTTTTTCTGAAATAATTTCTTTCTTAATTTGTTATCTTCAGAAGATAATGTTTTTTTCTCAAGTTTTTATAATATTTTCTAACAATATATTTCCTCCAGGAGGCCTTAATTTTGTAAGACACAATATTGCTGAAGAGGAAACTCCAATTTGTGTAATTTTACTATTTATATGAAAAATATTTACACATTTTTTTAACTTTAACTTGTGCAGTGCAGTCATTCTGTTCAGCTTCTTATTATAATAAAGTTTTAACAAATTTGGAATATTATTAAAAATAAATATTGTCCAGTGTCACACCTGTAGCAGAAGCAAAGCTTACCTAATAGCAGACTTTGTTTTAAACAAGCGTGCCCCATCATGTATTACTCTGGTCTGTTATTGCTGTTTTCTACACAGAGGACAAGACTTTTTTCCCGTGATTTTTTTTTCCAAAGGCTTTCAGGCATGCCTGAAAAAATAATTACAATTACTTACAGTAAATTTCATATCTTTGGAACAGATGAAACAGATTATAGAAGTTAAAACCAGTTTATTCATCAATCCATGAACACTTTGTAATACATACATTTTTATAATTAAAATGATAAGAGAATTTTGTAAATCTCCATATATTTCGTATGAAATGTCATGTCTTAAACTATTCCTGCTTAGTATAAAAATGTATAGCTCAGTTAGTTACAAACTATGCTTTTTTAATGTTTTTTAAAAAGATGATAAAATAGAATAAAGTGCTTCATTATAAAATAGCCTTAAATTATATTTATTACCTTAAAAATCTGGAATAAAAATTACTTTCCAAGATGATTACACTTAATACATTAAGATGTTCTTAAGAATATACATAAGTAGTTTAATTAAAATGTGCATGTATTATGTGCTCGAGTAGTTATAAAAAAATGCACCCACTTTATGGAATATATGGGAACATGAAAGAAGCACCTTTTTTTGAAAGGAAATATCCCAAACTTGACTTTAAACCATTCTGAAAGCTGAAAAGTAAAAAATGCTTGCAAGAAAAAATTCTGACTGCCTGATAGGTCATCAGTTTCTTTCGGTTACTACTGCAGACCTTCTGATGGAAATAAATGTATTTTCTATAGAAATTATTTAAGATATTGCATCTTAAACCAACATGAGAATTTTATGTTAACAACACATGGAAGGGCAGAAAGCAAGAAATGCCAACATCTGCCTACTGGAGGAAAATATTATAAAACAAGCGCTTAAAAGCTGATTAATTTTTTCCCCCACAGAGGCATTTAATTTCGAGAAGTGATATACATCAAATGCATCATTTCACACATACAAAAAAACAAAAGAGAAAGCATGTTCACAGGCTACAAGAAAACTTCACCTTTATCTGACCTAAATTCCCACCAAATACTCTTGAGCTCTATCCTGACAAAGGATATAGAGCTGGACAAAAAAGGCTGTTGGCTCTTAGAGAAAGGAAAAACTGGGAAAGGAGTGAAAATCAGAACAAGTAGTGTGCACTATTGAGCTGGCGAACACAAAAGGATTAATGGCTAGCAGCCAGCTGAAGGGAAGGCTTTCAGATACAGTTGCTTTTTTTTCCCTTGAGGGAGGAAAGCTAAGGAAACGCTGAGGACAAAAAGAATTCCAGAGGCATTTCCCTTTTTGTGCCAAATCTAAAGTAACCTTTTTAATGAGTGCTGTCATTTGCTCTCTCTTGTCAGGGTTTTAGATTTGCAGGGGTAGCCAGAGATTGGCAGAATAGTCTTTTGCCAGATCAATCTCACCTGTCTGTGGACAATTGTACACCTTCAGTTAATGGTGGGGGAAAAAGAAGAAAAAGCCCTCTATCTAAGGTTATTAAAAGACCTTGATTTGTATCACACGCTTGGCTGTAAAAAGTCTCCAAGAAAAATTAAAAGGGAGAACAGGCAGAAAAAAACACCCTGAAATGCACTATGGAAAGAAAGTTGCCAGCAGTTGGGATAATTCTAATTACCATCATCACCTCTCTGAAGCAGCACTCCTCTTCAATTAGTCACTTGTTTCTTTTGCTTAATATTTTTGAGATGGTAGATGAGAAAATGTAATAAAGTATGATGTATTTATGCTTATGCTACATATGTGCATTGAATAAAGCCATAAAGGGAATAGGCAAGTGTTTAATCAGATAACCTAAGGAACTGACTGGTATTAAGACTACATCTACTTCTATTTTACCAATAGAAATAACTATAGAATTAAACTGCAATTAGAAAAACCTGTGAGAAAACAAAATATATCTTAAATGTTCTATTTGGTGAATATTTACTGTTCTGATGAGTGAAGTCTAGGATCATATCTAACAGGAGTTTAAACGAAATAAAAATTAGCCAATACCTACTTTGCAAAACCAGAAAGGCTGATTACCTTCTCTTCTGCTGTTGTAGCTTCAGAAGCGAACAAACCCTGCCAAACTTTCTCTAGTTTGCCATGTCTCAAATATTTTCAGAGTTGGCCACTGATAGCTGGGACCAGATATTAAGTGCTAAATGGTGTCTTAAAGTAGAATCTTTAATTTCTTTCCTTTCCTCCTCCATCTAATGATTTTTCACAGTAATTCTGGAGGGGTTTTTTCACATATAATTGTGCGGTCCATGCAGTTATATCTGTGCTGGAGGCTGAATTGCAATGTCTTCCTTGCATATTGCACAAAGCCGTATAGAGTTTCTGTGTTTCATGGATGTCTGCTTTTATTTTTTTCCCATTCTTCAGCAGTTAGGAGCAAGGGAGGAGGCTCAGCTAGGTCAGATTTCTGAGCAATAGACAATAACACCAACCAATCACTAAACAAATACCCACTGGCAGATGTGAAATCCATCAATAATGAACTAATTTAAAAATACTTCCTACAGATACCTCATATAAATCTATCATCAGACAAATCACTGGCAGGCAACATAATTCTTACCATTAATTAGCTATTCAGTAATTGTCAGGACCTTTGACTTTCAGGATTTATACAGGAAATTCTTTTAAATCTGAATTGTTATTTGCTGACTAATTTGAATTTATTTTGATACCTTTTCATAGCCACTTAGATAGGAATTATTAACTACACGATGTAACAATGCACAATGGTGTAATTTCAAATCATCAGTATAACTGAAATCTCTGTTAGAATTCATTTATGAAGGCTTCTTCGACATTGTATTTTTGTATCCTTAATATAAAAATTAATAAAGTGGTATAATGAAAAACTATTGCTGTGCAAAATACTGAAATGTAATGAGATTGTGGTGGATACATGTGAAATAAAGACCCTAGATAAACAAAGAGACACCCGTGTTAGCATCACTGTGATGGCTGACCTTGTTGGTCTCAAATGATAATTGTGAGGTGCCTTACTGCATATCTATGTGGAATCTTCTCCTTCTCAAGTAATCGATGAAAAAAACCCACAATATTGCCTCCTCCTCCCCCAGCTCCCATAAATGGCAGATAAAGTTTTCTATCAGCATCTTGGTAGTAAAGAAAGATGCTAGCAGGTACAGCAAAGAATAGATCTTTGTCATGTTTGAAGACCAGAAGAGGCACCTTGTGTTGACTGATCAAAGTTGATGGAGGAACATCCATGGTGTGTGTGTGAAGCCAACAATGTGAGTCCACGATGGAGCCTCAACAATATTTGCTAAAACCAGAAAGGACATGCAGCAGTTAGAATGTAAACTGATGACAGCTAGATGAGAGTTTTGATTCGAATGGGAAGGAAAGGGTCAACTCTTTCATTTATATCAAAATTTTTGCTTAAAACAGACATTAATAAGCAGCACTTATTTGTTCTGTATAAGCTTTCAAACCGCATCAGACGGCTTGTGCATCTAAACCCATTACAGTAATTAGTCACAAAGAGAAGAGGAAGCTTAACAAACCGAAGAATGGGGTATTGGTGATCCACTTGCTCAAGTAATTCATTATTCCAGGACAGGATTTGTTGTTTTTTGAGGCAAAAATTCTGTTCCTGAGCTCATCCATCTGCAGATGGATATCGTCAATCATTTAAAATTTGCATGAACATGTCTTTGATCTTTTTAAAGAACTTTTGAGAGGTACTAAAGGAATAATAAGGAATACTTTCTTCTCCTTAGTTGAACTATCTGCCTAATTTATTTCCTCGTGAGCTCATGACATCCTTCAAAGGTACATCAGTTTGATCCCATATCTTAGAGTGACAGAATGAATTTGGGATTTCAAACTAGGTCAGTTTATACTTTTGGAACAATATGGAAAGTGCCTTCCCTACATATGGATTTGTTCACATAGACCCCATCTTGTTATTTTTGTTACCTTTGTAAAGGCATCGAGTCAAAGGTAAGCAATGCATGTAAACCTAAGTATAATAAGAAAATTTGAATCAATGATTGCTGCACATTACATTGGTGGTTATACAGGAATTGTCCCATGCTGTTTGAGTTCCTGGGCAACTCGATACCCAGGCACAAATACAGCAGCTCTTCATGTGTGGGAGCTCACAGCTCTGCCTGCAGGTTAGAATTCAAACCACTCCATGTCAAGTAGCAAAGCACATACGCATGTATTTATGGTGCTGTAATTCCAGAATGTAAAATACACACTGTATTAACATAAAATGCTATCAGTTTTGGTGCAGTAAAATGCTTTCGTCTGGTTGCTCTTGATGATGAAAAATAATATGAGCTTTAAGAGAAATATGAACAACCCAGAAAACTTTTTAGAGTCTAAAATCTCATTAAGAACTTGTATTTTGCTTAAAGCTTAAACAAGAATTGATGAAATTGGTAACAGAATGACAAGAAAGCTTTCCTAAGCATGAGTGCTTTCCTTCTGGACCCTTGAGGAGCTTATATTGCACAGATCGGTGTTTCTGCTACAGAAAAAGAATCAGATTATAAAATGCACAATAAAAGTTTCAGTAAAAGCATACACAAATTTCATCTGATTGTAATACATATGAGTATCAGGGAATGAATAAAGAAACAAGACCCCAGTTCGCTAGTCCAATATACACAAGTGATGGTCTTCATGAAGAGAACATCTGCATACACACGGAGCAAACAAGAGAGCAAAACAGTCACAGCATGAAAGACAGTATCACAACATAAAAAATGCCTACCATTGATTTCCTTCCAAGTGCTGTGTTCAGGGACTGTTTTAAGGAAGACAATGAGGTGGAAAGCTTTTTGTATACCTCCAAGGTAAGAAAAAAAATATGCTTATTTATATCTTACACAAATGGATGATTGAAGCTGCCAGATAGGAAGAAACTGGAGGTAAAACTTAACTTCTAAATAGTGTGAACCGGTGGGATATTTGTGAGGGACGGGTTATACAGGTGTTTAGAAGGAGAGCTTTTATGCAACGTAGTTGATGAAGGAAAACTGGCAGCAGGACACCCTAAAAGGGATATGTGGGTTAAGCAAAAGCCTCTATGAAGATATTCTCGAAGTATCACTTTGAATAAATATAAGCAGTGAAAGCCTGTCTTTATCATAGCTCAAGACATCCAAGAGTTTTCATCCTTGTGCATCAAGTTTGGAAGCCCAACCCATTTACTGACACACCCATTTAAAATCAAGCGAGTAATTTATCCTAAAATGAACAGTAGCAAAGTGATTGCATACGTTAATCATTAAACTATTATTATTTGATTTTAGGACTGAAGTCTCTATTGAGAAAAATTTAGTGATAGAGGCCTGTAAGATTTTGTTTGATTAACCTCAAACTCAAGAAGAAATGTTGCATTAAATTATATTTTCAAAGTCATCTCACAGCTGTAAGGTTTAAATCACACAGTTCATATAAAGAAGAGAAGGCTTGACACAAGCATTTGAAAATAGTATGAGACTCTATTTGAAAATACTAACAAGGAAAACCCAGAAACAACAGCAATTTTAAAAAATCTTTCAGCACATCCTTTCAAATCACTTGCACAAGCATTCATATGGGACATTTCAGTCACTGTTGTGATTTAAAGAGAAAATAGTTGGTCTTTCTTATAACTGCAAAGAACATGCTCACACTTGGGCTGCATTTTTTCTCCGCAACCTTTAGCTTTCATAATCACTCATTATTTATATTTGCGTTAACCTCAGTACCTCTCTTCTGTTCCTCCCCCTACTATCCTCTCTTCTTTCAAATTCCTCTTCAAAACTAACCAAAGAAAAAAACCTCCCATCACTAGAACTATAACCATGTAAACACAGTAATAATCACGTTGTCTTACTGCCTTTGTCCCACCAGTAGTTACACTCACTTGTTGTGTATTATCTTATGTTACCCTCTTAACCTGCAGCTGATTCCAGGAGGCAGATGCCTGTGCTTGTACAGAGCCTCATTGATTTACATGGTTCTCTTTACAACTGGGGCTACTGTGACAGTTCCTATAGCAAAGGCAACGTGATCTGCAGAGAGGCCTAAGGGCATTTTAATGAAAAAGAATAAATAAAAATAAAAATTTAATAAAGATGAAAGCGTGTTATGCCTAAAAGTGCAAATTGTGGAACTGAAGGATCCTTTAGGAAATGCCTAATCAAGAGAACCAAAAGGATGATCTTAAAGAAGTTGTTCATAGCAGGAACACTCCAGAATTCCTTAGAAATACAAGACTGAAACTGATATCACACAGAATCACAGAATAACCAGGTTGGAAGAGACCCACCGGATCGTCGAGTCCAACCATTCCCACCAATCCCTAAATCATGCTCCTAAGCACCTCATCTACCCTAACCTTAAACACCTCCAGGGACCATGTTTGGAATCCAGGTTTCTTAAGTTGCTTCCTGACTTTTTGGTTTTTTTTAAGCAATACTGTCTGTTTCTGCTGTACAACTGTATCATTATAATACTATTTAAAGGTGAGTTTTCTCACCAGGCATCATTCCAAGCCCTCACATCTGTGACTTTTATCTTGTTGCATGTTTGCTTCTAAATTTGAAAAAGGTATTTAACTACAGGTGTTAATTCTTCCTGGGTTTAGCCCCAGGACCATTGTAAAACCAAATCTTTATAACTTGGAGTAAAGGTGGGTATATATTAACAAAGAATACAGTTAATGCAGCACTAGGAAATACCTTTTAACAGAATAAAGAATAAAATAAACTGTTTCAAATCAACTTAAAAAAATCTTAATAGTAAAATATTCCTCCAAATAAATAAATATAATATCAAAATCACTCATGTTTACTTGAGAACATAAAGAAAGTTCTGACAGTCAACACACAAAACTTATTAAAATAAGTGTATAAGGCTTCCTGCCTCTTAATGAAGAATTCTTCATCAAGATGCACTAGTTTCTACTTCACAAGAATAATATTTTTAATACATTTCAGATAGTGAAAAGACACATTGGAGCCACTGAAGGCAATTCTATTGTTTACTTGTTGGTCTAAATTTTGACAATTTATAAAACAAGGTATTATGCTGTTTAGCATTATGTTATCTTATTGAACACCAAGGTTAGCTTCCTCATTTTAGTTTATTTTAAATAAAAATTCACAAATCAGAATATAATGATTTATCCATTTTTAGCTATGGAAGATTGGGATCAAGAACTTATTCCTTTTCTGCATTTTCTTTGTTTTTGTAATGAGCGTTCCTTTTTCTCAAAAAAAAGCATCTTGGTGTTCTTTGTCCTTGACATGAAGGAATCTGCTAATGAAAGATCCTCGAGCCGAGGACTGTAGCGTATGATCCTACAAAACGACTGCAGAAACTGCTGCCGTTTCTTGTTCAGAGGAGCAGTCCCCAGCCTTGGACAACCATCGTTATAAAATGTTTAAAAAATTATATATTGTATGAAATGAAAAGTAATTCTGCTCTTATCCAATATTTTTGACTTGATAGAATCTTTTATACACATGCAACTTCCATACTTGAAGCCTAAAATACAATTACCATGATCTGAAATTTAAGATTGATGTTTCTGACACATTTTAGTTTTAGCTTATAAAAAGTCAAATAAAATCTTTGATTTATCATTAATATTAAATAAAATAGCAGTAATTTAAAAGTTTTAATTACTGAGCCTGTAATTATTAAATGCAATAAACTCATTATGGACTATAAAAGTTTGGCACGCCCAAACACATTTTTGCTTGAATATAATAAAAAACAATCCCGAAGGCTAACCTTGCCTTCCAGAATGCTCCATATAAACACGAATATATTATTTTTGTACAAGTAATGGGCTTATCTATCTATCTGTCCAATTCTCCCCACCCTTCTGCTTTATTTTAAAAGATGTGAAATCTCACCTCATTAAAATCATGATGTTCCATTGATGACCTTTAGCTGATTTTGCAAGAGTCATATGGCTCTACAAACAGACATGGACAAGAACTTAGCTCCTGTGTCTGTGTTGCGATGGGGGCTGGCAGAGAGCATTAATGGTAACCTTTCATGTGCATTTTGACTTGAAAACTTCAGAGCTGTTTTTAACATGATAGGTGATGAGAGGCAGGATCATACATGGAATTATAGAATCACCAGATCACCAGGTTGGAAGAGACCCACCGGATCATGAAGTCCAACCACTCCTATCAAACACTAAACCATGGCCCTTAACACCTCGTCCACCTGTGCCTTAAACACCTCCAGGGAAGGTGAATCAACCACCTCCCTGGGCAGCCTGTTCCAGTGCCCAATGACCCTTTCTGTGAAAAATTTTTTCCTAATGTCCAGCCTAAACCTCCCCTGGTGGAGCTTGAGGCCATTCCCTCTCATCCTGTCCCCTGTCACTTGAGAGAAGAGGCCAGCACCCTCCTCTCTACAACCTCCTTTCAGGTAGTTGTAGAGAGCAATGAGGTCTCCCCTCAGCCTCCTCTTCTCCAGGCTAAACAACCCCAGCTCTCTCAGCCGCTCCTCACAAGGCCTGTTCTCCAGCCCCTTCACCAGCTTCGTTGCTCTTCTCTGGACTCGCTCCAGAGCCTCAACATCCTTCTTGTGGTGAAGGGCCCAGAACTGAACACAGGATTCAAGGAGTGGTCTCACCAGTGCCGAGTACAGAGGGAGAATAACCTCCCTGGACCTGCTAGTCACACTGTTTCTGATACAAGCCAAGATGCCATTGGCCTTTTTGGCCACCTGGGCACACTGCTGGCTCATGTTCAGTCGGCTGTCAACCAACACCCCCAAGTCTTTCTCCTCCAGGCAGCTTTCTAGATACACTTCTCCTAGTCTGTATCTCTGCTTAGGGTTCCTTCAGCAGCAGCGTCTTAGCCCAGATCTCCAGTGTCTCAGAATCTCCTGCTGAATGTGGCAGGGATGGGCAGTCTTCAGCCAATTGCTCCAGCAGCCTCTGTGGTTAATGATGAACACAGAATCACAATTTGTGCTGCATTAGCATCAGTTGGCTGTTGATCTGTGACCTGCTGAGCATCAGTTCAGCCATGGGTAGTTCTAGCATAAGCAATATAACAGGCATTTTTGTATCAGAAATAGAGTGGCCAGCTGGATTAGGGAAGTGATTTCCCCCTTGTACTTGGCACTGGTGAGACTGCCGCCTGAGTCTTGTGTTCACTTTTGGGCCCCTCGATACAAGAAGGACATTGAGCTGCTGGGCTGTGTCCAGAGGAGGGTGAGAAAGCTGATGAATGAGCTGGAGAACAAGACTCACGAGGAGCAGGTGAGGGAACTGAGGTTTTGGTCTGGAGAAAAGGAGGCTGAAGGGAGACCTTATTGCTCCTTAAAACTACCTGAAGGGAGCTTGTTGGGAGGTGGGTATTTGTCTCTTCTCCCAAGTAACAAGTGATAGGACAAGAGGAAACGACCTCAAGTTGTGCCAGGGGAGGTTTAGAGTTGCTATTAGAAAAAAATTCTTTCATTAAAAGTGTTGTCAAGCACTGGAGAAAGCTTGCCAGGGAGGTGGTTGAGTAACCATCCGTGGAGTTATTTAAAAGACATGTAGTTGTGGCACTTAAGGACAGGTATAATGGTAGAGCTGGCAGTGTTAGGTTTACAGTTGGACTTGATGATCTTAAAGGTCTTCTACAACCTGAATGATTCTGGGATTCTAACATCTTTAAGGTAATAATTTCAGTATTCATGACTGCACTTCTTCCTAGCATGGCTAGGGGTTTACATTTCCCCCTGAATTTAGCAAAGTTAGGGTGGCTCATTTGAAGTTATGCACTGA
The DNA here is from genome assembly GCA_033459285.1 of Clamator glandarius. Lineage (NCBI taxonomy): Eukaryota > Metazoa > Chordata > Aves > Cuculiformes > Cuculidae > Clamator > Clamator glandarius. The sequence continues at coordinate 153,492 of JAUNZM010000162.1, forward strand.
TCGCTTTGAATTTTAAGGGAAGGTACCTCACTGCCATTTTGGGTGACCTGTGGTTTTGGCAACTCTTGTTATAGAGTCAAAATTACTACAAAGTAATTTCTATACAAAGAGACCAGATGAGCAGTATCCATATGGACGAAACCTAAGATCCTTGTCACCTACTGTCCCGCCTTTGATGGTGGCAAAAGCAGGTAGCCCTGGAGAACACTGTAAGACCAGGATTACAGCACAGTGGCAGCACCTTCAGGGACTTTTCAGGCTTCAGATTTTGTCTTCTGGAGCCAAAAGCAGTGCCCTCATTTTTAATAACCGTTGATGTCTTTCTTAAAGGTCCAGAACCATGCAAAAGTACTCTTAGCTCCTAGTAGGAATGTAGGCTTCCTCTGGCAATTTTCCTGGTTATTCTCACTTGATAGCCCTGTATCTCTGAAGTGGAGCACAGGTACAGATGCTGCCTCAAGTCCAGGTGTGCCATTTCTTTAATCTTTGACGTTTAAGTAGTTGCCGCAGCCCTTCTCAGCTGCTACTGATTTGAGAGATTCATTTTCTTGTGGAAATGACATTTTCCAAGGAAATGCAGTGAGGCTGTCCTGTGAGTAATCCTTCGAGCGGCTTATAAATGGAGTGATTAAGCCACTGGATGCATGTCTTCTCTGTAATTATAAGTAATTACTTCAAAGTCAAATCTGCAAATGAGAATACCTCTGTGTACTGTAGGGGAAGATGTGAAAAGCAACTGAAGTGGCTATCTTTAAAATGACATTAAATCACCGATCATTTCTAAAGACAGGAGTAAAAAGATAAAATAACTTTTTTTTAAATTGTACTTGCAAGCTAGCTTGACACAAAACCTGACTCAGTAATACCATAAAAGGATATTTACCACTATAAACTTCTAAAGATTTTTGACAATATATTTTAATTAGGAAATATTGTAGAATATTTTTTTTCTGCTCTCTAAAATGTAAAGAAAAGTCTAAATATCATAATATTTGGAAAAATAAATACACTGATGTGTAGCAAGACCATTAGTATGTATCAATTTGAATACAAATATTGTGAATATCTCTTTTACCTGCTTTGTTTTCACTTTTTAATGCTTTATCTTGGTCCAGCAGTCTTGTGTCTTTTCAGAACTGCATTATTTCTGGGTTTTTTTTGGTTTTTTTTATTTAGGAATACTTAACTGAGTTTCTTCAAATTGCTAATAAGCTTCTTTTAAAATAATGTTTGCCTTCTATTTCTGTCATACCTCATTAAAGTGATCCTATACACATGTATGCTTAATTAAGGTTTTTCATTAAAATAAGCTTTTAGCCCAAAGCTGATTGGTCCTATTTGAAATGTATAGAAGATTAGTGTTGTCTTTTGTTTGGTTTTCACTTTTACTGTACTTCCTACTGCTTCTGAACTAAAACTTCTGTATTGTCCTTAGCTGATAGATGGTCAGGATGAAATTAAAATTCATACTGTAGTCCTCTGGAGAGTAACAGGGCTCAGTAACTGCCATTTCTTATTAACTGCCACCTTTTACCAAGAGCCTCCACTTCAGATGCAAAAAGTTGCCTTAAACAGTCCAAAGACATAATGAACACACTGCCTGTTTTGAAGGTGACTAGCGAGGGACTAATGATATACCTGTTTTTATCTATGGGCTTAGTTTTAAAACAGTAATTGTGTGTTTAAATAGTGCTGAAATCGTGGATCTGTCTAGAATGGTTGAGTTTTACAAAGTTCTTTTTAAGAACATTTAGGAAAAATGAGAGTTTTAGCCCTAGGTTAGCAGCACTCATGGAAGCAGAATCGTTTGGATTGGTAGAGACCTTCAAGATCATCCAGTTCCAACCTCCCTGCCATGGGCAGGGACACCTTCCTCTGGATCAAGTTGGTCATCTGAGGTGCACCTTCAGTGTAGTAAGTTTTAAAACCATTTTTTCTAAGGATTAAGACACAAATTCAACAGCCTCTGGCCTTGTAGAGTAAAATGCACTAGCAGAAGAGCAAATCCTCTCTTTCTTGTAGAGCTGTAACCAAGCATGATAGTGCTAATCAGCAGAGGCAGGTGGCCATCAACAGCAGGAGAGTAATGTTGTATCATCTCAGGAAGAGATGATAAAATAATGTAGGTTGAATAAATTTAACACTGAAACAGCAATGCTAGCGCAAAGGTTTGAAGTAAAGTTTCTTGTATGGCAGCTGTACTGAGCTTGACTGAAACTGGGTCTTCATGCCATAATACCATCTGTGATACATTTTTATTCCTTGGCATGTTAGAGGAGTGTAATAAAAATATTAACATATCTGAAAGCAATGTAGTACTTTTGTGGATGTTACTTCAAATTGATCAACATTTGAATGGTTGTTTTAAAACAACATATTATAAAAATGCATATTGACAGAAGTAAAGCCTGTGTTGTAAACAGCAAAAATGGTGAGTGCTAGAGCTTCTGTAAGATAAATCTTTTGCAGCTTTATCCTTGGAAGGGTTATTTTGTAGTGTTGTTACAGTGATGTTAGGCTGCATTGTCTTCAAACCAAGCTTTAGGGCATGGACAGTGAATACGATGGGTAATGACCTTTGCACGTGTTAAGATACAGATTTGCTTTTTTCACTGGAGATAAGGACTGCTGAAAGTGTACAAGCCAATAACTCTTCTAAGAATCAAAGGAACTGCTGTCATAAATGATAAGATCTGAGTCTATATGCCATAGCGAGGAATTCCAGCTCAAGATACTTCTGCAGGCTGAGGAGGGCAGATCTGGGCACATCTGCACCCAAGCCTTGCCTTTGACTCAGCAGTGAACACTGTCACAGAGCTCTGTACTAGCCCAGATAGTTTTTTATAAGAGATTTGAGTCGGACATCCTTAATCATAAAAGCACAGTGTCTATTTTTTTCCTCTCAGATATTTGAAAGTGCTTTACCTCATTTACTCTTTGTTCACATACATATTAGATACATATTTGTTCATACACATACACTACGTATTTTTCCTTGTGGTGCTATTTGTTTACTGTTTCCATTTTCTGTCTAGTTCTGCTAACTTCCAGGCAATTGCTTCCAATTCAGTAGGAAATCTGCATAGTTTTAGCGGTGAGGGTAGCAGAGATATTAGGTCCCTTCAAAGCCCTTTCAGCTTGGTGAAAAGGCTGTCACTGGTTTATAGTTGAATTCAAAATTTGTTCTGTTAATTAAATATTATTTCCTTCTTACGGAGGAAAAGCTTAATTTAAGGGAAAATCTACATATATACATTTTTGTAAGAGTTAGATTCCAACCCAAATGTGATTTCCTGCATGACCACTGATTTTTATTGAGTGTCTATCATAGCAAAATTTTTTTTGCAATTGCACACACTAGGATTTACAGATCTGAAGGGCTTGACATTTGTAAAAACTTGCAAATATTTTATAAGAATGCTTTGGAAATTACTTGGGTAATGTTCCTTTAGAAAGAACAAACCCAAACCATCTGGTTTGCAACATTTTTATGCAATTTTATGCATTTTATGTTTATTAACTGTGTATGGCACTGGGTTGTGTAAAGCTGTAGATGTATGAGTATTTAGTTTTGGATGTGCCTGTGAAGTGCTGCGTAAATTCTGATCAGTAATTTCCGGTTAGATGAATATTTGCTTAATGGAGAGATTTTTCCACATTGTAGGAAATCCGTTTAATTATATAAAGAGTGTATTTTCTACAAATGTGTACTGTAGGGTACAAGCCTTGAATTCATACCATTGTCAGCATTTAATGCACTGATTTCTTCCTCTCTGTTTGTCTTTGGAGAGGTCCTCATTCCTTGAGGATGAAGTAAAGCTCTGGTTCCATCACTGCGGTCTTCAGAATTAGCACTGAAAACACAGGATTCTTTTCCTGGGTTGATGAAAGTAATTTCTTGTTTGCTGTGTCAAACAAAGCATGCTATTTGTCACATTGCGGTTTGTGTATCTTTTAAGAAGCTTTCAACTTTGATCTGAGTCAAGGTACACTCAGTAGCACAGATGATAGAAGTAACAAACCAGTGATGTGCATTGTCATTCATACAAACTCTTTAAGTCAACAAATACTGAGACTTAGATGAAGAAAACCGTATTGCTTTTGAGGGGGCTTGTGCATTCTTGTGAGAAAATGCAGACCTCTGCTTTTCTTGTTTCAGACAAAGGTGTGGAGCAATTTATTAGTTAAGGAATCAGCTCAGTGTCTGCAATCAAAAGGTGCCTCTTCTAGTCCAGATTCTGGCCCTTGCTTATATTTTCTAGGTAAACAGTTGCATTTAAAAGACATTGCAGAGGCGGCTGGGTAGCACATAAAAGCTGCTTTCTTCTAACTGTCATCACAGAGGTTTTCAGAACCTGCTTTCAATACTTCCAGGGCTGGCATTTGTGTCTCTTTCTCTCTCTCTTTCTATGTTAAATGCTGTTTGAAACAGAGGTGGTTTTTTAAATGCAACTTTCACCTGCTTTTTACCTGGTCTGTCTGTAGGGAAATTAACCTTTTGTGTAACAACACAGAGGGTTAGAAGACTATTTCACCAAAATACCCTTCTAGGAGAAAACAACAACAAAAAAAGACAATTATGACAAACAAGCAATTATTCTGAGCAGTTGTGTGATTCTGAAAGTTAGATCTTGCCTTGCGTTAAAATTTTCAGGTTTAAGGGGAATAATTTAATCATCCAATCTGACCTTCTGAGATTGTGGAAGGAATTTCATGCAGTTAGTAAAGATTAGAACTTAAAGCATTTGTTTAAACCGTATCTTTCACTAACTCATTGCACTTTCAACTAAAAATTTCATAACTTGGGGGAAGGTTGTTTGTTCAAGTGGTTAATCATCATGACTGTTGCTCTATTACATCTCATTTGAATTTGTCTGGCATCAGCTTCTAGCCATTTGCTCTTTTTATGCTTTTCTCATCTAGGCTGAAGAGCTCTTTATTAACTGGTATTTTCTCCTTGAAGAGACACATTAACAATGTCATCAAGTCATCCCTCAATTTTTGTTGCTAATCTGAATAGATTGGATTTGTCAGACCACTCTTGAGACATTTGCCTAGGCCTGGAATATTTTCATTTTTTTTACTCCCATCTTGAGCATTACATAAATCTTCAATGTTAAAAAGTTAAGATACCTGAACATCTTCTTGTTCTGTTCTTTCTTTCATCAACAACTTACACAAAGCAAAAATATTTCTTATTTTTGCTTAGTGCCATACACTTTCTGATAGAACAAAATCCTCATCCTTCACGACACAGACTGTTTTTCCATAATTTTGCTTTTCTCACTTTGATATTTTTAGAACAAATGTCTCATTTGGTTCCTGCTATTCAGACCTTTCACCTTTGCAAAATATACCCAACAATATCAGATACAGTAAGCAACTGCAGCTGTGGTGCAGCAAAGGTGAAATACACCTTTAAAAAGGAACACATCCGTAAAATAATAAAACTTGCAAATACTGATATAAGGAGCTTAAAGGAAACTCTGGATAGGGTGTAATGTCTGTCATCAGGACAATATAGGCATAATTTATCACTTGTGAAATATGGTGCTCATGAAAAAAATCAATAAGGTACAATAATTAATTTCTGTGTACTGCATAGGAAAGACAGATTGGGATGTGCAAGTGAGAGGTTGATTCTATAATTCCTGTGTGTTTTTTTTGAGCAAGAGAAATGGGACCATGTGAGATTATCTGGGCTAAATACTACCCTGCACAGGGCAATTATGACTGTAAAGAGCACAAAGCAAAACCAGTTTTCTTCTCCAATGGGATTTTAAGGAGAATGTGAGTAAAGGCAGATGACAGTATGTCATTGAACCTCATGTTAAAATGTGATAGACAACACAATATGAACTAAACATCTTATAAAACTAAGGTTTGTAACACATCTGAAACTTGGAACACAACTTTTGGTGTGTATTTTAAATAATAGATTTTTATTATTATTTCAAGCCACGTCCATATAGTACAAGAGTAATTAATCTCAAATAAGTTAGAGGAGATCTAAAGAATGATTAGAGCCATAGTAATGATGTGCTGGAAATGCATGAAGAACCACCAGGGCACAAAGGGAACAAGTTGAAAGGAGAAGGAGCTCATGTAGAAACAAAGTATTTTGGTTGCCTAGAATTTCGACAGAGCAGATCATAAGGAAATACTTGCCCTTGCGTTGGCTATTTACAAACAAGTGCTGCCAAGAGTAGTGATGTATATAAAGGGTTTGTGGCAACACATGGAATTAAATGACAGTGAACGTCAGAACGTATGGCATTCATCCAAGGAATCTGAATGAGGTAAAAAATTGCTAACTGAATTCCTATTAAAACTGAGGTAATAAATCAGTAAAATCTGATACAATAGAGAAAAAACTGAGTGTAACCAGCTTCACGCAAAACTGTTTTGGGGAAAATTGTTCTGAGAATGATTCCAGAAAACGGTACAGTGAACATTTTTTTGGTGTCAGGAAACTTAATTGATAAAATCATTAAAGATAAAAAAAGCCAAAATAAGACTATAGAAAAACCTGTTCGGAGTACATTTCTAAAAAGAAACAACTGTGACTGTTGTGACAGTATAACTTGCTGCTCCAGCAATGTCAACATCTTAATGAGAAGGTTGGCAATAAAAGTACATACGCAGTTTTATCAAAAAGATGCGAGTTGCACAAAAAGTACTAGACAAGGTTTTTAGATAGTAATAATCAACGCAGATAATCATAAAAAAAGAACTTGACGATTAAGATGACAGGAATATTAAAATATGGTGAAAAAGTAGATCGGTGATGGAAAGCAAAAGATTTCATCAGAAAAATAAATCAGTCAGTGGAATGTTCAAGAGTCATTATGGATGTGTTTGAATTGCCATTGAGACAAAGCACGTGCCGACTCTTGTTACGATGCAGCACAATAAGCAGAACTCATTACCTGAGACACTGCACCAGCTGCACTACGTGCTTCCCGTCCTGTAGGATGCTGAAACACAGAGATACACCAGCCTGGGACAGCACTGTTGCAGAGCGTTTTGCGCTGCACTCTGTTGTGAATCTATGTTTGGAGGAGAGGTTGGAAGTGGTGACTAACGACATCCCGATTTGCTGATGGAGCAAAATAAAGCATTTTGTCACTACATCTCTAAGATAAAAAACCCAAACTCAAACACAGGAAGGGTCAAGGGGGGAAAATAGAAATGATTAGAGGCATGTGAGGAGCTTCTTTTCAAGTAAATTAGCAAGAATGATCCAGATTTGCAGCTGATGAGAACTGGCATGGTTCCACTAAATGGCACGGTGCCAATTTACACCAGCAGAGAATCTACCCCAATGCTCTTTTAATACGAAAACCCAGGGTGATTATAACAGAGACCTACAGTAAAAGACCAACATAATTACAAAAGGAAGGTTGTGAAGTTTAGGAAGTGCCAAAATTGACACTACTTGTGTCTTTAGGGGTATGCTTTGTTCTGAGTGTTGGTTAGGATCAATTTTTATAATTGATGCAAAGTTGCCGCTTATTTTTTGCTGTAGAATGAAAATTTTTCACGTGGTATCTCAGCCTGCTCCAGACTAGCCCTTTCTCCTGCCTTCTCCCAGTTCTTATTCAATAATCCATTGAAATCAGGGAGGCTTTTTTAACAATTCTGCCTAGGCACCAGAGAGTGAAAAGGGGAGCAGAGAGAACACATGAGGCAGCTCAAATGCCCATATTGCTGTTAAGATGTACCTATTTGTCTGCCGTCCCCAAATTATCTTTAAGTCTGGGAGCTCACCTCCTGCCACTAGGTCTCACACAACTCAGTGGAAGCTGTGAAATCTTTCTGGAAAATTTACTTAATACTTAAGGGATTGACCCACACTGAGCTTAAGGCATACTTGGCTGTGTTATTAAACTGCCAGTGTTGGTATCACCCAGATATGCACCCACAGATCGCAGGCTGCAGTGTAAGACCAAAATCCAGGGCTTTTCTGATCTCAGTCCCTGCACTTCTTACACTGGTAGTCTCTGGCTGTAGAAAAAGTCCTGTAAACAAGGATAGAAATCAGTCAGCTGCTGGGGTGAAAGTATGGTCGATGTGGTTTTATTTTCCAGAGTGCTGGGAGGATGGAATGTGTTAGTGGTAGACAGAGGTTTTGAATCTGCCAACTCTAACAAGACTCCCTTGAGCATATGAAGAAGGATGTGCCCAAAGTTTATCTCTTTTCTGCAACTGTCACATCACGAATATCAGTGAAATCCACAAGTTTTTGAATGTAGACAAAACAGTGTTTACAGAAATTTTCCAGAATATTTTCTTTCTGAGAGATAAACCTGGCATAGAAAACAATTGAAATTTGGCAAGGTTATAAGCAACTGTGTAACTGATGTAATGGAGTGGTGTTAAACCACTTAATTATAAACATAGTTACCAGCTAAATAATTTGAATAATGAAGATGTGCTTGATGCAGCTAATTGCACTTCCTGATACTACCTGAAGTGAAAGGTGAATTAATGAGAGGGAAACACAAAGTTAATGAGAATTAATAAGATACAAGAATAAAAGAAAACATGCACATACATATATCCACATGAGGGAGAGAGAGAGGGAATCCACTCTGCTTCTGTAGGGCAAGCTACTGCATAGAGTAGGAATTCTTTCTAGAATTCATTTGTACCCTTTAAGATTTCAGTCTGTTTTACTGATCATTGTTGCTTTATAAACTCTCATTACAAACTTTCTTGCACATCTTCTCATTTTCCCTTGCCTCTTTGTGTGATTATTTTTTTTTTGTTTTGACCTGTGTGGAAAGTCAATCAAGGACTCAATATGCTCATCTCAGAGAGGAGGAGAGGGATTCCTTAGGCTCTGACTACGCATTTGCTTTACATCATTTGTGTCTATCATTGTCTTGTGCGCGTATCCATTGTGACACGCTATAAGCCCTTATGGGGGGATAGCTGTTACTGGAGAACAATTTCACATGAGATCATTAGCATCCAAAATGATTTGTTTCTAGTAAGAGTGGCTGCTACACAAGTACAGATAAAACCAAGATTTTCCTTTTGGAACTTTATTGCGCAATAATAGAACTTTTTAAGGGATTGTTTCTTCTTCTAAACCAGAATTTACTTACTATTTTAGAGACTGGTCACTGGATTATTAGTGCACATTGATGTCCTGGTATTTCTAATTTTAAAGTAATTTTTCTCCTTATTGGTTTTTAATAGAAATCTTAAATACCCATGAAATGTTTATTTAAATGTATCTTTGATCTCTATTTAAATTTCTTATTAAAAGAGACTTACAAGATAGTAAATCTGCATCTTCATCCTCCTTTTTAAATTTCCTAATGATCCTGAAATTTCTAATTAGAGTTTATCTCAAAGATGATAAAAAACCCATAGAAGATTTGTGGTATAGGAGACACAAGAGCTGTTATGGTAGTGTTGTAGCTATTGTGCCTGTGTGAGGCTTATGTACCTGAAAGAAAAGAAATATTTTTTTGAAGTATACCTGTTAATCTAAAAAATATTATTGAATCTCTTTACATACATCATATTTCTGAAGCAGAGTTTTGGGTATTTTCGTCTTAAAAAATTTGGAAGTATATTTGAAAGAATGAGTAAAATCAAACGTTTTGAAAGAAGAAAAAAAAAAAGCTAATGCTTATGGTGGTCCATACAATTAAAAAAGTATATCACAATTTAGGTTTAGCCTTTACACTGTCAGTACTGGTGGAAAGATAGCTGAGTAGTTCTGGTTGAATGAGCTTTTCTCTGATGTTTAAACCACCAATAAACCCCCTAGTTAAGCCCTTCATAGGAAACTTAAGAATTGACTGATGGGAGTCACATGATTAAATCAGTGCTTGTTATTCATAATTTATTCAATGGTTGATTGAAAAAAATTGTCCAATTATTTGACAAATACTGCTTGGCAAGATGATTTACAGAGAATAATGCAAGTATTTGTTGAAGAATTTAAAGTGACAAAAAATGCCAAAATTACGGCCTTTATTCTCAATGCAGTGATTAGAGCTGATTGAATGATATTCAGACAGTTTGACTAATTTTGAATAGTCCTTACACAGGCAATATTCCCATTGACTTCAGCTGGAATTTTGCCAGAGTAAGGACTACAGGATTGGGCCTTTGAGTGTAAATGTCTTGAAAGGGTCTCTTTATAAAGCAGCAGCTTAAATTCTGAACTGCAATGAAAACCCATTTTCACTTTTCTCTGTTACTTTGCCTGTTCTGTGGGGTTGCTCTGTATGAATGTTAATCCCATTCCCTCTTTATCAGCAGAGGGTGCTATGGGAGTTTTGTGCTCTCCAGTAGCCTTTTGTTTATGCGCAGTTCAATGGGAGTCAAGTGTGTATTTAAATGGTGTGTGGGAGAGCCATAATTTAATGGCAAACCATTTCCTCAGTTGATTCAAGTTAAAAAAGGGAGACATTTTAAAGTGGATAGTTTCAGATTTCTGGCCTCTACCCCAGTACCCTCCCAAATGGGTCACTGAACGTGGTCTTATACTCTTAAGTGATAAATGATCATATTTTCTGGCATTTTTAAAAGGCAAGCTCAATATTTCAAGGTACTAGAAATGTATAATGAATTATTAGTTTTAAATATAAAGTTCAGTGACTTTTTTTTTTAATATTAGTAGAACTTCTAATAAAAAAAGGTACTTACAAATGCCTGACATGAAAATATTCAATAGTGGAAAAATGTTTTTTGGTAAGCCAGTATGTCATACGCTTTGTTAGAAGAGTGTTTAGGTTGTAAAGTCAAGTGTAGAGAAAACAGAAAATACATAGGCAATCTTAATTCTGGCATTTTTTCTGATTGTTCATCTACATCCTGACAGGGATATTAAATTACATGATTGCAAAGCTACATTTTTCTCTGAGACATCTACGCCTTTAACATATACAATAGACACTGCTGAATAGGAGCTTTATGAAATGTTTCTTTTTATCTGAATTGCTCAGTGTGTACCACTGAGTTATTTGCTGCACACCATTCTGTCCAGCATTGAATGCGTGATTATCGACTTCCTCAAGTACCTTTCTATAGTGCTGCCATAACAGGGTAGTTTATTAATCCTTTGATTAATCACTGTTTAACGTATTTTCACTATTTAACACAAGGAGACAAAAAATGATGAAATGCAAGGTAAGTGAGATCACTAATTTTACCAATGCGATCTGAGATGCCTTACACCTGATACATTACAGAATACTTTGCACTTCTTGTAGTGAAAACAGATGCGTAGCTGACTCCTTCTGCGGTTCTGAACTCTCAGCCCTCTTATTAATCAGATTCTGTGATCTCAGAAAATCTCGATTTTCAGAAACTAAGAGCCAGACAGTCAGGAAGGAAAAGTTCAGGGTGATCTTTTCAGCATCATATAGGCTGTGGTCAGAACTGAGCAGACTCCAATACTTGAGGACAACATTTTTTAACCATAAGACCATGTTTTTGCCTTTCCTTGTGCACTGCCTATCTTTCAGCTCCTGCTGTAATTGAGAGAGGATCTTAAAGATGGCAATCTCACCTGCATAGACGCTGTGGTCACAGACTGTTGGCCTCCTGATACTCTGAATGAAATGGCTTCTTGTCGATGAACATCTAAGAGTCGAAAACTAGTGAGGTTCTGAAGTAAAGTTATGGAGGGATTCCTGAGTGTTGAGCTGCTTTTCTTCCCCCTCCAATTTAAATAAAATTATTGGAAACTTCAAAATTCTTGGAAAGGTGGTTGTAAAGCTGCACTTAGAAACGTATTGATTGTCTGAGACAGTGGCAAGACTAAAATCCTTGGACACATCAGGCAGTCAGCTGCTATTTGTTTGTTATGTGGCCCAGTGTCTGCCGTGAGCTTTATAACTGAGCTGCTTTATTCCCCAAACTTTTCTGCCTGATCCTGATTCCACAGTGATAATTTGCAATATTCCTTTCTGAGAGGCAATAAAAAGCACAGGTGGGAGAAAATTTACTGCTTTCACTCCTGGGTAGTGGGGCTGGTGCCTGCACACAGGCAGAAAGACTTGGAAAGCTCTGCTGGGGATGGACGTGCAACTCGGGAGAACAAGACACTGTCCAACTGGCCCAAGAGAGTAAGTGGGTGGAGCATGGTTCTTATTGTCTGCTATACAGCCAAAATTTCTACTCAGTCTGCGTAGGCAGATTTTTTGAAGCTCATAAGTTGGCTGAATTTGTGGATGTTTTCACAAGAACAACACATTATTGATGCTATGGCAACTGCTATGCCATGTTTCCAAACCCTGATATGAGTCATGGAGAGAGCTGTAGTCTCCACCAAGCAGCTGTAAAAGGTGTTTTTTATTTAAAAAAAACAAGGGAAGGGAAGGAATGGGGGAAACAATGTATTCATCCTCTCACCCCTGAGGAAGAGCAGAATTGTTTTAGGTCAACCTTTGCCAAAAACTTCAGCCTTAGTCAGAGCTATTTGCTAAAATTTCAGCCCACACCATTACAGTTTGTGGAAGCTGTGGACTCCTGGAAAGATGGTCTTCTAATAGGAAGTCTGAGACAGCCTCATTTAAGAGCATTGTCTTCTGCAGACAGTGCATTCTTTACTGTAAATGATAATCTTCTGGTGGTGAGAATGTCCTGTTCATTACATCTGTAGTACCTCCTAACTCCTTTAGAAATATGTATTTTGATTTACTCCAGTTTTTACTAGTTCTGCTCCACATGCAAATTTGATTTTCTCTGATATCATCAAAAGCTTTTTTATGTTTGGATTTTTTTTTTTTTAAATAGCAGCTTGAAATCTGAAGATGACTTCTGTATTGTTTGAGGCTAGTGCTGGAGCAAGTGTAAGATGATAAGCTCCCCCAAAATGCTTGTAGTAATACAAAAAAATGCTGGTTTTCAAAATTAAAGACTACCCATCTTTTTTTTGCTTGATACTGACAGTGTACTTTACTTCCAAAAATATTTAACTGGAAATCTTCCTATTCCTTATTTTCACAGTTGTATTCTTAGTATTTCGAGTAATAGAATTTTCTTGTTGGTCAAGTTAATATAGTTCTTGCTTACTGGTCTCTAGAAGGTGGTCTTTCTGTCCAGCTACTAGGGAATAAGGACATTATTGTTAAAGATATTATTACTGTGACATGGCTTTCAAGTAGAGAAATTAAGAATTTCTGCATGTAAATAGGTCTTTAGGAAAAGTGATATAATACCCTTCTTAAACCTAGTGCTAGAGGAAAAGGCCTGGCTTCTAGTTTATTTGCTTATATTCAGGGAAGTGGAAGAGGATGTAAAGTGATGATCTGTACTAGAATAAAACAGCTGCAGAGAAACTCTAAGTGAAAGAATTGAACCTTAGAAGTTTTCCTAGCAGATCTCTTATTCTACCCCATTATGTTGTTCATCCTGAATGGATGAGTAAAACACAGTGACCAAGCCCATCACCATCTGTGCAGAAAACAAAGTGGTTTAAATCATGTCTGTAAACATATTTGAATTGTGGAAGAGTGAGTGGTCAGATTCGATTATGCTAAAGCTCTTCTTTATTTAAGGCCTGACCAGTGCTTTTAATTTGCTTAAAACTGACATCTTCTATGTAATGAGTGCATTGTCACTCAGGACCCTATCTGAGAAAATGCTTGAGCATATGCTTAACTTACAGCCTGCGAGTGAGCCTGTTCATTTAACATAAACAACAGAGTGTAGGTAAGAGTCACTTCCAGGTCTGACCCTATGGCATCACGACCGGTTACCTGCAATGAATATGAGTTAGGGAGGTGTCTGAGGTTTATTGCTTTCACAAGTCTTTGCTAGGAGCTTTCAATGGTGGGCTGTGGCAGTTTATTAAGAGTTACATGTTTGGAGAGAACCCAACCAAAGTTTGTAGGCTTCCCAAAGAATTTTATGATTCAAATATTGTGTTAGTTTTTCTGTACTTGAAGCCTCTGAATGAAACCTCAGCTTCTCAAAACATTTATAAATTAGTAATTCTAAGAGGAAGTATTATGTATTGTGATATATTTTCATATATGTGGTAACTTTTTGTTTGTAAGGCTCATAAAACTTTTTATGATTAAAAGACTGGACACTGCACCAGTGAAGGCAATGTTGTCTTGTATTTTGCTTTTGTATACCAAGGCCATTTGGTAGACTATTTTTCTCATAACCATTGAGACGCTTAAGTGAAGATGAAGATGTATGTAAATACTAGGATGTGCATACATTTTTACTACTGTTATGATTCTCTTTAAGAGTTGCTGAGTTCTGAAACATAAGCAGTCAGGAGGCACTAAGTGGATAAAACTGTACTTACCCATCAGGAAGAGCTTTCCGGCAAAGGTCTGTAGAATAGAATTTTTTTTCATTATTTCTTACTGTTGTAAAAGTCTCTTTAACCTACATTTCTGCAGACTGCAATAAGGAAGTCGACAATTTTCCCATATGTTTCTGTAGTTTGTTTAGAACATTTGCAGGATTATTGGCAAACTTAATACGATTCTATCCTTTCCCTTATTTTAATTATTGCTAAGCTTTTCTGCCTCTCTGTGCATTCTTATTTTATGTTATATCCAGTGTGAGCAGAAATTGTCCTTATATTCATCCTTATGGTGACCAGCTAATCACTTCTCTTTGTCCTACTCTTCCAGTCCAATAAAACACTCCTTCCCAGTGCTGGGGATGTTTAACTTTTAGATTAGGGTAAAAAATGACCTTCTGAAATCTCAGGCAAATTATACATGTTTAGTATCAATGTTTGTCAGATACACATTGAGTATAGTCATCTGTTTTTCCTATTCTGTGTCTCAATTACTTCTGATTGCACCTCACTAATTTTGTTTCTTTTTTAGTCTGCCAGTAAATAACATCATGTATTTTCAAGCATTTTGATTTTTTATGGTATATTCTTGTGTTGAAAGCATTTGAAAAAGATGGGAAAAGAAGACATTACAGAAAGAAAAACATGGATGAAGGAACTGGAAGAAGGAAAGAAGAGAAAGCAGAGAAGTCTTTTTGTTGATCTCCCACATAGATGTGGTTTATAATTAGAAGTCAGAGCTCCACATGGAAGGAATCTGTTTGTTCCTTCATTACATTATATAAACACTGTGATATATTTTGCCAGGGCAGTGTACAAACTCTAAAGTATACTAGTGAAGTTTTTATTAGGTATCAATGCACCTGGATTTTGACTTGAATGCCAAAATGACATAGAATATTTTGGTTGTGATGATCCAAAACATGCAGGTGGGCAGATATTTCTAGTCTGAGTCTCAGATAACACGACAAAATCAAAAGGCCTGAGCGCTCAAAGAGCAGAGCATTTACAGAGTGAATTGGCAAAAATGCAGAAGTGAATGCTTATGTTTTGATAAGTGTTTATGAATGAACACTTTTGTAAACAAAACAAAGCAAATGGGAAAAACAGTTTGGAAAAGCAAATTGGAAAAAGATATATAAGGTTTTCCTTCATGTGGTTTAGTGTATTCACTAGTTACCTTGCTGGCCTCTTGCAGGAGGAACCAGTCAAAAGAAGATTCCTTGCCTATATATACTCAACATATGGTAATGTGATTGTTCCTCATTTTGCAATAAAGCTTTGTAAAGAAATGGGACTTAAAATTCCAGATCCCATTGATCTGCCATTTCCTTAATGCTAAAGGTAGACTGATTGGGAACTACCAATATATATATTCAATAAACAGTGTAGGAAATTGCAGTTTCTCCTGCTTATGGAAGCTTAGACTTAGTCTAAAGGCCACCTGAGTTCATTATGTATTGTTTTATCTCTCAAAGCGTTTATCCTGGGAATTCCAGGAAGTCATTTATCTCATTGAATCATTTATCTCATGACACAACAGCCTTTGGTCAACAGTTTGTATTCTTTGTATGAGAAGTAGATAATGGCCTGTACTAAGAAAATTGTCCTGGGAGTATGGGTTGTAAATACCTCCCAGGAAGTCTGGCAAATACTTCAGTATTTAGCATGAGTATTTGAGATAACTTCATTGAGGGCAGCTCATGTATGGCCTTGTGCATGGCAGTGACAGTGGTGTAGATACTGTGCCAATGCACATAAAGTTTGTGTAGATGTCTGCCAGTATAAATTCCACTAATTTCACTAGTGACTACATTTCTGTAATGTGGAAGAGTGTGGTGGAGAAAATTGTCCACAGCACACTAGCAATTCCATCACTTGAATGTTAATCAAGGACAGTTTAAACTTTGTCATTGTAAACAGTATTTAATAATGCTGATGTTATCAGATTGCTGCTTAATTCCTCATTTATTACCTTAGACATTATCCTAGTACTGGCTGAATAAATACATGCCCTTCCTTTGAAAGCTTTTGTAGAAGAGTTGAGGAATTTTCTTATATTTCAGTGTTTCTGTCTGTAGTTACCGACTATCATTCTTTAAAGAGCTTGTTGAGGCCACATTCGTACCATCCACATAAGTGAAAAAATATAGCTGAAGTTTGAAGTTCAGAAACATGGACTCTTTTGATGTCCATGTTTACTTGTTCTACTTGGAGAATCCCTTGAGAATTACTTTCCAGGAGATTGATGCCTATTGCTCAGTCTCAGCTGAATAAATACTGTTGGCACAGGCAGGGGAAGCAAATGCTGTGTGTTACGCTGTACTATCCCTTCCCTCTTCCTCCAAGTCTGTGTGTTAAAAACAGCAACCCTGGAGAGGCATGGTCAGGATCTGGACATGGGGATCCATGATTTATTTAGCTTAATTTCCACTTACTTGATGCTTTCTGTTGCTTGACAATCCTCAAAAGCCTAAAGGCAACAAGAGTTAGGATTTGAATGGAGTTTGGACTGCAAGAATCTGGATCATGAGATATTAGGAGCTGAAGTATGACCACTAGTGTGTTTCCTGGAGATACTGATTTAAATAATCAGGGAGGACAAGAGCTTTTATTAATTACTTTAGAGGCTTCTTCTCCCAAGTGCCAGGGGACAGGACGAGAGGGAATGGCCTCAAGCTCTGCCAGGGGAGATTTAGGCTTGAGATTAGGAAAAAATTCTTCACAGAGAGGGTGGTTAGGCATTGGAACAGTCTGCCAAGGGAGGTGGTTGAGTCGCCGTCCCTGGAGGTGTTTAAGGTTAGGGTGGATGAGGTACTTAGGAGAATGATTTAGGGATTGGTGGGAATGGTTGGACTCAATGATCCAGTGGGTCTCTTCCAACCTGGTTATTCTGTGATTCTGTGATAAAATACTCAAATAAGAATATAATATTAGCACCTTGCAGCATCTTGTGAATTTAGATTGGAGTGGCTAGCTTAGAAGTGACAAGGTCTGTGTTCCTTCAGACTTGGTGATCCCAAAGGTGTGTGAACACAGTCTATTGCTTCTCAGATCCTTGCCACTATGTTCCTAATGAAACTCTTAAATGAATTAATTCATTGGAAGCCACCTCTGAAAAACAGTAAATGTTCTTGAGAATCCAACACTAAGACTCCAAGAGTGGGAGAAAGCTTTGTTATGGTTTCATTGGGAAGTGGGAACAGAACTGTGTTTTACATTGAAACTCCATTTTAATGCTCTGCAGAACAAGTGAGCTAAGGAATGGTGTTTCTAGGTAGTAGCATTCTTAAATAAAATACAGCAATATTTTTTGATATCTTTGTAATCTGTCTAGTACCTTCACATGGATTTGGATGGGATAATGAATAGTATCCTATATCTAACCCTTAAGCAATGATGTGATGTTATGTAATGTGTTATTTTGTTGGCAGCTCTAAATCTTTTCTCTTCTGACAAGAAATTTCGCAGACTGTATTCCCACAAGAATTATGTTTTAATATGTATCTCCCTGCTCCTTTTTTTCTTCTGTTCAAAGAAAATGTCAACTCTGTTTACAATTGCCCAGGAAGCATTTGTAAAAGGTTAAGTGATACTACAAATATTCCTTAATTGAGTTTAGATGGATTCCACACATTTTTACACTGGCATCAAAGAAAACATCTTTCCAAAGATAAGCAGCTTCTTCTCATATTTCAAAAAATCATCGCATATTTTCATCAAGCTTTCAGGAATGAATGCTACTGGACTGCAGTGTTGTCATAATAAAAAAAGAAAGGTGCACACAGAGATGCTGTGATCCAAAGGTGACAAGTTGTGAACAAGTAGCATGTGAAGATCTCTTCCGAGCTGACAGCATTTGTCTCCATCACTTATTGCTCTTGTAGTGGTTCAAATACGCCTGATCATCTTCCATATGATTATCCTGGCAGGAGCAGGTGAAAGCAGTCATGACACTTTGAGTCAAAGTAAAGCACAAGGCAGGCTGAAGGAACCTTTCATTAGCAGCTGATACTCAGTTGACAGTGAGTCATGTGAGGAAGTTGGAGTCAAAACAGTTTTCCATTTCCCTTCTTTGTAAGAGAGGCTTGGTCAGGGTTCTGTGAGTGTAGCACACTTCTAAGTCTTGACTTGTGCATTAGCACATCTGGTACTCAGTTTTACCACTTCAAGAGACAAATAAGTATAAAAGGAGGCCTTCTGTTCTTTTTGTACCATTTGTTTGCTTGCATCAAAATATTTTGATTATGTGACATACTTATTCTTTCACTTGGATTTAATTTTTAAAAACAACTTTGGAATACATCTATTCCTGTGACAAACCCACTGCAATTGTCTGCATGCAATTTTAAATCACTCCAGGTTCAAGCAGCCCAAACTAAAATCCAAACTAAACCTTCCCAACAAGATACTGATTATATTAAATCAATTTTTTTCCCTTTATCAATTCTTTGACAGATTGATTTGAATTTCTACTAATGTGTTTCTTTTTCATTAACATTCACCAAATGATTCATGGCAATAAAGTTTCATTTTGGCTTCTTCTGGGCTATTTCCCTGCTATGTCTGTGCTTTTCACTGTATACTTTGGAACTGGTTACCTAGCACACATGATACTGGTTTTGCTTTCTGAATAGAATACCTAGAGCTGTTGATGCACATTGCAAGGTGTTCACATCAAGTGTGAGTCTGAAATACTCTCCATTCATGTAAATGAACATGAGTTCAGATGAATGTGCATGAATGATGAATAAAGAGATTAGAAATCTAGTTAATACGAATAGATTTTGGGATATGAATACTTCTTTTTTTTTCTCTGTTTAATGATGTCTAGTGTTAAATATTTTAATTCTTATTGAAGAATAAGATTAAAATTCTTGTTAGCACTGAAGCAGATGAGGTCATGCCAGTAACTCCTGTGGGTTTGTGGTTTCACTGTATGTTTCATTTAAAAGCTCTTGAAACTTCTTGTGGGTTTTTTTGGGTTTTTTTTGTCTGGTTTTGGTTTTGTTTTGATTTTATTTTTTCCCAATCCCCTTTAAGCAGCGTGTCCATAATGCAAATGAGAATCAGGCCAGTGGTGTATTAGTTTTTCATATCTCTAACATCTGTGTCTCTTTGCAGCACACATCTATTGTCTTAGTCTCATAATTTCATGGACCTTCCATTTCTTGTACCTAATATGTCACTGTTTGTGTCTTCTAGTTTGTCTTCATCTCCTCATCACCTCTGATCTTTACCATATTATTTGACTCTAAACTTTTAATGACATAACCTACCTTAATCAGATGGTTGGGTTTAGCTGGCTGCTAATGTAAGCTGTTGACAGTTGTTATCCTATACACATTTGAGAAAAAAATGCCTTCTGTATTATAGCACTCTAAATTTTACTTCCCTATTTTACCAATCATTAATATTTTGTCACTATTATAACCTTCTAAAATTCTCTCCTCTCCTACAAGGTAATGTGTTTTATAAACATAATAGATGCTAATGCAGGCTGTAATTATAATTTTTGCACATCTTCCTAGCACTTTTGTCAATGAACTCTTCAGTTGTTCTCTACTTAGCCATGAGTTGTCAAGAGTGAGGTAAGATTGAACCCTTTTGGTACACTGCAAGACATGAAGGTGACTGGAGAAGCTGAGCTGTGAAAGAGAGCAGAGAGGGTAGAAATGGCAACCAAAATAATAGTTTGAACGATTAGTTGTATCACATTTATGCAGTTGTATCAAAATTGCATTAGCTCCTCACCTGAAAAAAAGATAATGAGATATTAAAGGAAAAGTCTGCCCAACTAGATCCTACAGGACCTTTTCTGCTTTTTTGTATTCAGACCAGGAATTCATATGAATAACTGACATTTTTTGCAATACCTTCTCACGTTTTCCTGCAATACCTTCTCAAGTTTTCCTGCAACTGACCTGCCATGAATAAATGATGTATGAAAGTAATTTATGTGTTAAATGTATTAAAACCTATTATTTATGATTTAATTAAAATTTATTATTTTTATATTTAAATATATTAAAAGTTTAATTATTTATAAAATTGTAGAAGGATTCCATACTTTATTCTGGATCCCTTGGCATAATCTTCTTCAATAAACATATGAATGTAGATGTTGCTTCCAGTATTAATAAGCATTTACAGTGATCATAATTAACTAATATGTTCTCCTACAAGCAGGACCCTCAACAAAGTATTCCTTTAGAGGCAAAATCATCTGGAGATGAAAGGCTTCTGCAGCTCTGCTGCTCTTGTTCTTCGTTTGTAAACTTGGGTTCACAGGGAATATCTGATTAAGAGCCCTGATACCTCAAAGTTTATTATTATCTTTGTCATCCATTTTTACTGCCTTTGTTCACTGCACTTGCAAATATCCCCCCTAGGTCCTGACAAACTGCTTCAGCAAAAATAAGCATGCAAGGAGGAGTAATTTTGGGGTTTTTTTTGCTAAAATAATCATAGAGTCATAGAGTCATAGAGTCATAGAGTCATAGAGTCATAGAGTCATAGAGTCATAGAGTCATAGAGTCATAGAGTCATAGCATGGTTTGGGTTGGAAGGGACATTAAAGACCATCTGGTTCCCCTCCTATTTTGCCATGTACAGGGTCACCTCTCACTAGACCAGGATACTCAAAGCCCCATCCAACCTGACCTTGGAATAACGATGAGCTGCATTGTTGACTTCTTATTGTTTTTTATTGATGAACCTGTGTTCTAATCTATCTTACATTTCTTGATTGTAGTGTGATGCTCAGGTCAGATGTTGTATATTAAAAATACAGCATTTACCTTGTAGGTGATATCTGGTTCTGATGCAATGGGTGTGAATAAATGAATACTCTTTCCTCTTATTGCTATCAGTGTTCTCTTGATTCTGATCTACTTTCTGACTGCACTGGCAATAGTCTTGAATGCAATGGAAAGCTTCTTAACAATAGGAATAATTTGTGAGACACATTTTGTGAGGATACTTTGAATATGAAATGAATTTTGACACAAGATGGTGCACACTGAAAGTGGAAACTTGAAATTTTAACTCATACTATCCCTCCACATGCCTAATTCTCTATTATATATCACAAGGTTTGAGAATATTTTTCTTTGTTTGACAAGGTCATATTAGAGAGCAACTCAGTCTTTGATCCATAAAATGTCCATATTTACCCTCAATGTTAAATGAAGAAAGAATATAAAGCCAAAAGGCAAACAAACATACATCAGTAAAACTTAAAAACACCGTAAAAATTGAAGAAGTGGTGATCTTTTCATAGAATCATCTTTTTTCATTCCCACAATAGATTTATTGGTCATCTTGAGGGTGCGCCATTTCAGAAGAAACTGAAGCAATACATAGCAAAATGTATCACAGATTTGAGGCATCTTGGTTGTAAGAGGAATTTTCATTACGGTAACACTCCCTGCAGTGAAGAGGCCTGCCCATTGTCAGCTCTTCTTAAGTAACAGAAAAACATTACAGAGATAACATAGACACAGAAGATTCTTGAACTAGAAAATTTGTAGTAAAAAGATGTTTTCTTTCACCTTTGTCTACTCCTATGGCATATCCTTTTGCCTGCCTTGCAGAAGTGACCATTATCACTTAAAACACAATAAAGTATATACATCCTCTTCAAGTTGTCCCATTTCTCAATGTGATATCCAGCACTTCACTGCCACCAGGAGAGGTCATGTTTGGGAAATGCTCAGTTGCTCGATGCCCTTCGGATGATTACTTACTGTTGAATCCTTGAAGTTAACCAAGTCTATTTTCCTTCATTGAGGTTGACTCCAAGGAATTTTTCTGGAAAGGAGGGAGCCCGATGCTTTTGTTGCAGTTCATATACATGAACATGTGAAGAGAGATCAGGCAGAAGATTTAAATGCCACCATTTGCAGAGTCTGAAATTGCAAATCCCTACAAAGTAAGGCTAATTATGTCTGTCTGACTGTGCATATTCTGTCTTATTCCAAGAACACAAGTTATGTGGGGGCTTAGTGAATGCCTCCTTTATCAGCTATCTAGCATCAAGTAACTGAGCAAAATACCCAACTTCTGTGATTCATTGGAGTTGTTTATGTTTTTCCAGCTGGAGTAAGCATTCCGTGGCTCTAGGAAAGGAGGGAGAGAAGTACACCACACCTCCAAATCCCATTTACTTTCTCCTTTCCCACAGAAGAGGATCACTTTGTTGAGAGACAAGGTGGTTAGAAGTTAATTGCAATTTAATTACCCTCTGTGTACATCTTTGCACCTGAAGGAAAAGTCACTCTCTCAGTTACTATCTTCATGTTTTCAAATATATCCTAGTGAGGGTTTCAAAACAGGTCTGTAAAATTGTGCACTCCTTGCATATACAGTCACGTGGGTCCCCCTGCCTTGCTGTCACAAATGTCATGGGGCAGCATAGTTTGTTTTGGGGAAAGATGTTTTGTCTGATCCGTAAGGTTTCTGAAACCTGGATGGATATTTTCATCAATCATTTAACACAATACTAATGAAAATATGACTAGTCCTATTTATTATTCCCAAGATACTGAAACACAGGATGAGGTCTTCTTTCCTCCAGATGCTATACAAACATGAAATAAATAGAAAGTCTCCCTCCAAAAATACTCAACCTCTCTCTTAAGGGGCAAATTTTCAGATAAACCTCTGAAAATCTAACCTATTCTATGGCCATGGTCTTCTTTAAAAATAATACATCTATTAGGACAATAATGACTGCCCTATAGCAGGTTTTTATTGTGTCATTAACTTGAAAATACTTTATTGTAATATGATTTTTATAATTATAATTAAAGATTGGCTTGATTTTACAGGATTGAATATACCTGGGTTTTACAGAAGTCTCTACAGTCAAGTTACAATATTTTTCTGAATTCAATAGCACATGTGTCATTATAAGGTTGTATTTTACTCAAAATACCTGGTACAGAGGTGGGGTGAAAATAAGTGGAACAAAGTAAATGTTAGAATCAACATTTTCTGGGAAAGATTGATGTGTAGCAGAAGAATGTGTTTCAGGAATCAAGTACTGCTTTTTTTTTTTGTTGTTTTCATTGCAGAATATTTTAAATTCTTGTGTGAAAAGGCCTATCTAAATGCTTAGTATTGGCTTGTTCCCATTTCATCTACCAGCTCCTTGTTTAACCAGGGACGAATAGTCACTTATCTTTTGTATGGCTGAGTTTACTTGTGATTGTATTCACTATGAGTATTTTGTCAGAGGTGTCTTTACAATCCATTTCTTTTTGAATCTGAAGATAAACATCTTTAATAACTGTCTAATCCTGAAGCAACACTGACATATGAAGTAAAACAGTACAATTTTTGTAGACTTTTCTATTAAAAATACTAATCCTTCAATATGTCTTGCAGACATATATTTTCTCCTTCTTATTTAAAGAAGGGGAAAGATGTACTTGATTTTTTGAAATACAGGAACAAGTGATGGTAACACAATTGGTGTACCTACAAACAGTACTCTGCAAGCCTCTGAAGCCTTTGGACAGCCCATTTTAACCTGAAAAACGTAAAAGTTAACCTTGGACACCCTATGGGATGTTTTGGTACCACCTGTGCAAAGTTCTGAGGGATAGTGACAAGAATAACACTTTGTACTTAGAATGCCTTTTCACTAGAACAGCTCTTAGAACTGCACTTTACAGATGGGGAAATTGAAATGCAGAGTAAAGGTGAGTTTCCAGTGCAATGAGGCACGAAAGCTTATCTTTATTATGAATGATTGTTCTTCAGCTTAAAATTCAGCACATGCTCACGTTATGCTGGTCTGGGGCCGAATCTCTTGTTTAAGGCCATACAGCAAACAGTTCCAGCATAAACACTATGGAATCTATTGATTCTCTGCTCATATTCTTGACCCTGGATAACATCAACAGCAGAAATAAGAAATGGCTTTCATTAGAAAAGAATAAACCTAACCATCAGGTGGTTAGCACTTTTACAGAGTAGAACATTTTCCATCCTTATTAGCATGAGAGAAACCAAATGACAGTAATGGTCATGGAAGAGGATATACTATGAGAAAAAAAATGCAGTTAAGTGCATTCCACGTGCAGTTCAAGGCTGCATGTACATTGAAGAAAGATTATTGAGCTCTCCTTAGAAAAGTTTTTCATAATAGTGTGACACTGAGAGATGATGCAGTTATTATGCTCTTTGATATTCTAATTCTAACTAAAGTTTTGTGCATGCATTTAGATGAAATAAGTATGTGCATTCACCATAGAATTCCTGAATAGCGACTGTTTTGTTACAAAAAAGGGTATTATGTTCAACAGACACTTCAGCAATAGCATCTTTTTCTGCTTATATAAAGAAGAGCTAAATTGTTCAGTGCAATTTGTTTGGACAGTTAAGATATTTTATTGATATCGAGTTGCCCCAAAGTCCGGCTTTGGTCTTTGGAAGGGGCCAAATGGTTTCTGGAGTTCTGGTTGTTTGTTTTTTGTTTTTTTTTTGTTTTTATTTTATTTTGACAGGATTAAAGAAGGTAAAAGACTATTTGTGTTAAACAGATTAAGCTGTTGGTAAACATGTCCCCTTTAAATTAAGTGGTGGTGAAGACAAAGAAAGTGCTGTGTTGTTGTCAGATGGATTTGTCTTAAGTCAAATGGTCAAACAAGTTAAACATCAGTCCTCTTTAAATTCCTAATGGCTGTGCAGATTAAATCTCAAAAGGTCTGTAAAATGAGTAAAAAATTAAATTGCCTTACTTCTTCCCTTTGTTTACTTTGGCTAAAGCATTTTTCTTCTTCCTTTTCTTTTTTCTTCTCTTTTTTTCTTCTCATCCAGCTTTAGAGAACTTTGTTTTCAAACGGCATTAACATACAGACAAATATTAAACAAGAATTTCACTTCTCTGCAGTCTTGTCACTTGTGATGAATACATCCTTGCTCAGTAAGTGCTGGTGACGCATCATTGTGGCAGCTTCTGCCTCTCAACAGAAGGATAATTAATCTTGCTATCAACACTCCTAAACAAAGCTAGCTAGTTCAAAGTTTTATTCCATACAGCTACTTTGTGTGGGGTGGGATTCCTTCATTTGAAATGGCTGCCTGTGAATCATGGCCTTCCTGTGATTAGATTTTCTTTAATGCTGGGGATGTTGATCTGAATGGGAACAACAAAACGAGCAGGCATTGCACTGATCTGACCTGGCTCTTTTATGTCTTAATAAAGTGGGTGGGTGAAATTCAGAAAAGATACCAAGAACTAAGGTGGCCTCATAGGAGTGTGGAATTGACTTCAGCGTTTTGTCCTGTGGATTCTTCTTCCATCTGGCTGACTACAGCGGGAATTTGGGTGGCTTGGTTTCTGGCAGGAAGAGATCTGGGGTGAACATGTTACTTATACATCCCAGCTATGACTGTGCAAACACTGTCTATGCGCATCCAACAGCTGTCAGTATCAGAACTGTTAAAAGGGGGACAGACTCCTAGCTAGCTAAGCATTTCAGACTAAGTATTCACAACATTTTCCCCCATGAATTC
Organism: Clamator glandarius; assembly: GCA_033459285.1. Lineage (NCBI taxonomy): Eukaryota > Metazoa > Chordata > Aves > Cuculiformes > Cuculidae > Clamator > Clamator glandarius. The sequence goes on from JAUNZM010000162.1 coordinate 179,311, forward strand.
CAGCATTCCAGAAGCGCTGTGATGATGAAAATCAACCAACAGAGAATCTGTTTCATTTGGATTTTCATTCAGTTTATTGATGATAAAGAAATCCAACTTCATGCATATTAAAGAAGTGTTGATTGAAGGTCACAGAGGTGTTAGCTGTGGTGTCCTGGCTAAATTCCAGTTGGCTAATTACAATCTGCCTTCCTTGCAGTTTCATTATTTAGATCATTAGCTCTTTATATTTTGTTCCAAACTCTTAGTAGCATTTATTTTTTGTTAAAAAGCTTTCAGTGTTGATCATGTTGGTTCATCAGGAGGCAAAGGGTGAAGCCAACTTTCTGTCTCTTTGAATGTAATATCAATGACATAGGTATGGGATTTAAGTGCCAGTACATCTAGCTCCAGTAAAAAGCAACTGAGGCATGTTTTACAATGTCATGTCACACTCTGTGACTGTCATTTGCTCTACTAGAATCAGACAGCTCACATATGGAAAGGTGTGTCTTTTTGCTATTTTCTTCCAATTACCTGAACATGTTTTTTGACATGTTTCCCCCTACTCTTTAATTTTTGAATTGCATGCTACTGACTCCTTCTTGCTTTATACTTTCTAACCTCGGGGCAAGCATCCCTTTTTTTGTAAAGGATCCCAAGCAGGTCAGATGGGTAATCCATTTTTGTTTCTACTCTCATACCAGTTGCTTTTTCAAAGGTGAGCAAGCTATCTGTGGCCCTTCTAAAGGGATCATACTGGGAAACACATAGGAATATATTCTATGTTTGATGGTGCAGAATACAATTGCCCTTGACTCCAAACCTCTGCTTGGTCAGGCCTCTCAAAGCTCTCTGTGGGAGAAAGATGGGTTCTGTACTTGGTTCTGAACTCAAGCAATCATGGTGCAACATGCAGAGCTGCAGAGCTGATCTATAAACTTGGGCGGCATTTGGAACTTGCATTATTGTTTACAAACTTAATAGGAATCACACGCTAATGGTGTTGCCTATTAGTAGCAGACTGAGATCAAACTTGGCTGAGGTCTGTACTGACTTTATCTTACACTCCAGTCATGACTTTTGGTTGCTGAAGGCCCAGTAAGAACACTCGTCAAGGAGAAACAGTGAAGAAGGTATCTAGAAATGGTTCAAACACAGTTGAAATTATTGGCTCTAGAGATTAGATCCATGCTCTTAACTGAAAAACAGAAGAAAAAATGATTTATCAATTATTCAAGATGTTTTCTTTGTACAAAACACTGAGGTTTTTTGTAAGTATATGTGTTTCTATATAGGGTTTTTATTGAACGATTACATGTAATTAGAAACCAAAGGTAAATGCCGCATCAGTGAGTCTGGAAAGCTGTGGAGGAGCTGAGTGGTGTCTGTAGCTTTCTGAGCACTGTCAGTTCCATCTGTCTAAGGATGATTAGCTCTTTACTCACGCTTACTTCAGATTGTTTCCAACTAATGATGATTTACCATTTTGCTAAACGCTAAAGCAGCATTTTTTTGACAGAGGGCGAAGTGCAGTCTTAGAGAAAAGTAGGTAAAGATTTGCTACAAAGGTCCTGTCAAAATACTTGTAAAATATATGGTCATAGTGATAAAAAATTTATTAATAAGCTTATTAATACCCAGGGATTTTTTTTTTGTGCATATGTCTAGAGGTTCAGTAAAAACATCAGTGTTTAAGATGCTATCCACACAGGCTTATGCCTGGGAAAGCAATCCCATTACATTGGACCTCATAAATATTTCATGAGGTCCAATTTAAAATTAATCCTGGCACGAAGCCAAACCAGGCAGTATATTTGCTACTGTATTAAAAAGAAGCAGCAGATGAGGTATTTTTTCACAATAATAATCTGACTGGATCTTTGCACAATCTTGACAATATTTTTAATAATACAGCTGTTAGTTTTGGCAGGAAGAAATGCACTTCTTTCATCACCTGTTCATGCAAGAACTATACTGTAGCTACCACATTTAAAATGTCATCATTATAAAAAATGATTTTTTTATTCCTGGTGATGAAATATTTTTTTTTTTCTGGAAGAAAATTCACCTTGTTACTTGAAAGGAAATAAATAGATCTGTAACTTAACAGTGAGAATGTAGGTTTCTTTGGGAAAGGGCTATGAAGCAGACAGTTTTCAAAAGGGATTTAGGCAAATAGGAAGTTTTTAATGCAATTTGGGTCTGAAGTACCTAAGTCAACCAGGAAATAAAGTTTAGGTTTTTAAGTTGCTTTGATAGGGTTGTGAACTTTACTTCTGGTCACTTTATTAGTGGACAAATTGGAAGAATTGCGCTTTGACAGCAGTTGAGGCTCAGTAAAAATATATCCATAGGTATAACTGAAATCTTCTAGGAAAGCTTTTATATATTTTTCAGAGACTAACTGTCCTGATTTAATGCCTCTTTGAGTCAATCAGGGTTTTAATCGCTGGATACAGAATCAGAATGCATAAGACACAGACACAGGCAGAGAAAGGGCAACTCATTTACTTTGCTCATTTAGGAGATCAGATGGTTCAGGGGACTGCCTGATGGGAAAAGAACTCAGGCTGCAGAAAAATCATTGCAAAAAAGAAAGTCTCGTACTCCTGGCAATAAGTATCAGATGAGGTCTCTAAATAATTGCTCATTTTGACAAGAACATTAAGGGACTCTTTTCCATCTTTCACATATTGCTTGTTCTAATCTCTGACCAGATTCCAGGCTCAAGATTTTCCCTTATATATTTGGAAAACACTTAAAACTGTGTATGTGAGCAAAGGGAATAAATAATAAATACAATAACAATATAAGAGCTTGAGTAAGAGTTGGTGTTGTATAGCTTTAAAACTGGTTTGAGGACGAAGAAGAAAGCCTTTTATGCTGGAATTATTTCTGGGAGACACTAGTAAGGAACAAGATTACAGGGTGTTTAGAGATGTGTGTTTCAATAAGGAGCAATCACCATTCATATGCATACGTTTCATTTAAATGCATTATATACACTAGCAGATTGTGAGGCAATCCTGAGACATTGAACATAATTTATTTGGATTTGAAGAAAGCCTTTTCTTTTGTGCCTTACAATGGGTTTGATTTACTAAGTCAGGAAGCAAATTCAAATGGACTTGCATTTAGCTGAGGAAAGGGGAAAAGCAATAATATCAACGTGAAAATGGACAAAGGTAACATGTAGGAAATGGCATGGGGTTCAGCTCACCTGACTTGTTGCCTGAAAATCTTATGAGTAACAGAATGAAGATGAAAGGAGAGATTTGTTCCTTCTGTATTAGATATTAATTGCATCTTCTTGTGAATGTGATGCTCTACACCATTTACTATGGATGGAGCCTAGAGACCTAGGTTGGATTAGGCACCTTGACAGAAATTGGAAGAGGTGAATCTCAAATCTTTTATTTTCTCTATATTTTAATTATCTCTTTTCTTGTTCACAACCAGTGTGAGACCTAAGGGTCCATTTAAGTCATCTGGATTCTTCTCTAGTAGGTTTTGGACTAGGCCCTTTAACCTTATTGATAGGAGGAGGAAATGAAATGTTCCCTGTCAAGGAAAGGTGACCTTGATCAAACACTACGTACATTGGCAATGGGTTATGCTGGGAAAGAGCGAACATCTCTGGCAGCCAGCAGGGATTCACTGAGGATGGGTCACCTCCAAGCTGATAGTAAGAGTCACAGCTCAGCATTGAGGTATATTGAATGCTTCAGTTACATGTAATAGTCTGCAAGATCAGCTTTTAGAAAAGTCTGTGAGATATGAATGTAAGAAACATGAAGGCTTGGTTCTTCCAAAGAGCATGGGAGAAGTGAAAGATGCAAACTTTTGATAAGAAGGTATTCCATTAGTTCAAGGAACTCTAGACATAAAATTATAATGGTTTAGCAAAATTTGTTCAGAGATTAAGTCTTGTTTAGCTTTCAATATACTTTCCAGAGTTACAGAATCACAGAACGATTGAGGATGGAAGGCACCTCTGGAGTCTGTCTAGTCCAACTCTTCCTGCTCAAAGCAGGGCCAGCTAGACCTAAACATTGGAATAATCTCCATATAATCCCAATAATAGAGTTAAACATTAGAATAATCTCCCCAGGGAACTGGTAGATTTCTCTATACTGGACACTTTTAAGGCTGAGCTTGACAGGGTGTTGGGCCATCTGATTTAAACTATATATCACCTAAAAAGGTTGGATCAGATGAAGCTTGAGATCCCTTCCAACCTGGCATTCTATGGTTCCAACCTGGTTCTATGATTCCAGATGAAGTTACTCACTGCAATGTCCAGTCAGGTTTGGAATATATTGAAGGATGGGGACTCCACAGACTCTCTGGGTAACCTGTTCCAGTGTTCAGTCACCCTTGCAATATAAAAGTTTTTTATTATGTTTAAAAGGAATTCCGTATATTTCAGTTTGTGCCCATTGTCTCTTGTCCTCTCCCTGGCTATCACTGAGAAGAAACTGGCTCTGTCTTATGTACACCAACTCATCAAATACTTACACACATTGATAAGGAACCCCCTGCACCACTTCTTCAGGCTGAACAATCACAGTCCTCCTTGTGTGACAGATGGTCCAATATCTTAATCATCTTTGTGGCCCTTTGCTGAACTTTCTCCTGTGTGTCCATGTCTCATGATGAGGACCCCAGCAGTACAGCTAGCACTCCATATCTGCCCTTACCAGTGCTGAGTGGAGAGGAAGAATCACTTTCCTTGGCTTGCTAGCAGTGTTCTCCTTGGTGCAGCTTAGGATGCTGTTGGCCTTTGCTGCAAGAGTGCCTCGAATATCTGCCCTATCAAGAAAGGCTGAGAGAGTTGGGATTATTCAGCTTGGAGAACAGAAAAGAAGACTCTGAGGAGACCTTATTGCAGGCTTTCAATAGTTATGGGGGCTTATAAGAAAGGTGGTGAAAACCTTTTTAGCAGGGTCCGCAGCAATACAACAAAGGGTAATGGTTTTAAACTAAAAGAAGAGAAGTCTAGACTAGATATTTGGCAGAATTTTTCTTTGCTGAGGGTGGTGAAACACTGGAACAGGTTGCCAAGAGAGGTGGTAGATGCCCCATCCCTGGAAACATTCAAGGTCAGGTTGGATGGGGCTCTGAGCAACCTGATCAAGTGGAAGATGTCCCTGCTCGCTGCAGCAGAGTTGGACCAGATATCTTCATGGTCCCTTCCAATCCAAACCGTTGTATGATTCTATGGGTCTATGATTGCTGGATCATGTTAAACTTCGTGTACACCAGAACTCTCCAGGTCCTTTTCAGCTGGCCAGCCAGGTTATAATGAGGTTATTCCACCCAAGAGACAGGACTTTGTGTTTCCCTCTGTACTTCCCTCGTTTGAAGTCCATGAAGGTCCTCTTTGCCCTTTTCTCCAGCATATGGAATTCCCTCTGAATGACAGCATGACTATCTAGGCTATTAAACACTTCTCTCAGTTCTGTATTACCTGTAAATATTCTGAGGGTGTGCTGTGTCCCATCTTCTAGTTAATTAATGAAGATGTTAAACAGTATTAGCCCAAGCATCTGTCCCTGGGGTATACCACTCGTGATTGGCCTCCAGCTGGACTTCATGTCAGTGATCACAATGGCCTGAGTCCAGCAGTTCTGCAAGTTTTCAGCTCATCTCACAGTTTACTTATCTAGCTTGTACTTCATCAGTTTCTCCATGAAGATGTAGTGGGAGACACCACTGAAAGCCATACTGGAGTCAGGATGAACATAATCCACTGCTCTCCTCCGTTGATTTCCTTTTACCCATCAAGCCAGTCATATCATGGTAGAAATCAATCAGGTCAGTTAGGCATTTCTTCTTCAGAAATGCATGCTGACTAATCCTAACCACTTTCTTAACCTTCATATATGTGGAAATTGTTTCCAGGATTATTTGATCCAACACATTCCCTATAATTGAAGTGAAACTTCAAATGATACAAAGCAAAATAAAACAATAATTATTCTGAATAATTACATTTTGACTTAAAAAATCAACTTCCAAAGGTAGATCCAGATTAAAGAAGAAATGAAATAATTGAGACTGAAGATTAGAGGGCAAAGGAGGATGTGTAAAAGCTGAAAATGCAGTAAGAGAGGTCAAGAACTGAGGTTCTGAGATTATTCTGGCAGGATCTTTGGCTTCCTTGGACTTGAGGTTATCTAGGCACTAAACGGCTGGCAACTACTAATGGAAGTTGCTGGCAAAGGGAACTTACCACACCAGGCCTTCTTCTTCACAATATTTTTAATCTACTAATTTTGAGGAAAATTGTTGTTTTTTTCAGAATAGTCTTATTCTGGGGGAAAATGCATTACCATGCATCAGTTCCTTGGAAAACAATAGCACAAATAGAAGCTTTTTATGGGGGAGGGTCAGTTTGTCATATGTACATCTTTATATGCTGGAGTACATGCAAGGCGACGGTAATGCTGTCGTTACAAGTTTTGTCATTGTTTTCAGCATTGTTCTCTGTCCAGTCTGGGTACTGTTCACAATATCTTTCTCTAGATACCAGATTTAAATACCCAGATACAATTGTATGTCTGCAGATAATCAGCTGCTTTCATCTGCTTTTTCCTGTTCCTTTCTTGCTCATATGCTCTCAACAGAAAATAGAAAATGACCCTGTTTTCCTGACCCAGGATTAATAAAGACCTTCCTCAGTTACAGCAAAGAATGGAGAGCTTGCAATGATTGAGAGTGAAAGCACGTGTTTTGTGAAAGAAACGATATATTGTATGGTGGTAAAAACATAACGCATTTAGAGATATAAGGAGGAAGAATTGCAGTCAGGAAGGTGACCTACTCAAAATGACAAAGCAGGTAGAAAGGCTGGAGTCTGCTAGTTAACTGGATGAATGTGCTTCACCAAATCTGCACAAAAGGTAAACGGAGCATCTCAAGCATAATGTTTCCAGTAGTGTTGCAGTAATAATGTTGTCACAAAAAGCATTATTAAAGCCTAGCATTGTTCAGCCTAGCAAACACCGTGCTGTTAATGTGTATGGCTGCTCTCTGTAAACATAGCAAGGGAGGAAAACCACTAGTACTATTGAAGCTAGAACATAATGCTGACATTAAAACAAATGAGTTTAGTCATCCATGAGTAAGGCTGGCAATAGGAATAACATTTGTAAGTATCGAAAAGTGCAGTTACAGTTTGGAAGCCACCTCCCATTATTTAATGTGGGGAGATAAAAATTTAAATAGCTTAATGATAGAGTGTGCTTGATTTATAAATAGTATGATGCAGTAGCGTATGATTGCTCACACCATGTCCGAAGAGCTTTCTTCTAGTTAACATACTGCTAAAGTCATAGGAGGTGGGATTCATTTGCCTAGACTTAGTTTTCTAGTGCCTTTTCTGATAATTTAGGATATCATGGCTGGCCTTCAACTGCCCCTCCTGAAAGGTGTATGTCTCTCAAATCCTGCATCACAGCTGATGGGTATCAGGTGGATGCTTCAGAGCCTCTATAGTATCTCAAATGGCATTAGATGAATGTGTCTGGGCTGTTGAATCAAGCCCTGAAAGTCAATAGAGGAGAAGTTAGGAAAGTTAAACTCAGTTTTGCTCCTCTCTGGTTTGTAGTGGCAGTGAAATATCAGCATGTTATGCTGATATACTGTACTCTTGCATCAGCTTATTAGCTTTGATATGTGTTCAAGATATTTTTTTACAAACTCATTAGAAGCGAAGGATTTGAAACTATACAGAGCATACAAACCTATACAGAGTTGGTGAGATATGTAAAGAAATACCTATTGCTGCTGCACGCTGAACTATTTTGTAGAGGGCAATATAGGAGAACTCAACAGAAAATTGTATATAATACAAACATTTTTCACTATCAGGAGTCCATGCTGAACCTTTGTCTTCTGCCACTCTTTCTTCAGTAACTAATGTTCTGTTAACACTTTAAATTTATGGGTAAACAGTGATGTCTACAGTATTACCTAAATATGTCAGCTTCCTGAGATGCCATTATATGTCTTTCATACTAGCCTTATGGTATAAGTATATTTTAGATCTTCAGTGCCAAATGTTTGTCTTAAATTAAGAAAACACAGGATTATTCCAAAGCCAACTGAAATGAATAAAACTAGTTAAATGCTATATTGATTTAGTAAGACTGAGAACAAACTATGCATATAGAAACAGAATTAATTAATTTTTCTTGACTGCAATGTAAATGGAGAAAATTCTCCAAGAAGATGTAGAGGTGCCCTTAGAAGTGGGACTGGATGATATTTAGCAAAACTCTGAAGTTGATATTAGATAAATTTGGCACTCTATGAAAGCAGAGCAGCATTCCATTCAAGTTGTCGTGCTCCCCTTTCAAAAGTAGACTTTCATCTCTTGCCCTCAGAAGGAAAGGGTGTGATTTTGGCAACCAGGTGTTTCTGACCATATGCCAATATTATTAATATCAACAGATTAATGATATTGTTAGAAGATTAGCAACTGTGTATGAGGATCTACATGGCATTTGCAATCTTATATGTTAATGAACCTTGGGGATAAGATGGAAGTTAAAGTAGATTTATATCTCTACAATAGTATGCAACACCCTGACAGCAAAGTACTGTTTCTTCATTATATGGGATAAGATTTACACTGGACTACCTACCCACAAAGTTGAAAGCAGTATCTTTGACTATACATTTTATAGAGTAATTCTTTGAATGGAAGGAACTTGCTTGATAATAGATAAGTTTTCTGTGGAAAATATGGAGCTGCGACTCAGGTATCCCAGTCTTAAGCTGCACATGGAAAACATTTGACTGAGTGGGATGGCAATATCTACTTATGATAGTTCAAGAATGTGTATGAGATACAGTTTATGTACCCTATAATACCACAGTTTTCATTTTTGTAAGTGATTCAGTTTTAGTTATGGCACTGCTTTACTGTTGCTTGTCTCCATTCTGTCTTGGAGTTTCAAAGATGAGCCAGTTGCAGAATGACAGGGTTTATGGCTTTCTACAGTAGTGACTCAGATATTTAATGCAACTTTTTAATGCTGAATCTCTTTATGATGTGGGATTTTCTCTGTCTTTGAAATCTATTCAATTTTTTCCTTTTCCCAATTTAAAATAAACCAACAAAAAACATTGACTTAGTCTAATTTCCTCTGCAGATATACTTTTATATTAACTGGTGTTACCTTATTATTTCCTAAATTACATTCTCCTCTATTTCCTTTAATTGTCAGATGGCCCTAATTTTGATGTATTTATATTTCTATATGAAATAATTTTTCTTTTTTAAAAAATAATAAATATTAGGATATATCTTAAGAGACAAAAACCATATTCAAACATTTACCTTCTAGAATACATTCTTGATTTAAATAAATTAATGAATGAGAAATCTCTTGTGCAAAATATACAGTTCAGTTTAGGCTGAGTAAATAAAAAATGTTAAAGCATAGTGATAGGAAGAGACAATTTTGTCCCATGTTTTACTGATAAACTGAATCACTAACATGATTAAATTTAGGCTTAGTAGAAAACAAACCACTGCCTGCACAGGCAGGCTTAGGTTATAGTAGAGGAACTGGGTTTTACCCTATTTTTATGTTTTTTATGTAGCAGAGATTAATGAGTATTCCCAAGTGGAGTGGAATGTCTTTTTGTCTTTTGAACTGTGTCTGGAATCTCAGAACTGAAATTGCATTGTTCTTCTGGTGTAAATGGGCATTGACATGTAATACAAAGCAAGGTGAATTGTCGCAGGGAGGCATTTTTATTCGTTTGGCATGCTTACAAAATGCTTTTAGTCTGGACAACAATCAAAGCTCTGAGATTTGAACTAATATCAAACCCTTAGGATAACTTCTTTGTATTACCACATAGCATGATGCTTGCAGAAAACTGAAGATATCTAGCAAGTATTATGTGTTCAATGAGTTTGGCACACCTAAAGTATTCTTTAGGTTCCCCAAGAGTAAATTGTAGGGAAGAATTAGTCGTTCATTTTTACAAAAATGAGTTGATGAAATTCTCATTTCTGACAAATATTATATATGGGAGTAAATTTTAAATATGTCAGTTTTAAAATGTTGCAGATAATATGCTTGTGCTTAAAGGTAGGATTTATTATTTCTTAGATGTGGCTTTATTCCAAAGATGAAGATTTCTTGAAACAGAACTTTGTGATTTACCCTGTTTAAGACCACATTAGCCGTAGATATTTCCTGTACATCAATAGCATGTTATGGGTAAGATGAGAGAGCCGTGATTTTATGCACTCATGCTAACCCAAGAAGTTTGTATTTCTAGTAATGGTGAAGAAAGAGATAGAGAGAATTTGGTAAATAATTGAGTTTGCTCCAAACAAATTGGGTGGTGCAAAGTAAGGAATATACATGAAAGATGGTGAAGTGGATGGATTTGCCAGAGCTAAGGAGTGTAGGAGGAGATGAAAGTAGAGATGTGGCTTTGAAAGAAAGCTTTGAAAGAAAGAAACATGATGGGGGAAAATTGAGGAGACACATAGAGAGGAGCTGTAAGTTGCTGAGTTTCAAGTGCAACCGAGATGGAAAAGCTGAGAATGAGAATGTGTTGTGGAAAATGAGAAATTAATTTGAGTCTTAACAGCAAGGATGACAACACAGGACACAGCTGGAGATGTAGAAAGGGGAAAAGCTTTATGGTCTGGATATGAATGCTCCACAAAGGAAAATGGTGGATATTCCAGCAGTAAAAAAGTATGGTGTTATCAAACAAGTAATAAGGAAAAGAAATGCAATGTTATTCAGATTGGATCATATTCTTTTTGAGTTAAATGGCTTTTACTAAAGAGAGTTTACCTACTGAGGTGCTCTCCCAAGTGATCTTCAGGATTAAATGATATTATAAAAATATAGACATCTTAGGTATAACAGGATCTGTAGTAGGTGGAGAAACAAACCTCCAGGGTATGGCAGAGGAGGTCACCTAAGAGGCTGAGAGAGGTAAATAGCCAGGAGGAAATCATCTGAGAGAAAATAAAATTAAGAACTTCAGAATGCAAACTGAGAAATATCACAGTTTTTTTATCAGTTCTGCCTTTGTTGGACCAAGCAGTTTTTACTGTGCTGGTGATCTACAGGTATAGGGGCAGAAAGACTGGTGTTTAGAACAGATGAAATTGCCTCTTAAGAAAAATGGAAGATGATCTGCCCTTTGAATTTTATTTTTAAAAGTGGATTAAATCAATTTACATCTTCCAGTAAAGCAGAAACAAGTTGGATCCTAATCTCATTTTATCAACACTCTAGGATTTTAGAAAAAAACTTTGATTGTGCCTTACCTCTATTTTGATGAGTCAGCTCGCATTTTGAGAAACAGCCTATCTAGGCAGACAGGGCTGTATTTTTTTTTTTTTTTTTTTACAAAATGGATTTGTTCGTGGTATATTTGTTCAAATAGACTTTATATTTAATCTAAACCACAACATTTCAGGAAAAATCTAGCATAAAGTTCATAGTTTCTATTCTTCTCTGCATTTTAAAAACAGGCAATCACTGACTGTGATTTCTTGTGGAAAGAATGTATTAATTTCTTAAAAGTAGCTAGAGAGTAAAGGTACTTAAATGAAGTGTAATGTGTTCAGTATCTTTTAGATTCTCAATAAATTTTTGTAGCTTCTTACACAGGTTTAATTCACATTGCTCTTTCTCAGAATTAAAAAGAGGACTGGGAGAGAGCTGGTGAGTTTTTCAGGACTTCAACACATTACCTTGCTTGTATAATTGCATTGACTTAAATCAACTGATTTACTCCAGTCTGAAACTAAATAAGCCTTAGTCAGCCTTATCACACATATTTATCAGCACACTTCTGTTTAAAAATGTTATTGGCTGTAGCAATTACAGTCTTAATAATTTATGATATTATAATATAAACTCTTTTTTTGCCTGGAGCTCTATGATTTATTTATGTGTGTTTTTATTTACATAACATATTTATTACTTATGAAAGGCAGTTCAGTGATAATGCTGAAGAGCAACAACGTGGAATGCATGCACGGAAGAGTGATTTGAAGGTATGTGCCATCTTCCTTAAGATTGTCTTACAAAGCTGGTAGTTCAAGCAGTATCCAGAAATTATTCATTCCTTTCTTCTCACCCAGTCTATTTCCATTTCAACAAACTACTACATAAATGGCATGATTTCAGCATGCTTTCTGTATGCATTTGGACTTGTGCTGCTACCAATAGGACTATATGGCTCAATTTCTGTCCATCCATTCAGAAATACACATTAAGAAAATGGAACCATGTGGGAATATATTTGGTATTGATGAGCAGACTCGTTTTCTAAAAGTTCTGTTTGCTGCTTTATAAAAATTCCAAGCCTGAATAACATGGGACTGTAAATCTTGAAAATAGTACCAATAAGTGTTGAATCATTTCTTAATACCTCCACTCCTGTTTTGATTTTATATTTATGAGGAAAAGTGCACCCTCTTGCTTAACTTCTGAATTATGAGACCTTTAACGAAGTGTCTAGGTTCCATAAGCTACTGGTGCTTCATGAAATATACCTTCTGTTAGCCAACTAGACCAACACTAAGTACTAAAGAAACAAACCAAAGGTGCTGGTGTTGTGTTGAAGAAGTTAGCTGCTGTAAATGTGAAAGTCAGTAATTGAATTTAATAAAAACATAGAATCATAGAATGGTTTGGGTTGGAAGGAACCTCAAAGATCACTCAGTTCCATTTCTCCCCTCCATGAGCAGGGACACCTTACATTGGATCAGGTTGCTCAAAGCCTTGTCCAACATGGTCTTGAACACCTCTATAGATGGGGCATCCATGACTTCTCTGAGCAACCTATTCCAGTACTACTAGGAAAACATCTCTTCTCAGTATTTAATCTAAATTGACCCACTTTCAGCTTAAAAAAATTGTTCCCGAAACCCTAACTGGTTTCTGCAGACTTGAGGTATAAGGCTATGTGTAATATAAAAATTGAGTGAGCCTCTTTCCATTTTCCAATGTGTGTGTGCAGTCCCAGGGAAATCATCAGAATCTCTAAAATGGGTAGTTGTCAGGTTGAGCCTCTGCTCATAAGGAGAGTAGTGGGTGGATCTCAATGCAAACAAAAGCTTGTCAGTGAGCAAGATTGAAACTTCCATGGACACATCATCATAATGAAAATCTGACACTTAGTCTGTATCTTAAATTCCAATGGAATATCAAGAGTTTTCAAAATGTGATCAATAAGAGAGACTTAAAACATGGCATATTGAAATACAACACAGTGTCTTGCTTTTAAAAATGAATGGGATCAATACATTTTGTTTAGATGTCCACAATCATGGAATTGATTAATCTTTAATTCTGAAAGGTAAGTGAAAGTGCCTGAACCATTTAATATAATAATACATTAAGATGATCACTACAAACGCAGTGAACTCTATGCCCTAGAGATGCCAGGAAGAAACGTGTTTTTCATAGGTAATGCATGTTGCTCTGGATGCAGTGTTTCTTCTGCAGGTCATATATCCATCATGATATATTAATGTCACTGGATTTCTTTTTAGTACCACTGATTGCATGGTATTCAAGTGTAATTTTTGCTTTGGTTCAGCAAGGTAGCATGTCATGGGCTTCCATACTCACGTGTGACTTGCAAATAAAGAACTAAACAATAATTGAAGCTCAGAGTGAAAGTGTTGGCATTCTGGTTTGGGATTATGTATATAGTTGATTCCTTGCTTAGACTCTTGTGTCTGCGAAGGAGGGTTCTGCTAAGAAGCAGAACTTAATGCTTGACTTCAGCAGACTGCTTCAGAGTCAGTTCAACCAACTTCCTAACAATTGATGGAAGAATTGTACAGTAGTTAACAGTAAATAGTTTTTCCTTTTCCCAGTCAGTGCAATCACAGCTGTTGGGAGACCCTTGGCAAACTGTCAGCATCTGCAGAATTGTTAATACTACTGAACGTGGGCTTCTGTGTCAGGCAGAGTGATGCATCATGGAATATTTTAATCATGTTACTCATATTGGAGAAGGAAATGGTCCCAATTCACAAACAAACTTGTCTATAGAACAATTCCTTTACTTGAAAGAGTAGTGAAACATTGGAACAGGCTCCCCAGCTAAGTGGTGGAGTCACCAACCCTGGAGGTATTCAAAAAATATGTAGAGGTAGCACTTCATAACATGGCATAGTAGGCATGGTGGTGTTGGTCTGGCAGTTGGGTTTGATGGTCATAGAGGTCTTTTACACCTTAATAGCTATGATTCCATGATTACATATTCAATTATAGGAGGAACAAGATGATAGGTACCACTCTGAAGCAAAGCTGGTTAAAACCAACCATCCAATGTTAGTAATAAAAACTGAATAAAAAGTGATGTCCCAGCAAAGTATATATCTAAAACAACCTTAATAAATCTTCCATTGCCTTTTGCACAGTATACTTGTTTTGAAAAATGTTATTTTGGGGGAGTCAGGAGAATTCATGAATTTAGGTTAGAGTGAGTATGTTTTCCTGGAGAAACTATAATGAAAAAGAATCATGCTTCAGTGTAATTACACAGACATGCCTTATATACTTTACAGTACCCATGTCAAGATTTGAGAACTTATTTGCTAATTGTAGATGAATATGCTACTTAATTAATTAGGAGCTACACACCCTCAATTGTATGCATCTATCATAATGATTTGATTTGTAATGATACGTTTGTCTGGATAATTTATTGTCCATGGAGGGAAGTAAATCATACTGTTTATTTAAGGCATCTAATTTAGGTGTGATTTAGGACACCAGAAGTTACGAACTTCAGTTTCCCATGTTAGGGGAGAGTAACAGGAACTCCCAGAATGTGATTCAAATATTTATGTCTTGTGAGCAGTGTTGATAAAATTTAAAAGTTTATCTTATGAAGGAGGATGAGTACTGATCACTAAGCATTTTCATGTGTTGTTGGAGTCATGGATTCAATTCCTCCTCATCCTAGTGTTTTTGTGTGTCCATGGAGGCACCTAAGCTCACCCTCTCTCTCTTTCTGCATTCAGCTCAGTCCTACAAGATATTGAAAATCTGGTTCTTACTTTCTGAAAGATGATTATAATTTTGTACACTTTTCGGGAAAATTTAAAATTTGCTTGTTTTCTCTCCTATGTCATTATCTGCATACCATAGAAAACCAGGAATTGAATGACCATAGGAATGACCATAACTGGAGCACAGAAATGATTTGGTGTAAATATATGTGTGTACACTGGTAGGTATAAGCTTAACTATATGGTACAGGACATTACAAAAGCAAAGTAATGTACATAGCGTTACTGCTTTGAAGTCAAGCCTTTTAAGAGTTAGCAATTTATCAAGGAAGCAGACTTAATCATTTCTTTGTGTGTATTATCTGTGATAGTATAGATTTTTAAATTAAATTTTTTGTTGAGCTTTGGAAGGGAATCTTGCAAAATATTCCCCCAAATAAAGCTCAAACCAGATAAACAGACTTCCTACACATAAAGAAAAAGTATTGGTATACATTCTGTTACTTTAACTTTTTAAAGTTTACTAAGGATGCTTACAGTGTGGTTGTCAGAACATATTTGCTACCCAGTGGCATAAAAATAAATAACAAATCACGTCAATACATTTCAGAGATCTTAATATTGTTAAAGAATTGATTTACTAAACACATAATTTGATGGTTTTAATTAATAATATGCTGTAGTGTGGAGTTCTGTCACAGTGACCTGAAGGTCAAGACCTGTAGTTTATGGACTATTAATTAGCCATTAAGTCATTTGCTTATCTGACCTGCAAATGTATCAGATTGATGGATAGCAGAGACCTTTATGCTCCTAACAGGCATTCTATTTAACTTTCAAAATTTGCAAGCAAAGTTTGATCACCAAGTAAATTGAAGTGAGAAGAGAGCTTAACATTTTTTTAAGACTATTTCATCACCTTTCCCTTGAAAGCAAATATTAACTTGAAGAATACCATCGCTGTCTTCACTGTTCTCCCAGGACTACTGACTGAACTGTGCAGCTAGTACCTTAATTTCTTTTCTTTTAAAAGAGGAAATCAAAATGATTTTTACAGATCTTTTGAATACGTAATATCAAGCATAAATTTTAATTGCACTTCATTTACTAAGTGGTGCATTACCTCATCCTTTGGTTTTAACAATGGATTTTCTATAAATCTTCATATGGTTAAACATGATAAACTGCTCAACATATCATGGAACATGGCAGTGCTTATTAGCACTTGAGAAGTTATTGATTGCTTATCTTGATTAATCTTTTATGGGTCTCTGTAGTATTAATTCCACAGAAAAGACTTTGGAAGTTCTGTAGCATTCAATTACATGGATTTGTCTGACTGCTCTTGCTAGATTAATTATAACCTCTTTGTCACCAGATCTAGCTTTCAGTTTATCAAGAATTAGATTTTTAATGAAAAATACATATTTAAAAGAATCTAAGAAAGAGTGGTGTTAATGAGATGAGATGTTTCCTGCAATTTAGTAGAAGGAAGGAATTCTTAGGATTCTGGCATAAGGAGGTGAAGTGACTATCAGTTTTAGGGGCACAGTTAATGATGTATGATTTTTGCCAGACATTCAGCTACTTCATTTTAGATACAGCCTGGGAAGCTTCCTCTCATATTTTAACTTAATGACAAAGATTTTCTGTAACAGGCTGTATCAGCTTTATCATAAAAAAGAGGACTGCTGCAGCTTGCTCACTAGGTTGATCTGAGTGAAGGTAGGCAAAGACACAAGATGTGCTGGATAAATGCTGAGTGTGTCCTTGAGAGTAGGTTTCCCATGTCCCAGAGAAGTACTTGCTCTACTCAGCTATGGGTTATCTCTTGGTTCTTATTTTTTAAATGGAAATCTTAATATGTTTGAATCTTCTTTCTGCTGAAGAGTGAAAAGAAATTCCATAATTCAAAATTTCATAATGTCTTTGTTTTCATACTGCCCTAAAGTCAAGGCACATAACATACAGAAGTCACTTTTAGGCAGAAGGAGTTGTTAAGCAGAGGTCGCTCTAGCAAAAATATTCTGACCACAGATTTGATAAATTGCTTCAAGCCACAAGACCTGAGAAATTAATATTCCAGTCTTAATTTGATAGAATATCATTGCTTCATGGTCATCAACTGATAAATACTTGGGTACTGTGTGGTTTGCTCTCACCATCTCAGTGCATTCTTGGTCTCAATCTCAGCTCTCCCCCTGCTTTCATTTTTCAGTCACTTTAAATACACATTTAATGAGCACTGAGATTCAAGGAGGAGGGGAAGGGAAGGCTTTGTAGCCACTCAGTGCCTAGCCTGGACTGTCCCACAGTGGCACTAAGGACTTCGCACTTGTTACCTGTTGTATAAAGACATTAAAGAAATCTACATGTAGGATATGTATATTTTGAACCCTTAGTGGAGTGAAACAGCAACAGGAGGATGTGGAAATTTCAAGTGATATACAATGATCTTGCTCCAGTTCAGAAGAATGGAAAAACTGTCACTGTCTGGAATGGACAGGAGTCAAACTGGTGTCGCTGCTGCAGCACTTGCAATGATCTCACATTCTTACAGATCTAAACCACTGGCAAGAAGAGCAAAGCTCTGAAGTAAACAAACAAAACCCTCATAGCAATAAAAAGCTAGCTTTATTCTGAAATTAACATCACAGTGGAGGAGTAATGAGTCATCTACCTTATTAATAATAGGCAGATTTTTCAATACCCGCATATTTTATTGTCATCAATCCCTGCTGCATGTGTAAGAGCTGGAGTGCAGCCAAAAGAGAGGTGGAGCAGAGAGGACCCTTGGTTTTGTAGGTTACAAGGAAAAAAAAAAAAGATAGAAAACAAATGAGCTCTATTCCTGTTTCTGTTTAAGTTGAAATGAAAACACCTTTTGACCTTCACAAGGTGAATATTTCATCCTGCATAAGGACTTTTTGTGTAACGTGCTTTTATAGTCAATGCTAGCTGTTGAGAACTCTGCCTTCTTCATAAATGTGCTGTGAGGGACTTAACTAATTCTGGTAAAGGGCTTCACATGGAAGGTGCCACGAGAGTGCAAATCATGGGCGATATCGATGACCGACTGAGTATGCATGGACATCTGTAAGGGAATCTCTAGTGTCTGCATTGTATTCCGAGGAATATTGTGTATTAGGTATCAGTTCTAAAAGCTGTGGAATGTTAACTATTGAATAGTAACGAAGTTATTACATAGGCAGACCAAGTCACTCCTTCCAGATACACTGAACAAAGAAATGGACCT
Source organism: Clamator glandarius (assembly GCA_033459285.1). NCBI lineage: Eukaryota > Metazoa > Chordata > Aves > Cuculiformes > Cuculidae > Clamator > Clamator glandarius. The sequence goes on from JAUNZM010000162.1 coordinate 197,577, forward strand.
ATTGTGACTTCTTCGCCCTGGGATGGTTTATCAATCACATCATGAGGACAAAGATTTCACCACACAAATCCCTCTGATTTCATGTAGTGTCAGAAAGGGCTTAAATGTAGATATTTTATTGTATGAGGCTGTGCAGGCTGCACAGATAGATAGCAACCTGCTATGAAAGTCTCAGTAAGTTGGCATAAAATAGGATTTATGCTTGGGCTGTAAACTAAATGGATACATTAAGAAAAAGATTCCTATAGGGGAAAAGAAGTGGACCATGACTTTAGTGTAGCCTGAGGGTCATGGCAACAGCTGCAGAGCAATTGTTCTTTGTCTCATGCAAAATGTCCATGTTTTCTTGTTTCCACATGGGTCTCTACAGAGGAAAGATTTTATTCTCTAACGGTGCTTGAGAGGTTATTCCAGTCATTTTCAAGGGGTAAGCACATGATGTTTCTTATTAAGCTATACTGTTAATTTGAAAACAAAATCATTCTGAAAGAATTGTCGAGTTTGTTTAAACTATTTTGAAGAAGTAGATCAGAGAAATGCAAGGTGGTCATGTTATGTGTCTAAATTTGTCCTGGCATCAAGATTATTTGAGAGCGGTTGCATTCTTCAAGTTGGCTTTCTGAACTTTCTAAGTAAACTTGATATATAGATGAGTAAAATGAAGAGCTGCAAATACAAGGCATGTCTGTAGGAGCAAATGTAAAATTTGCACAGGTAAATGTTTAGTTTAATATTTAGTGGATTGGTTTAGGTTGTAGGCTAAAATAAAATCTCTACCGTCTTTGCAGGCAAGAGCCTTCACCTTCTACTTTGACTTATACAAAAATGTGCACATGCAACACCAGTGCTAGATAACATTTGTGTGCTGTCACAGCCCTTTAGTGTCTGCATGCTCAGAATGTGCACACCATATACCAGTTATCCTCTACCTTATGGTGCAGGGTGCCCTTAAAATATGTTGGGGAAGTCATGTGAAACACTTTCAATATTTGCTGTTTGAGGGCCTGTGCAGTTAGATGATTTTACTATGCACCACTGTGTTTGCTGATGATTTTACTTGAAAAATAATTTTTGTGGGAAAGCTTTCTTTTTTGCTCAAAATCAAGCTACACAGCATCAGAAATGAACATGTTAAAAATTAATTTTCACTTACAATCTCTTCACTTAAAGGAAAACCCATAATTCTCATAATTCTCACTTGAACTTAATGTTTTCCTGTCTTCTAATGGACAGTAATTGAGAGGGATCCATCATCTAAATTATACTCTAGTGCAGAGAATCACTTAGAAAAATGGTGCTATAAACTGGAAACTCTATGGTAAAAATCAATCCCTGGAAGCTGGTTAATTTTAAGGAAAGAAATTGCCTATTTGCTAGATGCATATATAGCTTTATTGTGATTATATTTACTTATACATGGAATTTAAGTCTATCAGTTTTCTAACATGAGGTAAAATTGTGGCCTTCATACTACTTTTTTTTTTTGTTTCCACATATTTCCACAGCATACTGTCTTCTTCACCTATGTAACTGGGTACAGTTTGCAAGATATTAAGGATGCCATAGAATCACAGAATTCCAGGATTGTTTAGGTTGGAGAAGATGAGCACTGTCAACTCCACCACTGAATCTTATCTCTAAGCACCACATCCACATGTCTTTTAAATACCCCCAGGGGTAGCGACTCAGCCACTTTGTGGGGCAGCCTGTTCCAGTGCTTGACAACATTTTCAGTGAATTATTTTTCCTAATATATAGCCTAAACTTCCCCTGATGCAACTTGAGGCCATTGCCTCTCCTTCTGTCACTTTTTACTTGTGGGAGGAGACAACACCCACCTTGCTACAACCTCCTTTCAGGTAGTTGTAGAGAGCAAAGAGGTCTCCCCTCAGCCTCCTCTTCTCCAGACTAAATAGAACCTGTTGCCTCAGCTGCTCCTCATAGCACTTGTTCTCTAGAACCCTCATTAGCCTTGTTGCCCTTCTTTGGAAGAGCAACATTGAGCCAGCAGCTCAATGTCCTTATTGTAGTGTGGGCCCCAAACCTGAACACAGTACAACACTAATTAGCAAACCCTCTTTTTTTTTCTTCTGAGGTTTTCAAGAAAGGTCCAAAAAGTCCTTTCTTATTCACATTGGGTTCATAACTTATTCTAGGTGACTGCCTTTCACTAAGCTCCAGGAAAATACTAGGAAGTTAAATGGGAGGTAAGAACACCATTGCCGTTCCCTGCTGTACAGGGGGATCTTCTCTGTCTTGAGTCCTTCTGTTGTAGCAGAACTTGGTCCCTTTCTGGTGAGAGATCACCAAATTGACTGTGGGAGAAGCTTGCAAGATATCTGGAGGTAGACTCTAAGTCTGAAGGCTGAAGCAGAGATGGCAGCACTCAGTGGGACCTGGGATATTTGTGTGCTGAGGGCATATTCTCCCCATACTTTTTAACATGTTTTTGCTTGCCACTTACAAACAATAGGGAGCAGGACTGACTGGGAGCCCATGACCATTTCACTCTTATTGAAAAGGTGGAATACAAGGACATTAATGAGGGCCTTGAGACTATCACATAAACATGATCAAATATCTGTGATCATTATGTGTGTTTTAATAAATGTAGCGCACTCCTATTTTATTTTCCATGTTCTATAGCCGGAACTTTGAGATTTGATGTAAAATATTTCTCTGAAGTATTTTAGGAAATCTGAGGAAGACCTAGGGATAAATGCACTTCTGAATCCCAGCCTAATAGTTTAACTGGAAAATATCTGTCTCTTCTCTCCAAAGTCTCTTGCAAACTCCAAGGGCCAGCAGGTCTAGGTGAAAAATTTGGCAATATATACTAAAGACCATATTTGAAAATTATTAAGAAATTCATCATAAAAGACAGAAATTAGTCTCCTCTGACCAGTTCTGACCTTGAAATATTCTTCTCCCCTGACACATCAGTTTTGATTTTCAATAGCTGTGAGAAGCATCTTTCTCTGAGAAACCATTGATATTCCTTTTGCCACTTTGTAAGCAAAACACAAAGCAATTTTAAAAGCTGTCAGCTACAACGACTTCTTCAGATTAAAAAATACCCTTTGTTTTTCCAGTAACTACTAATGTTTTAAGGCACTTTCATAAATATCTTCTTCACTTTGGGGGAAAGGGCTAGTTTTATAGCAAAAAAACCCCAAATAAATCTCCTAAAATTCAGCATCCTTGATATATGAAGGATTTTCTTCCTCCTTTATAGGAGCCTTTACCATAAGCTTTCTTTTTTTTTTTTTCATATTATTCCTCAGATTTAGACAGAGACAGCCTGACAGTGTTTGATGCTATGCTTCTCCTTGCCACTTATGTATGCCTCCTCACAAACTATGATATCACAACTCATTAATCAGGCAGCAGGCTGGCTCAAGTGAGATCAGGGTGTGGGCCAATGCCAGTGCTCTTTTCCTCTGATTCATCAGGTGATCTTTCTTTTTTTTCCTCTTAGTGTGGTCACAGAAATGTATAAATAGGAACAGTATTCAATATTTTATTCTCAGGCTAAATTTAAAGGCTTCACTGAGATCAGGTGCAAGAGATGTGCTGAGCATGTAAAGTAAGACTTGTCAAGCAGACAAATTAGGTGGCAATTGCTAAAATACTGTTTATCTAGAAAGGTTTTGTTTAAGGGAGTCTGTGCCAACTTTTATAAGAAATGTGAAAAGCAATCAGGAGTCTTCACTTTCTCTACAGTGCTACGTATGTTAGAATCATAGAATTATAGAATGGTTTGAGTTGGAAGGGACATTTATATGTCATCTAGTTCAATCCCCCAAAGAGTAGGGGCTGACCTATTTACTCTGGTTCTTTGTAGTGACCTATAGAAGGTAGATCACAACCCAATGTCTAGACCTGTCAGCAGAGTTACCTGGCTGCAGAGAAGAAAAGGCAAATAGTTCCAAGGTCAGACAAGATATTCTCCTGAATAGATTAATTAGGAGGTTCTAGGTTTTGTCCTCAATGCTACTCACATCACTATTTCCAAAGAATTGGGGAACATAATCCCAAGGATAACTGTTGGCACTTAAAGAAAATAACTTGTCACTAGAGGAAGGCAAGGAAGTTTTGGCACAGAAACTCTTCTGATTTAACTTGCAGCTTTATGTCCCTTTGCAGGCATGGAAAAGAAGCCAGAGAGGTCACTGAATTCAGGCCCCTATTGCAAAAGTTTGCTTATCCTGCTGGGGTTCTTCGTTTTTTTTTCTCTCCAAGTGGAGCATCTGGGCTGAATGAGCATTCAGCCTCTTCCAGGGCTGACTGATCTGTTCCACCATGACAGCAATGCTACGACATTCCTTCTGCTTTTCAGATATTCATTTGGATTTTACCTTCCTTTGTGCAGGAAAGGGCAGTTCGTGGTAAGGCCTGAACTGTAACCTCCTCCTTTGCAGAGCAAAAGCTCTCAAAGCAGATAAGAAACCCAGCAATAGCAACAAGGAGTAAGCTTTGCACAACTTACAGCTGGCACTCTGCAACTGACTGCATCTGGGATAGGACAGAGAAACACATTGCAGTTTTTCACTTTTCCAGCAAGATTCAAGATGAAGCTCTACAAAGTGTGTAAAAATACTCATAAATTTGAATTAGAATACACATTTCTGTCTTGATGAATTTGAAAATCTTTGCTTTCCAGGAATGTCCAGTTCAGGCTACAGAGTCTCTGTATTCACAGAGCAAACCAGTATTGATTAACACTGAGTTTCCAGGCATTGATTCTGACTCCTGAATGAGCTTTTTGTTTTCACTTTGATGGAAATAGCATGACAGTACCTTAGATGCAGCTGAGTTTGTAATAGGGAGCCTAAGTGCTATCCTGTGGCACAATGGGTTCATGGATTGTGGATCTGAGGATGAACTGTTGTCAAATCTTCTAGCAAGCTAGTTCTCAAAAGAAATCCTCTTTCTTCCTGCATCTTTATTACTGTGAACTTGCTTTTTCACGTTTTTCCTGTGCATCCCACTTCTTTGTTTCAGCTCCTACAAAAAGCATATCTTTCCAGCCTTTTTTTTTTTATTCTTCAGAGAGCTCATTCTTTCCTACATCAAAAAATTCAGACTTTGCATTCAACCTTTTTCACACCTCTGTCAATATTGTTCTATGTGGTCTTGCCTGTGATTTCTCCAGCTTCCTTTGAAGCCAACCAAATCCATTTCCTTGCATGTCTGTGTTTTTATTTTCTTTTGATACAGAGAGTTCTGATCTGTCTGTCTCTATTCCTTGTGACTTAATCTCTTATTTAATGTCTATTTCTGATGTGCATCTTTCAGGGAATTAGCTTGCAAGCCTTAAGTAGAAGTCTATAGATGCACAGCAGAGTTTATGTAAAAAATAATTAGGTAGACTGGGGAGAAAAAGGTCTTGGTCAGTTGAAGACTTTGTGTATTATGTAATTTCTTTGTTTAATTCTGTGCTTGTTTTGTATGAAGTCTCAGATACTAAGCTCTTTAGGCAATCTAATGAAAAATATTTCTATAGCACTTTATTTCAAACACAGCACAGGGGCTATGGTCAGACTTGCTCATCCACAGTAGCTGTGTGGATGCTTTCAGCGTCTGGAGATTCTATTCCTTTCCCCACTGTGTCAAATGAAGCTGGACTGTGTTTACAATGATGTAAATCAAAGTTGAATTTGGCCCAAATTTTAGCAAAACATTCTCCCTAAAGTATCACAGTGAAGTCAATACTCTTATTGTTTCCTGCTGTGTTTTTATTTGCATGTTAATGGCAGATCATTGTTGTCTCTTCCAGTGTACTTCCCAAGAGACCCTATGCATGTTTTTATTGAATAGTTCCTCTTCATTTAACATTTAAATGGATATTTTCAAATTGGTGCAGAGTTATAACAGTGTGTTTGCTCAAGGCATTTAACTGGGGCATTAGCAGAATGTCCAAATCTGCTGATTAACCAAGCTCTGTACAAAAGAGTGAGGACTGCAGTGCAGACCTGCAATTAGGTCTGAGCAAAGGAATCCTGGACCAAAAGCAACCATCATCTCCTTTTGCTTCCTCAAATGCTAGTGCAAGTAAAGTATGTAAACAGAATGTTCACATTAATGTAAGAAGAAAACAAATCTGAATTTGTAGTCTTCCAAAAAGTTCTTACATTTATTTCAATTCATGTAAATGTTACATGCTGATTTTACAGATTATCAAAGCTATCTCTTTCTGTGGTTGTAGAAAATTTGGAATGGAAGCTCTTGAAAAATGAGGTTTTATTAGGTGAGCATGGATGCACTTACTGCATACAATAGTGAAAATTTTGGCTATGTAAGTATGCACTGTAATGACTGGTTTGCAGTTTTAAGTTTATAGGCTGTAATCTCATCAAATTACATAAAACTCACCTGGCCTCCTCAATATCTAAGCAGAAGAAGCCTAAAAACTGAGGTTTCATATAACTGTAAAATTGTTTAGGTTGGAAAAATACCTTTAAGATCATTGAGTCCAGCTGTAAACCACATCTATGTCCAGGTATGTTGACTCAAACACTTCCCTGGGGAACCTCTTCCAATGTTTGACAACCCTTTCAGTGAAATAATTTTTCCTAATCTCCAGTCAAAACTTCCCCTGGCGCAACTTGAGGCCATTTCCTCTTGTCTTATTACTAGTTACTTGAGAGAAGGCCAACACCCACCTCACTACAACTTCCTTTCAGGTAGTTTTACAGAGCAATAAGTTCTCCCCACAGCCTTCTTTTCTCCAGATGAAAACCTCAGCCACTCTTCATAACATTTGTGCACTAGACCCTTCACCAGGTCTATTGCCCTTCTTTGGAAGAGCTGGCTATTGACCAACACCCCCAGATCCTTTTCCATGTAGCAGCTTTCCATCCATTCATCCCCAAGCCTGTATCATTGCTTGGGGTTGTGGTGATTGAAGCGCAGGACTCAGCCCTTGGTCTTGTAGAACCTCATATAATTGGCCTCAGCCCGTCTATCCAGCCTGTCCAAATCCTTCTGTAGTGCCTTCCTTCCCTTGAGCATATCAACACTCCCACACAACTTGGTGTTATCTTCAGACTTACCGAGGGTGCACTTAATCCCCTTGTCCAGATAATTGAAAAAGATATTAAACAGAAAATGTATTTAGTTCATTTTTTTTCCAGGGGTGCACATAGGGAGCATTTATGGAATCTACTGCCCTTGCAAATTTGCTTTCTTCATTGTTTCTATGGGGCTGGCAGAAACAATACTGAGGCCTGAAGATACAGTTATCTTTGCATTGTTTCTTCTGAGTTAACATTATTTCTAGCCAACGTTTTTAAATCATTAATTGTGTCAGGTCTTACAGCCTCCCATGGTCTTCTTTTATGCATTTGTGTTCCTTTCTTCACGCTAAGGTGCAATGAATATAAGTATTCTTCTCAACAGCTTCTCAGTTTTGCTCAAAAGGTCCTTTTGCACTCAGCAGAGAGTCCTGCATGGAATGTATCCTGGTGCACGGGAGAGAAGGTACTACCTCCATCAATAATGTTCTGTTGATATGTTTCTTACTTCATAGTATGTTTTGCCATTAATATTTAAGCAGGTTGTATCTCCAGAACTAGAAGGTTATGAACAATCTTAAAGTCAGGACAGAACAGTATCTTTGTTGTCAATGGGAGGGGGAAATATAGTTCAGCTAACATAGAGGAGTTAAATGGCAAAGCAATGAGCGATCTCTGGGTGGGATGCACTGTGTATGAACAGCCTACAAGGTCTGACTCTAAGGGGAAAGTGGAGGTTTTTGCCTGTTCTCTGGAGCTAGTGGAACTTATACTAGAAAGGTCCTCTAAAAAGATAACCAGGTTTCAAATAAATGAAGTTAGTATGTTTGCTAAAACAGGCATATTCCTTGAGTATCTATTCTGATGTTCTTTAAGAACATCATTTTAATGCACTGTGATTCTTTCACAGGGGTCATTTGTATCTGTTAGGACACTTGAATGACTGGATCTCAGTCCTTCTCTGGTGGCTGTGAGGAAAAATATCCAGAGCCCTTCCTGGGCTGGGTTACCCAGGAAACCACAGTAGCGGGAAGGCAAAGGGTCTTAGCTCTACACAGCCTTGTCAGGGAAGCTGGCACACACAGAGCTGGAGTCCTTCCTATGGCAGGTGTCTGCTATTCAAGAGGACATTAAGCATCTCTATCCTTTATTTAAAATAGAAGGGTTTGTTAGAGCTGGTTTAAAATATTTGGACTGTGTATGCAACACAGGTAAAGCATAGAAAACTTGGGTGCTGAAGTCATGCTCCAGCTGGCAGAAAATCAGATGATGTAAGGGTTGGTTAAAGGCAGAGATTTTGGCTTTAACTCAGCATTTTCTGTCAGCTTAAAACAAGTCCTAATGTTATATTAATGTAGTTTGGTGTGTGGATTGTATCAAAGTAAATTATATATTTATTGCTCAAACCTCAAAGCTCTGAAGGTAAATCTCTACTGAGAAGTGTCAGAACTTCAGTTAGTACATGTATTGATAGGCACAAGATGTCACTATTGTGCTTATTGCAGAGATAATATTTGTGTTGAAATTTTAATGCCCATAATGTTTAGCCCTTCTAGACTATGGCAAGCTAATCAAAGAACCTTCTCTGGTATATAAATCATGGCATACTACTGAAAACTGTAGACAAGATAAATCAAGATTTTCGATCAGTTCAGTCTTCAATCATTCTTTCCAAGCAGCACAGAAAATATAGCCCATGTTGTACTTACAGTTTGCTAGCAAGGAGATGTTTAACATCAAGGCTGGAGATTAATGGTGACAAGTTATATTGTGGAGAATGTGAAAGGGTGTTTACACTGAAATATTAATTTCTAGAGTGATGTAGAACTCCATAATTGAGGCTATAAATCAGTGCTAAAATCATCTGGATTATGCATCATCTAAGATAATACTCTAGGTGAACATGTTCAAAAACTAGCCTACAGTTTCAAGATCTGCAAATTAATTTAGGGAGAAGAATCGGGGTTCGGACAACGTATTACATTCTCAAACTTAGGTAGTATTCACCACAAGATAAGTTTTTTCCTCCTTGTTTCTCCTGTTGAAAACTTGTGAGTTGTTTTCTTAAAGTTCTGTATCTAATCAGTAAAGGAGGTGGTTTATTTGTAATGAACACATATTGTGCGGTTCATCCTCTTTTGCTATTTGTGAGTTATCACCATGTATTTTTTGGCCTTCAACATTTGTTCATTATACAGAAAGATTTATCTGAATACATTCCATCCTATAGGTTGCACTTATCTTGAAATCAGAGTTTATCAGTATCTGCTGTTTATTCTGCATGGCTGGTCACCAAGGGCATGTGGTATTTGTTTTGTTGGTTTTTTTCTGTTTCTGTGTTGAAAACCACAGAAAGCTTTTAAGCTGGAGCTACTTCTGCCTGGGAATTTAGGTCGACAATGGATAATCAAATACAGAATAATCATTATGTAGTTGAAGTCTTCTCCAGTATCAGTAATGGAGGTGTGTCTAGGATAGAAATTTTCAGTGATACCTGGAAAAGTGTTTTTTTTTTTTTTTTTAATTGCTTTCAGAAAGGAATTTCTTGCCCATTTGCCAGTGGGAAACTGCCTTGCTAAGCTGTCCCACATTTAGGATCTGATTTGTCTACAACATCTTTTTTCTTTTAAAGTAGAAGTGCTGAGGTGTCTGGTGAGAACTACATTTCCCAAAATACATCTCATCTGGAAAAAAAAAGAAAAAAAGAAAAATTCTCCTGGCCTGACCTGCAAAGCAGAATGCTGGGAGTTGTAGTGTTGCCTAGCAAAAATACCTGCATGAAAACTCAAATGGCTATTTACAGTGTTTTATCAAATTTAATTGTTCTGGGTTACTGTGTGAAAGATGTTTCACCAAGTAACATCTATTATCACTATTTTTGTCAATGGGACAGAAATCACACATTCAGAGATTTTTGAATGCTTAATTTCTCTTCAGGTTACTGGTGGTTCTTCAAAACCGATGGAGTGAAATGTTTCACTGCTCTGGCTGGACAAGAGGGAAGATGGATTATGGTTTTGTCATGGTACATTCTGGACAGATTAGGGGAATTCCAGGCATGTACAGGAAGCACATTTCAATAACCCATGATTATGCTGGGTTTCATGTAAAGCTATTTGTTTGGCTGCCAAAGTGTTTTATGGTGTGACGCCAACTGTAATATATTCAGAACACAAGCTTAAAAAACCCCTTCAGACTTTGATGCTTGATGAGTTCATAGGATGGGAACACAAAGACAAAGAACCTTGAAAACCTCAACATGAATAATTAAGGTAAATAGACAGACTGTTCTGTATTGTGATTAGAACATAAGGTATTTTTGGCCATTACATAGTTATCTAGAAATTAAAAACTTCTTAAAACAAAAGCATATACTGTAATATCAGTATTATCGAACTATTACATGACACAATTTATTATGAGCTGACTTACTTGCTTCTCCATTATGGAAGGAACATGCTGCCATTGCGGTATTATTTCCAGCATTAGAGTATTACTGGCATCCTTTGAAAATATGTAGAAATAAAAGTCACTGGCATTAAAGTTTTCTAGAAAATCCTTCATATTTCATAGAGGCAGGGCAAATGATAGAAGAAACTATATTTCTGAGTATGTTATATGCACTTAGGTGTGTGTAGCAGAGCCTTGTAACAACCAAAATCCATAAGTTCATATTTGAAGTTGTAATGGATTCTATGCCAGGGCATCCAGAACTCTTACAGAGCTCTTTGTCAAATCCAGAGGTTTTGACAAATAGTCGTAGGAAAGCAATGTGCCTGTGACTCCCAGCAACAGAACTCGCATTTCTTAAAATCGCAGGTGATGGGTGAGGTCTGGCTGGAGCCTGAGCCCAGGCATCACTATTTCAAGTCCTGGTTTTAAAACACTTAGAAAAAAATCAAAGCAAAAGCCCAGGCCTGGCTGTGATTCTTGTTGCTGCCTGCTGAAAACTTTCCAGGTTGGGTGCACCCGTGTGAACACAGCTTTTCTGAGTTGTGTGCCAGGTTCTTCTCCTGCCCTGCTCTGGTGAGTGCATGGGGATCCACAGCAGCCTGGAAAGCCAAGGAGTGCTTCAGAGAGAAAAACTGGTGAATTCCCCTGTATTTTGGTTTCAGGAGTTGGGACAGAGGTGATTGCCAGATCTGCATGTGTCAGGGCTTGCTCTCCTGACCTTTCCCAGGGCTGGATGAAATAGCCTTGGCCCTGGGATGGGAGCAATCCCCCACATGAGTCAGCTGGCACGGCACTCCAGGCGTATGACAGAAATAAAAGAGTGCAACAGCATCTGCACTCCTGCTCTCCCCTTGGGTCCGACATAATGAGTGTGGCCGGGGAAGGAGGGTGTGGTGTCAGCCAGCTGCTGAATTAATTAATTGGAAGATGGAAATACATGGAGTGACTCAAAGACTACTTTGGGGTGCACACTAGGGGATGGATTTGACGCTGACCAGAGCCAAGGAGCTACAGACTGTGCTGATAGCAGCTGCTGTGCCCTTCTGAGTTGACCTTATGAGATACTGCTGAGAACCTGGTTCTCAAAATAGTTTTAATAGTCTTCAAATTTTGGTTGTTAATTGCTTTGTTTATAATTTAAATCTATGGGGCTGTTTTGTTTTAATGAACCTGTTGTCAAACTGCAGCTAAAACATTAGTCTGATGTCTATTTTCATTGCCACTGGCTAGGTTATGGTGTAAATATGTAAATAGTGATTTCCTTCCTCCAGGAGAGCAGGACTGTACAATAAAAGCAATATTGCGGCTAAAAGACAGAAAAGTAGTCTGCAGTGCTGTGTCTCCCTCCTGCCTCCATCATAACTTTAAGTTTAGTCTTAGTGAAATCCTTTGAGCTCTGTATAGCATCTTTTCTAAAGTGTGTACAGGCTGATCTCTGGGATTACAAACTGCAGAGTTATAATAAGATCTAGTCTTCTTGTGTCAGGCCCTCCAAGAGTAGATTCTATGAGAAATGAAAGATCGGTTTTATTTTATTGTGTCATTCAGCACCTAGCATCAGAAAAATTCTTCTGCTGCAGTTTTGCACTCTGCAGAGGTTGAATCTCTGGCAGGATGATGAAACAAATTCCTAGACAGATGCATAATCACGTTGAGATAGGGCTCACTGTAGCTAGAAAGTGTATTTGTTGTTTTAACCTGAAGGGCTATGCTGGTTCTGTGTTTTAACCAGGTGTTGCCTCTTATGCTGCCTGCTTGCATTGTAGCATCTTCAAAGACGGAGAGCAGAGGAGGACAGATGGGGAGATGTGACCCCTATTCTATTCCTGAGTACTGGGAATAGTGTGTTTGCTGTCCCTTTTAAACATGTGGTTTCTGATCTTGTGCAGGTTGGAGGTGGTGTGTTAGGAAGCCCACAGATGGGAGCACTGACTCTCCACTGCCCTGGGCTGCAAGGGGCAGCAGAACTCTCTGTCCCTTGGCTCTCCTCCTGTCTGAGGGATTAAAGGAGGAGTGGGGAGAAAGACACAGACCTTCATCTCTTCCCCCTAAATACTGGTGATTTACAGCAGAAATCTCCTAGAAATTCTCAAAAACTAGAAGTGACTGGTTGCTTCTGCCTACCTTTTTATAATCTGCTTAGAAATCCCAAGTGTGTGTATATTTGTGTATATATATCTCCTTTATGCAGGATAATGGGAAAGCAGGAAGGAATAGAGTGGTGATATGATAACCCGGATAAAGCCAGAAGATAGACAATGTAAAGCCTTTGTAAATCAGGCCATGAGAACAAAGTCAGTACTCCACTTTAAAAAAAAACAAACACTTCTTTTTAGGGAACAAGATCAGCACCAATAGGAATCGTGCAAATTGTGCCAAAGTTGACAAACATGGAAAATTACTCGATCTTTTTGTTTATTCCTGAACATTGATGGTATTTCAGTTTCTATGGAAATGCTCTCTTAGGGATGAAACATTTCTCAACACGAGGTGTCGTCCAAGGCAGTCTTGGGAGGAGAATAGGAGAGGCAACTTGATGGGGTTCCTGAGGCCAAATTCTTCCATGAGCCACAGAAAGTCAGTTGGCCCAAAGCTTGAGAGGACCTGGCAGTCACATCTGTGATCTGCCCCATGACAGAGCCCGTCCTTGGATAGAAGGAGGTGGTCGAAGGACACAGGCAGCTGTTGCCACAGTTCCAGCCACCTACTCTGAATATCTGGGGAGCTGCCAGGAGCACACACTGAGTCTCTTGAGTCTGAAGATTTAGCACTTAACTCCCTAGAACATTGTGCATGTTTGCATACCTGCAATAGCCATTTATAAATCCTTTATAATCCTGGCATGCTCCTCAGCCTGCAGATGAAAAAGGAATTTCAATCCAAGATGGGTTTTGCCACGATGTTGCAATAATTGTTCTTTTCTGTGCATCATTTCTATGAGGCCCCGTCAATCAAAAAGTTCAATGTCTTCATTATTTTGTAGGTGCATGTCATGCTTGAGGAGAACACTAGCAGGCTCACTGTTGGAACTTGCCCTGAAACAGCAGTAGAGGTAGCTTCACCAAGAATCAACAGCAGCTTATCTGTACTACAGGTCTTTTCGGGAATGTCAAAGCAACATCTTAAGTTCAGAGGCCCTTAATGAACACACTAGACCAAATTCTGCTTCGGATTATGCATGTGCGGCTCTTATTGATCTAAATGGGCACTCTGCCTGCATCTAAAATAAGAATTTGTTTTGTAGCAAAGCTTAAAGAGACATACACTAGGTGTTTAATGGACTGTCACCTACAACAGAATTTATTTTTAAGCTATTTTTGATTATTTTTGTTGTTTTAATCGGTAAACTTCCCTTTCTTTGCTGCTATGTCTTCTGCATACTGGTTTAATAAGGTATAGAAATGAAAATAAAGCAATCCAACCAGATAGTTTACTGTGGTTTCTTTAAGGCAATGTCAAAATATTTTACAAGCTTGCAAAATTACATTTATTACACTCCAATCATCTGGCAGACCATAAACACTCCTGAATATTTCTGTAGGTGGAATGGCAATTTTTTTTAAAACCTAGATAAGGAATATAAATTTGTTTGAAGAATGAGTGAATTTGCCTCAACATCTTTTCATTTTCCTTTAATTTGGCCTGTTTGGCCTTTAAGAGCTGTGTCTCCGACATCTGTTTTTTCTTTCCGACACCATTCAGCCAAGTAATCAAGGAAAAGTCTGCCATTGCTTTGCACTGTGTCTGTGTGTTTGTGCATGTTTGGAAATCACAGACCTTTTCTGGGGAGGAAAATGGTGACATTTAAGAAAGAAATCATGAAACAGGATTTAAAAGGTAAGAAATAAAATAAATTCCAAAGGCAAAACCTCAAAATAATAGATATTAAGGAAAAAAAAAGCAACCACAAATAGAAATGTTGTAATAAGGAAAGAGATACAGAAAAGCAAGATTAAATGCAGAGGTATGGTTACATTTCTTCTCACAAAACCTATGCACAGGACTTTTTGTGACACCATACCTGTGTTGAAAATGTGAGGTAGGAGTCCTTAGGCAGAAAGTGGAGCCCAGCCAGTGGCCTCTGTGATGCTGCATCATGTCTGTGGATCTTCGTTTGAGGCTTTTAATTCAGAAGATGCTAATTCTCCTACAGTAGAAGACTGGTAATTCTGACCCAGGATCAATGTCCAGGGTTCTTGGGCTCTACTGAATTGTGCTGCTAATTAACTGTATATGGAACTCACTGACGAATTTAACTACGCAAATAAGCCAAATACAAATACATACGTTAAACTTACTAGGAGAAGTCTGTCTAGAAAGCTACCTGGAGGAGAAGGACCTGGGGTTGCTGGTTGACAGCCGACTGAACATGAGCCAGCAGTGTGCCCAGGTGGCCAAGAAGGCCAAGGGCATCTTGGCTTGTATCAGAAATGGCGTGACCAGCAGGTCCAGGGAGGTTATTCTCCCTCTGGATTTGGCACTGGTGAGACTGCACCTCAAATCCTGTGTTCAGTTCTGGGCCCCTCACCACAAGAAGGATGTTGTGACTCTGGAGCGAGTCCAGAGAAGAGCAACGAAGCTGGTGAAGGGGCTGGAGAACAGGCCTTGTGAGGAGCGGCTGAGAGAGCTGGGGTTGTTTAGCCTGGAGAAGAGGAGGCTGAGGGGAGAACTCATTGCTTTCTACAACTACCTGAAAGGAGGCTGTAGAGAGGAGGGTGGTGGCCTCTTCTCCCAAGTGACAGGGGACAAGACAGGAAGAAATGGCCTCAAGCTGCGCCAGGGGAGATTTAGGCTGGACATTAGGAAAAAGTTTTTCACAGAAAGGGTCATTGGGCCCTGGAACAGGCTGCCCAGGGAGGTGGTTGAGTCACCTTCCTTGGAGGTGTTTAAGGGATGGGTGGATGAGGTGCTGAGAGGCATGGTTTAGTGTTTGATAGGAATGGTTGGACTCAATGATCCAGTGGGTCTTTTCCAACCTGGTTATTCTATGATTCTATGATTCCATGAAACCCATGGAGAAAGCTGGTGCTACAACTTCATATACTCACATTTGGGAACAGTCTATAACCAAACCAGGTCTTTGATAAAGAGGAACTCATATTGGGACTGTAAAGAGTTTTAGAAAGTTTCCTGAAATTAAGAGTTTACGTCTTTAATATAACTGAGGATGAATTTAATGCCACTGTCTGTCTGTGAGCATGACAATGTGGGCTAGGTATGTTTTCAAGACTGACTTGGAATAAGATATGGGCTTACTTACATATAGAATGTACCAGTTCTCTCTGATTTTTTCTCCAAGACTTATATTTTTTGATATTTCTTTCTTTCAAAATCTTATCAACATGAGATAAGAAAAATAAAAAAAGAAAAAAGAGCAAAAAAGAGAGAGAGAAATCTCAGCTCAAGAAGGTGCATGTATTTATTATTTTTGAGCTCTTATAATTTATAAATGCTTCATGCCTATTATATTATCTTGAAATTATTGTTTCTCTCAGTAAGGTTACAAATCCTGCTCTACAGAAATGAGACTGTGTATGTATAAAATCTCTGGGATGGACTAAGAGACATTTCAGTTCTCATTATGTGGGTATGTTTGAGGAAAACAAGAGTACAATATTCCCTCAAAGATGTCACTCATATAATTGGCTTAACTAGAGCCAGTGATGAGAAAGTAGTTCTATCAACAGCAGAATTTCTAATTTCTTTTAAATTTGTATCTCATTCAATGAACAGTCCCGTCTCCCATGTAGTAGAAGCAGAACTGGAGCTTTTTCTTCACTGGGACCTCTGAAACATCTCCCTTCTCATGACTTCTCCACTAATGTAATTGTTCTCTAGCCTTTCTTGCAGTGGGAACAAAAGATTCCTTCAAGTATCTTTCCTTAGGGAGATTGCCCTCTTTTGTAAAGGCCTTTAGGAACGTTACATTTTGGAAGCTCTGTTCTTCTTTCTGACAAGTTTGAATTTTTTCAGCAGATTCAGTGGTCACGAGGAATGGGATAAACTTTGTTTCCTTAATACGCTGAAGTATAGGAAAAGAAGAAGAAAAGCCCAAATCACAACAACATCTTATGAGTTGTAGAAGATGTGAGAGAGAAAGCTTCAAAAGAATGAGAGAAATGGGAAAAATGCTTCATATGCTGGGTTTACAGCTTGAGATATTTTTAAGGGAAACAAACATATCTGCAAAATGATGAGAAATAATATCAGTGGACGCCCTAAAATAACAGATGAATGGTATACGTGTTGGAGCCTGACTACCACATAATTTTAAAGAGATGGAGGTTGTGCATTCAAATGAAAGGCACCCAAAATAATGTACTATTTTGGTACAACTTGCCGGGCAGTATCCATAATGTTTTGATGGTGAAAATGTGGTCTATCAAACACATTGTTATACTGAGAGCATCCCATGCCTATTTTGTGATCAGACAGAAAGATGAGTAAGCTGTGGTTGCAGCAGCTATGAGACATGGTAGATCTATATTTTTCACTCCAAGGAAGAGAAATCTACTTCCAAGCTTTTCTTATATTAATATTGACAGACATAAGCACACTCACGTTCTTAGAAATGTAATTACAGCAGTGAAAGTAGTTTCCAAATATTAATCTAAATACACTGAAAAACAGGTAAGAGAAACAGTACAAATAAAGCAAAGAACTGAGCAGAAAAGCTTTCCTTGTAATAACATAATAGAGATAATTTAGAAATGTGATTATTATTATTAATAAAATTCAGGGAAACAGAATTATACAATGAACTTGACACACAACCAAGGCTTAAAGGGTGCCCAGACTATTAAACAGATGAGAAAATGTGAACAAAGAAAGATTTTTGCAAGGTGCTGGCATATTGCAATAAAAGATGCAGAAAGGACAAACATTAGAAAAAAAAATCTCTCATTGTCCAATCTCACTGACTTATCCCTGGCTCTGATAGATTTTTGATGGCAATATGGGGTTTCAGTTACAGTAACTTTAGTCCCACTGGTTTTTCTCTAAGTGTTTCAAACACAACCAGTGCAAGTTCTTGCAGGGACCTGGAGTCCTAAGCCAAGTACTGTTACCTGCTTGACAGCTTAATATTCCTGGGCCTGGGACTTCTGCCAGGAGAACATATGAGTGAAGTGGGGATGAGGATATTTATTATTCATCCATTCAGAAAGTATTTCCATCAGAAGTTCACAAACTGAAAGCAAAATTGAAAGAAATGGAGATATTAGGGAGATCGAAAGAGCAGATGAACTAGTCAAGAGGATTTTAAGAATTATGTTGAATATAGCATTTTTTCCCCAATATTTCAAAGGCTATGAGACCCGAACAGAGTGAGAAAAATGCATTTTTTTTGCCTTTGTAGCAAGCATGCCTTAAAGGTGGGATTCACCTTGGCCTGTCCGCTTCCAGTCTTAGGCAGGTAAATTGCAGCTCTGAGGAGCACCATCCAGGAGTTACCTGAGTTGTTGCCTACCATCCACTGCAGATGTCTGACCGCTTCCATGCCTCATAAGCTTCTACTTCTTTCCAGGCTATCCTCACCTCTGCTCTGCTCTTGGGAGACCCTAGAAGTTTTGGCAAATCTAAAAATTATCTCTATGGGGAGGCAGGATGATTCTTGAAGATAGAGAATTAACAAAGAAAGATGATTTTGGTTCCAGGAATATATACCAGACCTAGTTTCCTCAGTTTGGAGGTTAAAACAGCAGGGCAAAATACAAGTGTCCAGCCAGGCTTTTTTTATAGATCTGGAGTGGGGAGCAAGGCTCTTTTCCTATCTGCTGTGATTTTCCTTCTGTCTCATACTGGTTAATTGGGTAACTCTTATTTCTTTGAAAGCACTTTGATTCACCATATGAAGACTGGAAGTATAATAAAATCAGACTGTTTAAGAGTGTGTCTGGAAATGGTGACAAACAGTCCATTCTCTGCTCTGTGGTTTGTTACATCTCTGGATCATGGTGAGTTCCCAGCCACTGCTAGAGACCAGCTGATTACAATGTTTTAATGGAGATCTTGATTATCCAATTTTTTCTTGGGACATTTGTGAAGTTTATTAAACTAAAGGCATTGTACAAAGCACGATAACTAAGTAGAGAAATACAGCCATGCACCAGAAAGGACCAGTCTTTCTCCTTGCTTCTCTTTCAAGTGCCCTCCCCACTACAGGCAGCCCGAAGTGGAAAAGTAAAGAGAGTGCATCTGTGATCAAAAGGGTTTTGTTGTGCTCAGGGCATCAAACAAAGAAACATTAGCTGATAAATTTATAAGAAAAGTGAGAGGTGGAGACCTGTTTCTGGAAGTTCACTTATGTTGAATTGTTATCTTGTGTAAGTGGTGGGAAGAGGGTGTGAGTAATGCAGATAAAGACTGATGAGATTGTTTTGAAGCACTGCTGCATTTGGAAAGGGTGATGTATATGAGGATCTGCCCTTGGCATTAAATAGCTTAGGGATGCAGTGCCAATGAAACTGGAAATAATAGCTGTTAGTAGAACTAAAGTTATAAAAAAAGATAGAGAAAGGCATTTTAGCATTGTGTATCTTGTAAACTTTGCTTCTGATTCCCCAGTCCTAGGGAAATTAGACCCTGGTAGAACATGGATGTTGTTCTTTACCCTGATGTTATCAGATAAAAAATATGTGAATTTGTTGTGGAGGGGGAGGAAGGAAGGGACAAACAGTAAAACATTGTGCAAGGAATAGCATTAAAGTGATTTGCCTGTGCCCAGTGTCCATCACCTCCAGAATTTCTGGGCTGTTGAAGTCTGGGCCATATGTTTTCACTAGGCTGCAAGGAATAACATTGGAGAGAGAGAAGAGTCTCCCTGTGCATAATGCCTCTTTGGCAAGCATGTAGAAGTAGTGTAAACCTATGAGCGTTCGCATTGGTAACATGAAGCCAAATCTCAGGAAGAGTGTTTGGTGCTGTCTAGCACTGTCAGGGCCCTTTAAAATCTCAGTCTTTGTGTATAAATTAACAAACAATTGATTCACATTTTGCTGTATAGTGGAAAACTTCAGAGTGGACTTGGTTATTTGATACTAATTATTTAGAAGATATAAAAGTGTATTCAAGTCCCTAATCTCCTTTCTGAGCGGGCAGGCGTGCTCATGTTCAAACAGTTGCATAACTTTCCCATCTCCATTTGACAAACCCTTCTAACTTTTTTTTCAGATCTAACGCAATCCCACCCCCGGACAAGCTGTGTATATATCTTGTCTGTGGTTGATCTTACTGTTAACCTCATCCTCTTTTCTCTGCTCTTCCTACCTGCTTTCTGTATGTGTTTAAAATACCAACTGCTGAGGAAAGAGTTGTTGCAGTAGTTGTATAGTGCCTGGCGCTTTGGGTGGCCAGGCTGATATTTTGCTGAAATGAATGAAAAAATTCAGGACTAGGCTTTGTACTTTTTTGAGATGTAAAAGAGTTTCACTTCTAGATATCTCTCTGTCTCTGTCTCTTTGTCTGTCTCTATACGTCTATATCTGTATGCATCTATATCTGTAGATGTATACATGTATAGATGGCCAAGTAGAAGGTCCTACACCTGAGTTGGGACAGTCCTCAGTTTCAGTACAGACTGGGGGATGATGTATTTGAGAGCAGCTCTGTGGAGAAGGACATGGGAGCGTAGATGGGTGAATAGCTGGATGTGAGCCAACAGTGTGCACTCATATCCCAGAAGGCCAACAGTATCCCGGGCTGCATCAAAAGAAGTGTGGCTAGGAGGTCGAGGGAGATGATTCTGCCCCTCTACCAGGCTCTGGTAAGACCTTATCTAGAGTATTGCATCCAGATATGGAGCCCTTAGCACAAAAAGGATACGAAATTGTGAGAGTGGGTTCAGAGGAGGGCCATGAAACAGATTGGAGGGCTGGAGCACCTCTCCTATGGGACAGGCTGAGACAGCTGGGCTTGTTCAGCCTGGAGAAGAGGAGGCTACAGGTACACCTTATAATGGCCTTCCAGCACTTAAAGGGGGCCTACAGGAAATATTGGGACAGATTTTTTAGCAGGTCTTGTTCTGACAGGACAAGGAGTAATGGTTCTAAACAAATGGAGGGTAGATTTATACTGGATATAAGGAAGACATTTTTTACATTGAGAGTGGTGAAGCACTGGAACAGGTCAGCCAGAGAGGTGGTAGAGGTCTCATCCCTGGAAACACTCAAGGTCAGACTGGATGGGGCTCTGAGCAAGCTGATTGAATTAAAGATGTCCCTGCTTACTGCAGGGCGTTTGGACTAGGTGACCTGTAAAAGTCCCTTCTAACTGAAAGCATTCTCTGATTCTACAATTCTATGTCTATATACATCTGTTTGTGTTTATGTGTGTATACGTCTGAAAAGCCAGTATATGGTACCAGGACAATATAGCACAGATCCTGGATGCAGTGAGATGAATGCAGCTTGCTGTTGAGATGAATTGTGAAAGGTTTCTCACTGGCAGGTGTCTTCCTTGTCTTTTCACATCTTTCATTTGATGAAAACTGACTGAAGTCAGTGGGATCACAGAAGATTCAAATAAAAATTAAACCTGGGCTGAGCCTGATACTGGGATTTTTTTGCTGAATTGGGCATTAATTAGATGTTATCTTCCAGGCAGTTACGGTGATACTGAAAGCAGATACTTCAAACTGTTTGCATTGTGGGAGAGTGTCTAATCTTTCATACAATTTACAAAATGACCCAGGGACAGGGCTGTGGTTTCAAGCTGTAGATAGAACAAACATTGTATTTATCTGGGTGCTGAGGAGGTCAAGGAAATAAAGCAATCTTCTTTCAGCTCCCTGCATTATTATCACAAACAATAGCCTGCTGGCACAAAACAAGTTTTAATTGATTGTTGTTATTGATTTTACAGGAAGCAAAGCAGAAGAAATACAACTTGATTTTTGTAAGCCAGAGTGACCTGAAAAAATACAAAGGAGAAAAAGAGAATACAATGCCCTCTCACATTTTGCCCAGTTCCGTGAGTTTGCAGCTGAGCACTCCATAAAAACCCTCTCCATTGATTCTCTGTTTATGTATTTTGACCATATTGATTTTCTCTTTATATAATCTCCATCTGAAAGTTTTATTCAGATTGTCTGCATTGTGCTGTCATTGTGAGGATGGGACTTGTTCCTTATGGATGGCAATTTAAACACATTTCTCCCTTCTTTCCTTTTCCACCTGCCTGAAACCCGTGTGGCCAGGAAAAGCATAAAATTTTTAGGCCAATTGGTACCATGACTTGCTCCTTCCTCTCGATCATCACTTTCTGGAACATTTTTTGTTTGGGTTGAACCCTGGGTATGGGATTTATTTCTGCTCACACTATTCTACCAGCACCTGGCTGGGAGCAGAGGTCCTTGGTTGTGAATAATCATGGGCTGCCTGAATAATCATAGCAACTCAGTTAATTAACCCAGATGGGCTGGCTGGTATTCAGCAGGGGAATGTTAACTGTAGTTAGCCTTTCTCATGGTCAGGAAGGGAGGAGATGGTGAACTTGGGGGGATGCTGCTCAGATTCATTCTTTTCCTGAGCTCCTCTTGGGTACAGATTAGGAGATGGAGTGGGTTAAGAGGGAGGGTTTTATTGGTGGTGAATAACAAAGATTTGCAAACTTTTCTCGCCGTTCAGTCTCACATGTAAATTTTATGGATTTTGGTATAGGTGTGTGACAGAAGGAAGATATTCATGGGAATGACACTGCTCGGCACTTTTACCAGAGGAGCCAGTGGTTCCTTAAATTTTAGGCAGACTCTAAATGTATATATGGAATTAAGTCACATGGATAGTGCCATTCCACAAAGCTTTTAAAATAATTAACAACACCAAAAATGTTATAATGGATTTTACTCTGATCATTATTAAACTAATTAATATTAATGGTATTAATAGTATTATCAGGTTACCCAGTGTCTGTCCTCAGGGACTGTGCAAAGTGTCTTCTGAATGCAGAGTACAAAGATGGTTACAGCCACAAAGATCCGAACAGTAGAGGGTAAGTCAGTCACTTTCTTTCCTTTTTCCCTTCTTACATGTAATCCTTATTTTACAATGACTTGGATATTTGTACAAAAGTAGTAAACCTCCCTACAATGTTGTTTAAATTTACATTCTGGTGTTTATTCCTTTACTTACATTTGCAGGATTTTCTTCTTGGCAGCTGTGACTAAAAGCTTCCTGTCTTCCAAAAATAAAATGACTGTAGGATCTGAGCTTTGAAGGAAGGATTTTTACTAACCTCATTTTAAATAAAATGTTTAGTTATTAAAAAATTAATGATTTTAAGGCGATGAGAAATGGTAAATTACTACCCATATCCCAAAATAAAGTCTTCTGTGGCACTGCTTTACTCAGAGTGAGCTCTGGTATTTCTGTTCATAGCAACTTGGCAACAGCAATCTTCCCAAAATGATACACAAGGAATAAAAGCAAGATTTCTTTCTGCTTTTGCAGCACCCACCCAACTTTCCCACCAAGTGATCTGTTGTTAATGTGCAGGAAATCCCAATGAATGCACATCATTTGGTGAAAGAATGACAGCAGACACCACAGCTATCCTTAGCAAGCATCCACCTGCTCCCGTGGTGTCTTTTTAAAGCAAGTTCAGCTTACCTCTTCTCCTCTTAGTTTTCCTTTGCTTAATTGCAGGTGATGATTCCAAAGAAGCCTTCACCTGTTTGAGTGTGCTTTCATCTTTCTAGACAAAGCAGGCTTGGGCTTGGTGCTTGATCTGTGGTATAGTTAGGGCCTTTGGTATTAAAGGCGTTGGGATCACCCTGAGGCTTTTAAGGTTTTAGGGTTAAATTGATGAGCATATATAAAATGTAAGCTTTGTTGTTTGGCAAAGTTTTTCAGCATTTGTTATACTTTTTTTTCATTAAGAAACTATGGGACTGTACTGCATTCCTTAACTGCCTCTTGCCTACTAAACAATGCTGTCAAATAGAGATTTCTTTGACTTACATGAATCTTGTGATTCATTAATCCTCAATAGCTATCTGATTTAGCTGAGATGTCCAGGTACGCCTCGATACCAGGATATCTGTTTCTCTATCCATTTCATTTGTGCTGTGCCTACTGGACAGTAAGTGTTTGGTACACTGTAGAACTGGGAGATAAAACAGCTTGTGACCACAGAACCCACTCCTGACTTTTATCTTCTCAGTTGTGGCTACCAGCAGTTAGGAATTCAAAGCTGTTCCATGAAAATTCATATCAAAAGTCAAACAGTTCCAGAATACTTTTTTTTTTGTGTGTGTGTGTTTCTTCCCCTCTTTTTATAACATAGGGAATCAATTGACCAAAAGCCTAGTGGAAGGCAATGCCCTGACCTTGACTATTGGTGAAGACGTTTAAGGAGTGCCGCTCATCAGTGCTAAAAACATAAGTAGTCACTTCTAGAAAAATGATATGCCTGAATTTCTGGCGGAGATCCCACTTTGGCTCCATTTGCTGTGAAACGGTTCCCCCCACCACAGAAAGTTCTGGTGGCAGGACTGGCGCTATTAAGGAAATTGCTGTCCTCTGGGAAGAGGAACAAGTAGTGGCTTTAGTGAAAATGATTTCAGCACAATTTGCAAAATTATAACTGAGATTAAAAGCTGATGTTTTCTCACTTTTTTTTCTCTCCTTCCTCAGCCATCCATGTATGTTGCATGGGGAATTTACTTACTTTCTTAGATGAGGTTTGAGATAATGTTTTCTCTGGCTATTCCCAAAGATTTTGGATGCTTTCATAGTACTGCATGGCTGACATGCCCATCCCAAACATTCTTTCATATCTTCATATGCAATTCCTTCATGTAAAGGCCCAGGAAAGTTTTTGTGAAACATGGTTGGACAGGCAAGATCCTTCAACTTAGCATTTTCCTGTTCCTCATCCATTGCAAATGTGAAGTAAACTGGGAGGATAAACTACCCTGTGTTTGGTTTCATAGTAGTAGTTTGAAAGATTATGTGTTATTTAATACTACTGATATAACCTTCTTATGGTTAGAAGCATATGCTTATACATATATATAGGTATATGTATAAAACATACATATAACATACATTTATCTTGTCTTAGCTGATTGGTGGCAACTTGTAAAACTTAGTAATCTGGTTGCAACTTTCTGTTCGTTCCAGCAGTAAGGGAAGGACTGTAAGTCTTCTTAAAAGGGAGAAAGTTTTTTCAACAGGGAATAAAATGAAAATCAGTGAAGATCTATATGCAAGAAAAGACAATGTGTTACCTTTGCTGGCAATGATGACAGAAATATTCTATGGCTTTGCCATTCATCCCCTTTTGTGGCAGATGCAACATCTTGGGAGGAAGGTGCAAATATCTCCCATTTAAGCATTCCCAGAGTTTCTGGCCACCAGGCTGATATTCAGTCACACAGATTGCTTCTAGATGTGGTCACTAGGGTAGAGCTCCTCTCCATGCTAACTCCAGAACTGTTTCTTACCAACTAGATAAAGTTAAGATCTAGAGAGTAAAGCCAGACTTGGAATTACTTTGCTTTTTGTATTAGACTTTGGCACACATTCATGTTATGCTGTTGTCTCCTGAAACAGTCATCTTCTAAAGACTACAGGTTCTTAGACCCTGATTCATCTCTTAACTTTTGCTTTGCCAAGTGAAACCCTTTAGGCTTCTCAAGTCTTTTTGTATAAGTCAGATTTCCGATCCCTTTAATTATTTTTATGGGTCTGCTCTGAACTTTCTCCAGGTGTCCAAGTCTGGACTATGGAATTGGATACAGCATTTCAGAGTGCTCTTTCTCAATGTCATGTTCAGACATATGCATATTTTCCTGTAATATTTACAAGTCCTCTTACCTAAAGTTTGAAAAAGGAAGGTCAAGACATTATAGAACCAAAGAATGACAGAATCATTAGGTTAGAAAAGACCTTAGAGATCATCAAGAGATATCCAACTATACCTGTCTACTGCTAAATCATGTCCCAAGCACCTCATCTACCCGCCTTTTAAACACCTCCAGGGATGGTGACTGAAACAACTCCCTGGGAAGCCTGTTCCAGTGTTTGATAACCCTTTCTGCGAAGAAATTTTTCCTAGCGTCCAATCTAAACTTCCCCTGATGCAGCCTGAAGCCATTCCCCCTTGTTCTATCAACTATCACATGGCAGGAGAGACCAACATTCGCCTCTCTGCAACCTCCTTTTAGGCAGTTGTAGAGAGCAATAAGATCTCCTCTCAGCCTCCTCTTCTTCAGGCTAGATAATCCCAGTTCCCTCAGCCGCTCCTCGTAAAACTTGTTCTCCAGCTCCTTCACCAGTTTCATTGCTCTTCTCTGGACACACTCCAGGACCTCAATGTGTTTCTTGTAGTGAGGGGCCCAAAACTGAGCACAGTATTTGTGGTGTGGCCTCACCAGTGCTGAGTACAGGGGGAAAAATCACTTTCCTGGTCCTGCTGGCCACATTGTTTCTGATAAAAGCCAAGATGATAGTGGCCTTATTGGCTACCTGGGCACACTCTTGGCTCATGTTCAGTTGGCTGTTGACCAAAACTCCCAGGATTTTTCTCTGCCAGGCAGCTTTCAAGCCATTCTTCCCCATGCCTGTAGTGCTGCACAGCGGTTTTGTGTCCCAAATGCAGAACTCTGCCCTTGACCTTGTTAAACTTAATATCATTTGCCTCAGCCCATAGATCCAGCCTGTTTGGATCCCTCTGCAGAGCCTCCCTACTGTCCAACAGATTGACACTTCCTCCGAGTTTAGTGCCATCCGCAAACTTGTTAAGTGTGCACTTGATCCCCTCATCCAGGTCATTGATAAAGACATTGAACAAGACCCAGCAGTGAGCCCTGGGGAACAGCACTTGTGACCGACCTCCAGCTGGATTTAACTCTATTTACCACCACTCTTTGTGGCCGACCATCCAGACATTTTTTAACCCAGCAGAGGGTATGCCTGTCCAGGCTGGTGGTAGCCTGGTTCTCAAGTACGATACTGTGATAAAGGCTTTACTAAAAGGTGATTATCTCTTTTTTTTGAGTTAATATTTTCTGTGATATGATCCTTCACCCTTCATATACACGTGCACAATTAGATGGACGTGTCAACACCTGAATTTGACTTACCAAATTTAACAGTCAGAAGTGCAGAGTTTATGGGGTCTGTAGGCTTCATTGACCACATTGATCAAATCTCTGTTAACAAAGCTGAGAGCTGAGACACAAAGTTTACAGGCAGGGACCAACAGGCAGGTGCCTGAATTTAGAGTTGAGCCTCTCTGTGTGTGGTATGTAAAGATTTACTTGACAAAACTATTGTATATACATGTAAATATACACAAATTTAGTGAATTATTTATGATATAAAATTATATTTTAAATAATTATATATTCCTCCTAGTTAAGACTACTGACTGCAAATCTTTGCCATGCCTGCAAACAACCCGGAAAGTTCCATGTTTTCCTGACCTTCCTTGACAAAATGATCTGGAGTCAAGTTCTCCTCACTCAAACTTATACGCTTCAACTGACTTCAAAGGGGATGAATGAGTTGCTGAGTGGGGCAGAATACAGACTTGTTATTCCTGTAACACATTCTATATGTCATTAATAGCCTTTTTCTTATCTGACTCTTCTAATAGTCAACTAAATTTTAAGTGTTTGCTACAGTTGGCTCATTATTATTATTTTTTTTTTGCATTTAAAACTTGGGAAGGGTATTTTTCCCTTCCCTTCTGTTTATATTTACATTTTCAGATAGTACCTATACAACCTAATCATATCACTTTGAAAGTGATATAGAAAGTTGTACTCTCTTACTCAATCAGATTTAATCAGTTTGGATGCGTTCCAAGCACTAAGCATTAATCTCACTTAAACCAAACTCCTGATAGTTCATCTAGCCTGAGTATTCATGTCAAAGACATAAAACAATCTCCTTTAATGCCCACAGTGCTTTTAAAATTGAGCTTTCACCGTCTGTTAATAAAACCTGCTTTGTACTGCTGGTTGTGTTCTGTGGAATGTGTCAGAGGTGAGTTTCTCTTTCCCTTCAGTTCTTACAGGCCTTCTTTTTTCCAAAAGTATATGAAAATTATGCAATATAGTAACAAGGAATTAGTCACACCTTGGCAAAATCTCCATTACCTTGACTCACATCAAAGGGAAGGAGAGAAGTGTGGTCCTTACAAGCTTACAGCATTCCTTTGCCTTGGAATCCCATGCTGTGATGACAACTAAATTGGACACTGATGCTTACTTATTTTTCAACATGCGGGTGTAAAGCACATTGACCTTGCAGTTTACTTTTTCACAGCACCTTTCATTGTGGGCCCAAGCCCATAGCGTGATGCAGAGCTGTCTGTTGACTTTCAGGAGTACCAGGGGAAGATTATTCAGAGACAGAGCTGTGGAGCTAAAATCCCCCTTTGATGCCCTCTGTATTTCAACATCTCACGTTATGAATACTTGGAAAAGTGCTGCGGTGCTTCCCTGTCAAATGGAGATCACGCTTAAAGGAAACGGTGCCTTCACATGACATTTTGCAAGATTCAGCCCTTTAAGGTTTACAACAACAGGGGAGTGAACTCCGAAATGGAACAGGCTAGAGTAAGAATCCCTGTTTCTCTTGGGCATACTTTTCAGAGCACACCACTGGCTTTACTGGCTGCTGCTGCTATCAGGAGCAGGCTAGGTGTATTGGATTCCAGTTTTGCCTGGGAGAGCAGATGAGGTGTATGAATTACATGTTTTTAAGTCATGGCTAGCCCTGTTTTCTATGATTCTTCGTAAAAGTAAATGAAAACGAGAAATGTTTCTGTTGATTTGAGTGAAAAAAAAAGTGAAGAATGGATTTGAAGGATGGATCAGGGATCAGGTTCCATTCTTGATGAGCAAGAGACTTGATTGTCAACATGCTTGTGCTATGATACTGGAGTCTAAGCAATGTATAAGTATCTAGGCATCCAGGTACATATTTACTCTCCACAAGGAAGAGGCTCTGTGCACTGGGATATTTTGGAGAAGTTTTGCAGCTAGAGAAATTTTTGTC
The DNA here is from genome assembly GCA_033459285.1 of Clamator glandarius. NCBI lineage: Eukaryota > Metazoa > Chordata > Aves > Cuculiformes > Cuculidae > Clamator > Clamator glandarius. The sequence continues at coordinate 226,054 of JAUNZM010000162.1, forward strand.
TTATTTTCTGCTATTTCAGAGCAGTCTTAGAGATTTCGATGATTACAGGACAAGTACAAGTGTGAACTGTCAAAAGACTACCACACTCAACCCTTCCCTGGTGTCAAGACTTCTTTTCCCAGAAACCTGCTTTTCTGGGCCATGGAGAAGTGGCCTCATAGTGTTGGAATGTCATTCTGAAGGCATTCATCATCAACTAAGGTATGAGCAGTAGACACTGTCCTTTTCTTAGTGTAGTAATGCATTTGTTGTCTCAGTAAGAGTAAGGTTGCAAATCCACCAAGAAAGCAGCATGGCCTGTAGACCGACAGGTTGTGCAAATCTCTACAGTCTCCACTTTTGTACTGGGATGTCCATTCGTGAGACTTGCTTTCAAAGCAGAGTAATTTATACTTGGGAAGTGGGCAGAGCCATGAGCACTGTCACCTTGACCTCTTATCTTGCAAGTGTCTTCAGTCCTCGCAGGACCAGGAGGAAGCTCCCCATGGGAAAGTTGATGGTATTATTAACCTGACATCTTCAGGCTTGCTCTTGAGATGAGGCACATATTTAGCTAGGTTAAGAAATTGTCATCTAACTCAGCTCCAACCTTCCTCCACATCTTCTGGTATGCAGGAAATTAGAAGAAGGGTCAGTTCTGCTCTCTTTATGCTGGCTAATGCATTGAAGGCTGGGAAGCTGTTTTAAAGTAACTATGGCAGAGTTCAACTGAGATGATGGTCAGGATGGTGATGGTGATTTTATGAGTTTCAAAATGTGACTTGAACATGTATTCACTTAGCAGATGTGTTAAATAACAAAATACACCTTGGAATATTTGATTGCACAATAGCTCATTTCTTCATCTACTTTTTCAGCTTCCTCTTAACACTTACATTTTTTGCTTGTAAGTTTTTTGTTTGGATATAATAAGGCTTTGTGTCTCTTGATCCTTTATCTTATGTGGGTGGTAGAAAAATTGCTCTACTGCTCCAACATTTGTGGTTGTGTGGGGCAGGTGGTTTCACGCAGAACTGTGCAAAATGTCTATAGTAAATAAAAAAAGGAGGGGAAGCATCTTGCTCTGAGATTTCTTTCTACACCTGGAACCTCTGCTGCAAACCCCAGGGACCAGGTAAAAGAGCTAGTTTCAGGGATGGAGGAGCCCTTTGCCAATCTTTGCAGCTTCCAGCTACCTGGAGCTGGTTTGGGTTTTTATTTTGCACCACGGGCCAGCATATCCTGTAATTTCTGCTGCCTGCTACATTGCTTGAGGGTTCCAATCCTCCCTCTTTTCAGGCTTCAGGCATCCTTTTCCTCCACCCCTCCCAAGACTCATGTGTTGAACAGGTCAAGACCAACTCTTTGAGACCTGTGTTCAAGCACAAGATGTAGTATAACTCTATGAGACCTGAAATACTCTCCAGAAGTGTCAGTCATATAGCTTCTTGCTTAACAAGCATGCTGAGCTCTTCTTCCAGGCACAGGTGTGGATCTTGGACACGTGTGGATCTTGGACATGTGTCAGCTGGAAAACAGAAATTCTGTCTAGATACTCCACTGGGTACTGCTCACAGCTAGCTGGGGAGCAGATCAGGTATAAAATCTTCAAATTAGATATGTTTAGGATTTGATGTTGCCACCTTAGGACACTAGGAATTTAAGTAAAATTTATTGTAGTAAATTTCTCAGGAAAGATTTCATCCACTTGTTAATGGTAAGCTCCAGGACTCAGGAATTTGGGTGTTCAAGCCAAAGAATTTGTGTGATTTGACTATTACTGGAGTTCACTTGACTCTGGAGCTTAATGCTCACGCCTTCTGGAACGGCTATGACATTTGACAGCCCATCTAGAATACCTACTGCTGTGCCATTTCTGCATATTACAGCAAGGACATCTGGACACCTGAAAACATGGATCCTGTAGCTTTGTTTTAAGACAAGTATCAATGCTGAGTTTGATGTGGATCTGTGCCTTTCTTGGCTAAAAGTAATGAAGAGAAGACAATGCAACTCTGAAAATCCTGCTTGGTGCAGAGGCAGCTGATTAATTCCTGTAACAACACAGCATCTTCCTCAATCATCTGTGTTGACTGGCAATTAATTCAGCAGGTAGATCTGGCAACATTGCTTCTGCTCTACTGTGCAATCGTAATGCCTAAGAGGGGCTAGGAGGTTGTCCTCAACTCACATGACAAGTTTATGCAGTTATACAACAGGACAGCAGACACACCGGTTGATACAGCACAGAGCCCTCCAGTTAGCTCTGCCTTGCTCTCTATGGGAGCTGGATGTTGCCACCACTTTTCTCCATGTATCTTTGGGTACTGAACCACAAGCCAGGACATCTGTTGTGCAAGGTCAAAGAGCAGGAGGAAACACTAAAGCATAGGGCAGTGTGAAATCCAGGCCTCGCTGTGGCAGTGCACAAGGAAGGAGCTCATCTGGTGAGAAAGATGCTCAGTGCCTCAGATTTGACAAGTCTAAGGGCACTTTTCCTGATACTGGGTCTTGGATCTGGAATAAGGTGACAATTTGCATAAAGACCCTCCTGTATCAATGCATTTATGCACTAAGGCATGCAACATTTGCTGAAACTACTTAATTCCTTATTTTTATGGATGTATGTATGAACTTTAATATGTTTTTTTCAGTTATATACCTGATGTGTACACACTTATTTAAATGATGACACTTTAAAATGAGGTAGATGATATTTCTCAGACAACAAGGCAGGAGTAGGACTGTGCAGCAGTAAGTCATACTGTTACACGTATATCGTACAGTATCAAGCTGACAGGGAGGTGAGAGTTTTGTTTCTGGACTTCAGAAGGTCAAATCAGTGTGGGAACTTTTCCCAGTGGTGGCAGCTGCAAATGTCAGGGAGAATTGCATTTCTGGCAGATTCCCAGGACAGATTTTCACAGTCAGAACCATTTATTTCTTGTGTACAGTTGGAAAAACATAATAAAAGAAAGCTGGGTATCAGTCTGAGGTGATTTTTAGGATGAAGACAGAGGCGTATAAGCAAGGGATTGCAAAGAAAGTTTTCATTTCAGATATATTTGGTGTATGAATTAAAAGAACACCCAATGCAGGCACTAATCAAATACATACTTATTGAAAGTAGGAGACTGGAAATCTGAAATATCTGTATGGCATTTGTAAAAATGCTGTGGTCTACAATGTAAAATTTAATTTGCTATAAACCATATAACCCAGGTATATAATAGCATGGAACATATACTCCACAGCACACCACACACAAGTATGCATCTCTTTGATAAGCTGCTTTAACAGCTGATGCCATGTATCTTTGAGAAATTAAGGGAGAGTTTATCCCAGACACTTGACTGGATACTTCTGAATTGTTTCAGATGCTTTTAAATGAAAAAACAGTGATCATTGCCACCAAATGTGAGTGATAACTTGAAATCTCAAAAGAAACCCGTCAGTTATAAATGAGACCCGTGGTGAGATGTTTCAGTACCAGCAAGTGTCTACTGTGATCTGTCTCGTTAACCCTGCTCATCACCATAGCCCGTCCCACCCAATATCAGCCTCTAGAGATTAGCTGGTGACGCCATTTAGAATGGAAGGCTTAGGGCAGCACTGAGGATAGGTTTTTTTTCATATTTTGTTTTAGAGTCACCTTAATCAGTTGGAGAAATTCAGGTTTGCAGATGTGTGCTTATCTGAGCAATAACACAGCCAGCTGCCTTCAAAGGGAAGGGTGGGTAAGCACCTATCTCAACAAGAAGTAAGGGGTGGAGAAAAAGCACATTCACAAATATGGCCCATTTTTTAATGACTAGCACTCATTGTTTCCTGTTAAAAAGGACAAAAGTGGGGAATGTGGCTCTCTTAGGAATTTATTGGGGAATTAATATGTTGATAGAAGTAGTGGCAAAAGCCAGCACTGGTCATGCAACCACCTCCTTTTTCACTAGCAGTTTCCCTCTTCAATGTTTTTTCACTTACAGCAGAACACCCAGGACAAGTTGAATGGCCACAAATTTTCTCCAGGGCTTGACAGACTAGTGGAAGGGGTTAGTGGCTTTAGTTTGTGAGATCTCAGGCACCTTTGGAATAGGAGCTTTCCATATCCCCTACAGAAGATCTAGCAGGACGTAGCTCATGCAAATACTTGACAAATCACATGAATCCTTCTCCAGCTTCTGCAGGAGATGCCTTACTGGCTGGTGAAGCTGTGTGTTCCTGGGAGGGTAGTAATCTCCTTCTGAAGCTCATCAACTTCAAAATCTGCAAAGGTACTAAAACCTGTCCTGATATTTCAACAGCGCATGATTGTTACAAATATAGATGCTGCCTGGAGGTTAAAACCTCCATAATAATGATTGGAATAGACCAATCCCAAGTCTTCAAAGAGTCTTTTTGAGATCTTAAACTCACACATGCTTTGTTATTGTTACTGATCATTAGCTTCAGTGAAGAAGAACATTCTCTTTTATGTCAAATACCATTACCTCACTGATATCACATTCCAGTATCCTTTATTTCATAGAATCATAGAATCATAGAATCATAGAATCATAGAATCATAGAATCATAGAATCATAGAATCATAGGATCATGGAATGGTTTGTGTTGGAAGGGACCTTAAAGATCACCCAGTTCCTAGCACCCTGCCATTGGCAGGGATACCTCCCACTAGATCAGGCCACTCAAGTCTCCATCCAGCCTGGCCTTGGCTACTTCTGGGGAGGGGACATCCACAACTTTGCACAGCAACCTGTTCCAGAGCCTCATCGCCCTCACTGTGAAGAATTTCTTCCTAATGCCTAATCTAAGTCTTCCCTCTTCCAATTTAAACCCATTCCCTATCACTACATGTCTTTGTAAAAAGTCTCTACCCAGCATTTTCATAGGCCCCCTTCAGGTACTGGAAGGCCACTCTAAGGTGTCACTGGAGCCTCCAGGTTGAACAACCCCAACTCTCTCAGCCTGTCCTAATAGCAGAGGTGCTCCAGCCCTCTGATCAACTTTGTGGCCCTCTTCTAGACACATTCCAACCGTTCCATATCCTCCTTATGTGGGGGATTCCAGAACTGAACACAGAACTCCAGGTGGGGTCTCATGAGAATGGAGTAGAGGGGGAGAATCACCTCCCTCAACCTGTTGGCCGCACTTCTTTCGATGTAGCTCAGGATATTATTGGCCTTGTGGACTGCAAATGCCACTCCATGTCGAGCTTCACATCAACCAGTACCCTCAAGTCCTTCTCCACAGGGCTGCTGTCAATCATCTGGTCCCCCATTCTGTATTGAAACCGAAGATTGCCCTGACCCTGGTGTAGGAGTTTGCACTTGGCCTTATTGAACCTCATGATGTTCACTCAAGCCCACTGCTCCAACCTGTCCAGGTCCCTCTGGATGACATCCCATTCTTCCACTGTGGCAACTACAGCACTCAGATTGGTGTCATCTGCAAACCTGCTGAGGGTGCACTCAGTCTTGCTGTTTATAAAATTGATGAAGATATTAAACAGCACTGGTACCAGTATCATTTCATTCATATATACATCAAGAGCTGTACTTAAAAAGAGTCTACATCCTATCTTAGGGTCTGGTCCAAGACTGCTCTGAATATGTTTCTATAGAATCAGCTTAAGAAGCCAGAGAAGTACTGAATGGTACATTTTGAAATGTCATCACAGATATTTTAGATTAAATAAAAGACCTCTGAAGCTTCTGAGGTGCATTGTCTGGGTGATAGCTAGGTAATATTTTGGTATCATAAAAAAGAATTACTCCTAGTACACAGAAGAACTCAGAACATATCGGCAAATAACATACTGCAAACATGACAGAGATTTTTTTAAGGCAAATATAACTGTTAGACTAACCCCTAATAACTTTGATTATTTCTTTAGATTGATTGCTAATTCTACGTTATATGTGGTGACAATTATGTTTTGGTAACTTCCAACTATGTCTGCATAAGTCTCCTGTTCCTTGTACCTGTGTGATCTGTATGAAATCCACATACACTTAGTTTTCCTGGCTTGTTTGAACTGTTGTTTTTCCATCTATGCTGTTGTCACAGTTTACCCCTGACCTGGCTAATTTTGGCAGCTAAAAACACACAATTCTTTCTTAATTTCATTCACCCCACCCCCAAGGAAAGGGGAAAGGAAAATAAGAGGAAAAAGACTCGCAATAATGATAATAAAGATGATAATAATCATAATGATGAAAATAATTAGAAATTCATAAAATACATAAAAATATAAGAGATCACACCAGCACCTCTTGATGACTGTACGTCACCAAAAATACTGCAGAGCAGGCACAAGGGAATGAATCTGTGGCGAGGAAGGAATTAATCTCAGGAACTGGGTTCAGGAATGCACAGATCTGGGACCAGGAGCAATGTACAGACAAGGTCCTCACTGGACATTGGCCATCACTGAAGAGGGACAAGACCTTCGTAATCTCTTCTTTTATACTGAGTATGATATATATGGGATGAAATTCTCTGTTGGTAAGTTTAGGGTCACCTGTCCTGTGTGCCCCTCCTCACAGGTGGGACCCTTTTTTGCTAGCTTGAGGATGGCCTTAGTTACTATAGGGATAAGTATAAGCATTAGCCTTTCTGCATACCAGTGCCCTGTGTTATGGGTTCTAGAGAGAAACACTGTCTCAAAAACATGCGTTTAGCTTTCAGAGAATGAGGTTACTTAGGGCAACTGAGCTAGAGTCTGAAATTAATCCTACTTTAACTCAAACCACGACAGCAGTGAGTTAAAAAAGTTGTTGGTCTTTACATGCACTGTTATAAACCCCACTTTTCACTTTTCGTGCTCAGATGTCACTGTCCACAGAAGGTCAGAGGCAGCAGAGAAGCAAACCTCTTGGCTCTAATTGTCTTTTCCTACAACATAAAATATGGATAGGACAGGCTGTCCACCTGGGGATGCCGGGAGCATTAAACGCCAGCTGGGAGCATGCCCTAACGTGTTAAAACTTGTACAAAGGTTGCTAAGTGACTTAAATCCATTGCACAGAATAGAACCAGATAGCCTCAAAACAGCAGAACCTGACTTAGTTTCTAGTAACTCATTAAAATGACTCTACAATTCTTTTGATGTTCTGTACTAGTCTGGTCACATTCCTTTCTGTTTTATAGCACGGTAATAACAACATTCTTGTAAACAGTCATATATACTCTAACCTTCATATTGATCTCTTCAGATCACCCGAAAGCATTTTCACATTGGGATTTGGCTTTCTTATCCTCATAAAGCATATCGCACCCTAATAACCCATTCCATTGAAGGACTAGAGGGAGAAAATAGGGATGCAAAAGTTGATTACTGCTGGGTCACTTGCTTAGGGCAACCATCCCATCCTGCAGAAGCAGAAATATTTTGCAATCATTACCTGCATAAATTTATTGTTCAGTGCTATTGGGGTTTCCATTTCAGAAGAAACTCTTCTGCGGACAGATATACTCTAGCCATATCTACCCTTCAGTGATTAGCAGCCCACACTACTTCTATTGTTATCGGTACACCATTATTCCCTGCTTGCATCTACAAGCTGGGGTAATGGTTTCCAGGAGCTCATGTTCTGTATGATGCAGCTGTCAATGGAGAATTACAGAAACAATGAAGGCCTAGGACACAAAAAAAGGAAGCCACTCTATTTTAGCCATGTTGCTATAGTCTAGTGATAGCAACAGGTAAAAGAAGAATGACTGATTTCAGCTGCAGAATTGTACGCTGCATGTGCTGTAAGGATAGGCAGCAGTTTCCAGATGTCTCTGACCAAAGGCTTGGCACTTAACAACTGCTCAAACAAAAGGGCCAAGGATAAGGGACTGCACCCTTTGCAAACAACACGGCACATGGACATGCACTCACATGCAAAGAATTTACATTGGCTGAACAGTTTTTCAGGCAGTCAGTAAATATGACTTATGCCTTCTGTTCCTCCATCAATAGTTTAAACAATCTGGGAGCAAAATCAGATACAATCATCTTCCTGACACTGTAAAAGACAAGGAAATATTTCAGACATTTTAACATTTCCTCAGCTTGCCTGTTTTCCCTCCGTTTAATTTTAATTTTTTTTTTAATGTTTCTCTTTATCCAAGACAACTCTGCATTTCCTTTGGACTGTCCAGTTGGAGCAGAGAAACCATGTGCTAGAAACCTATCACAGAGCATAAAAAGGAAGCTGGAAGTGCTCATCTGAATGAACTGCCGACAATCTCCAAATAAACAATGTGTTGCTTAGTGTATCTCTTGAAGATTGATATATTTCATAGAATGATAAGATCATAAAATATCAAGTTGGAAGGGACCTCAAGGATCATCTAGTTGAGCCTTTCTTGGCAAAAGCACAGTCCAGAAAAGATGGCCCAGCAACCTTCCCAGCAGAATCTTCTAAGTACCAAATACTGGGGAATCCACCATTTCTATGGGGAGATTATTCCAATGGTGGATCACATTATGAAAAATTTTCCTCTTATGTCTTATTGGAATCTCCCCAGAAGCAGCTTGCACCCTTTACCCTTTGTCTTTTCCATTTGACACCTTGGAATAAAGGAATTTCCGTCTTCTTTGTAGCCACCCTTTAAATACCTGAGTAATAAGGTCTCCTCTAAGTCTTCATTTCTCAAGGCTGAATAATCCCATTTCTCTCAGCCTTTCCTCATACAGCAGTCTTCACAGTCCTTTGATCATTTTTGTGCCCTTTCTCTGGACCCACTCCAACCTGTCCACATGTTGTTTGTATAGCGAGGACCAAAACTGAACACAGCATAACAAGTGTGGCCTGATATGCAATGAGTAGAGTAGGATAATGACTACTTTATCTCTGCTGGTGATGCTGTTGTTGGTGCAGCCCAGTATCCTGTTGGCTTTCTTTGCTGCAGCAGCACACTGCTGGCTTGTATAAAGCTGCTTGTCCGCCAGAACCCAGACGTCCCTTTCCACAGAACTGCTACCCTGGTGAGCAAATTCCAGCCTGTGCTGCATTCTCGGATTATGTTTTCTCAAGGGCAAGACCTTACATTTATCTCTGTTGAACTTCATAAGGTTCTTGTTAGCCCACTCTTCCAGCCTATTCAGGTCTTCCTGCAGGATGGTTTCCCCTTCCTAATTGTCCACTTCCCCACTCAGTTTGTTATCATCAACAGACTTCATGAGGGTACACCTGATCCTGAAATTCAGATCACTTATGAAGATATTAAACTGCACTTGGCCCAACATTGATCCTTAGGGACCTCAACTGTGGCAGATTGCCAGTTGAAAAGGAACTGTTTACCATGACCCTCTGGGTGCAGCCTGTCAGCCAGTTTTACGCTCACCACAGGACCACTTGTCTTGGCCATAATGCATCTGTTTCTCTAGAAGTCTGTGGGAAATGGTACTTGGGGAAATCCAGATAAACAATGTCCATTGCTCACCTCATATTGGCCAAGGTTTTACTTTTTCATAGAAGGTGATCAGGTTTATCAATCACAATTTGCCTTTGGTGAATCCATGCTGGCTTTTCCCAATTATGTGCTTCATTCGACTTGTGATAGCCCCCGGGAGGATTCATTCCAAGACTTTCCCAGGGACTGAAAGAAGACTGATGGGACTATAATTTCCTAGATCCTCCTTTGATATCTTCTTGTAGATGGGGGTGACATTAAACCTCTTCCAGTCTTCTGGGACATCTCCCAGTCTCCATGATTTCTCAGAGGTTATGGAGAGCGGCCTCGCAATGACGTCAGCCAGTTCTCTTAACACCCTTGGGTGGATATCGTCAAAGCCCATTGCTTTGTAGGGATCAAGCTCCTGTTCATACACTGACTCATCTTTCACTGATGGTGGGTCTGTGTTTGCATCAAGCTAAGATTTTGTTCCCAAGGCCTGGGGCCCAACAGTGCTGGTAAAGACAGAGGCTGCAATCTTCCGGAGAATTATTTGCAAGTAGGGAAAAAAAAAAGCTAGATTTGACAGATAATTTTTTCACAGTGTTGCCTTTTGTTTATAGACCTTCTCTCCTTTTAGAGTACCCTAGAGCAAATCTCTGCCTTTTCAAAGGGCCACACCATTGTTCAACTGAAATGTTATTATTTCTTCTCTCAAGTTTGATTAAATTACTTGGCACTCAGACAGAAGCTGATAATAATACAAACGCAATGATCAAGGTGGCAGATGTGCCGTTATTCTCTTAATGGCAAATAACTAATTCTTCAGACTGTGACTAGACTGCTTTAAAGTGATGCAGGGGCTAAGTAGGTAATGTTATAGCTAGTTTTACATTTATTAATTGAAATAGGATTGAGAATTTAATGAAGAACATTTAAATAATTGTTTTCCTTAGAAAATACAGTCTGACTTCTGGTCTGTGGATTATGCATATGTAGAGATTGCAGAGATTAGGGTTGGAGAGGCAAGTGGAGATTTAAGACAGCAGGCTGACAGTGCCTGTGCAGCTACAGGGGCTCAGTTGCCTTTGCAGGAACTTGCTCCTGTATCTGAGCCCTAGGATAAAAGGTGTATTTTTAAAATGTGATAGTTAAATGTTTGAATTAACACCTGTTAAAGCCCTGGAATAAGCAGGACAAAGCAGTTGCTGGTGTGTCAACTAATAGAAAAGTGGTCAAATTAGGTGTAAGAGTTGAGGGAAAAGTTAGGGCACCCTGGTTCTCTAAAATGACCTAGCAGTGAAAAACCTGACTCCTGTACCCTGCCTAGGAAGATTAAAGTAACCATGGTTTGGGTGAGGAACAGAAACTGGGGTTTTTAAATATATTAGCTCAAAAGCTTGAGCTAATAAGTTTTAAAATAAATCTTTTCTAAACTACACAAGCCCTGAGGGGAAAGCAAAGAGATTAAGGTAAAAATAGAAAACATGAAGTGTCTAATAATGAGCCACACCTGTTTAGCAAAGTTTCCCTATCTCTGGTCTTGTCAACACCCCGTTTTTGTATTACTATGACTGGCTTGGCCACAAAAGTGTTTTTCTAAAGGACTGGGAGGATGAACAGGTTACCATGAGGGAGCCACATGATAGTGGTGAAGGTCCTGAGGGCAGCCAGTGAGCTGTCTGCAGAAGATGTTTCCCTCTCATTTACCCCATCACTGGAGGAGTTTTGGGTTGTTTCATGTGTAGATAAAAATAAGGACTTAAGAAGATCTAAAAATGTTTTAATAATTTAATTATTTAATTACTTGGAGACAAGTGGTATTCATTTACTACAATGGATCCCAATCTTGTTGGCCTCCAGGCTTTATTGTACTATAAATATTATTACTTACAATAAAAACCAACCCAAAGTTTTTTCCCCAAAACTCTAAGCTTTGGTCTTCAGCTGTTGATGCTGGTTCACACTAAAAGAGGAAGTAGATAAAAAGCACCAAAGAAGTCTTCTTAGAGATTTCTAATGTTATTTCATAGGACCTAAATTTCATATACCCTCCAGAGTAGTACAGGTTAGCACCCTGCAACCTGCTAGTCTTTTCCAATCCGTCCGTTTTGTCGCGTGTGATGTTACCCAGGTTTGCCCATGGCTGTACTTTCCATTGCTTTGGGGCATGTGGATGACATACTGGCTACAACAGCAGGTACCTCGTGATGGTACACTCATGGCTTTATTTTGGAGCTGTAGGGTTTTTTATTGTAGACAGGAACCTACCATTCCTTACTGAAATATATTGAGATCCTTTAAAAGAAATACTAAAGATTAGGACGGACTACGGGAAGTTCACTTTTGAGACCTGATAATTTGTGTTGTTTATATAAAACCAGATGGCCTTTCTCCTCTGTTTGTGGCCAATTAGCTTGTAGAAACCTTTGTGTTTCCCCTACCCTAGAAGAGCTACAGGAGCTCGGGCATCTGAGTGGCTAGGGTGGCATCCTGATTTTACTGAAGTCAGCAGGAGATTTGCCACTGTTTTCTACCCCTTAGAGTTTATCTCACACCTTTGTTGGAGCAGATAATAATCTTGATAAAATTGTAGGACAAACACAGGCATAGTATAAATAGAGACACAAATTATTTTTGGGGTTAAGTAGTGCTGATGAATATATATTAAGTAGCTTACACAACATAGGAAAGTTGCCACAGAGGGACTTTTTTCTTTACACCTTCTTTTACCCTTGTCTGTGTCTCTGTCTTTTACAAACTAGCTATTCAAATGTGAAAAGTGAGGAAGCATTTATTCATTTATTGATTTTTAAGTTTATTGCAATATACTTCATTGCCTCATCTCAACTATCTGACTGTCTGATCAAGATGAAGATGTAGGTTCCACGAACAGACTTTTAGGATAGACCTGAATTTGGCTACGTATCATTGCACTAAGAAGTTGTAGCCATTAATTTTTAAGTGAGTTTACCTACATTTACTTTAGTAATCCTCCTAAGATCCCTATTGAGAAGAAAACATTGTATTGTCCAAACTACTTTTGTGATATGTGTAAATTGTACAGTCAATTACAAAGCAAATGAGACAAGTCAAAAGTAGAGAAGAGAAGGAATCAGGAAACATATAAACGTGATTTTATGCTCCTGTTTTTGTATTACATGGTCATCTGATAATTGTTAACTGTGAGATGACAGCTTGGGTTTGGTTTCAAGCCGAGCTGAGCTGATGACTGAAAAGGAGAGGTGATGTCCAACAACTTCCTCACTTACTCCATCTTTCCCTTTTATCATCTTTCCTCCCTCACTCCATTTCTCAGCTTCCAAGTCCCACTCCTTTGACACCAATGTTGGTATAGTTGGATTCTGTTGTAAACTAGATAAAACTCCCTAACCCAGCAGAAACCTTTTTAGTTTTCTTATGGAGTTTATTTTCTGCTGGGTTATTGAGTTGAACTGGCTCAAATGGGTCAGTGACACCAGAAGTTAAGCCAAACGAATAACAGCAGTGAGGGAGGACAAGGAACTGACCAAGGAAGAGAAGGAACTTCTCTGTTTTAGTGGCAGTGAGCTGTCATAGTGCCTCATCCTGCATCATTAAATTGTAACTTACACATATAAGTTCATTTCTGCTGAAAAGGTAATTTCTGATTCCTTCTCCAGTCTGGACTCCTGGCAGATTTCTGCTAGTTTGGTGAGATGAAATGGCTTCTTGGTGAGAAGAGCTCCTGACATTATGTATTGGAGAGAAAGGAAGAGGAGGTCCCGTTTGGTGGCAATGTGTTACACCAGATCAATAAGCACATCTAATTGCACCCTAAGTGTCTTGCCCAAGGTCACATGGGAAATCCATGGCAGAATAGAAAGCTGTCCCCCTCTTATGTGAGAACAAGTAAATTGCTATACCCACAAAATCTCGGGACCCTGCTTCTACTGGTTCAATCACGGCTAGGTGGTTTAAAGGACAGTGATGGTTTCCCACAGATATAGGATAATTAGGCTTTATCCAGTGTCCCAGTTCATCCTACTTTCTATAAATCAAAAAATGTTTTAAACTTGCAAGTATGTGATTCTTAGTCCTCTCCTAATTTTTCAATAAAAACAGTTGCTCAGAAAAATTCTGCCCTCAGAAATGTCTAAAAATTTGTTCAGTTTTACTAAGTTCTCAGCCTTAGGGATGTCCTTTGGCAGTGAGTTCCACAGGCAGGGTAGGTGAAGAAGTCTTTCCCTTTTATAAGTTTTGAATTTGCCATTTCTTAATTTCAGTGAATAGTCCTTATTCCTTATGGTTTGTGGCAGTAAGAAAAAAATTCCCAACTTACGCATTAACAGTGAATCATGAGACCTGCACTCCTGCCTGTGCTCCCTCTTGCTGGGTGGCTTCTGGGCAAAGTTATAAATCAAGGATTCTGCATCTGACCCTGACTTCCACACCAATTCCCCTCTGTCATCTTGCTAACTCAGATTACCTGTTTGCCACTGTATAGCTATTTGCAAAAGAAGATAATGATACTTGTCTAACTGACAAGGATATTGTGGGATTATTTATCTCACTGAAGGGAGTGAAGTGCCTAATGCAACTGCTACTTTGTAGAAGCTAAACGTATTTTTACAACTTGAATGCCTTCCAGTGTGGCAGCCTATGCTCTGTGTGTGCACCAGATGGCACTGTGCTGCAGGTACAATTATTGAACAGATGGCAACTGTCTCTTAATTCAGATAATAGACACAATTTATAACCATTCTTTTCTATTCCAACAAGAATAATGTAAAAAAACCCTGGGAAAATATATAACTGTTTTATATTGTGTTTTAAGGAATTTGCTTTGATATCTTTTTAAAAGAAAGACAACTCATCTCTTTTCCCTGAAATGACAGAAGGTCTTCAAAACCCACAACGACAACATTACCCACTATTTCTGACCATGGAGAGTGAGAAGTATCATGCCATAAATTGTAATTTGATTTGCTTATTCTTGACCATAGCTACACAATATGCATGATACATAGATCTAATAATAAACCCCAGGACTTACATAGTTCATTTAGGATAATCAAAGTTCACTTTCACAGAGGTATTAATAAGATTTATAATTATTTACATATGTCTTCAGCTAAGAATGGGAGCTGTTAAACAATTTTATCACGTACAAGCAGGACAGCTATAATGTAGGAGAAAAAAGTGCTCCACTTTTTTATCCTCAATTTGTTACAAATCTGCACTGCTTCCAGTATTCCCATTTCTAGTTTGTATGTGAAATGATGAAAAGAAATGGAATGCTTCAAAGGGAAGGGATTGTTGTATCCACATTGTAATTTTCATAGTCCTGCCTTAAAACACTATTTATCTTTATTGCTCCCATAGAGTTGATATATCGCTCTGCACAGTAAATAGACAAGGTAGACTTTGTGGTAAACTTTAAACTTACTTTAACATTTTCTTGGGTTATAAAAATATTCCTTCCTATGGCACCTTATTTAGAGATTAACATGTGTCCTTTCCACACAGTATTTCCAGTGCCACAGCTCGTGAACACCTGCCCTTTATAGTTCTCCTTGTAGTGCTGAAGCAGAGGAATTTTCAAAGGAATGAAGCATATATATATTGTATTTTATTCAGGTTTTGCAGATCCTGTTATCTTATTTGAGACATCACAGAGAATATATAAAAAGATCCAGAATATTGGTATGCACAAGCCATGGGGCTGTGTCATTGCACTGAACCCACAGTGGCCTGTGAAGCTGTATGGGAAGAATGAAGGATTTCTCTGTGGACAAGGGTTTGCTCCTGGGGTTATAATTTTTCCTCTCATCTAGTCTGGTAGGATGAAGACCTGGGAAGAAGGCATGGGAAGTCAGATAACAAGCTTTCTCTATGTTGTAGGAAGGGAAAAATACCTCAGGTTTTTGCATTTATCTAAATGTCATGATTTGGCCTCTGTCCTTACAGCCTGGCAACTTGAAAAGCTGGCTCTGAAGGTTACAGGTGAGAACAAGGCTGTGTCTGGCTTCCCCTCTGTTCAGGGATGACACAGATTAAGCAGTAGCATGTCTGGAAATACAGCTGTCAGTGAGAACAGATGGGAGTTTGGACTTTCACTACTGTTTTCTGAGGATTCACCAAGTATGACCAGATTTGTTGCTGAAATTGAAGATCCTTTGAAACAGGAGCCAGTTCTGGGCTCTACAGCCTGCAAATTCCTCTTTGGAAAGCAAATGGTTCAGGGCAAAGGTATGGGACTTGTTTAGTTTGGAAGCTGAAGCTCAGTGGCTTAAAACTCTTTGTGCAATTCCCTATGGATGAGAAGGTGAATTAAAGACAAGACACCCTCCTTCCCTTCACACAGATTATCCCAACTCTGTGTCTGGTTTTGCACCACTCATTCCTTCATGCCAGTTTGAAGTGATGAGTGAGTTCCAGGAAGAGCTGAGCAACCTGGACCCTGGTTCCATTAGTCAATGCTTGGTCCTTGAGAGAGGATTTAGAGGAGTCGTTCTCTGCTGCTGGCGTGGGCCCCTGGACTTCCTCGAGTGACATGGAAATGGGAAACACTGACTCACAGTGTTTTGCAGTCCTGAAGGTCAATTGTCAAGGCTAAAGAACAAGTTGCCTTGTACTTTCTCCGCATATGCTCCTGTTGTTTTTCCAAGGTGAGTTTTTATGCCCCAGGTCATTTTACAGGTCTGTCCTTACTCGTAAGAAAGCTAAAGGTAGAACTCCCACTAAGAGAAATCTCTCCTGCATTTAGAAGAAGCTGAGACCTGATGGAAGCTTCAGTTACAACCATGATTTTGTTTCTCATAAAAGAGAAAAATAATTTAAAAAGGGAGATAAATGCTCTACCTAAGGTAATTGTCCTTCCAAATCTGTTCTTATATCAATTAAAAAAAAATTGGAAAGTTTGTTAGTGTTTCTAAATACACATCTCACATAACAATAAAACCCACAAATGCTCATAAGTGTGGCTATTCAAGCACTGCTTTTGCAGAGTTTATTTAAGAAGCTGCAAAATAAACCTGAAAACAATCACACTTAGACCAAAGACATACTTAAGATAAAATAAAAACACAATCAGAGTAGTTTTGGTCTAGAAGTGGCTAGGGTACAATAAACTATAGTCACATAAATTATGTCTTGGACTGAAGTAGATACATATTATTAATTGGATGTAGGCCCTTTAACCTTTGTGCAGGAAGTAAACTTGAGATCTCATAATTTTTTAAAGATGAGCTTTATATACTTCCAGTAACATTTCTGGGCTTTGAAAGGATCTTGACTTTCCATTCAGATGGTTTTGATGAGTTTAGCTTTAGTATTTCAACCATGCCAAGTGGGCAGAAGCAAGAGAGGATAAAGAAGAATGGAAGATCGATTGCCTTATTAGGAGGATACAAATACCTGTCTGGTAGCATCAGTGCTCCACTGCTGATCCTTTAAAGGTACTTTTTGCTAATACATTTTTATATATGTGAAAAATTGTGGCAGAGGGGATTGTTAGATAATGAATCAAGTATCTGTACTTAAAAAGAAGTAACCTGTTGGGCTGGGAAGAAGATGTGAAGGCAACAGTGTTTATACCATACATAAAACTAATTAAAATCTCATTTCTCTGTTGAGTTCAGCACCTTTTGTTACTGTTTACTGTGTCCAGAACAAGGTCCTAAATTAAGCTTTGCACTTTTAAAATATGCAGGATGATGCAATCCCACCTCCTAAAATATTTTGCTTTTAGCAAACTGTTTTAATTTTAACCCCAAACCGGTGCCAACTTCACTAAGAAAAGCTGAAACCCTAATTCAGGGTGACAAACCTACATCTTCAGTTTAAAAAGCCATGGGTGATTTTGTGTGCCTTGCTTTTGTCATGATAGATTTGTCTCAAAGGACCTTGGACCTCAAAGTGAGGTCCCTTCAAGGCTGGAACATCAGGAATGGACCTCATCAACTCTAACACTTGCTGTGAAGAATTTTGAAGGAACCTGAAATGCTCCTGATGTGCCGTTTTCAGCTATCTAAATTTCTGGAAGAGGCACACCTCCACCCCCATTAATTTCAAATCAACCATTGAATCTGTCTGGCAGGAGTTATTCAGGAGGTGGTAATGGTGAGCGAAGTAGGAACAAGCAACTGAAGAGCTAGTAATAGCTTAAGCTGTTGTCATCATTTCTTCAGTAAAGGTCTGGCCACAGTTAAAGAGGTTTAAGGTACATCTTATTACCAAATAACTGTAGTGGGCTCAGGGAGTATAAATGCTTAATATGTATATATTATCTGTCGAGTCAAGATGTAACAGCTACAGCCCATTAAAAATGAAATCCTTTAAGGACTGTCTGCAGACAAGAAAACCACTACACAGTCACCAGTGGCCTGGATGAACATTTGCCATTAATTTCCTCTTATTGCAGATGCAGTTTCATCCTAACAGCTGAAGTTTTATGAAAGATCAGATTTGGTTCCTTGTAAAGAGTATTAGAGAAATGCCTAAAAGCCAAAACAAATCTGGGTAGTGAAGGGTGATGATATCTAACAGGTCTGCAAATAAACACTACTGCTAGACTCAGGCACTAATGCTCTGCATATGGGAAAGGAGTTAAAATTGATAGCTTGTGAAATATAACGAAATATTCTTGAAGGTTAGGGCAGGTGCTATGTAATCATTCAGTCTTTTACTAGCTGTCAATGGTTATTTGTAAGTGAGGTCAACAAGATGTTTACTGTATGGTTGAATGCTTTATTTGAAGTAAAGACGTATGATCTTTGAATGAAGATATTAATGATGTGACAAAAAATCCTGAAAAAATACTGCTTTCAATGGGAGCTACAGTTAGAGTCGTGTACTAACAAGCTAGATGCCAAAAGTAGCTGCAAGGAACGTAATAATATGGATATCTGCTACAAACATAGAAGACAGGAAAAACAATAAATCAGCTTATACAACCTACATTTGGATGTGAAGTTATAGTTCTCTGTAATTATTTTAGCTACTGATTTTATTAATCAAATCAAAATTTCCTTTTTGGAGTTCTACAAATTGTTCGTAAGTACAGATGATGTTAGCTTATCAAAAACTGATTTAAATTTAGCTTAAATCCCATTCCTCAAGTGTCCCATGTGACAATGCAAGCTCCACTATTAGGAAGAAAAATAAAGAAAACGTTTTAGCTACAATTGCTAGTTGAGGATTAGATTCAAAGAGCTCACATTTTTTTGTATCACAATTCATCCAGACCCATGTAATGATAAATTTCAGTAAATTTTGAATGTTAAATTGTTTAAATTATGGTTGTAGGTAATACACACAGACAAATGAAAACCCTAGCACCAGCCTCCATTAAAATCTTTGAAGTCAAGCCACAAAGTCAAGGAATAGCAGAGTTAGGGTTACCTTTGCAATCTTAATTTGGTTACTTTGGGTGTAATGAGTGGGTTGTAATTCTTAATTATAGAGCTACATGTTGGTCACCCTGCTGCTTCCCTTCCTCTTTCAGTACGCAGATTGGTCCATGTCCCTTTAATGAGTAAGTAGTATTTCATTTTCTTTTTACTATTCATTGTGTGACCTTGAGTCTTCTCTTTCTTCCTCCTGACAGTTCATGTTCTGAATTCAGAGTTATTATTTTTCTCTAGGCTTTCCTACAGTTTTCAGATCTCTCCTGCCTGAGTGTTGCATCAAAAATAAAGGATTTACAGCAGCCCAACAGATGAGATATGACATTAACCTGACTCCACAGGTGGGGCATGGTGGCAGAGCAGAAACTTTTGCTGAATTTTAGTGCCCAGTTTCTGCTAGTTAGAGTTTGACTGCACAGCATGAAGCGATGTTTTATGCGTTGACTGTGAGTGCTCAGCACTTCTGCAGCTTGGAGATCTCATAGTAACTAGTCAGGAACCCAGAAAATGAAGCTGTACAATTTATAACTGTGAGAAAAAGGGCTCATTTAAATTGCTTGCCTAGCTTTGCATAGGAGATGAACAGCAGAAATAAAAACAGCTCTCAAGGACAATGGTGAAACCATCCTTCCTCTTCTGGTAAGCCTAGGGAGGAGATTTAGTGAGAGAAGCTGTGAGCTGTAACCACTTTTATTACCTTCCCTGATATGATACCTGCAGTCCAGGTCATAGCTGGGGAATGGCCATGCTGCAGTGCATCTCTTCTTACTACACTTGAATCCTCTTTCTTTTTATTTTTCTGTTACAAGATGTTTAGCTTTTAAGACCATATCCTACAGCCAATAGTATCCCTTTGTTATATGCTCTGATCTATCATCAGTGCTGTCCATTTTGTACCTAGCAGGAGGGAGAACTATATGATCATGTTATTAAAGATAATGCATATGCAAAGAGGAATTGAATGGAGGCTGGAGAGGCAATTTGATTCTGGCACTTCCTCTCATCTGATTGCAACTGCAAGATTCTTTTAACACAGTTTGAAGTGTGTAATTTCCCATTTTTTAAATATTTTTTTTAAAAGTAGACTGCCAAAATAGGCATTTCATTATGCAGTATTGCACTGACTCCTAGGAGAGCCAGCAGGGCTGGAATCTTTCAGTTAATAGAGTAACACCATTAATAATCATTAGTTACCAGTATTCCGCTGAAAATGCTGATAGGCTTGTTTTCTGTGAGGCAGATTGGACAAGTTTTTAGTGGATCCTGCAGGTATTTCAGGGTAGCAGGCGCGAACAAAGCCCCAGAACAGTGTTTTCTACTCTAAGGTAAGGAGGGGAATTCGATATTCTCCTGTTTTTCTAGATGCAACCACTTTTACTGTGGCTGTCTGGAACAGGAACACTTAACCACTCCTAACCTCTTTGCCCAGCAGCAGCCAGGTTCCTTCAGATTTCTCTGTTGCTAGGGAAGTCCCATCCTTCTTGTTCTACCATCTCTAGTCTTCCCACAGACCTTCATGGATTTAGTAGTCTTTTCCGGCCACATTTAAGGTCTGCTTTCTCATTGGCTCCCCACACTCTGCTTCCTCCCACACAACTGGAATTAAGCTCTGGCCTCTCCACATTCTCCACCTCCCCAGTCAAACATTCGACTGCCATTAGATTTCCAGTCTATTCCTGTTTTCTTCACTGGTCCCTATCCTACCCCTGTTTCTTCCCCACATCAAACTCAGAAACCTATTTCCATAGTCTCCACCAAGGAAGCTGAAAGCATGGATAAGTCTTGCATCTTGAGTACACCAAAATGGTGAAATAACTTGTAATTACTCAAAGAAGCAACACAGTGTTCTTGGCAATTTTCTTGGCAATGAAAATGTTTCTGACCCCAAAAGATTTTGGTTGGGGGGTGGGGTGCTACAGAGGTATTTTCTGTAAGAAGGTGCTAGAAGCTTCCCATCTGTTTGACAGAGCCAATGCTAGATGACTCTGAGACAGATCTGCTGCTGGCCAAGGCCATCAGTGACAATGGTAGTGATTCTGGGATAACATATTTAAGAAGGGGAAAGAAGTTACTTCACAACAGATGAAGATAAGAATGAGAATATGTGAGAGGAACAACCCTGCAGACACCAAGGTCAGTGAAGTAGGAAAGGACTGAGGTGCTCCTGGTGCCAGAGCAGAGATGCCCTGGCAGCCTGTGGAGAAAACCACGGTGAGGCAGGTTGTCCCCTTGCAGCCCACTGAGTTTAATGATGGAGCAGATGTCCACCTGCAGCCCATGGTGGACCTTGCACTGGAGCAGGTGGATACCTGAGGGTGCAGTGACCCCATGGGAAGCCCATGCTGGAGCAGTCTCCTGGCAGGACCCGTGGAGAGAGGAACATATGCTATAGCAGAGGAAGAGTGTGATGAGCCCTCCCCCTGAGGAGGAAGGAGCAGCAGGGACAACGTGTAATGAACTGACTGCAATTCTCACTCCCTGTCCTCCTGGGCCACTAGGGGGAAGAAGGTAGAGAAATTTTGGAGTGAAATGGAGCCCAAGAGGAAGAAAGGGGTGGGGAAAGGTGTTTTTAAGATTTAGTTTTTATTTCTCATTATCCTACTCTGATTTGATTGGTAATAAATTAAAGTAATTTCCCCAGATTTAGTCTGATTTTGCCTGTGACAGTAATTGGTGAATGATATCTTCCTGTCCTTATCTCAACCCATAAACCTTTTGTTATATTTTCTCTTCCCTGTCTGGCTGAGAAGAGAAGTGACAAAGTGGCTTTGGTGGGCACCTGGCATCCAGATAGAGTCTATCCACTACAAGTAAATGACTAAAAATGTTTTCTTCTGAAATATTTTATAAATAAGGCACACATTTTTGTAATAAAATTTAGTATTTTCTGTCTCCATTAAGGGTGGTTGACAATGAATGACCTGACTGTAAATGAAAGGCTGCTGTCAGTTATTGAATCTATTTAGCTTGCATATTGTTCAAGTCACCTGTCTCATCTCTTATGTGTAAAGAATCTGGATGGTACTGGGGCTTCTGTGTGCTAAGAAGACACATAAACTATTAATACTGATGCTTACATTTAGCTTCCTGCCAGAGCTGTATATTTTCACTGTACCAACAGAGTCACCATCAGCCCTTGGCAGTTTAAATTACATTCAGGGTAACAGAGTCAGCACTTTGGCCAATTAATAAAATTACACTGTTGACAAATGGCCAAAGAAGCTGTAATGTTTGATGCCTAATTACTATCCAAACCACTGTAAATGAGAAATTTTAGTGACATCCCTATTAAAATATAAAACTGTGCATGCACAAGAGCACACCCTGCAAGTGGTTAGTGTTAGGGTGGCTGAAGGCATGACTAATCTCCTGCATGGGCATAATTGTCAGTGCCTGTGCAAAATGAATGTTACAGATGAGTTTGAGGCCATCTGTAATCAAGTGTGCGTGTTCCTCAGCTAGACAAGAGGTGTGTCAATGGCCAGTCCAGCATTTGTGCACAGTGACAGCCACATCTAACACATGAGCTAGGTTTCTCATTACTGTATAGAAGCATCCTGTAGCCAAGAAGAAGAGCTATCTCAGCAAATACTTGACGTATGCTCCCTCAGATCAGCCTTGTCCCTGTCACAGCATATTCTCCTGATTTGTGTATGTCTCTTTAGGTAGATGCTATCCATGCCCAGGACAGCCAGCTGAAGGCTTGTCTGGTGTCTGACATAGATGGTTATTGTCTCAATGGAACAAGGCTCAAGTCTAGTGGCATATGGTTACTCCATGTCACCTGGTAGACAGGGGAAAACCTTCATCAAGAAACTCAGAAATCCCTCCCTTTCCCTAGATTTCTCACCCTGTGATAGCTACTTGCCTTCTGAAGCCTCTGAGAAAACAATT
Source organism: Clamator glandarius (assembly GCA_033459285.1). Taxonomy (NCBI): domain Eukaryota; kingdom Metazoa; phylum Chordata; class Aves; order Cuculiformes; family Cuculidae; genus Clamator; species Clamator glandarius. The sequence goes on from JAUNZM010000162.1 coordinate 248,703, forward strand.
TGCTGAAAGGCAAGTATCTGTGGAGATGCAGGATCGTTTAGTACTGGTTATCACCTCGGGCATTCTGGAAAGACTCTGCTACATGAGATGCATTTCAGAAATCTGAATATGTGCTAAACGAGTCCTGCATCTCTGCCTTGTAGCTCTGGGAATGCTAGGCAGGTAATTAAGAAATCACACAGCACAGGTGTGCCAGGTGAAGTTTGGTAGCTTGCTTTTGATCTAAATTGAGATGCTCTGGGGATTTAGCTTGTTAAACAAAAAGGGCATAAATAAATAATCAGGATTTTTTTTTAAGGGTTGGAACATGCAGGCTATTAAATTTTGTCTTGGATATACACAAGTAGGCAATGCTCGAAGACTGTTTAAGACTAGGGCTTTGTTTTAAATGGGGGTGTTGTTTTCATTAAGTCGGGTCTGATTCGTTTTTTTTCACTGGGAATTTCCCCACTGATATAAACAGGAACAGTGTTTGGTTTTTGGAAATAAGTTATGAAAGTGTCTTTAAAAATAGATCTCAAAAAAACAACAAACCAAACCAAAACCTGGAGTTTTAATTATAAAACTGGAGTCACTCAGAGCATTAATTTTTAATATTCATAATTGAAAATGAGATTGCTTTAAAGTCTGTAATGAGTCCTTCAGTGTACCACACTCTGTTTGAACATTACTTCATAGCTAGAAGCCATGAAACAGAATTACAATCAATTCTTAAATTATTCTAAGCCCACACAATAGTCTCTAGCCACAAAGTTTTGGTGTGGTGCCATGTGGGTGGTGTGAGATTGGGATAAACAAGAACACAACTGACCAGTTTTGATTTTGCATCTTCGCTTAAGTTCAGTCTTGAGCATATGGTTTCTTTAAGTTTAAAATGTTTCAATGCTTCTTTTTACTTACACGATACCCTGATAAACCTAAGACCAAAACTCTTGCAAAAAAGAGTCTTGCAGTTTACAGTTTGAATAAGAAAAGAAGTACTAGGAAATAACGCTATTGCTCTGAAAGGTTCAGCCTGGTTCTTTGGTCTCTGAAGTAGGAAAGCTTTCATATACCTTCTCCAAACAAATTGGGTGGCTATCTCTGATCTATCAGAGTGTCCTTAAATTACTTCTCTGGAGACCTTGGGGAAGAAAGATAGAGCAGGTGATGTCACAGGGCTCCTTCAAGCCATGCTGTATGATGCTGGCTCACCTCCTTCAGAAAGTTAGATGCCAGGGAGGTCATACACAATGTGGGTCTGTGGAAGTCGCTGGTACAAAGCAGCAGCAAAAGCAGGAATGGCGCTCTTGCAACACTATGAATATGCTGCAGACAATTTTCAAATGTTAATTTTATGCTTGTTTTTAAGAAAAGAAACAGGCCTATTCATATCATGAGTTGAAATGTTTCTTCAGTGAGACTTTAATAATGAGTGTGATTTACAACCTGAAGTACAGTAAGGTGGGAAAGCTCAGACTGCTGAGTACCTGTGTAGTAAATGATTTTAAAGAAATCCCTACTTCTGATAGTAATAAGAATGGATGAAGGAGTTAGTCTGGAACTCTGAAATCTGGAGCTCAGTATAGATAGTGATATTTTGAAGCCTAGATTATGGTTTGGGTCAGATAAAGAAAAGTACGGAAGAAGCAGAGACCTGCTCTGAAACCATTAGTCCTCTTTTTTGGAAGGTTTGGAGTGCCACTTTAACACATCTTCAGCAAGAATAAAACTAGATGTTAAGTTCTTGACTTTGTAGCATCCTGAGGGGAGTATCCATCAACATACAATATTATCTTACTATGGGTTGATTTGTTTCCTGCTAAAATGTCCTATACTGTCACCCATTAAGTTTAGGTTTATCGTAAGAACAAGGTCATTCTGTCACTTTTACTTTTAGGAAGTCTGGAGCATTAAAAGGAATTTCTTTCTTCTCACTCTTTTAATCACTTTTTCCTCTTCTTGATTTTGTCTAAAATATGGAGACCAAAACGATAACATTTTTTTGTTTAAAAGCACTCTAATATATTACTAACTTCTGAAAGTTAAAAAAGGATTCCCCCTTCCCAAATATTCTGTAGAGAGGAATCCTTTTATACCTATCAGCTGTAGCACGGGGAAATTCTGCCCTTTCCTATCATACTTTCCTTCAGTCAGCAGAGTACGGAATTTGCCTTACTACCTTTTTCACTACTCACCAGTATTTCCCACATCCCTTTCCCCCACCAATTATGTGATGAGTAAATTAAAATGAAAGGGGAGCTTATTTTCAGTTAAACACTTTGAGTTTGGATTTCTCCCCAGCTGGTGTTTTCCCCACCCCCGAGCTGTTGGATTTCTCACGAGAACACAGATGTTCTGGTGTTTTGACTTTGAGGGGATCTGGAAGGAGTAATGGGGAAATCTGGACTCTGAGTAAAATCAGCCTGCACTTCACTGCTGTCCTAGGCATGAGTCCCTCCTGCTGTGTTGCAGAGGACATTTACCATACTGCTTCTGGTCTCATAAGGGAATAGCATTGAAGCAGTGCCCAGCTTTGAAGACAACACTCTTGTCCTCCCAGAGCTGAAGGACCACTTTCTTTCAAGCAGACTTCAATAAAAATTTCTTTTTCTAACTGAGTAACAATATGAAAATCTGGTGAAACCATTTAGAGGACCTCAGTCAAAATGAATTTGGCACACTGGATATAAGTGACACATCCAAAAGAGTCACAGACAGATGTTGCTGACCACTCCACCACTGGTTTTCCCGTGATGCAAGTTAGTGGGATGCAAGGTAGCTTGGGACTGAAGCTGCAAGGAGGAGCTGCATTCTGGATAACAATGGCTCTCATCAAGTCACATAACTGCAGACCCAGTGATGAGCTTAGGTACACCAAAGATTAGACATACCGACATGAAAGATGGCTCCCACCAGAAGGCCAGTAAGGTTCCTTATTGCCTTCTCCTCATGTTAAGGTTGGTTGAGTGTCTTTCTCTTCACAGAAGAAGATAAAGTTGCTGCTCAAATGTGCTCAACTGATGTGTATTGCAATTGGCCCATTCATAAAAGTGGGCAGCTAGAGAGTTTCATCTTCTAGTCCCTTCCAGGGATGAATGCAGGGACAGGCAGATTCTGTCCCACCTGTAGCATGCGCCAGAATTACAGGAGTCTGTTGTGGATGACAGGCTTCCAGAAATTACAGAATCAAAGTCAATCTCTGCTTTCACCATGTAGCCTAGAACATGGAGTCAGATGTCATCTTTGTATCAGACTCATACCAAGATCCTTCACTCTGTCATGTCAGTCTGCTGCTGCAGTGGCAGCATATTAATTTCCAGGGAAATTCAATTTCATGTCCTGCTTAAACAGTGAGGTCTCAAGCCCTGCCAAACACAGTGGGGACTCTTTCATTTCTATGGACTTGTACTCTTTTACATCAGTAAAATACTCAGCAGTTGGTGTTAATTAATATCCTGCTTTACTGATATAAAATTGAATAACAAAGAGCTTATGTGACTTCCTGCCTCCATTGCAGCACTAATCTAAGACATGATTTCCCCATATCAAAATGTTGTTTCAAGGATTGCATGGGGTGTATTTGACTTTAGAACTTATTTAGGTGTCATAAGTATATGAAACGAAGAGGCTGACTCTAAGATCTATGGCTCCTTAACATTTGCATGCATATATGATTGTTACTAGGTTAGCAAGAATGTTTGTAAAAACATTTGTGCAATGTAAAACATTAAAGAAAACCATATAATTGTTTTAAAAAATGCAAAAAAATTGATCTTTTGATCTTTTCATGCCTAGCTGAGTTTTACTTTTAAGTAGGTACTATCACTAGTGTGTTTCTTTTGTTTATTGCCTGGGCAAATTTGCCATTTGATAAAACAAAAAACAAACAAACAAAAATACTGAACAAAACCCACAAATATGTTACCAGATCTCCCCCAGGTAAAAGGCTCATTTTCTTCTGTTTTGAAAATGAAATCTTAATCTAATTATATCTTGGAGGAAAATAGTTGTGTTATGTTTTCTGTAGGTAAAAGGACTTGCTTAATGTGCTTTGTCTAGGTTACTGATTTTACAGTGAATAATAAAATTTATTAGGGGTATTATCTATTTATAGAATCTGTTTGACAATGGCTTTTTAATGAAGTATAAGCTTTTCTGGACATAGGTTAATAAAACACAGTATTGCAATAACACAGGCTTTGTCAATAGGTCTCTGTAACAGGGGAACGTAAATTGATCTCAGTCCAACTATATATGGCTATTGATTTTGGTTGCAGACCAAGAATTGTGTCTTGTATTTTTTTTTTTATAAACAGTAATTTTCCTCCTTCATCCATCAAAATACTTCTCTTGTCCCACCACTTTCTTGGGTAGGTGGGCATGCCGAATTTCTGCCCAAGAGTGCTCTTTTCCTGTGGACTTCTTCTAGTGTCCAAAGCTCAACAGCCTGGTACCTCAGCACTATGAAAGATCTAATATGCAAGACAGTAGAAGAGTTTAGAGATAAAAGTATATTTGGAATTGCACTCAGAAATACATTGAAAGCAGGTGCAGGTTCTTAACGGCCAAAGTAGTGTAGACCTTGTTAATCCAGGTGGAAGAACTCAAGTGCGTGAGGGCAGCAATAAGGGTCTGCAACTTATATGAGAGGATATATCTTCTTGGCCATTAATGTATTGGATTGTAAGACAGCACAGAACTCACCATGCTTGTTTGGATGTCCAGGCACTGCGGAGATTTCCATATGATTCCAGCTTTGGAAAACTGGACTGACAAAACTGTTGGGAAAGGAGCAATCGGTATGTGCTGTTTGATTTGATTATTTCTCTGCCCATCAACCAGATCTTAATATACATGCTGAAGCAGGGAACATTGATGTTGCATGGCACTATATTCTCTTTAGATACTGAACCAGATGCTGAAGAAAGAAATGGCTCCCCTAAGCCTACTACACCAAGAGATGCAGGTATTCCTCTATGCACTGTTGTCTTTGTGGTTTGTTTGCAGATGAAAGTCTTGTAGACTATGTCAGCACAAACTATCCCCTTGAACCAGACAGCTGTTTTAGATGACCTCTAGACATGTTTACAAGTACAGTCAAACATTTTGGAACATAAATCATTCTATTGAGATATTTTTTATTGGCTACCTTTTGTAATTCTTAAATAACCTAGAATAAACTTGTGGTCTAGATTGTCTACTGAAATAATAGAAAGTGACAGTCAACATCATATCTTGCAGTAAAACCCTCCTACCTAGTATAGCAAGTTGGAAAAGCATTATGCAGCCCTTTCCATGATGGACTGGGAATATGGGAAGGAGTTTTCTGCAGCTGTTAGGTGGAGTGCTGCATCTTATAGAGAACTATTAGATACATATAAAAAAAATGTCAGCCGCTGGGCGTTTGTTAGATTAATGTCCTCTCCTTAACATGAATGCATAGAAGGTAGACCATGTGATTATGCAGGTATGGTAATTATCCTTCAAAGAGTTGGAAGGCTTTGACGTAACCTCTGTGTCCCAAATGTGCTGGTTCCAGCACTTGCTAGAGGGAAGAATAAGGACTTGAATCTGCAGGCCTTTCCCATGTGACAATCTGGTATTGTGCCTTATGAAATCTGGCAAAATTGTAAATGACAGTAACCTTTATAAGAACTAAAATGACTTAGCAGAGTTTGTTTTTTTCCCGATAAATAAATTCTCTGATGTACTGTTCTAACATGCAGAGACATGCATGAACTATTGTAAGTACTTCAATTTATAAATGCTTTGCAACAGGCCACAACAAGCTAGCATCATCTTTTAAGTATTTAAAAATTATATTTTGCATGTCTTTGCAACATGTTATAATACTATTTATAATAATGCATTTTTTCTGCTGTTTATTAATTCTTATTCACCAGCAGTCTGTAGTGCAGTGACACTATGGGAAATGTGAGAGCTGAACTGACTTTGTATCAGCTCACCAGTGGAGGTGAGCCCATATTGATGCACCTCCATTCCAAAGCTCTCAAAGGCTGCAAACATCCCATATTTAAGAATCCTGCAATTCTTCCAGTTATTTTGATTTGACCAGACATCCAGTCTGCTTTTAAGGCCCCATCAACATTTTAGCTTCTATCATTTTTGCATTGTTTTAAGTTGAATTAGATGTTCTTGCCAAGAATGGAATAACCTGAATCACTAGAGATGATGAGAGCCACATTTTTTTGTCTAAGTCCTCATATTCATCATGGAAGATAAGTTCATGGATGATTAGTTCATGCCTTGGTCTTTTGGGGGAGAATTCTCATATGTATTGGATCATAAAGATATTCAAATATTCTCCTATAAAGGGAGCTTTTAGGACCCTGAGGGCACTTGCTGGTCCTGCCCAGCCTCCACCCACACCTGCTCATGGACCAGGAGCCCCATTTCAGCCCAGCCTAGTGCTGTCACACTCTGTCCTAACAAGCCATAGGAGTGAAGGGCTCCAGTTCGTTCTCTGTGTCTGTCTCCTTCTGCTTCTTGCTGGACTCCTTGGAAGAGCCCTGGCCCTGGTCCATGGTTTGGTGTGTTGAAGGCTGCCAATAGATGACATTATCCAGCTCTGGCTCTGCCCATTGCATCAACCTTGATGGGACTGGCACCACTGAGTAGGACTGGGACTGTGCTGGGTCCTGCTGAGCTCCACAGCCCCAACAGTGCAGAAGCATCCAATTTTATGGTAGTTGCTATGAACTGTAGTGAGCAAACTGCTGAAGTGCAATCAGCAACATTAGACTTGTTTTCCAAGCTCCGTAGAGGCACAGATCTTTTCCAAACACAGACAGCTACCTAACAGGTTTCCCGGAGAAGTAGTGGATGCCACATTCCTGGAGGTGTTCAAGACCAGGTTGGATGAAGCTTTGAGCAACTTGACCTAGTGGAAGCTGTCCCTACCCATGGCAGGGGGGAACCTGGATGGGCTTTGATGGTCTTTGAGGTCACTTCCAACCCAAACTATTCAATGTTTCTACAATTCTATGAACTTATCCTCCAACCCTCCCCAAACATGTTCTTCCTTTGTGTATTTTTTACATCTAGCTTGTATCACTAGTCACTCTGAGAATCATCAGATCTTGTTGTGTGATTCAAATGGAGTTTTGGCAAGAAGAAATGTTAATTTTATTTTCTAGTCATCAATAAAAATAGGTGTGGCAGGACATTTATGAATCAGTTGATCTGAGTTCTTATCCAATAAGGATATGCTTTTGATATGAGGTCATACCAAACCCAGACATCTTTTATTTCCCTCCATTTGAAAATCTTTCCCAGCTGCCAGCAAACAAAGACCAATTCCTTTGTACAATGGAGGTACTGTGAACTAATGTTACTGTCAACCCTCATTGTATACATCTGAGAAAAAATAAATTCAGATTTTCAAGATCAATGAAGATCATTTGCTTTCATGATGCATTGTTCTCACTAACAGTGATGTACGGGAAGCACCTGAGAGTCAATCTGGAAACTTCTTTGGCCAGGACACAACAATATCTCTTGGTTGCTGCTGCGTGGTCTGGCAGCTGTTGCTGTTAATCTGGTTATCAGGGCCTGCAGGTGTATCTGTATTTACACAACTGGCTTCTAAGGACCTGCATTTATCAAGTCATGATTTATACCCTACAGATTGCTTGGGGATTTTTTTATTTTTTTTTTATCGAACAGCGAGGATAAGACAGAATAAGGGAAACCTGGTCTTATTTTCATGTAGTTTCAAGGTTTGTTAAATTCTGCTGCATCAGTTTACCTTCCTAGATATTTCCCTGTTTTTTCTGAGATGAGTCATCACAGAGAGTTGGCATCAGCAAGATTTAGGTACAACGCATACCTGTATGTTCCACTGGAGCACAGTGCTGCATCGGGTCCATGCCACTTATTACTGCTAGATGCTGAGGCAGAGAATTTGTTATTTGGGTGCAATAACCTATGAATGCGTATCTCCTGCCTTCATGACCTGATGTGGTATCTCCTCCTGGCATTGCACCGAGCCTGGAGCTGGTATGGGGATTGCTGCTGCCAGAATAGACATGCCCACTGCAGTCCCACTAGGTTGCATCCAGATAGGTGAACTTTTTGGCTTTCATTTCAGGCTTTTCTCTGCTAGATCATAAAGAAGGCAAGGGTGGGTCTGGAAGACAGTGCCCTGAGCGATGGTTTATTTGAGAAGTCTGCAGGGTATACAAACGAATGCTTACTTCTTGGTGATAAAGGATAAAATCATTACAAATGCCCCTAAGTCTTCAGTAGGAAAGTGACTCTCAAGACTGTATTTTTTGTTTACCAGGTGTAATTCTGTTTCTTTTGGCCCTATTAATAATGAATTCTATCTTATCCTGCCTCTGAAGACATTTTGCTTCAGTCATAGGTTCAGAGGCAAGGTTCTGGTTCTGGCAAAACTTCCACCAGCTTTGTTAGATACCTGTCTGCTTCACAAGTCACTTGAGCTAATGACTGGATTTCCAGGAGTAATTGTGCTTCATGGAATGACAGAGCCATTCTGTGAGGTAGTTACATGTGTAATGTGAAATTATTGTCTGAAGATACTGTATTTTTATTGGTGATTTTTTTTTAGATGTTTTCTTTTGATGATACCAAAAGTTTCTTGGCAGCTAGCCATCTTTCATGTAAATAAGACAATATTTTCATTCATATTATTTTAAGTAACCTAGAAACATTTTGATGGGAGTGTATATTAACAGCCATGATATGCAGAGGAATAAGACTGATTTTTCTGTTCACTTTCTCTGAAAGTTCCTCTTTTTTTTTTTTTCCGTTCTTGAACTTGTCATAGAAGACCCTTTCACTTTGGCAATCAAGCAGACCATTAATGGTGACTCTTCCAAAAATAAATGTTCATAAAAATGAACTAACAGTAGCCAAGCACCATCAAGTAGAAATATTGCACTGGCTGCTAGAATCCATCCAAATTCATGACTCTGCTCTTCTTGGAGTTCTGTTTAAATCAGAAATTCTGTCAGTAATTATTCACTTGCATAATCTTCCAGCTTTCACAGTACTGCACTTTCTAGATGTAAAGAGAACTATTGATTATTACAGTGATGGAACAAAACCTTTAATGTTGCCTGTGGTTTCTGGTGATGCTCCTAGATCCAGCCCACTGGAGATCTCAGAACAACCTTCTGGCTGTTTATTAAGATGGGCAGACATACCTTTCTTGATCTTTTTGTCAAAAAGTCAGCTGCTTGGAGCTTGATGCTCATGGAGCACAATCCTCTGCATCAAATGGGACAGCTCCTACAAGAGGGTTATGCTCCTGCTGCTGCTTAGTCTTCCTCTTGTTGATGGCTTTTATTAACCAGTTCCTGCAGTGTGGAGATCAGTAATAAGGAAAAAGGCAGAGGATTGTTTAGTAAAGTCATTGTTTTCAAGATGTCCTGACTTTTGAGGACCACATTAATTTCTCTGTTGTAACTAGTAAAGAAGCAAGGTTGTGAATTTTACAAGGTAGAGGGAGCCCTGGTAGCTTTCATTTTACAATGTTGGGAGGTACTGGCAGATGACCACCTCTTTTGGATGCCATTGCAAGTGCATAAGCATATAACAGCCTTTCAACATGGTGCAGGGTCAATACACTGAGAGGTATTTCTGGACAAGGAACAAGAATAATTTGACAATGAGCTGTTTGGCATATGATTTTGCCTAAGTCATTCCCCAAGACTCCCTGAGCCGTGGCTCTGTTCCAGGACAATGATAGCAGGACAATGACTGTCGCTTTGCAGAAGGTTTCTGTGAGTCAGTAGAAGAGTAAAACCATTGTGGGTTGTATGTGGACAGCCTTAACTCTCCTTGGATCCCTGGGCTTAGGCACCTCTGAAGGTCTGTGAAGAGTTAACCTTGAAGTCCTACTGAAAACTGAAGGAACTACAGCCCTTGGGAAGCAGTACGTGCAGTATTTATTAGAATGAGTCTGTCTTAACGTGAACCTAAGTAGATACTGAGTTTTTCAAACTTCCACTGATTCCTGTCCATGTGTACACAACACATACTCTGATTTGTTGGAGAGTATTTTTTGCACTGACTCATAACTCTGGAAAGACACACACAGACGGATCATTGTATTCATTTATGTATGTGGATAGACTGCTGCTCCCTAGCACCACTGAAAATGCCTGTAAAAAAATATAAGTCATGTACTGACAAATGTACACAAAAGGGGAGAAAAACCCAGGTAATATTTTGTTGCAGTGTGGAACCCCATTTCCGCAGCAGAGTTCTCTCTTCCAACTGAAATGGGTCATTACTAAGTTACACTGCAAACTCCATTAAATTTCAAGGGAAAGTAAAGGTACATTGTAATCATATTGTCCTTCATTAACAAAAGTTACCTCCACTATTTAAATAATATCCTTCATCTTTGGGTCCATGCATTACTTAATAATCTTGGAAACTTCTGTGACCTTTAAGCAATAGTAAACTGTGATTGCTTGACAAATATGTCAGTGTTTGTATAACAGTCTTGTCTTTGGAAGTACAAAAATATTAATCAGAATGCTTTAACTGACTTCCCCCACCCTTCACTTCTTTGGCAGTTTTCCCACAGCGTTGCCCTCTGTTAAATATTATTCCACTTCAAGGATATTTGCAGGACTAGGAAGCAGGCAGTATATTATGGCCCTTGAAAATACAGGGTGGGGGAGGTTGTATGTCTCTGTGACACCCACTCACACATCTGCACACACATATGCCCTGAGTAGCTGTTACTGGTAGTAGAAAGCATGTGTTAAAGAAAGTGGGTAAGATGATTGGGTATCTTGTGGGCTAAGCACCTTGGATTTATTCCTGGTTAACATACACCCTGTTTTAGCGGGATGATAAACTGGTATTTGCTGTTTGAAGGGCATACTTGAAAGCAAGGAACTGAGTTTGAACTTCTGGTTTTATTGTTAGCAGTGTTGGTTGCAGGGCCAGTTAAGCAAACGTGGGCTCCTGCATGCTTCTTAGCAATCCTTAAAAGGAAAGTTGTATTGATACATTCTCTATTACTAAGGTTTGAATTAGGGTGATCATAAAAGTCAGAAGTGGTCTCAAGTAATAATATTGAAGAAATCAATAACTATGTTCCATGACATTTTATAGAAAGTGTCTGTAGTTTCCCCGTTGACTGCTTAATGCTACATGTCTTGGTGATATCTATTTCACACTGCAAATGGTGCCCCAGCATAGCTGCATAAGAAAAATGACGTATATGTTTCACTTGAAAAATCCAGATTTTTTTCCACCACAATGCAATAAACATACACAAATACATGTACAAACACATACATATGTATATCATTCTAGATACTATTTTGAGGGATCCAAGACATGTAAAGGAGCTCCAAGTTTTTTAACATGTCATTGTAGATATTCTGCCTGGCTTTGCCTCTCTTACAGTGCATAGTTATGTTTGTCAACAAAGAGTTGTTGTGCTCAAGAGTTTTACCATACCACCTACTACAAAATGAAAATCTTGCTTCTTACAGGGAAATCCTACATGAAGCATTTGCTATTTTAAAATGTCTGTAATTACAGCTGATACTGCACTTCATATTCTACCTGCTTCTTCAGTATCAAATGAACAGGAAGGACGAGAAGATCATTTTGATAACAGTTTTCCAGAAAACAATTAGAAAATTCTGATTTCAAAATCAGTCCTGGACACCTCCATAAGCCCTACATTGATAATAATTTTGTGTGTAGTTGCCTAGCAGACTTCTTTTATTTAAGAGCTGAAACCCATTTTGTGTTTGAACTGGTGTGTGTTATAGTATATCTGGGGTCAAGGTTTGGTTTAACAATGAGGAAATCTTTCTAGCTTGGGGGGCAGGGAGTTGCATATATACTTAGTGTATTTGAACTAAAGCATCTTTGTCTGTTGGCTTTTTTTTCAAAGAAAGAAGCTTTCAACTCTTTCATTTTGAAGCATGGTAGAAGGAGCTGCTGGCATTTCAGTACCATCTTTGAGCTGGATCCCAAGAATAAATTCCTGCCCTCTACTTTGCTTGCCATTGCGGAGACGTGGTGGGATGACTCGTACAACTGGAGCATACTCATGGTGGGGTACAAACTCTTCAGGAAGGACAGGAGGGGCAGAAGAGGAGGCGGGGTAGCCCTCTATGTTAGAGAAGGCTTTGATACCCTCGAGCTGGACCACAGTCGGGATGGGACTGAGTGCCTGTGGGTGAAAATCAGAAGAGCCCACGGGCAGGCAGGAATTGTGATGGGAGTCTGCTATAGACCACCCAGCCAAGAAGAAGCAGCTGATGAGCTCTTCTACAAACAACTGAGTGTAGTCTCAAGATGACTACCTCTAGTCCTTGTGGGAGACTTCAATTTCCCAGATATAGGCTGGGAGTATAATACAGCAGAAAGGAAGCAGTCCCAGAGGTTCCTGGAGTGTGTGGAAGACAACTTCCTCACACAGCTGGTGAGCGAACCGACAAGGGACGGTGCCCTCCTGGACCTGCTGTTTGTGAACAGAGAAGGACTGGTGGGGGATGTGAGGGTTGGAGGACGCCAGGGGCAAAGCGATCATGAGATGATAGAGTTCTCAGTGCGGGGTAAAATGAAGAAGGTGGAGGTTAGCAGAACAGTCGCACTCAACTTTCAGAGAGCAGACTTTGGGCTGTTCAGAAGGCTGGTCGGAAAAGTCCCATGGGAGGAGCTCCTTGAGGGCAAAGGTGTCCATGAGGGCTGGGCGCTCTTCAAGAAGGAACTCCTAGCACCTCAGGAGAAAGCCGTCCCCAAGTTCCGGAAAAGTAGCCAGCGGGGTAAGAAACCAGCGTGGTTGAGTAGGGAGGTCGTGAGAGACATCAATAGGAAGAGGAGGGTCTACGACCTCTGGAGGAAGGGGCAGGCATCCTGGGTGGACTATAGGGAGGAAAGGAGAAAGTTCAGGGAAAAAGTCAGGAGGGCTAAGGCCCAACTAGAAATGCAATTGGCCAAGACTGTGCAAGACAACAAAAAATCTTTCTACAAATATATCAACAGTAAAAGGAGGACTAGGGAGAATCTCCAGTCCCTAGTAGATGCAGAGGGAACAACAGTAACAGGGGATGAAGACAAGGCTGAAGTACTCAATGCCTACTTTGCCTCAGTCTTTAATAGTAAGGAAAATTGTTCCCTCTGTGCACAACCCCAGGGGTTGGAAGAGTGGTATGAGGTTCCCATGGTCCAAGAGGAGGTGGTTAGAGACTTGCTTGCCCGGCTAGACGCCCACAAGTCTATGGGGCTGGATGGAGTCCACCCAAGAGTTTTGAGGGAACTGGCGGATGTGCTGGCCAAACCCCTTTCCATCATCTTCCAACAGTCCTGGATGACTGGGGAGGTTCCGCTGGACTGGAGGCTGGCTGATGTCGTGCCCATCTATAAGAAGGGGCGCAGGGAGGATCCAAGGAACTACAGGCCTGTCAGTCTGACCTCAGTACTGGGGAAAGTCATGGAGTGGGTGATCTTGAGTGCTATCAAGAAGCACTTGCAAGAGAACCGGGTGATCAGGCCCAGTCAACATGGGTTCATGAAAGGCAGGTCTTGCCAGAGTAATCTGATCACCTTCTATGACCAAGTGACTAAACTCTTGGACGAGGGAAAGGCTGTGGATGTGGTCTTCCTGGACTTCAGTAAAAACCTTGATACAGTTTCTCACAGCATTCTGCTTCGGAAACTGTCGGCCTCTGGCCTGGACGGGCGCACACTCTACTGGGTGAAAAACTGGTTGGATGGCCGGGCCCAGAAAGTGGTGGTAAATGGAGTTAAATCCAGCTGGAGGCCAGTGACGAGTGGGGTTCCCCAGGGCTCAGTCCTGGGTCCAGTCCTGTTTAATGTCTTTATCAATGACCTGGATGAAGGCATTGAGTGCTCCCTTAGCAGGTTTGTGGATGACACTAAGCTGGGTAGAAGTGTCAATCTGCAGGAGGGTCGGGAGGCTGCAAAGGGACCTGAACAGGCTGGACTGCTGGGCTGAGACCAACGGCATGAGGTTTAACAAGGCCAAATGCCGGGTCCTGCACTTGGGGCACAACAACCCTAAGCAGAGGTACAAACTAGGAGAAGTCTGTCTAGAAAGCTGCCAGGAGGAGAAGGACCTGGGGGTGTTGGTTGACAGCAGACTGAACATGAGCCAGCAGTGTGCCCAGGTGGCCAAGAAGGCCAATGGCATCTTGGCTTGTATCAGAAACGTCGTGACCAGCAGGTCCAGGGAGGTTGTTCTCCCTCTGTACTCGGCACTGGTGAGACCGCACCTCGAATCCTGTGTTCAGTTCTGGGCCCCTCACCACAAGAAGGATGTTGAGGCTCTGGAGTGAGTCCAGAGAAGAGCAACGAAGCTGGTGAAGGGGCTGGAGAACAGGCCTTATGAGGAGCGGCTGAGAGAGCTGGGGGTGTTTAGCCTGGAGAAGAGGAGGCTGAGGGGAGACCTTATTACTCTCTACAACTACCTGAAGGGAGGTTGTGGAGAGAAGGGAGCTGGCCTCTTCTGCCAAGTGACAGGGAACAGGACAAGAGGGAATGGCCTCAAGCTCCACCAGAGGAAGTTCAGGCTTGAGAGAAGGAAAAAATTTTTCACAGAAAGGGTCGTTAGGCATTGGAACAGTCTGCCCAGGGAGGTGGTTGACTCGCCTTCCCTAAAGGTGTTTAAGGTGAGGGTGGATGAGGTGCTTAGGGGCATGGTGTAGAGATTTGTGGGAATGGTTGGACTCGACGATCCGGTGGGTCTCTTCCAACCTGGTTATTCTATGATTCTATGAACTGGGGCACCATCTGAAGTAGTTCTGACTCAGTAGTTCTCCATAAATTAATTAGTAATCCTCTATCTGAGAATACTGCTAAGTTAACAGATACTGATAACTCCTAACTATTTATTGCATTCAGTAAATAGATGCTTCAAAGAAACTACCTGGTAATGAGGAGTGGGCTTCCTAATTATTTCCAGTGTTAAAACTGTCAAAGGAAACTCTAGGGGTTTTCTTGTATCTTTTTTTTTCCCTTGGAAAGTTATCAGCTTGAATATATTTATCTTTATTTAATTTTTAACTTTTGGAAAAAAGTTTTCTCATATATTCTCCTAGGTTTATGCTTTGGCTGATAGCAGCCAAGCGTTTTGCCCAGCAGCAAAGCAAAGCCACTTCTAAGCTAGGGAAGTATCTGCAGAGGACAAACAAGAAGCAGTACAATTACTTTTGAGATAAAAGGACTTACAAGCAATGCTATAAAAATTAGAACCCCGATGATAGAGTGTACTCCAGTGGTTGCAAAGGTCCCTTGATGAAACCATTTAGCATTATCTTGGAAACTAAGGTCTTCAGGAATGTAGTCCTAGTTCAGAAATAGGGACAAAGTGCTGTCGTGTCTAGTGGAACATCAACTACAAATGGACACACACGTAATGATCCTGGAGCAAATTGTATTGTTATTTCGATAAGGTCAGGCAATAATGATCTACGCTAATTAAGATCTGACATAGTGAAAAAGGAAAAAGTATCTGAGGTAGCTGGTCAGTTAGAGTTTAGGTTTGGATATATTAGCACAGGAATTTTATGCAAATTACATATATTTACAAAATATTTACACTACTATAAATATTTATTAAAGAATTAGCCAGCTTAGAGGAAGTATCTAAATGTGTTTGGTCTTCTTCATTCTAATATATAATGAAAGACAAAATATTCAGGAAAGAATCCCCAAATATACAGATAATCTTCTAAATCACAGAGTGTATGGTAAAAAAATTTGAGAGTGTACAAAGTCATGTTTGGCAGGGAAAACAGGTGGAAATGTTCTCTTGACTGTCACTTTTCATGATAACCCACAGTCACTGAGAATATCTACATTTAAAAGAAAATAAGGAAAATAAGATAAAATAAATAATAAAGTTTAAAAATCCACTTAACTAACGCTCTGCTCATTGGAATAAAAATGAAACTTTATAAGAGAACATTCATCATCCTCTTCTTCTCCTTTGTGCTGCCCCCTCCTAGTTTCATTTACTATCTTTCCTTATTTTTCTACTTTCATTCCATCATGTCTTCTCATTCTCTTCCCCTAATCTTCATCCAGACCTTCACTTTCCCCACACATCCATGCAGACTTGTGCCTGGTCCTGTTCAACCAAGCCATGGATTTCCTATTCCCCAAGGTCACTTTGCTTAACTCTGGAGCAATATTCCCGGGATAAAAATGGCAACAGTGTACGGAATTTGTTCATACTCTCTCCTTCCAGCTCCCTTATATGCTAGATGCTTGAATTTATTTACTCAGACTTACTTCCAGGACTTGCCCTTTTTAGAGCAGCCTCTTGTTGTCCTGACCATGCAGGCAGGTACCTCTACTTGTCCTTCTTTCCTGTCATGAATTGTGCTTGACGAGTTTTTAATTTTCTCTTTTTTCTTTCTCCTTCCTTTTTTGTTTTCCTCTTTTTTCCTTTCCCTCCTCTTCTCCCCCCTGCCCCCCCATCCACAAATGCAAACTCTTCTTTCTTATATGCGTCAGAAATATGGTGGCAAAATTTTCCTAAACTCAGCTGTAAACCGCTTTTTAAAACTTCTTCTTTGTGTCCTGCTTCCTGTCTCTCCTGAATTACTTCAAATGTAATCTATATTCACTTCAGGAGTCATTCATAACCAGTGACTGCATACCTAATACCCCTTATCATGATGAGTATATATATTCAGTTGTTCCCAGACATCAGTCTTGAATGTCCTTCTTCATATTCACAAGCATAAAATCAAATTTCCTCTGATAATTTTAATTCTTGTGAGGAAATTCCTATCACCTCCTACAAAACAAAAATATTATTTTTAGCATCTCTGTCTTTAAAATCACTTTTTCTATGTTGCTTGCAAAATAGAAGTTAAGGCATTGGTATACAGTTACTTTCTGATTTACATTTTCATTTCACCCTTATTTCTATGGAAGAGATAAATTGTGTATAGAAGAATTTATAATGATCTATTAGTTCAGCAGACGCAGCATATAACTGCAGCAGCATCCTGTCCAATCTACCTTCACTATTACATTATTACTATTTTTCTTAAGGAAATTTAACTTGATAAAATTCCTAGTAAAGCAAAGTAAAATTTTCCAAGTTCACAAAATTAATACAGCACCTAAAACAACTGCAAAACAAGATTTCCTTCCTCTGTGCATCCTACAATTATACCAGCATCTAATGAACACTCTATCTTCCCCAGACTCCTGTGGTATTAGTGGAAAATTGTATTTTGATCTAAGATGAATTTCAAGAAGATTTTAAATAGCATTTTTATAACATTAACTTTGAAACAATGAGAGTGTTTAAGGAGAGAGAATATGATGACTTCCCTTCCAAGCAACTCAAGTTACAGCATGTCCTGAAATCCACAAACCAGTTCTGCTTTGATGACATGCAGTGACCTTGTTGGAGAAACAGTGGTTTGTCTAAAGGAACTGTTGATTAATCATGTTTAAAACTAGCCTTCACGATTCCAGGAAAATGGATGCTAGGTGAAATATCAATTGCAGCTTTTATGAGTAACGTCTTTAACGTTAAAGCTATTGGGTTCTTTTTAAATTCACCATGATTCATTCTAATAAATTAATATACCTTAAGCAATTAGTATTTAGCATACAGGATTGCAGAGAACAGCTCTAAAGCTACAGCGACTCTGTAAGTTGCTCAGTGGTGAAAAAGTAAGTAGAAAGGCAAGTAGATGAATTACACTACATATTCTGCACTTTTAGGATCTGTTGAAATTGATGGGACCTGAAGACACATGTGGCATCTCATAGGGCAAGGTTTTGTCACCAGCTACTGTTTGATCCCTTTCATTTTATGAAAATTAAGTACCTTCAAGGCCATCCTTTCACCCACATGTGATAAGACTTAGCTCTGCATCCCACCTGAGTCTTGCTAAGTTCCTCACAAGTGAAAATCAGATCATAGCAGGATGCTTTTGTGTTGAAGGTGAAATAGCATGCCAGCTATATTTATTTCTTGCATGGCTTGTGGACATGAGTATCTGTGATACGCATCTTTGGCAGTGGAGGAGACTATCCCAGTATGCTTAGATGTGTACTCTGGAAGGGGCAGAGTTGTCTTTCTGGTTCTTTTTTACCCTGCTCTGCAAGGGCAGCCAGCACTGCATAGTAGTTACACATCTCATGAACCTGTTCTAGATTTTAAATATAATAAATGAAGGAATGCTGGTCCAATGACTTCTTCGTGCACTAGAAAAAATTACAAAAAAATAGGCATCTCAATAGTTTTTAAGCAAACAAAGAACTAATTGAAAAATCATTAAATAGTAATGGATGTTTTGTATGTGAGGTATATGTATCAAGGAAATGAAACACTGGAAGCAGAAAATGACATTTTTATGACATAACTGATACAAAAAGATGATCATGAGAAACTGAAATTTAAAGAAAATAATTTAAAATCTTTTTTCTCATATCTGTATTACTGTAAGTTGTGCTTCTTTACTGTGGAGGAAAATCAATTGCTCTTACAGCTATTGAGTGCTTTTTAATAACATTCTTATATATGGCTTTTTGGTAAACATTATCCTAAATTCAAATATCTTTGCAAATATCTTATGTGGACTATCTTATAACTTAGATACGATTCAAGTTATGCTTGTAAAATCTCCACTTAAAATGAATCTCCATGTGACAGGTAATTGGCTGCAGGCCTGTTTCATGTTATTAATTTAACTTAGTGCCAATGTACACAGGTGTGTTGGCGGGTTGTTCGAGCTTCCAAGGCACCCATATTTGGCAGGACAATAAATTGTTGCATAATAAGATTATTTTCCCCCTTCAGTCTTGGATCTTTTCAAATGTTGTATTTTAAACCTTTGTAGGTATGTACGTGGGTGAGGGAAAAATACCCAACAATGTTACCATAAGGCATGTTTCAATTTATTGTTTGAGGTGCTCAAGGAAACAGCAACAAGTAGATAAGATATCTGGAAATATATATCTATATGCCAGATGAATGGAAAAAAACATAAGTTTTATATATATTTGGTTGTTTCTTAGTTTGCTTTTCATGCTATATAAAATTCTAAATTGTTGTCAGACAAAACTGGTTATTTTAGAAAGAAATTCGGCACTGAAAATAGCAGCTGTTCAACGTGCTTTAAATGCAGACAGCAGATGCGATTTGCCCTTGCACACAGAAATATCTGCATCACAGACATCCAACTGAGGCCTCATTTGAATACTTTGAGCAAAATCCTGGCTCAGTTGAAGCTGATGGGAATTTTGCCCTTAACTTCAGTTGGGCTTTGGTTTATTTCTCTGTTAATGAAATATGTGGTAAAGTAGATATCCTTGAGGGACACAGCAGCTGACACAGGGAAAACAAAGAATGTCACAGCAGGTTGCAGTTGATGTTGATTCTCAGGAGAGCAAGGACCTTGGAGGAAAAGAAGGGGAAGCATTGCTATGGGAGTCCTGTGCAAAGAGAGGTGGGAGGAGATTTCATGAAAGGACATGAAAGACTGTTCCAAGTACAGTAGGTAGCATGATTGAACGTGTAAAATCGAGGGAAGGAGGAAGCTCTTCTACTTTCACAAACTTGAAGAAAAGAAGGAAGGATGAACTGTTGTAGCCAAACTTTGGAAGAGTGTGAATTGGGGGAAAAACTTTATGATGGCTATTCTTTCACCCAGATGTTTCTCTTGGTTTTAGTTCAAAAGGAAGAAGGATAAGAAGGATTTACTTAGCCTTCCAGATTTGTCCACTAATCTGTGTTTCAGAGGAAAGCATAGTTAGATGTCCCCTAACAAGTAAAAGATGAGGAAACCAAGTCAGGACAGAAGTGAAATGCTTTGCCTGAATGATTCAGAGGAGCTGTATTGCACTTGAGTAGGCAATTCCTCTCCTGGATGAAGGGCTGCTTTTTTCATCCTGGCACTTTGTTCCATAAGAAATAAAATACTGTCAGTGAGATAATATAATGGCAACATCCCAGTGGTGGCTTTGAAAATATGATGTTTTGTTAATGTTTTTCCACAGTCATCCTTCTCCACAGCCTGTGCTAATTTAGTAGAAGTGTATTAGATACTCCTGGTAAATATATACTTGGAATCCCTCATGTGTGCATTATTGCAGATCTATTATATTTTATAAGGTTAAATGTATCCCAGTGACTTCTTGAGTGGGAAGATTCTTGACATAAACTGCATTTACTCTAAAGTGGAATTTGTAGACTGTGCACCGCATTGTGCTCTGAGATGCCTTAGGTTAAAAGTCATCTACATTATGGACAAGAAGCTGTCTGGGTCAGTAGTGTAAAGCAGATGATACAAATCCTTATGAAATTCAGTAGAAGCTCATTCTCTCGATGCCCACCAGACACTAACTGAAAATTAAATAACTGTTTTTTTCTCTTTAGATACCTGAAGCCTTTATTTTGAGATATATGGTGATAGATTAAAACACGTCAATTTAAAACCTCATCAACATGCAGCTTTGTTTAAATCTAAAGAAGTATACAAGCTGCTCAGAAATACCCTACATTTTTCTTTCATATTTTTCATCTGAAAGATGCTGAGCTAGAAAACAAGATGCTGTGCACGTATATGCACGAAAGATGAGGATGGTGAAGGTTTGCACTCTTCAAAAGGGATGTAGAACAAAATCAAAGCCAGGTCACTTGTTTCAAATAGTTCATTAACTCTAGAAAACAAAGCTGGGAGAAGCAGTAATACAAGTGGAAAATGCCCCCAGAGGCTGTGATCATGGTGCAGAGCTGGGTACTATATATGCTATTGCAGATAGTGGGAAGCCCCTTCTCTTTCCCTATGCTTTAAAAACAAAGCAAAACAAAACTAATTTTCTTCAATGCACACACAAGAATGTTTGGCATCTGCTACTGAACAGCATTCTTGCCGTGTTTCACTATCTATCAAATGTCACACTTGTCCTCTGCCAAGAAAAATACTTATTTCCAATACTAATCATGCTCCCTGACTACCCTCTAGTGTATATTCTTCCAGGACTGCTATCCATCCATGCAGCCATTTGAAAGATATTAAATTTATTATGATGAAATCTCTCACTTACTGTGCTGGCAAGAGCTGGGATACACTCCAGAGTCAATGCACAAATTTCTCATGGAGAAGGGAGTGCCTTCAGTCTCTCGTTATTAACTATCCCCATCTAAATGAAGAGACGTCATTGTGAGGGCTCTGTGGAGAGTCACAAGCAGGGTTCTGGTTTGGGGGGAACTTTGTCAAGCTACAAGCTGTTGGAGAAATTAAAAATAAAGGAATGAAAAATAGCAGTTGGTAGATAGATCCCAGAGCCTCTTGTGGCTGTAGGCTTAAAAAGAAAAATGAAAAAGTCATTGTAAAATACCTAATGATGCTTGAAAGACAGTAGCTAGGAACTCAGGGAGAAGGATACTGACTCACTGTATCCACACAGGCTCCAGCTCCTTAGACAGAGAATGATAAAACTACAGGATGCATCCATAGTCAGGTCCCTTAGGTAGCTCCTAAGATTGAGACTGTTCTCATCAGCCTCTGGATTTCCTGGAAAAACTAGCAATTTGTTCCTCCACCTGACAAATTGCCTTGGATTTCTCAAGAAGAAAAATGCTTTTTTTCCTTGATTAATGTATTGACATCTCTACCTGGAAATGAAATGTCCTAATTTGGTCCATAGTACAAGATCTGAATCCCTTTAAGTAATCTCTCAACCTTTTGAAACTGGTGTCCCTTCTTGCTGTTCATGATGGCAGCAACAGGTGCCTTGAGACATCTCTGCAAACTGTTGATGCTGAGCAGTAATCAGAGAGCAGCTAGAAACATCTCCACAGTTGCTGTCATGTGCTTTGCAGGCCACAGCTAAACCACTGTCATTATGGCAAATTCTTCAGATGTTTGTACAGACGTGAGGGTGGGATTCATGTAATTTATCTTTCAACATCTACAAAGTAGATGTCTACAGCTGTGCTAATCACTCTAGGCTTCCTTTATAGTCAAGGAAGAGAAATAAGTGCTTTTAGAGTGCAATTTGCCTGACCTATTATAGACATTTAGGATGACATGAATCATACCCAAGGTTTCTATGCATAGCCTGCCTAGGTTCTCACTGACTATACCAACAGCCTAGGGTGACTACCTTAAATGCACACCACACAGACATTTATGTCCCTTTATTTAATTAGTTGAGAACCACCCACTGCCCGCTGCAGAACTGGCTTTGAATATAGGTGACAAAGGCAATTTCTACAGAAGCATAGCAGACTGAAACAAGCTGTGGAGCATCCTCTTTCCACAAGGTGGAAGAAGCATCTTTGTTCATAGGAGGAGCCATTGCATAGAAATATATGAGGACCACTCACAGCAGCCTCATCTTCTTGGTTCCCATCTCTCTCCTTCTCCAAGGGTCAGGAGCAGCAGGTCTCCTACAGCCCACAGCTGCCCCTCACAATAGGAACAGGGCCAGACCCCCTGCTCTTTGTACCCTTTTCCTTCTCCCTCTTTTTTCTATCCCTTATGGGAATTGCAAATGTGGAAATAGGAGCCATTGAGGTAGATGGCTGCCATGTGTACTGTGGGAGGAGTTAGGTGAGCCCGGAATTAATTTAGGAACACAGTAGGATGACCTGACTCTCAAAGAACTTGAGGGGTTGGGTGACTTAGTTGGGGATGCACTGAAGGATCAGGTGGAGATCCCACCCATGCCTGCTCCAGAGATGCAAAACATCCCTGTGTTTCATTCCCTGTTCCCAGCCTTTCCTTCCTTAGCAGCGGCTCCTAAAACCTCTTTTTTACAACCCCCACACTTACCTTCACCTCTTTTCACCTCTAAGCCTGCTCTCCCCAACCTCCAAATCACCCTCAGATGCTTAGGTGGTCCCTTCTAGCCTCCTTTCCCCACGACTCCTCTTCATTTTCTTTAGAGTGGGAAGGTCATGGAGTATCAGATGCTGCATGGTGGCATGCTGTTGCCTGCATTGGTTTTGGTTTTTATTTCCTGTATCCCACGTTTGTGTTTTATATTTCTCAATATATTCTTTCCAAGGTATAAAACAGGTTTTGAAAGTTTGCATGATGATCTTTTAGGGGAACATTTTACATTTAAGTGCCCAGTTAGACATCCTAATGAATAAGAAACAGCCCTTGAAATAACTGAAGGACTCTGAGGGAAAGCTTAGAAATTTTCTCAGGAGCTCCAAATGATGCCTAGAAAAAGGTTTCTGATGAATTATTACTATTATTTTTAATTTAAACTGCACCATGAAAGTTCATAATGTTTAATATACTGGTATTAATGATGTCATGAGGGTTTAAAGATGAGTTGGGTGAGAGGTATATGTATGAGGAAGAAATAGATCTTATTAGCCTGATTGAAGTATTGGGAAAGCAGACAATCTTTAGGCACAAGATTGAAGTATTGGGAAAGCAGACAATCTTATTAGCCTGATTGAAGTATTAGGAAAGCAGACAATCTTTAGGTAAACAGTAATAGAGAGGCTGTGAACCCCAAACTAAGTTAATGGATACTATAAACTCCAAGGGGCTTGGAGTCAGAGTACACATTTGTACGAAATGGCAGAATGGATGTTTGACATTTTAATAGGGACAATACATTGGCTTTGGCTCACGTCTACCTGTAAGATTAATTAATTTTCTGTATCTGGAAAATATTTTGCATTTTGAAAATGTTCCTATCTGAAACTAATAAAATCCCAAATAAGTCAATAAAGAATAAACACAATGTTTTGATTTGACAATTATGGCATACTTCAGTGCAGATTTTGTTATTAATATTTTTCCTGTGGATATATTAGCTTGCATTCAAAAATCAAGCTGTTTTGAAGGCAAAAGAAAAAATAATGTTAATAAAATATCAAAGCAAAAAAAATTACTTTTACAGAATACTTCTGCAAAAAAAATCAGTTTTAAGAAGATCTTTTTCCAAACAAAAGACTGTAATAAAGCAATTTGTAATCAGTGCTCATATCCACCTGCAGACCCAGCACAGAGATGTGTACCGCACACAGGACACACAGCCGCCAAATTCAGCCACTCTGGCTTATAGTCAACTCCAGAATTTTAATTATGGGACAGTCCCTATGTCAGAGCTGCTACTGCAAATCCCTCATCCACTCCTGACCTTACAGTGTGGCTTTGCAGTGCCTTCTCCAGTGAAGCTGGACATTTTAGTTTCACCATTCTTTTTTTGTAGTACATAAGCAATTCTAGTGAAAGAGGAAACCTGCCTCTTTCCTGCTGTTATTACGCATATCTGTTTTCGTAAAGCCTAAATATTTGTTGCCCACTGGGAATCAATGACTGCAATTATTAGACCTCAGACACATTGGAAGTACCAATAGTATTTTATGTTAAGCTTGAAAATAAACATGCCTCCATTTGCACATATTGCTCAACAGGACAACTGGTTATAAAGAGAGGAAGAAGTTGATCTTGACATCCCTTGAATCAGGCTGTTATGCCACAAGACCCTGAAGCACCATACACACATAAAAATAAAATAATTGAGTAAAGATCTTTTCAGTAAATGTGGGCCTGATCCTGAATTAATCATATATTCCAAAAAAGGAATTTTCAAAAGACTCAAAAACTTTTCTGCGAGATGCATGGTATGTATTTGATCTCCTAGGCCCTTCTCCTTCCTTCACACAAATCATTATGCTATGAGTTTTTCCATCTGCTGGAAGCAGCCACTGCCCAAACAGGAATGTTCCATGAGGAAGGAGAGGCTGGGACCTCACAGTCCCTCCTCCTTCTATCTCAGAGACGCTGGGCATCAAATCCTGATCCTACCTGAACAGGCTTGTACATACTATAGATGTTGCCCAGTGCCTTTTCTGGGAGAAGTGATCAACTAGCACTGAGACTTTGGGGAATTTTCCCTCAGGACAGAGGAAGAAAAACAAAAAAAGGAAAAAATTAAAGTAATTTTTAGAGAGGTTTAAAATCTAAGCTGCATTTCCTGATCCAGAATTTGATCTGCACTCTCTGATCCAGATGTATTTGGTCACGTTAGATAAGGAAGGACATAGTGGAAAAAAAATAATCACAATAGTTATTTTGAGAATGATGTAAAAAGTTTTGAAATACATAAAATAGATACATACAACATCAATAAAATGAACAATATTCAAACTATTCAAAACCATATGCCTTGTTCCCTGCCTTGTTCTCCTGGACCCTATCACCAGTTTCACATATATTTTCAGATGAACCTGGGAAAAATACATTTTGAAGGATCTGTTAAAAGAGAAACTATTGTGCAACTTTGGCTGTTGATACTGTCACAAAATACATATTTATACACAGTTTTATATAAACAAAATAAGCCTCACAGACTATAGTGTCTTACTGGAGCTCAGATGCAGTGCATGACATATATTTGTGAAAACGGGATCTATAACCTAACGTATTCTTGCATCAAAGAATAATGTCTCATAAATAAATCATTACAGCCTGTCACATCTATGGTTTCACACTATACTGTATAAAATTATGTATTTTGAGAAATGGAGGAAGGTGATTATCTAATATTTCAACAAAAAATTTATCCTGTGTTAATGCATGTGATGTCTTGGAAGTGTTATTGCTTTACCACTTTTCATTGTAGATTAATCCATAATATCAAATGATTGACGGCTTTTCTGTTTTCAAAAACTGGTGCAATTTGTGCGTGGCTTTTATCTTTCAGTAATTAAGAAATCAAATAACCCTGAGTGAAACTATTTAAGAGGTTCTAGATATAATTAGAACACCTCATTCTCTCATAACTAATTCCTAATTAAAGTAATTTGTCTTTTTGCCCTTCTTTTCAAGGGTAAAGAGCAAGTGGTGATGAATGCTGAAAATCAGGAAAAGTGAAAATTGCAGTGTGTTGATTTGTGGTGATTGACCGTGTTCCAGTTTTTAACAGCCACCTTTGACTTCAATGCTAAATGAATCTCCAGCTGCTGTTTGTGTTGTATGTGTGTTTTCTGAAGCTTGACAAATGGTGGAATTTGTCAGATAAAATAGCTACCTAGAAAGTCTGAATTTTTTAAAGCTGCTTTTTTCTTAAGAATAGTACATTTCAAGGAGAGGGGGAAAGAAGGGATAGAGAGGGCACAGGAGAGACATGAAGTCAGAAATGTATTGTTTAGGGTGAAAACTGTCCTTTAAATTTGATTTGCAGCTGTGCCCAGATGATGATAGATTTATCGTATGAACCAGGGATTAGTAAACAATATGTACCCTATAAAGAGCAAAACAAGTCCTTGCTCATCACTGCACTTAATTGTAGTGGTTATATCAAAGCCATATAAAATTTAATCATCAACCACAAGTAAGGCTTTGCTTTACATGTGTGCTTGCTTCCCTGTTTTTCCACCTGTTTAAATGAAAGATTCTTGGAATATCACAATATGCAAATATTGTTTATGATGCAAAAATATGCTCTTTCATCTCCTCACTGCTTTCATGTCGTGATATATAAAGCTTTTAGTGCCACCACCTACCTGACACACAAAGGTCTTATCTGATTCATAAACATGTATGCCCAGTGCAAACAGGCTGAATCCAATAGATGATTTTTCTTTTCTTTGTAATGTTTTTTTTAACAGACAGAAAGAGAAAGAAAGTGTAAATGACAGAATCACTCAGGTGAAAAGAATGTTTTAAACATCAGGTAAAGATAAGCCTATTATGATAGCATAAAAAGATGTAGGTCAAAACTGATCCTAGGAGGTTAGTTATATATATAGGCATCTCATAAAATGTGTTTTGAAAGCTGAAGCAGTTTTTAAGAGTTCTGATTTGAGTGGGAAATAAGCAGCAAGATCAGGTGACCTTCTAAGAAGTACAAATATCCCTAATTAGCAAAAGGAGAAAGAGAAATGCAGGAAGTGAGGTGAAAGCTGGAAACAGGACAGATGAAGGTAGGAAGGGAAGGTAAGATTAAATATTAGTGGCTCATTTTAAAGTAAAAAGGTCCTATTTATTATGTAGCATATAGTTCAATATATCCTATAAATAGCTATTTTCACATGAATCCATTTCTGATAAACCCTTGAGTTGGATCCTCAGGCTGACAAAGCTTGAATCCTCAAAGCAGTTGTCCTCAGCTGAGAATGTGACACATACTTTGGGAGAGGCTTTTCTGCTTGCTGGCAAAGGTCCTCAAGGTTTTTAGAGCAAATTCAGCTTCCACACCCTCAGGGATTCCAGAGGCTGGCCTTGCTGTGCTTGCGGAATGGACTCACGGCTCCTGCACTGATGGCTTTGGTGGACTAGCATGGCTCCAGCTGGTCGCAGCTATCGGAAAGCAGAATTCGGCCTTTTAACATCAAATGAACTGTCATCACTGCAAGAACTTCAAGGTGTAATGCTGCTGCTTCTTCTTTTCCCCCTATTTTTTCAAGTTTCCAAGAGCACCCTGGGAAATCCTTTCGTGATCTTTATTTCCATCTAAGCCCTGGGTTACTTTGAACAGCAGAGGTAATTGTATGGGTGAACTTCAGAGATTTGAAGGGATCAAACTTGAAAGCCTTTGACTGAAAGTACAAGCTCCAACTGGAATCCTGTCAGGTGCTGCTAGATGGGATGTGGTGGGGTGCTACAGCAGAAGGAATCCTTGCAGTGGGGATGACATGAATGTACCTCTCCCCAGCATAATCTCAGAGGCCAGCAAGAGCATAACTCTGCACACTTAGCTTCACAGTGGCACTATAAACCTTTCCAGTATATAAATGGGTGAAAGTGATTATGTGACTTGAATAAAGGCATCTACAAGACCCTGTGGTAGAGGATGAAGAAACCATCTAAGTCTCTTCTTCAGCACACTATGATAGGCTTTCTCTGAGCATAAAAGCAAAGAAGCCAAAGGGAAATGAGCTGCAGGTCCACATATTTTTGAGATACATATATATTCCTTGGGGTAGAAAATCCTAGGGATGCATTAAAAAAAAAAGAAGGAATGCATCTCTCTCTCTAGATATACATATAAATAAAATACTTGTGTGTAATGGAAGTCTGTAAACAATTTCAAAAATCAGTAAAATTTAAGAAAGGAGATTGTTACAATGCACAAGTTTTGTAACAAAATTATACATTTCTCAAATTTTACATGACAGCCAAAACACTCCAGATGTGTTCCTTTCCTCTGTTGGGTTTCCTAGATGTTCTCTTTGAGGGCAGGTGAAGCTCCATATATCTGAAGACAGGGCTGGATATATTCTGTTTTTATTTTCCACACCCTTCTCATACTGTATCTGACTGTCCCACCGCTGCAAACCAGAAAGAAAGGAAACATGAAGAAACATTAGAGATGGTTTAATTTCCCATATTTTGGTCACTGTTCCTTGAAAAGAAAGAGGAAAAAAGAGTAATGTGATAATTGTTTTTCCCCACTGGATTTCAAACAACTACAGCTCTAGAAAGAAGTGACAAATATATTCATTTTCTCTTCAATTACAATATTTGTCTTGGCCAAGAAAATCTATCTCAGTAATCACATACTGTGTAACACCATCTGTCTTCTTGTGACAATAGATATCACAATGGATAATAAAGTTTATTTCTAGTTGTAAAAAGTCTGACTTAAGTCTTTTTTTATTGTATTTTATTCTATTTTGTCCTATCATAAGTTTACTTATTTACAGAATTATGTTTCATTTCAAGGTTCTTGGTTAATATTCCCTCTCTTCACATTGGAGACACTTCTGGCTTCTGAATTAAGGTCTGTGAATGCCTGCTAAACTCTCTGATGAGAATGGAGCACTATAGAGATGCTAGTGACCTTTGATCTACTTTTTTTTTAGCTTCTTAACTGATGGGAGAAAATAACTTCCCTGCTCACTTTGCTGAACCTCACCACGTTTACTGGTGCTCTTCTTCTTTCAGTTTATGCCTAAAAGGCAGTTGAATGCCAACATCCCTATCTGATTCAGACCAGATCCATGGCATTTTTCCTACCTCCAGCCCTCTCACACGGGCAGATCTTTTGATTCTTTCTCCCTTAATTTTAATCATAAAGTATATGGCTTTTGGGGAGCCAGCTGAAGACCAATGTTCCTCACTAACACTTGTTGCTATCCATCTCTCTTCCATCTTACACATTTAAGCCTCTGTGTATGATAAAGAGGTGTAAAACCATGGTCAGCACATTTGTGTGCTTGTATAATGGTAGAAGACATCAAAACAAGCTCTCCTCTAATCACTTTGAGTGCTGGTGAGACAGGTAGAGCTGCAGCCTTGGAAACAAAGGGTTCAAGGACTCCAATCTCTGAAGTTTTTCAGCATCAGCCTCTTGGTGGCCAAACAGTTGGTGACAGTTGAGACTATGTCAGCCTAGCTGGAAAAGGGAAAGTAGTCCAAGTACATTTTTATGCTCTATAACTGAAGTACCAAATCTCCAGGTATGAGACAAAGTGCAAACATCCAGCCCACAGTCCATTTTTCAAGTAAATAAGATGGCTGGATTGCTATGATAATGATAATAACATCCTCTTATTTACTGTTTACCTTTGGAAACATTTGCTTCCCTCTGTTTGTATCCTAGGGACTGTGCCATATCTTGCTTCATGTTTTGGGTTATGGACGGTTCCTACCTGTGCCAGAAAAGGCAAGCTCTGCAGTCTGAGAAATTGTTTTCTAGCCAGGACAAAATGAGGCCTATCCAGACTATTTGCTTTCCTGATATAATTAAACATATAATTATGGAATTAAGACTTTTTGCAAAGCACATTTTATTAGTAATGATAATTTGTACTACAGCAGTGCCTAGAGGAAGGCATGCCTTGAATAATGTATACAAAAAAAATATACATATCTTAAGTTCATTTTCAGAGTCAGCTGCTCAGCCAGACGTGCAAATACTAGGAGAAAGGAGCAGAAAGCACAAACACAACAGTGTGAAGTCAGGCCTTTGATAGAGAATGGAATTGCTCAGGATCACAGAAGCCAATCTACAGTAGAATGAGGAGTTGTACGTACATTTCCTGAATTGCACTCTGGTGTGCTTACCACAATATTCCCTTCCTCTACTGCTGTCATTTTACTGTGTAAAATAATGTTCAATCCCTAACTGCACAGACAGTATGTTGTCCCATCACGTTCTGAGGAAATTCTGCCACGCAGAAATGCTCCAGCATCTAAAGAACAGTAAAAACAATGTTGTTCTGCCTTTTTATCCTGCCAAGATTAAAACAGTAACTTATTTTCTGCATTTTTTTGAATTCTAGTGACATCAGCTAATGCCACTGCTAATGTTAACACACCAAGATACTTTGGTGTCAACTGCACAGCCAGGACTGGTATCACTAAGAAACTAATGATGTGCTGCAGTCTCAAAAGGATCAATACTGTTAGGCACTCATGAAGGACAAGGAATAATTTGTACTCTGAGTTTGAGCCTTTCATTCCTTTGCAAAAGGCTGCCTAACTGGAATGAGATGCACACCATGAGCTCAATGGTTCTTTCAAATTCCAAACATACTTCACTAACTCCACTTATTATGAAAATCATGATTTTTATCACTCAAGAGCACCAACAAATCAACAGAGAAGAATGTAAGAAAATTCTGCTACTGAAACCCTGGCCCTGTTGTTCATAGGAAGTTAAAATGAAACTATTTAAAGCAGAGCAGAGATGCTTAACAGTCCTTATATGCTCAGAAAGAAAATAAATTCTGTTTGTCATTTAGATCAAAAGTGTAGGTCAATTTTGATTGATTTTTTGAGACACAACACTAATTTTTACCTTTGCACGTAACTGTTGTGACCCTTGGGTGATAACATTGCTAATGGAAAATAGTATGAATTTTACACTATTAAATCTTTATCTTGACTCTCTCTAGGACATCCATCTGGAATAAAACACTGTGTTGCAGCTGGCAAATAAATGACAGGCACACAAACAACACGGGAAGAGAAATGGGAGCCTTCACAAGATGTCAGGAAAGGACACCTGATCTACAAAGATAGTGCTGAAATGGTTAGTCCATAGTCTTTGAAAAATTCCATTTCATATGGTCTAAAATCTTACCACAGCCTTTTTTTATCTTTCCCCTTCCCTGCATATTGTTACTTTATATACTGCAGTAGCCCTTGAAGTTTCAGTCAAGGCTTGACCAATTCTCAGGCTCCTTCTCCCAAACTATGGTCCAGGCCATCATCTGTTAACCCTGCAGATATGCAGGGAAGCAAGAATGGAGATTCCAGGCATAGCAGAAGTCTTTGTTACTTGCTGTGAAAGAGCAGCTCTCTCCATACTCTTTCATGGTCCTGTCCTCAGCCCAGCTTAGTTGGGTAGATGTTGTGCAGCTGGTAAACAAAGAGTTTAAAATTTCCTCATGTTCTTCTTAAAAATGCAATGATTTTTCTTTCTTAAGTTATTTGGGTGCTGGAGGGATGAACAATGATGGATGTGGAAAACATTGCATGAGGTGAAGGTAAGAAAAGAAAAATAGACAAAATGGGAAAGCAGCCACGCTTCAGAAAGAATAATTTCTGTTAAACAATTAAATGGAAAGAAGACAAAAATGAAAATAATTTTGACTGGTGCACCATACCTCCAGTTTCCTTCCTATGTAAAGGGCAACTGATTGAGTAATTATCTTAAAATCCTGAACAGTGAATAGAATCACAAATCTCTCATACTCCTCACCACAAAGGAGCCCTCAGGAAGAAATAAAATAACTCATTATCTAACTAAAGGAAACAAACAAAACCTGTATTTTCCTTTCACAAGTTTATCTGGTTTATTCAGTATTCATGCTTTTCATATATGATTCTTTTCAGTGACTTTGGTTTTCATGTTTCTAATTTTTATAGACTTGATATCCCCCAATCCCACCAGTGCTCAGCATTTCTTTAGTACACTTGATGAGCTGGCACATTTGCACTCATACTTGGATTCTATTTTACATTGAATTTTTCACTGAAACAATGTCATTGGCTTGTACCTTTGCAGATTGTGGGGTATCAATAAACCCTATAATTTTTCTGTTAGATTAATGATCTAAGGTTTCCCTGCCACAGAGAGGTTTGAGGGCTTTCAGAGACATGAACCAGCTTAGCCTTATGAAAATGACAGCATTGTTTTTACTGCTCACCTTTTCCAAAGATGTATTTGTACACCCAGTTTTCATTCTCATTTTCATCACTACAGACAAGTCTATGATATCTATCCTTGTGCAGCAGCAGTGAAAGAGATTGTCAGTTGTTGTACTCACCACAAGTGACTGCTCAGTCAATGCCAATGTCAATGTGGAGGAAAATATATTTTTGGAATCGTAATTTTAAAGAAGGTGATTTAACATGGCCTATGAAAAGGATATAACTCCAAATCCTCCTTGTTGACTTTCTCTGTCCAAGAGTGGCAGAGCAAAAATGGGTGTTAGTTTAATTGCTAGGACAGGATTGGCTCTTTGGAAAACATTGCTCTGTATTATCACTTTGGATCTTTTAAACACTCTTTATTTGTTTTACGAGGTATTTAGAAAGCTTTTGCAGGCAGGCTGGATATAAATAAAACATGTTCTTATTTTAAAACTATTTGAAATAGGAGAGATTAATTAGTGCCTGAGTATTTTTAAGGAATGAATTTATCTCTGAAACTCTTCACTTACGTGTTACTACACTTAACATGCAACTCCGCCAGCTTCGTTGCAACACAGGAGCTGCCCAGGGTGTGTTATCACAGCAGTGTTGGGGACAGACCAGATAACGCCACAGGTGCGCGTGCTGCTTGTGGCAGCCACTCCCCTGGAGCTGCAGTGTTCCAGCCAGAAACACTTTTACAGAGATCAATAAATCATGTCAGCCTCTTAAGTGCAGTTTTTAAAAAGGATGAAACCAAGATTTGTACTCTGGATATCTATCTTGCACTTCCTGATGCTTTCCCAAAACCTCTTCTTGAAGGGAAGTAGAAGGCACATGATTTTTGAAATAATTAGAACTAATTGAATCATAAAGGGGCTTTGGACTCGTGTCAGGTCTAATTCTGCACTGCTTAAAACTGGGACTGAGCCTGACCTCAGCAAAGCCAATATAAATCAGAATAACTGCTGGTTTTGAGAGTTCACTCTAACCTTTGTGACGGCTGTGCCAGACTGAGCTGGAAACAGAGTTAAGTCACAGTGAGCTGATACTGCAAGGAGTTAAATACCTACAGCTCCTAATGATTGCAGCAGTCGGTGAGCTCTCAGTAGCTCTTGAGGATCAGGCGCTGAGGCAGGCTGGTGATTTCCTCTCCCTAACCCTGGGTTTGGAGGAGTAAAACAAAGTGATAGAAATGGGAACAGGATACTGATCTCCGAACAGGTTCCTTGGCCCTTGTGCGTGGACATGCGTCCTGGAGGTGATGAAGGCTCCATTTCTCAAGCCAGCTGTACCCAGCGATTCTTGACAAGTAGGGCAGTCTCCTTTGTGCTCCCCTGTGACTGAAGAGCCGACACGAGCTTTGAACTCAGCCTCTGTGCTCTGCAAAGTGACAACGTGGCCTCTGCCATCCCCCAGGCTGGGCTGAAAGCTCTGAAGTTAGCAAAGAAACATGCTGCGTCAGGCACAAGTAGGCTGGCCCCACATAAAGTCAATACTTGTATGAAAACAAATAAAATCTTAGAGTACGAGGCAGAGGCTAAAGACTGCCTTCACCTCTTTCCTTCAAGCAGCTATTTTGTTAACTTGAAAGACTGCATGGGTGATCTTACTCCATTCTTTCTCTACAGGTCAAATACTTGTCATTGGAGACACCCTAGTTAATATTAAACTAAAAATTAATAGATTAGATAACTATTACATGCTTTTAGTGCCAATTAATTTAATAGCTGGTTTGGTTTTCGTTGTTTTTCTTTTTTTTTTTTTTAACAAGGTAGGTGAATATGGAAGCACAGTTTGCTGCGCCTGTGTGAGCTCTCAGATAGGTCTTTTGTGTTACAATTACCAGTTGACTGGGCTGACACATGTAATCCCCTTTGGATTGCCCAGCAATATGATGTCAGAAAGAAGCCCTTCAAACAGGGCTATTAAAAAGCACATTAAACATGTCCTTATTGTAAGCTTTATGCTAGCTTATGCTACAATAACAGTGATACAGTGGTATTTGTTTGAAAATGGAAGGATTACATGGTCTTTGTAAAATGAGGAATTTAGTATTGGGGAAGGGCACTGGGATGGTGATTTTTTTTTTGTTTATGTTTCTCTGAATCCTTTGATATGTCAACTTCTGTCACTAACCACTAGACCACTTGTAATTTCGTGTATTGACAAAGATGAAATACATACTGCTTCAAATAATTTATGTCAAATATTGAAGGGTATAGATGGCAGTGCTTACTGTGAGTTTATAATGAGAATTGAATTGGAATCTTCAGAAATCCATAGATAATTATTGTTAAAGTGTGTGAATGAATCATTCTAGCCTTTGATTGTCAGGTGGATGCAGTTTGCTTTCATCTTCTGCAGGAAATAAATTGCAGAAAAAGAGTGATACCTCAGAAGAGAGGTTTCGCAACGACCCTTTGTTCTTATTAATATTGCTTCAAGAATGCCATGCCTTCTCTTAGGTCAGATTCTTGTGTGGAAGTGAGAGCTACTTTAACATTTGTATTGCTTTTCATGAAGAGAAACACAATAAGTAGTAGTGTGTATATATACATGCACACACCTTACAAGTATGGGATAAGAGTCAATAAGATTGTGGTATTTACAAAACTGCACAATAAAGGACACTAGAGGATTTTACAGCATGATTTAACAGTGTCAACTCAAAATTAAGTCATTCTAGGGATTTCTTTGAAATGCACAAACACCCTCTCTGCTCTGCTTTCTTTTATCTTATAATGCCAAAGTAACACTCCAAAATGGTTAACGAATGGCTGTGCATGTGTTACATGGATGTGCTTTGTTAGCTCATGCTGTTTCTCACAAAGAGAGAAATGTCATTGTTAGCCTGAATCTAGTTGTAGAATATGTTCTTCAGAAAATTGAAGCTACCAGAAAATTGATATGAATTATTTTTTTTCCTTCTGCTTCAATATAATTTAATCAAAGGACAGATTTCTAAAAATTACTCATCTTGAGTGCTTCAGTATAGTCATTGCAGAGCTCCCCTGTGACAACTTTACAGTTTCTCGTAATGCAAGAATTAAGAGTACACAGTGAACCTATGAAGTAGCAAGCTTAAGACAGACAAAAAGAAGGCTGGTAGTTTGAGTTTTGGGTGGGTTTTTTTTGTAGGATGCATGATTAAATTTTGGTACACCCTGGCACAGAAAATTGTGGAAGACCAGAGTATAATTTATCAATATAAGCAAATTTATTACACATGGATTCTCCTGTGACATTTAAGCTTGGTGGCCTTAATATAGTCACCATTTCAAGGAGATCATAGCCCAGAATGACTAGGAGGATGCATGAAGTTGGGAAGAAACTCTGTGTTTGATCTATCCGTACATTCTTTCCCTACTGGCCACCATCAGATACGGGATGCTGGGCTAAACTGGTTTGATTCTGCATGGCTGCTCTTACATTCCATTTGATACCACAGGAAACTCAAAGATTTGCCATTATGAATAATGAATTGTGTTTTTCTGTGTTTACCAGTAAAAATAAAATGCCACATCATCATATAATGGTTAGTATGTTATATAATTCTATGTACTACCTAAATGCTACACTTGAGGTACACTCTGCTTTTACGTTCCTCTGCTCTGAGAATGCTTTTGTCATGAACATAGCAAATGGTGACTGCTTGGAGATTGGTTTTGGAAGGGAAATCTAGTGTGGGTTTGAGACAAATGCTGATTACTGCTGTATACTCATGGTTGTTGGAGTTGGCAGAGTGGTTTTGTTTGTGCCACCTACACTCCCTCCAAAGGGAGGGGAAGCTTAAACATGTAATAACTCCCAATAGCCTGTAAAGGTCCAAACCAATGGCTGATCTTTCAGACAGCTTCAAACCACCTGTGTGGTGAGTTCAGGTCAGAGGCTCAGGCTATGACTTCAAGGCAAAATTCCCAGACAACATGCATGGCATAGACAGAAGGACCCAGCCCTAACGGCTATGCTATACTGAGTCATTCCTAGGAGTTCATATTAAATAATTTTTAAAATCACATACAGCTGAGAAAGCTCATCAGTTGCCTAAATAAAAAAACTAGACCCCCAAGAACATTGTACTGCTAGAAACTAAAGATGCATATGGCTGAAAGCAGCAGGCACCTAAAGTTTGCTTGTGGACATATCAAAAGCATCCTGGTCCTAATAACAACACCCAGCAAGACAACTAATTTACACATGAACATACAAACACGTCCTCAAAGTAAAGCCCACTCCTCTCAAACCTCTTCCGAATATGTCCACTTCATAGAAATTCATGCAAGGTACATCATACCTAAAAGGAAGAAGTAGCACTAACCTTCTTACTCTAAGTCTCAAGGGTTGAGGGGCTCAGAGTGTGCGAAAAAGTGAGGTGCAAATCAGTCTTGTAAGGCATAATTCCCTACAGAGTTGTAAAGATGAAGAGTTGAAACAGGAAACTGAAACTGTGGTTGGGAGAAAACTCATAGAATCATAGAATGGTTTGGGTTGGAAGTGACCTTAAAGATCATCTAGTTCCCGTCTCCCTGCCATTGGCGGGGACACCTCCCACCAGACCAGGCTGCTAAAGGCCCCATCCAACCTGGCCTTGAACAGATCCAGGAAGGGGACATCCATAGGATTCCTGGGCAACCTGTGCTAGTGCCTGACCACCCTCATCATGAAGAACTTCTCCCTAACATCTAATCTAAATCTTCCCCCTTTCAATTTAAAGTCATTCCTTCTTGACCTATCACTACATGCGCTTGTAAAAGTCCCTCCCCAGCTTTCTTGTAGGCTCCCTTCAGGTATTGGAAGGCCACTCTCAGATGTCACTGGAGTCTTCTTTTCTCCAGGCTGAACAACCTCAACTCTCAGCCTGTCCTCTGATTACGTTTGTAGCCCTCTTCTAGACACATTCCAACAGTTCCATATTCTTCTTATGCTGAGGATTCCAGAACTGGACACAGTACTCAGGTGGGGTGTCATGAGAGCGGGGTAGAGGGGGAAATCACCTCCCTTGACCTGCTGACTGCACTTCTTTTGTTGCAGCCCAGGTCATAGTTGGCCTTCTTGGCTGCGAGCACACATTGCCAGTTCACATCAAACTTTTCATCCATCAGCACCCCCAAGTCCTTCTTTGCAGGACTGCTCTCAATCACCTTGTCCACCAGTCTGTATTGAAACTGCAGATTGCCCAAATCAGGTTTAAGACCTTGTGCTTGGCCCTGTAGAACCTCATGATGTTCACATAGGCCCACTTCTCCATCTTATCCAGATCCCTCTGGATGATATCCTGTCCTTCTGGTGTGACAACTGCACCACTTAGCTTGGTGTCATCTGCAAGCTTCCTGAGGATACACTTAATCTCACTGCCTATATCACTGATGAAGAGATAAACAGCACTGGTCTCAATATGGATCCCTGAGGAACAGCACTTGTCATGGATCTCCCTCTGCATCCTGAGCTGTTGACCACTGCTCCCTGGATGGGACCATGCAACTGATTCCTTATGCAATGGTCCAGCCTCCTACATGAAATGGGACTATTGCCATCTGGGGTTGATTTCAACCATGACTTTAGCAGAGTCTTAAAAGCCTCCAAGGACAGACTTCCTACAAGCCCACTGGGCATCTGTTCCAGTGCTGCACCAGTCTTCAATTGCACTTTTTTCCTAATGCCTGACCTGAACATGCCAAACTGCAGTCTGTGGCCATTGCTCCTTGTTACATTGACTAGCACCACTGACAGGAGTTTGCCTCTGTCATTTTTGTAACACTCTCAAGTAGATGTCAACTGATGTTATATTGCCCTTCACCCTCTTTGCCAAACTAAACAAACCCAGCTCCTTTAGCCTCTCCCTCTAAGTCATGTGCTCTTGGCCCTTGGCCATATTGTAAGCCCTCTACTTGGCATTCTCTAGGCTTCTCACCTCTTTCTTGAACTGCCCCTAAGCTCAAGCTTCTGGAATAGTGTGGACACTGTGCTGCCCAGAGCACAGTTGTGGAGTGTCACATGCTTTTTGCACAGGTCTGTGCCATGTGACAGCAACCCACAACTGTTAATTGGGAACCCTGTGTTTGCTAGAGATTAAAAGTGCAAAAACTAGAGCTTGGAAATGTACCAGCCTAAATCCAAAAGGAAACTGCACAGGACACAGTGTTGAAGACTGGCAGCAGTGGTGCTAACAAAGCTGACTTTTCATGCCCTTGGTAAAATGTGTTACTGTGGTGCATAATGCTAAGGAGTCACCTTTACCATCATAGGCTTTATGTCCATAATACTTTACGATTTTACTCTTTAAAACACTTACCTTTTGGCAGTGTACCTAGCCTATGTAAGTAGCTGTTATTCCAAGAGCTGACACATTTGCTGACTGAGCCAATAGTTGCATGACACTGATGAACTACAAATATGGCAAAATAAGCATCTGTGGTCACTGCTGTTTCAGTCTTGGCAAATCAATGTATCGGGACCATTCCCTGGCACTTGTAGGTGGTGTTGCAAAGCTGTCCTTGCACCATTATACTGAAGCAGCTTAGAGAGGTTTACTCACTGGTGTGTTAGGGTTTGTTCTTGAAGATGTGCTACTTGTAGCAGAACCTGATGTGATTTCTTCTGTGACTGACTGGCAGATCAGATTAGGCATTCACTGCCCTGTAGCATATTTATAGAGGAACTATTCTGTGAAAAACTACTCTGGGTCAGTAAGTTTCTTCACCATTCATATGTCTGCTTCATAGACATGATAACTTATGTTTTTCTAATGTAATAAAGTCCCTATTGGAAAATAATTCCCTCCACATAAATAGATTCAGTGAAGTGGATAAAATCTTCGCCATACCTCCCCTTTACTGTCTTGTGTGTCAACAGCCCACCTAAATTGTCTGTACCTAAAACTAGGATTTATCTTTCTGGGATTAGTAGGGAAATCCCTGAGCCCAAGCTGTAATAGCTGCTGATGTCACCAGAGTGTGCATCTGCAAATAAAAGTAAGATTTTCAGGAGAATTAGATGATGGCTCAGGTGCCTAATAGAAGTTTAGTCATCAGTCCTCTTTCAAAAAGGCTAGGGTCTCATAACCAAGGTGAAAAATGGGCATCTTTTACAAACCTGTTACCAGCAGATATCCAAACTGCAGTTAGCACAGACAGATGTAAAATTTTGTCCCTTGAGAAGAGCCCATGGCATTGAAAGCTGTGTTGTTCTCCACTGCCTGTGTGTGATTCATGCAGGGGTTACTCCTCCACATCTGTACTTGGACAGGCAGACAGCTTCAGTGATCCACCAAGCTGCCTCAGCTCCCTCCGAAGCCCACTGGAGCATGGGATGCTTAGTTCTTCTCAGGCCCAGGTGTGCAGGAATGAGTGAAGTGTTGCCCTCTCCAGTGCTCTGCACCGTGACAGCCCATCCAAGGGAAAGGGTACTCTGAGGGAGCCAATTAATCTCCAAGATTTAATAAAGACTTGGGGAAACAACAACAACAACAAAAGGATACGTCCTTTGTAAAGAGAAGTGGAAATTACTTATAGACAGTACCGGAGTGATTCAGGTGCCACAACATAAGCCTGTAATGTCATTTTTGATGCCTGAGGCCACCCAAGACATCCATATGGGACTGGCAGATATGACACATGATCTATGAAAGACCTACTCCCTTTTGGATCAGCAGCTGGGGGCCAGATGCAATATCCTAAGGTATCAAAAATGGCACTAGACACACATGTTTAGGCAGCTGAATCCCACCCTGTACTTCCAGACTTGTGATGAATAAACCTCCTTTTAATTGTCTCAGACTCAAATCCTGGGTTCTTGAGGTGCTTTCCCTAGGGCTCAGTGGTGTGTGGTAGCTGCAGATTTCATTGGTTTAACTTGGATAGAGTTGTTACAGTCCTTTTGTTATGTATTTGTAAAATTGGTTTTAGGCTATAAAATCATGAAGCAGTTTCTGCTTTCATAGGCTGTACATATAATCCAGGTGAGACCAAAGGTTTTCCTCATCACAAGATGTTGATGTGATTACTCCAAATCCTGTCTCCTTTGAATAACTATTTTGTCACAGGGGCCTGTTGTCAAATAGCCAGATTTGCTCTGAATGATATTGGAGAACATACCCCTGCTGCAGTTGTTCTCTCAGATAGTTAAAGAGAAGCTAAGAGCTCGTAGGAACTTTCTCAGGTTTTGTTGAACTGCACAGCTTTTTTTATCCTTATTCAGTTTTGGGTTTTTTTTTTTTTTTTTGGTGAGGAAGTTTGCTTACTACTTACGCTGTGCAGGGGGAAAGATGAATTGAATTCATTCCTTACATGCGTTAGCCTGATGCTATGAGGTAGGAAATATTGTTTCCATTTGGATTTTGTTGTACATTCTTACAGAAAAGTTATAAAGAATCCAGCAGAAAATTAAAGTTTTCAAAAAGGGCAGGTTTTCACCCCATAGCTCCAAAGGTTGAGGTTCTGTCCCTCTTTTGATTTTGTCCTGAAATAACAAATGTTCTGGGAATGAGACAAGCACTAAAATATATACCTGTTTTCCTAGCCCATTAATATATATATAAAAAGATAATACTATTATTTTATTTTAACTTTTGCTGGGGTACTTTCTTTAATAATAACTTAAAAACTGAATGGAGTACAAGTTGTGCTATAGTGTTAGCTGTTACACCGTGCTTGGTCCTTGTCTCAGCATTGACAAGGAAGCTCAGGAAGACGAACTGGGACTGGAGAAGTAAGATGGAAATAGGGATGGAAGAAGTATTATAGAAAATCAGTTAAGGTTCAATGGACATGCCTAAGCTTCCTAGTGAGAGATGTGGAGAGATGGATACATTTGCCATATGCTGTGCTGCGTTGCAGGTAAAAACTAATGAACACACAAGGTTTTGGAATTTAAATTTTAGTAAGCATGAACAACAGTCAAGGGGTATGAGAAAGTTGAAATATATACAATTCTCTCACTGTTACTTTTCCCTGCATCTCAGTTTGCCTTTCTGATGAACACAATCTGAATTGTAGGTCGTGCATCAAGTTAAATCTCAAGGTTGTTGTGAGTGAAATCCCTATCACAGCTGTCAATACCTGCTGTTGGGAGGCTTAAGAAAAATACAAACACTGGTGAACAATCACTTAATGTCCTCAAAAATACTTGCAAGCAGTTTTATGCTTTAGGTTAACTTATGTAACATTTAAATATAGAAAGCGGTAAATGTATTGATACCCTTTCAAAAAATGTATAAGTTGCTGTATTCCTTAACATACATTCCCCTTTGATTTTATTGTAGATGTTGTTCACACATCTCATTAGGTTTCTGCAGAGCTTAAGGAAAATGAAATCCAGATGCCTCCAAGCTTCCTTAAGAAGCAGCAGTTCAGAAACCCTTGTAGACAGCTGCAGTTGTAGTTGCTGAGCCGTCAACTAATGACCCTCTTCTTTTTGTGTGAAATGGAGAATGTGAAGTTTAACATGGCATTGGCACTCGGACACAGTCTTCACAACAGATGTATACCTAACTCTTTTTTTACTCAGGCACTGCATTGAAAAGCTGCCTCCAACTCCTATTTATAGCCATTTCTCTGAGTGCTTTGGTGGGCTCAGCTCTCAAGGCAGGCAATATATGTTCACTATAAGTTTGCTTGTACTCATTGAATAATGATAGTAAAACCCTAGAAAGGATTTTAGTGCATGTTCTGTTCACACTGTACTACTATCTTTAGTGATATGTAGGCCTACTGAAGAGCAAGTTGTGATTTCACAGAATCACAGAATCACAGAATAACCAGGTTGGAAGAGACCCACTGGATCGTTGAGTCCAACCATTCCCACCAATACCTAAATCATGCTCCTAAGTACCTCATCCACCCTAACCTTAAACACCTCCAGGGATGGTGACTCAACCACCTCCCTTGGCAGACCGTTCCAATGCCTAACCAAGCAAAACTGTGCACAGGTTGTTGCTAAAAGACGCAGTTTTGCCATTTCTTTCTTCCAAACACAAGTTCCTGCGGCCTTCACTGTATCTGTACTCATGTGAGTGAGGGAGGAAGAGTTACTGTGCTCCCTAAACTAATTATAGGGAACTCATCTATCTCATTGCTTGCCTGCCTGGGTATTGGGCCTGGCACTGTGGAAGCACTCAGCAGGGTGAAAAGGAGGGAGGAAAGAAGGAAACCTCTTGTAACAACAGCCTCCAATTGTATCTGCTTGAAACAACTTCAACTCTCTAGCCTCAGGAGCTTTGCCTGTTTGCTCCCATGTGTAATGCACCCTAAATAGGATCTATCTTTTTCCTCTAGTTCTTCCAACTTTCTTTTGACTTTCTTCTGTTTTATAAGAATAAAATGTTGAAATAAAAGCCTAAGGGCTACACATTTGGACCTAAATGTGCTCTGACTTTGTATATGTGCCTTTTGATGTTCTACTTCTCAGTTTGCTTTTACCTGAATGTTAAGGAGCTGTATGTCTTGAATAGGTTATTCTATTTCCTTCCATGGACTTGGTATCCATCCTACATGACTGTCTGATCCCATGTGCTTGCTGACTCTGTGACAGGTACTGCACACCCAATATATTTCACTTTAAATAGGAAGGGTGGAAATAATCAGGCCATTCAGTTCCGTGGCCTGTTCAACCTCACATCTTCATTTCATCCTTCAAGATGCCATTCCAGTCCTGGTTGGTGGCTACAGAACACAAGTGGATCTGGATGAAATCACCTGTTCAAGACTGGCACTGGAAACTGAGAGGCTAAACTGAGAAAAGTTGCCTGTTATTCTGTAAGCTCTCACAATTATCCACTATCTAATGCTGTTCAGGGGTTGCTGGAAACCTAGTCCACCTAGCAGAGCAGCTATGATACTTTTACACCTTCTCACTTAGTTGAACTTTTCTTTTACCAGACCTATTAGTAGACTGGAGCTTCAGTGGTTTTAATTGCTTGACCTTTTGGCACGTTATCTGCAGAGCTGATCTTTATGATCACACAGAAAGGGAATACCAGCTCTATGAATATTCTGAAGCTACACTGCTTTATTGTCTCTTCATTTAGAATTTACCTACTTTTGATTAACCCCTATCTAACCAAAAGAACATGAAGCTTATTGTAACTGAAAAGTTTTGGATGTGGGCTAGCCAAATAAGTTCTTTTTGTTGTTGTTGTTTCTTTTAGTGATATTCTATTTTTTCCCCTTAAAAATGAGCACCTGTATAGTAATAAAGGCTGCTAAATTTCATGCTTAAGCTCTGAAATCAGACAGCAGCAGTG
Organism: Clamator glandarius; assembly: GCA_033459285.1. Classification (NCBI taxonomy): domain Eukaryota; kingdom Metazoa; phylum Chordata; class Aves; order Cuculiformes; family Cuculidae; genus Clamator; species Clamator glandarius. Next base: position 292,008 of record JAUNZM010000162.1, read on the forward strand.
CTCTGAGTGCTTTGCCTATCTAAGGGGATGTTCTGCCTGCAAATTATTTTATTGACAGCAGATCTGCTAATACTCCCGTATACACAGAGAGGATTGGTTAAGAGCACGTGTAACTTTGAGATCAGCCATTGAGGAGAGTGGTGCAAGCTGGGTTTTCTTCTGAAGATGGTGAATGTCCTAACAGTAGCCAGGAGTGCCATTGTCACACCATCCATCAACTGCCTTCCGTCCCTCTTAGCTGAACACACGAATCAAGCAACTGTGGTTAAAAAGCAATAAAATTAAAAGTTGTAATGGGGAGTCATTGACAAAAGGGTTACAATGCGCCGGCCATATATCTTTTAACTAGCTAAATATAACCATAGGTTTCCATAAGTTCAAAGAGAGATGGCCTGGAGATGAATGCAACTATTCCAACTGAGTTCTGGGCTAGGAGCCAGAAGATTGTTAAAACACCTTAGAACATGCTTATTCCCTCTTAGAACATTTTTTTGGTACTTGCTCTATTAGTATGGATTTTATTTTCCCACCAAACGAGTTCTCTGCCTTTGAACCATAAACAATAATGGCACATCTGTCTGTAGACTGCCGTACTTTGAAAACCAATGCTAAGGATGCAGAGGGGTAGATTTTCAAAGTGCTGCGTAGGAGTGTGTACCAGGAGCCTAGCCAAATATTTTTTAGTCATACTCATCCCTGAGCCTAACCTTTCCTCACTCTTTAGAATGGCTCTGTTTGCTCTGCCCACATGGGGACATTTCAGAAAGCTTTTACGTCCAGGGACAGAGCTTCAGCTGGTCAGAAAAGTCTATAAATAGTGTTTTACTGATGACCTTTCAAATCTAGTGATGGATCTTCCCTCTGATCTTTTTTTATTTTAAGTTTCTGGCTTGTTTTGTTTGTATATGATTCTCAGTTTCTGCTGAATTATTTACCATCACACTACAATGCAACTAAAATCCCTGATAACACTTAGACAGGTGGTGTGAAGTCATTGATGCCTAATAAGCTGCTCAAAACGTTGATGCTAGTTGTATTCACCTGTTTGCTGTGCTGGGAAGTTAGATGGCAGCCTTGTGGCGACCAGACCATTTTATGCTGTGTTCCTATTACTACTGTGGTAAAGCAGCAACTAAAGTAAATAATTAAAAAGGAGTCCCTTGTGCATTGTATACCACTGGTAGTGAGCTCTCTGGTTCTATAAATCAGCACCACTCCATCGTGGCTTCCTGAGGGTAAGTGATCTAGTTCTGAGGATGCTTCCTTACCAACTGGCTGAGAAAGTAAAAATATCATGCTTCAATAGCATGACTAGCCACTGAACAGAGGCATGGGAAGCTTTCACTTGTAAAGATTGGTCAAACTACTGTGAATGGCTTTGTTTTTAGTTTTTCTTTCTTTTTCATGAATTACTTCTAATAAGAGAAATATCTTTCTGAATAGACTTCTGTCATTATTCCATGTGGCTTGACTTACCATTCAGTAAATAGGTCTTTGTCCTTAGCTCTTTCTATTTTTTGGAAGGACTTTACTATGCTTTGGAAATTTCCCCTTTCAAAGACTATCTCACATTGTTTCTTTGCAGATGCAGCCCATCAATACTTGCTGTATCACAACAAACTCCTCTTCCAGCTACTACTGTTCCAAGGCTTATTAGATTTTGAGGCACTTCTTGCCATGGGGGTGTTATCATTTTTCACAGTTGAGAATCTCCTTTGATAAAGTCAGCTCAAAGTTCTATCTTTGGGTGGTTTCCCAGGAAAAACCTTTTGGCTACTAGCTATTTTCCATTTAAAAATGTTTGCTGGTTGAATTCAATTAGTGTCCTTGGAAACTTCTCATCTTTATAGATACCATCATTTTAGGATTTTCACTGCTGGATCTCAGGCATCTTTTTGTGTTATTGAAGGTCAAGGCCAATAGAATTCCTATGTTCAAAACCTGTTCCTTTTTCACAGAGACATCATGTTGCAAGGAAATGAAAATTTGTGGATCAGCAAGCTAGCTGGGGTGGGAATGATTGAATCCTTGCAAGGAGTTTTCATGGCAGTGGAAATCTCTGGGTTTACCAATTGCCTGGCATGCCAGAGGTGTGCCTTGGTAAAATTAGATCATGCTTCTGTAAACCTTCTACTGAGAAAACAAATGCTTTTGTGAATGGTCTTTGGTATGAATAAAATAAAAAAAATCAGAATCCAACCACTTGTGAAGTTCATTCATAAACTACCAGTTCCTGGACCTGGTTGCATCCCCATGTGCTCAGAGGTTTTCAGGTAACAGCCTAACTGTTCCATATGCATGGCAGATGACTTAAGATGGTTTAAGAATTATTCCAGTCATTTATTTTCACAACATTCCTGAATAGATCCTCTACTTTCTTGAGTAATAGATGCATCTATCATTAAAATGTAAGAATGGATGATGAGCAGACCTTCAAATGGCATGAAACTCTCCATTTTCTGATGTGAGAACTCATTATGTCTGCCTGTTATTAAATAAGTCTCATAACAATATTTTAATATGATTAAAGATACTGCGCCTCATTTGTTAAGAACTTGGGAAATTAATCTGGGCAGGGCAAAAATGTACTGGGGAAGGAAGGCATGTGAATCTCTTCTTTTTTGTTATTAGTTTCTTTCTTTGCTACTGGTTGTATCAGTGCCTTATCAGTTAAGTGCAGGAGCTTAACAATGGGTTCTCTCAGCAAAGCCCTCTCTTTTTGCTGGGTGAGGTTAAAGAACAAACACATTGCCGTGAGCTTTTAAAAGCTTGATTTCAATTACATGGTAGTAGGGCAAAGCTCTCAAGCACACAAAACTTTGACTTTGTAAAGATTGTGACCTCCCAGGTACATGTGCTTTAAGGAGAAAATATGTACTTGACATGTCTCATTACTGTTTCCATGCACCAGGAGCTGTGAGTGTAGGGAAGAAGGGAGGGTGGGAGGGAGGCAGTGGCTTTCGTGGTGGGATGGAGGAAAAGAGTTCCTCTGGGAAAGCAAAGCTCTTCTGTTTGACTGGTAAGAATTTAAAAGATAAATATATCACTTATCATGGAATGATAAATAACAAGATCCAGGAAAGACTCTTTGAATAATTGAGGCTGATCTTTCGCATTTTGCAAGTCTGTTTACCTTTGCATTCCTATTAGCATCTTATAAAACCTTGTCTTTACTAATATTTGTTTGTGGTAGTACCCACAATGTTAGAGACACTTCCTAGGCTTTCAAGAAGAGCTGGTGCTTTCAGTCTCTGGGAGGACAGACAAACAGACAGAGGTCATGGCAGAGGAGTAACAAAAGGACTTCTCTGTGCAAACTGAGGTCTGCTGTAGCTGGTATGGATTTCATGAAGGGGGGTTAAGGAGATTGTTTCTTCCCTACCCCTCTCTGCCCTTCAGTCGCCTGGAAGAAGAGCAACAACTGCTACTCTGCAGCTTTCACATGGGGTTGCCTCTGCCCCTAGACAAGCAGGAATCAAATAAAAAAGGGTCATAAAACTGAATATAGGAGAATACAGAATAGGCATAGGCCCCCAACAGGCTTTCCATCTCTACAGAGATATTTTATAAGGCTATTTGAAAAAGTAAGACACCTAATGAAAATGAACAGGAGCTGGATTCCTACTCATCCTTTGAAAATCCACCCTGTATTTTAACAGATAGGAACTGGTAAGGCTATACTACTGATATTGCCCATAGTGACACTTAAAATGAAAAAAAACACCCCAAAGTGATGCAAGACACACAGATGAACTAGTTTTGTCCATGATGAAAGTTAGTTTTCATTCTAAAACCTTCTATAGGACTTTGCCTCTGAGTCTGTTGGGGGAAATTCAGTAACATCCCTAAACATAAAGGGAGATGCCAGATGCCTGGCCTTTCATAGCTCACCCTGTTGTTCAATACATCAGCCTCTCTGGAAGTTGTGTTGAAGAGGTAAATGCAGTCTATACTGTTTTGTGAAAATAATCTGAAAGATGCATGGAAGACTAAATCAAACAGTTTGAAAATGTGTTTTAACTTCTCAAAAACACAGCAGGGGTCAGATCAGCTAAAATAATAAAGAAGCCTGGAAAATATCCTGATAATTGTGTGGTTTAATCCCAGTTCAATTTGTATTTCTGGTCTCATGTCCATATGCTGGTGATGCAAAGGGGCAGACCCCTACCCTCCCTCCCAGCTGCATATTTCCCTCCTTTGGGTAGCATGACAGAGTGGGCTGCCCAACATGGTATGTTTCTTCGAGTCAGTGGATGCTTGTCACCATGTCAGAAGTCTCTCTTCATGTTTTTCACCTGCCTTTAAACTGTAGCAGCCCTGAAGTTAGAACTTGGTGTGTTATGTAGCAGAGGAGGAGGGGAAGGGGTTAAAAATATTTCTCTTTTTGATGCTGGGTCCACTATTTGTGTTAGCAGGATCTATCTGTCAGGGCTGGGCTTTGTAATGTATTCCATCTATTGATAAAGAGGCAAAATAGCATTTCTAAATTGTTCAGGGTGTTTGTGGAATGCCAAGGCACTCCAGTGGCCTTCAATACAGAGCAGTGCTGATGATAAATTGTAAGAGATATTCTAGAAGTGCCTATTTGCTTGTGGAAATATCTGAAATACTGGAAAGCTCACAGATTTCCCAAGGTAGGTGAAGAGGCCATTCAGCAAATTTTCCCTCTACTTGAAAGGCAGTTTTCAAATAATTTAAAATCCAAGTACCTAATGAAAATACAACATAGTCCCCATGGCTTCCTGCAGTGCTACGATCCAGTCTCAGGTTCAGGCAGTATAGCAAATAGCCTTCATAGATTATTTTGCGCTAGATAGTTTCAGTCTGTTTACTCCTATAAACGCCTTCAAAGTAGGGCAGGAGCCTGCCCGCTGCGGAATAAATGCAGGAACAGAACCTCCTGTGCAAATATTAGTGTTCAGTATCTACTCTAGCCCCAGTGAATATGTTTGTAGCACATGTACAATTAAAATCAAAAGGTTACGTGCAGTACATGGACATGTACTGACATGGCCCTTATGTTTCATGTGGAAGCACATTCACTGTCCTAAAGTTAATGTTGTCATCAAAATACTACCTCATTTTCCTGATATTATTGATGCAGAGGACTGACAGAAAAAATAAACCAGTTTTATCTAGAAAACAGAGAAAGTTTCACCTAATTCTTGTGGAGCTTATTCCAAAATGTTTTCCTAGGTTTCTATGCTAGCAGGCAGCTATGTCAATAAATTACTTGGTAGCATGAGGCTCACTGCAAGGAGTCAGCGCTGCGGTTTGGCCATTCTTGTGCAAGAGGAAAGTGGAAATCCTGCAAAAATTACTGGTAAAATACCCTTTAAATAAGAAAAGCTTTCCCTAAGTCCAACTGCAGGGTTGCTTATGCCCTAAAGATTAAAGGATTATATCCCTACCAGAATGTTTTGAATAAAATATAGCTTCCACTAACATTAATAGCAAGTTGGCTGTTATTTCTAATGACCCTAGAATGTCTCTTTTATCATTTTCTTCCTTTTTCTTCATCACATTATTGCTGCTTTCAGTATTCAAATGCTGAGACATTTTTAATAATATTTATCTAGATGAATGAATATATCCCTAACAGCAGCCACCACTACATGCAGTATTGGGATGCTGAACAAAAGGCAACAATGATCTTGTGAGACTGTAGTGTGCTGTATGTTTACATATGAAAGCAGGTTCAATATGCACTATGTCGTGGTGTCCCTATGATGCCTCTCTCCATCATTTGTTAGTCCAAGAGCCTTCTTACTTTCTCAGAGCAGCTCCTTATGCATATGCATATCTCCTCATAATAATGCCATAAGGCGTCTAATCTATTCTCCTTCAAACTGCTCCTTAAAACTCACTTTTTCTGTGGTGGCTGGAAAATATCTGACAATAGTTGAGCAGCTGGTGTGCTGCTACTTATTCTGCTGAAGATGATAAGTATGCTGTTATCCTGACTCCTTTATTTCCCTCTTCATTGTATCTACTTGTTGTTTTCATCCCATGCTAAAATGGTGAGATCATTAGAGGAGAAACTGTTGGGATTTTTAAAAACACGTGTCACCTAACATGGCAGGGTTCTCTGAGTGGGGTCTCCCTACTACCACAATAATCACAGACATATTGTCTTAGCAATTTTGTATTCTTTCACAAACGAAGCATCCCATATTCCTTCCAATACCCTGCTAAGTTTGCATCAGTATCTACTCTGCCCATTGTGAAGTAACCAAGAATGCAGAATATATTGGACTCTAGGGGGTAAGTGAAGCAGGATGTTCTCTTCATTTAGGTGAAGTACAGTGATAATTGCCATAATTCTGTGATCAGTGGCACTTTCTCAATCACTTCTCCAGTCCTCCTTTCCTTGTGACCAGCCTGAGCCTCTCTTGCTTTGCTCCCGGGGTCTCCAGACATTTCCTACCTGGCTGCAAGGCAGCTGCTTAGCAGCCCCAAAGTCCTCACCGTGGCAAGCCGTTCCCTTCCCCAGTGTACGGACGAATGGCACAGAAGCAACTTCTTCAACATAAACCCCGATGTGCTTGCCAAAAGGCCTGCAGCTAATTCAGTTTCAAGCAGCATCAAGGCACATGTTGTGTACATTGTTTTATTTGCATTTGGAACTTTGTGCCCTGGAGCAGATGCGGTTAGGTAGTCCTTCTTCTGTCAAGGTCCAATCTGCATGCAGACCTGATTCCTCTTCAAATCTTGTCAACCTATGTTAGACAATAATTTCTCTCTGGAGTGGATATTTATTTTATAGTTGTTACCATTTCAATGTGGACTTCTTTTTTGAAATTTCAAAATCATGGAGCTATATTATTTTGTGAGGATCTCAGCTTTCAGTTTTTCACAAAAGAAATTTCTAGTCCACCTCTTTGCAGAGGAAGGATTGAAACTACTACTTCTGAGGTGAGCAAGCAAATACAAGAAACAGCATGCTATTATGATGTTTGTTAAAACTGCATTATTTTCAGCCCAATTAATATTTAATATGATGGTCTAAAAGTACTCTTGCTTGAAAATACTAAAAGAGTGAAATATCATTTTTGTTTTCTCACTCTAATATTTCCTTTGTAAAACATGAAATTTTTATTAGGATATTAAAACACAAAATATGGTATATTTCTGACATCTTTGGTAATAGCTGTTATAGCAACTAGTTATAATCAATTTGGAAAGGAAGTTCATTTTCAGTTAGAAGTGGACAATTTTCTTGTAGGAATATTTGTGAAAAGCCAACTATTAAAGCTGTTTCAAAACTGAACATGTGGGTGCTTTTGCACTCATCCGATCTGGAATTTGAAACTACCCAGATCTCATGACTTTCAGGACTAGTCACAAATGAACAAAATAACTCAAATTTCATATCAACGATCCATTAAAAAAAAAGTTATTTTTAAATTATTCCCTCAGACTTTCACTCTGTTAAAGGGTTTGAAATGGTCCCTGAGCTCAGCCATAGCTTCTTCTAAATTTTTCCCTGTGTGGCATGATGCCTATCTCTATATCCAGTCAAGTCTGTCACAGAAGGAAGAGCTTTAGACCAGTGCTTTTCAGTAGTGTTTGGATGGGCATTGCCAGCTTCTTCTCTTTCTTTTCCTATTTATATTTTTCCCATTTTTTTTTTTTACCTTGGCTTGCACTCTGACGTCCCTTATATTCCTGTGTCCTTCCTAATCCCCAACCTGCTGCTCCATCTTGACTTGCCCTCTCTCCGTCTTCATTTTTGTCACCCCAAAATAAGGCCAGGTCCCAATATCAGTGGCTGTGATATGATCTGGAAGAGCTGATTGAGATTTTTTTCCCTCTTGCCTTTCCTGTTCATTGGGATTACTGCTTAGGATGCACATGGGTGAGAAAGCTGACCATTCACATCTCAGTAAATTGGAATAGGCTCAATATGACCTTAGGTGTGCATGGATGTAGTGTAATTTCCACTGTACATGTGCTTAATAGCCTGCAAAATGGGCAATGTAACTGGAAGACTGAAGAGTGGACTTGGGTAATTATTATGGAGTGACTGAAGCCCTCACATTCAAATGCAATGTGTTAATAACCTTAACAAGAAAACTTTGTAATAGGTTTGTAAGCCAGCAAGAAAGACCAAATAGAGGTTGGATATGAGCTTTGTTGCAAATAATTCTCATTGCTGTCAGGGATACATATTTTATACCAATATGCAGCAAGGCAACCATTAGCATCGATGGGAAAATCTGTGTAAGCACGAAGGCATGAAATAGCTAGTGATCACTGTGAAAGAAACAACACTTAGTAAAGCAGAAAAGACTATTATGTGTTGTATGATAATGACCTCCGTGTTCTTGGAGCTTTACACAAAGTCAAAAAGGGGGATGCTGTGTGGAGCTCACAAAGCCAAGGCCACTCAAGAGGCTGAAGCCTGGTGAAGGGTAAAGGTAGTAGAAAGCAATTTCTGTGGTGGTCAGCTCACTTGCTTGGTGGGCATTATTTGTCAGTAACGAATGAGCAGTTATTTGGAAACGTGCCCACGTTAGGAGACTATGCCATGCAGATAGAATAATGTGCTTTGCAAAGGAGTTTGTGAAAGACTTAGCAGAAGAGTATTGGTAGGGCTATTATGCTATGGCAAAAGATATGAACGTTCATGTCTGCTAGCCATGGTTTTAACAGTTTCTGTTGCTCGAAGGAGGAATTGGAGATGGTAAGACCTTTATATTTCAAAGAATTTATAATACAATGTCCTTTCTTGAACTTTGCCAGGATATTCACTTCAAAAGAATATTTTTTCTATGTTTAAATTACAGTTGAGCCAATTTGACAGCTATGCAGTGATATTAAGTAGCATAGTGTCATATTTTATGCAAATGCTTGTCATATTAGCCTATTAGAAATACAAAGGAAATTCTGTGGATTAAATCCCAGCAAACAAAAAAATTATTAAATTAATCAGCAGCACTTCTCTTAGAAAGTCCCTTGCTAAATCAAGAAACATGAAAAGTCTAACTCGTACTTAGATGCTGTTCAAATCATTTCCCTTGTCCTTGTCTTTTTTTGAAACAACAGAGGGAGTAAAAGAAAAACAAAATGATCATGTGCCAGTAGGGAAAAAAAACGCTTTCTGTCAGCTGTGGCACGTTTAAACACCTTAAATATTTCATCAGACGCTGCACTTACTTCAGTGTTTTAAATAAGATTTAATAAATAGGTGCATGTTCAGACTTGTACAGCCCTACTTTTGTCTGTAGCTGGCAATGTGCTGCTGTATGTGTTTGACTGTGCAGTTAAGAATTTTAATTACTTACCTGTTCTATACAGACACTCATTCTCTTTTAACTGTTTATTAAAAAAATAATACCATAGCCATTGTGTAAGAAATCTTCCACATACTGTCGAGCTGCAGTATTTTCCATAGCAGGCCCTGCTTTCTTAACATATGCCCATGCTCCCCTTGTCCCCTTTTCCCCGTCTTACGTCTCTGGAACTCCCACAGACCTGAGATCCCTATTACGGGATTTTGTGACCACTTCATGTTGAAGGTCTTTGCTGTTAATTATAAAGAGATATCTGAGATTTTGCTATCTGCACAACCAAATGAATGACACAAGCAATGTCTGTCTTATTCTCAAGAAAACAGAACCAAAGCTGGTGGATTTTCTTCCTGGTTGTTTTTTTTTCCCCAATTTCTAGACTCACTTGGTAAAAAAAAATTAGTAGAATTGAACAAACGCTGCAGCATTTGAGTAAAGAGGCAATGATAGAAAGGTGACTGTATCACCTTCTTTGCCTGCCAGATTCCCTGACAATGACATCCTCTGCCAGGGGAGATTTAGGCTTGAGATTAGGAAAAAATTCTTCACGGAGAGGGTGGTTAGGCATTGGAACAGTCTGCCCAGGGAGGTGGTTGAGTCACCGTCCCTGGAGGTGTTTGAGATGAGGGTGGATGAGGTACTTAGGGGCATGATTTAGGGATTGGTGGGAATGGTTGGACTCAACGATCCATTGGGTCTCTTCCAACCTGGTTATTCTGTGATTCTGTGATTCTGTGATTACTTATAATTTGGCAATACCCAGAGACTAAAGCGTTCTGAGACACTTTTACGTAACAATTTCATAATAATTCTGGAAAAATTATTACAATCCTACATATATTCCTTGGTTTTAAGTTGATGATCAGTGAATGAGTCAAAGTCAGAACTTGCTACCTCAAGAAGTTTGTTTGTCACAGCTGTGTTTCTTCACAACTAGAGAAGCAGCCTAGCTTGAGCTAGGTGCTTAATTTTTAGATACCTCAAGTTATGTGAGAAGAATATGATCATAAGGCTACATTGACAAAGATACCTCTGCACAGATACTAGTTCTTATGTCTCCACTCCAAGCTGACCCATCTTAGGTATTTCTGCAATCTGTTGCACATATGGCACTTTCCAAGTTAATATATTTTACAATTTACCAACAGAAGAATGAAGTGGAAAAATAGGAAGGTTTCTGATCTAATTCATGGAGGTGCTATGTCAGACAGCCAGAAACTATGATTGTCCTAAAACAATAGGTGTTTGTAAACAGCTGTATATATAAACACACAGACAGACATTATTTTCCAAATTACATACTAGTTGCGTTTTCATAGTCCAGAATGAGCCCTGCATACAAGAGGGAGGAAACAGTCTAAAAGGTGATTGCTGACATAGTATTAAGTTCCTAAAATTTGTGGGCAAGTGGAGTAGATGTAAGGATTTAAGCCAAAAGTATTATAGATTATCCTTTAAATGTGGCCTCTGATAGCAGTGTAATCACTGGTGGGTTTCTGTGTACACCAAAGACATTGGGTTGAATCTTTAAGGACTGAAGCATGGCAGGGTGGACAGCCAGCTGAACAAGAGCCAGCAATGTGCTCAGGTGGCCAAGAAGGACAACGGCGTCCTGGATTTTAACAAAAATGGTATGATCAACAGGAGTGGGAAAGTTATCATGCCCCTGTACTCAGCACTAGTGAGGCTTGAGTTCTGCATTCAGTTTTGGCCCTTTCTTTACAAGAAGGACATTGAGCTGCTGAAATGTGTCCAAAGAAGGGCAACAAGGCTGGTGAAGAGTCTGGAGCACAAATGTTATGAGGAGTGACTGAAAGAACTGGGATTGTTTAGACTGTAAAATAGGAGGTTGAAGGGCAGAAAGGAGACCTATCACTCTCTGCATCTACCTGAATGGAGGTTGTAGTGAGGTGGGTGCTGGTCTTTTCTTCTAAGTAACAAATGATAGGATGAGAGGAAATGGCAGCAAGTTGTGCTGAAGGAGGTTTAGACTGGGTATTAGGAAAAATTTCTTTACTGAAAAAGTTGTGAATCATTGGAATGGGCTGCTCAGGGAAGTGGTGGAGTCTCCTTCCCTGGAGGTATTCAAAAAACATGTAGATGTGGCACTTCATTACATGGTTTAGCAGGCATGGTGTGTTGGGCTGACAGTTGGACTTGATGATCTTGAAGGTCTTTTTATGTTTTTATAACAGATTTGGACATGTTTGTCTGCAGATGTTCTGCTGTTCTTTTTTTCAGGTAGGACCAGTGCAACAGACCTTGTACAAAGCTGAGCGTGTTTGGGTCATGGTAACAAGCTGATGGGTAGTACCCAGACTCAGTCCATACATCACACAGACAGTTTACAATGGACACTCAGAAGAGACTCTGAGGTCATACGGGCTGTGATATGACACTTTGAACCTCTGTCTAGAGATACTTGCTCATTTTCCCAGTGCATTGAAGCTGTACAAGCTCAGTATTACGCTCAGGTAGATCAACAAAGTCTCTTTGAACATCTAAAGACTGCAGATATTGTGCAATATCAGTGCAACTTGGCCAGTATCATCTTGGAAGACTCCATCATTATGAGCAGTATAGGCATGTGCTTCAATGGCAACACACCGAGTTAATGTGTAAGTGGATCCCACCCTGTCTAGCTATTTTATCTTGCTTTGCAGATTGTGTGAAAATATCAGGTATATGGTTTGTGATTAGACAATTCAAATTTGTCAAGGGACCCTGATCCCAGGTTTAAAATTAGTATGCCTGCTTACATATGCGTTTATCTAAAAGCTCTAGTTGACTGTCTAAAAAGGTCAATATCCATATTTTTTGGTGCTCCAGCCTTTGTTGGTTTAGATATGTGAAGGGCAGTAGACCTACACAAGAACATCCTATTTTTCAAAGGATGCCTTCTAATTCCTGTAACTTCCTAGTAAAAAAAAAGAGAGACTGCTTCTCTGAAAAAGAGAGAGGGAGGGAGGAAATGTCCATATTTTCATCCTTTGTTGCTTCTTTCATATGAGTCGTTTCTTCCTCCTTCCTCTTGCTTTTCTCGCATTTACTGCCTACCTTTACACTTGTTCATTTGTAAGAGAAAGATATTGTTAGCCTGTTGGCCTGTTTGCTATCTGTTTGCTTGATTTGCCAGATGACTTCAATATGCTTTAGCGCATTTGGGAAAGTTAGTCTTTTCTTTGAAATTTCTTAAATGTTTGTGTCATATTTTTCATACCAAAGCTTTTACAGTAGAAATTGTGTAATTCATTCAAATGTTACATTTGCTCTGAAACCCCAGGAAGCTGGTGACCATTTCTGCTCTAACTTTGGTTCAAACCCCTTTTCTTGTATGAGAAGAGCAGAAGGAGCCAGACAAACGCCTTGGGGAGAAACAAGACATCTCTTATTCATCATTCTTCTGGAGCGAGGGCAGGCACTGGAAGAATTACTGCCCTTTCCTTTGTCCTCCACCAATCTGAATGCAACAGATGGTCACATCAAGCCATGCTGTGATAGCTTTATGAGCTGGTTTTAAGTAGAAGGGACAACTGTGCATTGATTTAGTTAGTGATAAAGATGGTCTAATAAAGACAAGTATCTATCATGAATGAGCTGGATAGAACAAAATAAGGAAACCAAGATATATCTTCAATAATTTTTCATGAGAAATATGAGAGTTTTTAATCATTAAATTATTTTCCTTAAGAGGAGATAAGAGGTTTAAAAAAAAGAAAAAAAACCCTGTTATTTTGTGATAATTTTTGTAAAACCTCCTTGCAGTCTAAAGACAGTGTGTGAGTATTCCTCAGAAAAAAAACCAAACTCAATAATATTAACCAAAATGCTAAGACCTGACTTTAAGTGTCCACAAATTAGGCACCTCAGCTAGATCATCTGCCTCTGTCACTGGTGAGTATGGAGGGACAGGTAATTACCAGGACATTTACTTCCAAGATTCTCCAAGTAAGTGGGAATAATTGCCCTATGAGAATGTTTCCTTTTCTTGGCTATAGAAGATGTATCAAAGAGCTTTTTTTTTATGCTATATGCATAATTGTCAAGTATGAAAGAATATTAGGCCTTAAGTTGAGCCGTTCACCTTTGTTCCCTCAACATCAGAGAGGAAAAGATCCATTCCTCTGTGTCTCACTCAACCCTGTCACTATGGGCCATCACTCATGCCTGTGTCTCTCCAGCCACCAGAGAAGATATTGGGCAACAGCCTTAGCCTGCACACCTGCTTGAAGGATCCGTCGTCTCAGGTGAAGCTGAGGAGGCAGCACAACCCAGCCTGTCCTACAGCCGAGTGAGGTTGTATTTTGCCCATGTCTAGAGACAGCCTGGTGGTTCCCAGCAACCTGCAGCCTCAGGGAAATTCCTATGGGCAGCCTTTGCCCACTTCTTTAGTTGCCAGCTTAGGCTTTTGAAGTGAGTATACACAGAAGAATCACCACTCTCTGTCCAGACTAAATGTACTAAATACATGGATATACACTTCATGTTAAGAGAAGTGTGCCTCTACTCTGGCCAGTGCAGCTTCATACCTAGAATCTTTTACTTTTAATATCTTTCCTTCCTTTCCTGGCAGCTTGATATGTCTAAAAACTACCTGCAACAAAAATACCCGAGGCAAGCACCAGAAAATTGAAACAAAATGAGATATTTTGCCAGATATTCTATTTGATAGTTTTGCCATAGAAAGTCTTTGATTTTGAACAGGACTTTCTAGAGCAAAATGATCCTTCAAAATGTTTTGCCTCTTTCGCTTTATATTGCTGTGCTATTCCGACAAGTGCTTTGATAACTTATAGTGCTACCTAAATATTAATTATTGTTCCTCTGTGACTCGGGAAAGCAACTTTTCCTCAAACAGTCCATCAGGGATTGTTAACCATTTGCAAATGCACCTTGCTTATAATCCTGGACTACTCAGAGTACAAAAATGAAATCATCTTTAATCCAAATCCATTCCTCTCAATTCCTTAGAGAGTAGTAGCTGAAGGATAAATATCATTGCTGGGCCACCTTTCTTCTCTGGTGTCTATTAACTCTTTCGGCAGTCAGTTGAAGTTAGAACTATAATGGGATGCAGTGGATTTTACCCAGATTTTTTCTGTGATTTTCACAGCTCCTTGCTTTTAGGGCTTGGGTCACTGTACAGCACCATACAACCTGCAGTGATCAGTGGTTCTGGGTAGCTGGCCTCACAGAGGTTTTTCTGTGGAGCATGAGAACAACTGTGAATCCACCTCCTGAACAGAAAGTGCCCCATGAAAGGAGCCTCCTTCTCCTGGTTAACACTGCCTTATTTAGTCTCTGTGAATGACTGAATCTTCAGATATCGAAATAAGAAAACATTTCTAGGTAAATAAATAAAATGACTTATTTTAAAATTTTGAGATGTGACATTTTGACAGACTTCCTTGTTGACAGAAGAATCTGGATTTAATTGTCAAATTCAATATGAATTTACTGTTAGTTTAAGATTGCTTTAAATTGCTTGGGTGATCACTATGGTATTCACTTAAAAAGTGTGTTCCAGTTTACTCCTACCTTCTTAATGTCATCACCCTGTGAAGGACATAGGTACCCCAGTCACTCATCCAATTCATAGCTATTCAGCACTGACATCTGCAGCTCTGCAAATTCTATCCCTGTTCATTATATCTCAGTGAAAATATTTTTCTATGAGCTCGTTAATAAAAGGTGATTTTACTGAAGACCCTGGCAGCTACTTTGGAGTGGAATTTTAAACAAAAATTGGTTCATATCATACAAAGTTGTGATCTGAATTGTCGATGGCCAGGATTTGTTTTCAACTTCAGTTGTTATACAGTTTGCTTTAAGAGTCCTAGCATTAGGGTGTCAGAGATATTTCTTCCCTTTGTTTTTTTCTTCTAGGACATTAAAGGGCACTTTCAAGTTAAACTTATCACGAGACTGTGTGAAAATGAGAGTGTCTGATGTCTGGTGTAGGTGAGTTGACCAAAGAGATCATGAGGCTTCAAATTTGTCTTTTTGTTCTGAAAGAGTAGAAGTCAGATCTGGCAATTAGATTGAATTATGGTTCCATTCCCAAACCATCTTTTCACCAGATACACAACCCCCCACTCTGTTTATATTTGCCACTGGTGTTTGGTGGAGACGAAAGTTTCTTTAGTCTTTGTTTGCTTATGGGAAGCTTAAAGCTTATGCAAAGATTGGCACCTAAGTATAAAATAGTTTCCTGCACAGCAATAGTTCAAGATTTCGAAGAGAGGTCAGCTTTTAGGCTTTACTTTAATTGTTGCTCTTGTAATCCCGAGATGCTGAATGTTTTTTTTAATGCAGACATGGGCTGAGCAGACAAAACTTAAAAAAACCCAGCTAAGTACGGTGCTAAGCTTCTGAATGTTTTCACAAGACACCTCAGGGAATGTGGAGCTACAGCAGCTTTTAGCCACTTTGGTTTTGTGAAAAATTAGTATTGTAAAACCTTTCTCCTGCTATTGAGGCTGAAGATCTCATTGTTAGGGATTAGTGTGACAATGGAGCAGGGTTACTGTTGGGATCCTAAAAAGCATCATCTCTTCTAAGGGAAACTTACTGCAGAGTTCCTTAACTATATATAGATAGGAGTACAGGTTTTTAATGTCAGCTCTGAAGGCAACAAAATCAATTAGATGAAAGTTATAGTTAATATTAGTTCTTAACTACTTGATTTCTTGTTTTCCAGACTGCTTTTCCTTGTGAAAAAAATGTTAGAGATTCAAAGTCTTTCCTTTTAGTCTTTCGTGTTATTTTTTGTTAAAAAATATATCAGTTTATTCTAAGCTTTATTTTAGCTGTAACTTAACCATTTAACATTATTACTAACAAAATTATAACAATAAGTTAATTTAAGTGAAATTGTCACTATACAGTTGGTTTGTTAAAAAGGGGTCTTTAATAGCCAGTTCCACTGGCTACTGACTAACTGCTGATGTGTTTCAACACCTACTACCTATCTTTCCCTCTAGAGCCAAATTGCTTCAGTAGTGGCTATATTCAGCTGAAAACCTGGACATCAGGTTGGTTGCATTTCTTCTAACATCACTCTAATTCACTCTCAGATCTTAGCACAGGAATGTTGTATGCACTTCACTGCTCCACTATGGTAGTGAACCACACTGTCCTGGGTTTTTTTTATTCTAATAAATATTCTTACTGGTTGATTATGCTGCCTCTCTTTTGTAACTCTTCCTGTGATTCTTCACTTGGGCTGCACTTCAATCAACGTTGTTTACTTACTTATTTTTTATTGAGCCTTCTCAAGAATTACTGATATATAAATTTTTAACGGCAACTTTATATATGAATTCTTTCTTGAGCATTTAACTGCAGTGAAGGCACAAGAAACCTAGCCAATATATATGTCTTTTATTTTTAACTCCTCTGCATTTTGGGAATTACGCTGTGCTGGTCTGAGGTTTGTGTTTGGTTCCTGATCTCAGCTACTAAAATCAAGGATCAAATACCTCAGGAGAAGGACTCTGCCTTTATTCTCTGGCCAAAGTTGCTGTCAAGAGATGTAAGAATTAAGCTGAGTTCATTCTTCAACAGAGACAGTAACTTCTGTCTTCAAATGAACCTTCAGATATGACAGGTTGTGGAGCTACAGGTTATTGCTTAGCCCCTAGGGTCTAACCCTAAACTGGCTGCAGTATTTTTCTCTTTTAACTTCTGATATTCTACTCTGCTTGTAAGGGTGAGCTAATTGAAGAATGGTGGTAACGTGGGTCTGTAAATGAACAGGATACAAGTGAATAACTCCCTGTGCTGCACTGCAGTACATGTGAGTGGTTGCGCCATTTTCTTATGGTTGAATTACCAGCAAAAATAATGCACTAAAGACCATGTTATTACCTCAAAATGGGGAAACAGGCAGCTGAATTATCCTGAGCATTTCCATATCTGACATCAGTCACCAAGCAAGGGCTCATCTTTTAGAATACAGGACTCACTTGGACAGACACCTACACCCTGGTTTACCAAGTAGTCTTCTAATGTCTGAGGTTATGTACTTTTAAGTCATCATATGACCTTTGTTGCAAGTCTGACAGGTATTTTCACACGTGTATTGTCTTGCTGCTTCTAGAAAATGAACACATGTGGTGCCTGGCTATGACACAGTCTCCAAGAGGACTCCACATGAGCCCAGAGATCTTTGCAAATGTACAGATTCTCTGCACATCTCGCTACAATCTCAGGAACAGAGTCAGCATTTCAGGGTACAATCATATTTGCTATCCTACTATGCAAATTGCTAGGGAATTAACAGATAGAAACCTAGAGAAGGGTGTCTATATCACGTTTATTCTAGAAATTACATTTCTGAGGCTGACTAGAAGTAGCTCATCAGAAGTTTATGAATAATGTATGACGCTTTTTTGCCATTGGTGAAGCAATGCTAGCTGAATTAATCCACTCATATTTCTTTATATATATAAAAAGCTTTAGCTTCTTTTCAGCTTTTATTCTTACTGTAGTGTAGTAGGTATTTGAGTAAAGTCAGTGATTTTTCTTCCTGTCTACTTTAGAAAACAATACTAGTAGGCTCTTTCTTTGACTTAAACACATTCATTCTTCCTAAAGCTTTTAAAAGAAACAGAGCTTTCAAGATCAAAGATATTCATACAACACCTGTACTAACACTGTTTTCAGTCATTATTGACCATTCTTTGTGATATTGTTTTATGCAGGTGCCTTTCCAGTGAGCTCTTTAGAATGTGAGGGAATACAAAAAATAAGCATACAGAGCATCTGTGTATCTTTTTATCACATTTTAAAGAGCAGAGCTTGTTGATAAATGAAGAAAAAAGAACACATAAATATAATCACTTCACTCCTCTGCTCCTTGCGATCCAGGGTATTAGAGAATCTTCAGATGGTTGCTCACATGATCATGAAATCACTGTGTATTCTGTAGGATTCATGGATACGAGCCAGGAATGAATATTTACAAGTGGTAGGCAAAGTGTGTCACTTCATAATCATCTTTTATCACCTCTTTTTAAATAATGGAAATTGTCTTGTGAGGGAGCAGAAATAATAATTCCACATGTCTTAGATTACCCATGCAATTCAGCCTGGAAAGCATCTGGTGAATACTTACAGGGAGCAAGTGAGAGAGAAGTTGTAGACTTTAAATTGTCTCAGAAAGTGCTTTGCAAACACTTACAAATATCAAACCAGAAATGGGTGTGAATTCTCCAGTGATCAAGAAAAAATAAAAGGAAATAGAGAGGGAAAAACATACAGTAGCTGTTCCCCACAGACAGTTATTGAACTATTGTTATTGGCAGCTATGTTACATTTAGAGTCTGTTTTCTTGTCATGTTAAATTTCTGAGTTTAGCATTTTACAGTAGTAAATTGGACATATTCAAAACTCAAGTACAGAAATAAATACACACATTAAAAAAATCTATATACTCTGAAGCAAAGTATAGTTAAACTCAATGACAACCACGTACTTAATCAGGAGTTGGATCGAGGCTTAAAGAACAGAATAAAACCACTTTCTTGTGCAAATGAATCTCCATTTATTTGTTTCTTAAAAAGAAGACACATATTTCCCTTCAGGACAGGATGCAAACGTGGGCTTTTATGATTTTAATCTGAAGCAGTTGATTGTAGTACAATGTTTGTGTAAGTCTGAGTGGTAAATTTCTTTAATTTCTTTTTTCTGCTAGGACAGCGGCTATTTCAAAGGAAAAGAGGGATGACAGAATAATCCAGTCTCAGAATCAGTGCCCAGATATCAGGTACTACATGTGAGAACTGAATATTCATAACCATGTTCTTGAAGGTGAATAGACTGCAAACCAGTTAGAAAGAAAATGTTTGTCAGAAAATAGTGTGATGCAGGTTCCTTCTTGCTGATAGGACATAAATAGGTACTTCACAAACTGAAATAAGCAGGCTATATTTTAACTTTTGCATAAATGATTTTTTTTTTTTTTTTACCCCTGCTTGCACCATGGCTCTGTGTGAAGTCATGATATATCATGGGAATTCTGTATTAGCTGTAGCTGAACTCACTAAGAAAATCAGTATAAGTAACACTCACTGCAGTCCTTGAAGTCAGTGATAACAGCGCTGGGGACTGTAAAGAGGTGAGGGAGAGGTGTTCTCGCAGTTCAAACCTGGGGTTCTGCTCCCAGAGCTGAGCGCCTCAAGCACTCCAGACATTAGAGATGCATGAATTCTTCCAAAAGAGGGCAGAAGCAGCATTTACAGAGTCCCCTTAACAAATATGTTACCTTCACACAACTGCAGTCTTCTGTGTCCTGGTATTTTAGAATACAAACCTCTGGCTCTGCAAAACAAACTGTAAGAACAAGCCAGGAAATTTCACAAACACTACAACACCAACATGACACTGCAGATTGCAAAATGTGTCAAATCCTGAATGCAAATAGTCTCCCTGACAGCAAACTCCAACAGAAAAGGTACAGACTACAAAATGGGTGGAACACCAAAGGTTATTTTCAGCCCTTAATATTCGTATTATTTCATTATGTTTTCATCTTGGATGGTTTAATAACAGTTTAATAAGAGCTCTGACAAAGGGTGTGAGCTTGTGTATACCCTCTAGATAGACAGAGAAATAAAGAAGTGGTGGCCAGAAAAGTGTGATGTTATGTAGCCATGTGTAACTGATGTAAAATTTTTTAGACATTCCAAGAAAAAAAGATCAGACCCAATGTGTCAGCTTACCCCAAGGCAGTGAAATCATCAAATAAAAGGCTGAAAGGGACCACAGGAGGTAATTTAGTCCAGCTCCCTGCCCTAAGGCAGAATCATGTCTACCTGCGTCATTCCTGACAGATGTTTGTCCAACCTGCTCTAAAATACCTACACATGGTCATGTCTGCTAGGTACCTAGCCAGACTTCCTTGCATGTTTGGCAACGCTTGGGTAGCCTGTCAAACCAACAAAGTCTCATTGAATTGAAAGTTGAAGAAAGCAATAGAGAGAAATATATATATGTGTCCTTGCAGTACAAGATTTTACCTTACTGTCTCACTGAGAAGCAATTCATTCTAGTAATCTGGATTCTTTTTCATGAACTGTTTAGGTAAAACATTTATAGCATGATATGCAGGCTATCAAAACTGGGCTATAGCAAATAAATACGGAACTTGAAGTACATATGTATGGAAGATGTTTGTGGGCAGTATTAGAAATTTTGAATCCAACTTGGAAGGCACTGCCAATATCTACATCTGCATTTGTCTTTATGCAGTTGAGATATTGAGAGAACAATGTTTCACCAAATTGTCTGTTACATAAACTCTCTCCCAAGATACAGATAAGTGTAATATTCCAAAATGTTTCACCAAAAAACGTATCAGAACAGTTAGAAGATGGCTTTGTTGCTGTTACCCTTTGATGATATTAGGTTGTTTCAGTATAGCCTCTAGGAAGGACTCACTGAGCTGGTATGAGAGCTTGATCATAAGCAGACACATTTGTGTGTTGGAAAATTTGAGATGTTCAGGAAATATATTGATCGGTTCTGAAGGAGAATGAAAAGTTTCAATTGACTTTAAAAGTCCAGTGTAAATGTTTTGATTGATTTCTAGGGTTTGATCTTGATTAATATCTATAAATAGAATTAGAGCAAATTAATTATTTAAAGTAATTTCATTTTAAGGTACCTGCTACAATATTGTAGGATGTTTTTTAGAACTGCTAGTCTTAGCATTCACAAGGATTCCACCTATATAATAAGTCTAAGCCTGTTTTTGCAGTGACCAGGATAAGATGTTCTCTTCCACTTCTTTCAATGACGCATTGGTGAGGCATAAACATTTTGCTTTAAAACCCCTCTTACCTACTGACAGAAGGGGCAGACAATAATTTTCCTGTTGCTAGCAAATACTGCCAAAGAGACCATGCAGAAATTAATGGTTTGTTTTAAGAGGGTTTTGCTAACATACATTTCTGCTGGAAAGTAAGCCAGGTTTTACGTCTGACCTAGATGACAGGTTGAACGTGTAAGAGAGCATGCAGAGGTCCTTGGATGTGGTGGGACAAGTCTGGGACCTCTGTTTTCACATACAGGACTGAGCTGCCCTGTGAAGAACATTTTCAGTCTCACCCAAAAGTGTTCATTGTTCAGACAATTTTATTCTGTGTTTTGATAGATTATGCCTAACAAGACAGAGGACGTAATTTATGAAATCTAGTGAACTACCTTATGCTGATACAACACAGAGAAGCTGAGAAAACCTCGTTTCTCATCACATGTAGGAGAATGGGAAATAAACCCAAAATGGCAGCTCAGAACATCACTCATTACTTTCTTCAAGGATCCCTAGTACTTTATATATATATATAGGGGCACATCCTCAGACCACCTAAACAATTTGTATGATATATAAGTACAGTTTTCTGTTGTAACTAGTGATTTTTGATGCTTCTTACAAGAGATGCCTCACTGAAGAGTCTTGACTTTTCAGGAATATGGAAAACACACATCTTCATCTGCAATCCCCAAAGTCAGCATTTTAACAGACCTTGAGAAATGGCCTGAACATGAGCACTCAGAAAATGAAGTTCTAAATGCAAGTGTGCTTAAAACCCAGAAAAGGTAGTCTACATAGTAAGGACAAGGTTGTGCAGAATATTTGAAGAGAGCTAAGTATACAAGCTCGATATAATTCTCCAGGTTTTATTATAAGAGCCTAGATGACTCTACAAGACTTCCAGCAGAAATAGGATAGTATAATCTAGACCTAAAGGGACTCTGGAGGTCACCTTGTCTAATGTGTCCATCTCCTCCCCACCCCCTAGCAAGACTTTTATCAGAGTAACTTGCTCAGAAACATTTATGAACAAGCATAATACTCAAGGATGGAGAGCCGAAAGCTCTGTAGTAGCTCTGGGTAACCTGTTCCCAGTGTTTGTGCGGTGTTCCTCTTGCTGCACCTTGCAATTGTTGCACAGTCTCACTCTGAAAAAACTTTGGCTCCATCTTCTCCACGCACCTCATTAGGTAATCGAAGTTGACAATTATTTTCCCTCTAACCTTTCTCTGATCCAGCCTAAACAAGCTTCAGTCTCTCTTGTTCAGGAAGTGCCTCAGCCTTTTGGTGATCTTCACTCCAGTGTGTAAATATGCACTGCGGGGTCTCACACTGAACGCAGCTTTCCAGGTGCAGCCTCAGCAGTACAGAACTGACATGAATAATCACCTTTTGCTTATGTATGCTTCACAGACCAGAACAGGACCTTGGTTTTGAAAGCTAATCTGCTCAGGACATCAAATAATTTCTAAGAAGGACCGAATGAATCACATCGGTGATGATCATGAGGATCAAAAGAGATAGGACAGACCCACATATTTTAAAACATTCCTCAGGGAAAAGATCTTCTCATATTTTCCCAGTTTAGTGGACATTGTTACTTAGATCTCCTCTGAAAACTCAAATGGTTGGAAGCCACACAGTCTTCCCATCATGATGCCACGCATCTATGCAGATACTATGCTAACCTGCAAGCTCTATGAATTGCTGTGTGTGATGGCTGATCCCTGCGAGAAATCCAGCCCCCACGCTCTGGCCTCAACTTTAATCTCATTCTGATAGAAACAGATCATGCTTTCCGTTCATGCCGGAGTTATCTGGTGTTTGAGGGTGGATGTGAACAAGTAAAGGATGGATCTATGGACAGATGAAAAATTTTTACAGTTAGATTTAGTTGTTATGCCTTGCCTTCATTTTGGCAACACGCTGTAGTTATGCACCCTGGTCCAGAGCAAGACCCTTGCTGAAAGAGGTGTGACAATATTTCTTCCTGCATTAAAAAACATAGATAAAGTTGTGGCTTGTGGTCAGAGACATGACACGAAACACAAGAGAATAGAAAAGAGGAGAATGAGGAAAACAAGAATATACAGTATGGAAATAGAAGTATATATCACTGAGAAAATTTCCAGTGTTCAGACTCATGTTAAAATTGTGTCCTATGAGTAGTTCTGGAATGTTTAGAGGGTTACTCTTTTGGAAAGAACTAGCTGCTATGTTTTGTTCTGAAGTCCAAATTTTCATGCCACATTGTTGTTTGGTTCCTACCGTATATGTAATCTAAAATATATGTGTGACAGGTTTGAAAGAAAATAGGTCATCAGTACTTAAGATAAGTAATACTTTAATCAATTTTAACGTAACTTCTGATGGATAATGACTGAGGATAACATACTGCCTTCACTAATTCCATTTAAAGTGGCAGGGGCATAAAAAAATCGTATTGTATAAATTGCTCAGGGGAGACAAATGATCTGTTTTATATTCCCATAGAAGCTATAATACCCAGCAGGATACTGTTAAGAACATGCAATAATTTTAGTATCTACTATGATTATTATTGATATACAATCTTCATGTAAATTCAGCCTTCTTTAGTTCTGTCTGGAGGTATCATTAATGTGTAATGGATCTGATGACACAGAAGACCTTAATGATAAGTTGTAACTGGAATTTTATACATTTTATGCTTAATAGAAACTGGAATTTTATACATTTTATGCTTAATAGATTTTTGCTTAAAAGAAACATCCACTCATCTACAGCCTTCGAAAGGCATTCATACATGGTTGAGGGCAAAGCTATACAAACTTGAAAAGTGTGTATTAAAACATAAAATCAATATCATTACATAGTTTCAAAAATAGTCGTGTTTTCAAGATGACAAAAAAATACCAGTGGTACTATGCAGTGAATAGTTGAAAGTCAATAGAGCAAATGAGGTCTCCCCTCAGCCTCCTCTTCTCCAGGCTAAACAACCCCAGCTCTCTCAACAGCTCCTCAGACCGCTCCACAGACTTGGCCAAGGTCAGTCCTTCCAGTCAGGCAAACACTTCGCAAAATCTCTGAAAGAGAGTCTTCACCCTGAAGTGGTCACTGTCCTTAACACTGCCCAAACCTGTTCTGCAGGTAGATGGCTGAGGAGCAGGAATCTACACAGGCACAGCATCACAGCCTTGATTTTGCCCTGCTCAAATAATCTGGGATAACAACTTCGGTACAATATACTTCTTTTGCAGAAGCAGAGAGAGGATTTGCCATTCATTCAGAGTAGTAAGGAGGGAAGACAGAGCAGAGTTTTACATCCAGCATGGACAGCCTCCTAAGCAGCTCTTGAAGATCTGGGTAACTTATGCTTTTATGGGCTCTTTATAAGGAAAATGAGTTATTTTAATGAAATAAACCCATTTCAGTTGCAAGTGAGGATGGCTGGTGCAGGAAAGAACTGCTGTCATGGTTTATTGTGATACATTTGTCACTCTCTGTTCCAAACAAGTTATGCTGTACAGCAAGGTATCTCATAAATTGTACACAAATTTTAAAATCTTTTCACCCAGCTTTCTTTTGGCCTACATTTTACAACATTTAAGAATCATATTTGTGTTTCCCCTTGTGTGTGAGAATAATGCCTGACTTTTGAAATGTTAAAATGGGATTTTATGGAGGTAAAATCTTAACGTATATAAATTATAACATCTTAAAAAAAAGAGAATTATCCCGTAAGGCTCAACCTATAGTTTAAAATTTGTGATAAGATCCTGTTTCACAGGACTGTTTAAATCACAGTAAATAGTGGAAAAAAGCATAGAAGAGCCCTGTTATATTTATTGCCCTGTGTTTATGTTTATGGATAGCTCTACATAACAACTTTCCCTTAGCAATGTTCTTTTCTTCACTTGACTAACTTTAACTGACTCTGTGCAATGGCTCATGTGTTTGTAGTCACTCAGATGCTTAAACACTTCACTTAATCAGTGCCTCGGGCAAAAAGGATGAAGAGGAATCTACCACCTCAGTGGGACCAGTCTCTTTTCTGTGACAAAGGCAAAAAAACTATCTAAGACTGCTGAGAGAAAGAACCCAGACATGTAAGGATCACTATAACCTGAAAATCTTCAGAAATTTTCTCTCTTTTGTCCTAGAAATGACTGTAAAAGGGTAAAGGACATGTCTTTGATGTGCTGGCATTGGGGCTGCAAGATTAGTCCTTCCAGGCACCGCACATACATTGGTGGCAGTACAGCAGCTTAACGAAATATCCAAGAGAACATTTATCTCCAACTGTCCTTCCCTTCAACTGGACGTTGAGATTTAGAACTGTTATTTAGTTTTACAAAATGTGGAACTCTTATCATTTGACTTTTCATTTTCCCTTTGTCAGGAGGGGATTGGTCTTCCTCTTTACCCATCTTCTAACTTCCCCTGCAACAGTGTAAATGGAAAACCATCAACGGTTTAGTGTGTATACTCCAGAGACAGCTCTGGGTAGAGCTTGTACACAGCTCTGAGAAAATGAGGTCCCTGCCCAGCAGGGATGCTTCATTTTGCAGCACCACTTGTTGTATCTTTTGTCCTAGAGAGTTCTCAACAACCTGAAAATTGGAAATTATTTTCACCTGAGGAAGGATTTGTCACTAAATTCAGCCAAACAGAACCACATGCATTACTGATTCATTGTGTATTGCTAGTTGGTGCAACATCATGTTAGGTATTTTGTAAGTAATATGTACAACCAGGGTGTTGAGGCACTGGCACAAGTTGTCCAAAGGAGTCTCGGATATCCCATCCCTGCAAGTATTCAAAGCAGGTTGGATGAGGCTCTGAGCAACTTAATCCAGTGGAAGGTGTCCTTGTCCATGTCAGGGGTAGAACTAGATTGTCTTTAAAGTCCCCTCCAATCCATTCTATGATTCTACATTTTCTGTTTAAGTCTAGTGACGAGTATACACAATGGACTGCAAGAAATTGTAAAGCTCTGCAAAACATATAGACATTACTGATGGGCAGATAAAAGCTACTTTGTTATCAAGATGTTCCTTTTAAAATGATTTTGCTAGATTTACTTTAGTCCCATTTAGAAAACATTTCCCTCCTTCCAGTGAATCTGCTGTTAAAAATAGCTTTGCAAGAAGTAATGAATGTTTATAGTATTGATTGGCAGTGGCAGCTCTTTAAGAGCTCAAGCAGTGTAGTAAATAAGAAGGTGACGAATTAACCCCTTTTAATTCTTTTGAGTTATCTCAGAGATAACTTTTACTCTGTTGCCTTTTGTTTGTTTGACCCATTAGAATTTTATTTAATTGTCAGACAACCATGTTAAGCGTTTTTAGAAGCCAAATGACAGAAAACTTTGGTATAAGGATTTTATACATAACTGTTTCTTGGACATGAAGTAACCCCATTTAAAGAATCAGTTGGGAATTTATGAACTTATGTTTATGTATTTTACCAATTTATGGCTTTTTTTTTGGTGTAAATGATAGTGTCACCATAGCACAGTGATACTGTCTGGGTCCCACTACCCACCACCCCATCCTTACCCCCATATTGGTCTGCAGGCTTTGAGGCTACTGTTTTAGTTTAAGGTAAGCTAAGAAGCTTTTTCCATTGATCTTTTTATTCCACATCCACAAAAGAAAATGCTTGGACATTGCTACTGATTTTTTCCCCCCAATATGTGGTCATTATAAGTGAAAAAGAAGCTCACACTTCTACCTTTTAATTGGGCATTTAGCGGGACAATGTTTGAAAGCAATTAATGGGAAAAACATTTTTGTCCTGTTTTATCAATTGGTCTCCAAGAAAAATGCTGTCCAAAGTAACTATTATGTGCAAGCCAGGAAACTGTTGTCCTTTTCAGTTTTTCCCATGTCACAATTTATTCATTTAATTCAGTTCTCCAAAATTACTGCAGTGCCAATTATCTCTCTCTGTGTAGAAAATGAGTTTGGCCTACTTCAGCTTTTCCTTCATTTTATGCCTGTTCTCTGCTATTCTTCAACAACTGAGTAATGTGGGATGTGAAAAAAGGGAGGATCTTCAAAAATATGTGAAGTGTCTAGAGTGGCTTTTTGGTACCTGTGAAGAGGCCCCTTGAGGAAGCTTAAAGGACAATAGAATATTGCGGCGAGCAGTGGTTTATTTTGTCCACATGACTCATTTCACACGCACCCAGGCAACTGATGAATGGAGGATTAACACAAGTTTTCACCTTATTGAAATGAGTGATTCAAAGCAAACAAATAGGACTAACTACTTTGGAATATGAAATTAAAGTTTCTCTGAGTCCTTTTGTTATGCATCACTTTCAAACTTAATTAGAAATATGATGATTTTGGAATTACTTTTAACAAGCTTTGTTAAATAACAGTAATTTAATGTTTATTATTGTCACACAGTCCACTTGTCTGAAATCTAAAGACTCACAGGGATTTTTCAAACACATTAACAAAAAGTTGTTTTATAACAAAATGAAAAAATATCACAGATAGATATTTATATACACTTAAAAAAGAAAGAGAATTGGATCCAATTTTTATTGTTAGTTGCAGTGTATATATTTATAAATATTTGTAGATGGGTAGATACCTCTATAGGAAAAGTGCTTTAGATGGTATCTTTATGCTAACTTGTGAAACCCATTCAGCTTCCTAAGCTTTGTAATTATTTTCTAAACTGGCTGAGATTACCCATAGGCAGCATTAAACTCTATGTGACTTTATATGGTGCTAAGTTGCAACACACTGTTGTCACACGAGTCATAAGCTCCCACTTTACAATTTTAACAAATTCCCTTAAGAAAGGGTAGTTTAACATCTTTGTATGGTATAGTCTATGTTGGGGCACACAAGTGCCTTCAAACCAAAACAACATCTTCCTTTTGTTCCTTTTAATGATGCAACAAATCGATATTAACACCCTTTCTGTGGAGCACATAGCCAAACACACCTAGCTGGCTCTACTGTTAATGGGTCATATGCCCTTTTCCCCTGGTTTTGGGATATAATGCTATCCAGTATCTCTCTAACACACTAGAACCTCCCTGCAGCCGAGTAGTTCAATTGCTTTCTTCTGTGGAACTACTCTATTAAATGCTGCATACAGAGTTGCACAAAAGTTTTGGGATACTGTTGGATCACCGCTTCCACCATTAAATTTTAAGATTATGAGGGTGACTTTCCATAAGGAACTTTTGCAGAAGTGTAACAAATTCAATGCAAGGATTCTGATGTAGCGAGTGGCTGCACATGGGAGAAAAAGTTCAATTCATTAGCTAACCTATGGCTAATCCTTTCTGAAGAAAGGATACATGGGGTGGGGGGAGGGAGACCAGAGGTTGGATTTTGTTTCTGTTCCCCACACAATCAGGAACACTGTGGGATGTCTCTCGAGAGATTAATTTTTGTCACAGTATTACTATTCCTGGCTGCAGAGTGATGGCAGTGGTATGATGCAGCATGGAAGTACTGTGCTTATGGGGTGACCAGGATAAGCTGGGATATACGGTGACCTGTTAGCATTTCTACTGAAAGTAGAAAATATTGTCCGTATTCTAATCTGCACCCACAATTTTATTGCTGATTTTTGAAAGAGGTTTTGATTTGAATTGACATCTGCTCACTGTTCAGTAAGGCAGGCAAGAACTTTGATAAATTCAGCTGCCAAAGTTTAACAAGTGTCCATTGAAAACATTCAAACTTTATTTTTCCTTACCCAGTCTTTCATCTTCATTGACTGGAGCATTTTGACACACGTACGGGATAGGGTCAGAAGACAGCATTTAACAGCCTGAGAGATAACTCTATAAAGGAAGAAAATCCTCTACTGCAGATAATAATAAGTAACTCTACAATTTAGGAAAGCATAATCACTGGACTTTTGGATACATCTGTTGCTCAGGTGGCCCAGAAGGCCAATGGCATCTTGGCTTGTGTCAGAAATGATGTGACCAGCAGGTCCAGGGAGGATATTCTCCCCCTTTACTCGGCACTGGTGAAATCGCTCCTTGAATCCTGTGTTCGGTTCTGGGCCCCTCACCACAAGAAGGATGTTGAGGCTCTGGAGCGAGTCCAGAGAAGAGCAACGAAGCTGGTGAAGGGGCTGGAGAACAGGCCTTATGAGGAAGGACTGAGAGAGCTGGGGGTGTTTAGCCTGGAGAAGAGGGGGCTGAGAGGAGACCTCATTGCTCTCTATAACTACCTGAAAGGAGGTTGTAGAGAGGAGGGAGCTGGCCTCTTCTCCCACGAGACAGGTGACAGGACAAGAGGGAATGGCCTCAAGCTCCGACAGGGGAGTTTCAGGCTGGACATCAGAAAAAGATTTTTCACAGAAAGGGTCATTGGGCACTGGAACAGGCTGCCCAGGGAGGTGGTTGAGTCACCATCCCTGGAGGTATTTAAGGCACGAGGTGCTGAGGGGCATGATTTAATGGTTGATTGGAATGGTTGGACTCAGTCATCCTGTGGGTCTTTTCCAACTGAGTGACTCTGTGAATTCCATGCAATTCTGAAACCTAAGGATAACTGTTTGCTACATTTTCTATGGAAGAAAGTAACTTCTGGGTTACCTGACTAGTGGAAAAGATGATTTTGCTGAGATATGCAAAATTGGTACCATCACGAGAAACTCTGAGCTCTCTCCCAAGGTAGGACACCTTTGCTGAGGGCAGTTATATTGTGGGCAGCCCAGCTGCACACTGGCATAGCATTTGTATTCAGACACAGCTTCTACACTCCATGTCAAAACCACGTTTACCTGACAGGTTATAATCAGTTTTTCAGACAAACACAACTTGTATTGTCAGACAATGTTGTCCTTCCTTTGTGTTCAACTAGGAATGACCCAGGTGTGTTTTGTAGGAGACTAAAAATACACAAACACAGCATATTTTGAGCCTCATGAAATTATGACAGGGAATCTGACCTGAAAGTCTACCACATGTTTTCTCCAGAACTGCCATCAATGGGACTTTCATATTCATTTTGTTGGGGTCCAATCACAAGCCCATAGTTTGGATCTGCCAGCTTGTCTTCCTTCATTTTGTAGTCTTGCTCTTTGTTTGTGAAAGCTGAAAAATTAAAAACTAAAGGACAGAGGAAAAACAAAAAGAAAAGCAAGTTTCAGGATCAAAGTGATGGTGTTAAGCTTAAGGAACACCACTGCAAGAATGAAACAGTCTGGAAGCACACAATAAAATCAGTAGCCATTGACACCCAAAACTGTAACCAAACTTAACAAAAATAAAATAATAATTCCCCTCTTACCACCTGAAGGGTTTTATATTATTAATCCCAGCAGCCAGAGCAGAATGAGCTCTGCACTCTACTCTACTGGTTAGCAGAGGAAAAGAAGATAAAAAAATGAAAAATCTATGTTATTTTCCACCTAAGACACTGATGTGGCAGTGTTCTTAGCAAACTCATCTTTATTCATTCCTCTCCTTCATTCTATTAACTCACAAATCCCAGGGAAATCACCACCCCATCATGTTCAACCTCCTTAGAAACCTTCCCCAAATGCATGCATAAAAAGCACAATCCTATCCAAGGAGTCATCCCATATCTGGTTTATTTTCTCCTGCCATGCCACAGCATGCTGTGTGTCCCACTGCCTGTCCAGAACCACTGTAAAGCGCTGCTGTGGGCTGTGAACCAGCTGCTGCACTGCAGACTGGGAATGACAGATTATCAGGAGGGAGTTAACGTGAGTCCTCGCTCTGTAATTTGTAAAGTGCTTTGGGGTTCTTCTCAGTGAAGTCTGCTATCTATACGTGTTATTGCTACATGTTAAAGGTTAAACAGTGGAGCACTGTGAGTCTGACTTTCCTGATGCTTTTCAGGGAAGGACATCTGTGAATGCCTGGCTACGTCTGAAGACTGAAAATGAGGGGAAACAAGTCATTTGGCTTACACGAGGCATACCATGTGCCCCATTGACAGGAGCATGGAGAAGGTCCACACAGGTTATAGGGTTACCTAAGGGAGAAAATTAAAGAGAGTTTGGTTTGCTCAGGGGGGGGAAACAGACAGCTCTTGTTTATCAAAGGCTGGAGCTACAATTCACCCAAATCCTGGATCTTCACGGATGCTGTCTCCAGCTCTGCTGAGCAGCCCTGACTCGTTATCATCTCCACCCCCACTCCACTGCAGACCCTCCCCCCACTCAAGTCCAAATTGGGAAGGGGCTGAGAATTTGTCTCCCTCCAGCCCTCACCAGGGCCATGAGTGTCAGCTGCTCTGTGTGATGACTGGCGCGGTGATTATGCACCTATCCAGACACATGGAAACTCCACAGGGAAAAGCTCCCCAATACACATACATTTGTAATCTCTTGTGAATAGAGTTCTAAGTGCCCATTAACTATTGCTCAATTACACGGGAACTCTGCAGAAGTAAATATGGCATGCACATGAATATCAATTAAAGCCATTATGATCAGTGTGGTCGAGTCAGGAGGGAAATGTGCATAATCTTGACAGAATAACGAAGACGTGCTTCATTTTACTCTTGTGGATTAGAATAGTACGTTAAGCTAATAAAAGCTTTTGCATTTTTAAAAATAGTTTAACAAGCCCAGAATAGCTTTGAATTATATCCGCCTGCGATTTTAGCTGTTAAAGTTAGTTTTTAAGTTCTTCTTAACAGACAGAAAGAAAAACCTCTACTGCTGAGCCTGTTATTTCTCCATTTCCCTTTCTTCCTTCAGTTGTTCAGTGTCCATAATAGCCCTATCCTAACACCTCACAGGTACAACCTCCCGTCAGACACTTGCACAAAAAAAGGTTGACAGGTGAAAGACCAGACACATGCAGAGCACCAGACTGGGAAAGGATTTCAGCTGGAAGCAAGGGAGCTCTTGAACTCTGGCAGCTGAACATCTGTGCTGGGGGATATTAAACTGAACCCTCCTACCCACCTACTGCCTGACCAGGGCTAAATCCCAAGTTGACACTATTAGCTCTAGCATACGTGCAAGGCGTAAAAGACTGACGTCACATGGCAATAAAGGCTTTTTGATAAGGATGTCTTCAATGTCATGAACTTTTGCTTTGGGAGGAGGAGGACAAATGATGTACAAATTTACCCAGGACAGACCAAGTTCAACAGCATTTAAGGGACTACATAAATGGCACTTTACTTATTGATTGTTGTGGCCTTATTTTCACTCCAAAGAAAAATTCAGTGCAGTGTTGCAAAATTTCTATATAATTTTCTTTTGCTGAGCCAAGCTATTTGAGCATCCCCTCCTAGACACTATTGAATTTGGAAACACGTCACGTTGCAGAGGATGATATAGTCTCCTAAGGTCAAAACGTAGAGTCCTGTGTGTCATTTCTCTTTTCTTAGACCATTGTCCAAGAGGCTTAAATATGACTTCGGAAATACACATGCTTACTGCTTGAACTGCATTAGCTTGAGCTGGCCTAGACTCATGATAAAATTTTCATTATTTTGAAACCAGAAGTGCTGCATTGTGAGCAGAGAAGATACATAAGCTGCATCTGTGTGGGTAAAATGAACATGGATACTGAGGGCCAGGCACTGACCAACCACACCATTAAATGATATCTGGGCATGACAGGATTAGCATAGGTTAGGAAGCCTTCCTGGTGGACCCGAAGAGTTTTGCTGTGGGGATAAGAGTCACTCTCTTGACTTGGATTTAGTGATATGTAGCCATATCCCATGTCTGTGCTAATCCAGTAAGCAGGAGCAGGGTAGATATTCAAGTATTTTCATGCTGTTATTCATACCATTTATTATTAGCAACTTTCCGGGTCCAATTTCACCCCACGACATCATGCTTCCACATGATGCCCCAACTCAATGCAGAGAGAAGCACCAACCAGGGATTGTTCCCAGTAAACAGGATAAAAAAATGAGGATGTAGCCATATGGTTACATGCCAGGCCTTGCCACTTGCCATCAGAGCGAAAAACAGGCCCTGGCCCATTTTATGTACTAGGATAGAGGTAACCATAGAGACTGGAATGTTTGTACTGTCTTTAATTAAATGGAAATTGTGTTTCATGGCAGTTCTCACAACAGTCTAAATCTGAGGGATCAGGGTGATGTCTGACCACTGGAGTCAGAGACTGGCATGTAGACTGAAAATAGACCAGATGCATCTATGTCAAGAAGGTAGGTAATTACAATGGATGCAAGTGGGCTGATGGACAACATTGTATTAAATTAAGCAAACAGTTTAGTTTCTGAGTGTAATTCAAACCTGAGTTGCAATAGTTTTAGAAAACAAATTGGGACAGTTGGGGAGACTTCTTTAAAATTATTGTACTGGAAAAAAAACAGTTTAATGTATTTGTTTTACTTTTGATCTAGCTGAAAGATTTTAGTGCAGTGTCTACATCTACCAATTATCTACCAATTTGCAGCAATGCATTCAGTTAAATCTACAGATAAAAGAAACTTACAGAGTTCAGCAAATACAGCTGAAAAAAGGTAACATGAGTAAGTAAATATTATGAAATCTGAACAAATGTCAGCTGGCCAAAAGAATGAACGAATGGCTATATATGATGGCATACTGAAGAACAATAGTTTCAGCCCAAACCTCAGTCTGTGTTTGGAGAAATATGTTTTTATATAAAATTACTAAAGCAGTACTCATCCATTGGTATTCATTGCTAATCAATATGCTTTCTGTCTTTTGATAGGGTTGTGCTACAGACAGTGTTACGTCAAGTGCCAAGTCTTCAGTACAGGCTTTTCAGGATAAATATTGACCAAACACAGCACTGAGATATCTTTGCTGGCTTGAGGCGTCATTGCCTGCAAAACAAAACCCTTCAGTAGCAATTTTAACAGACTTCTGTAGCCCTGTTCTTTAAGTGCCCGGGGAGCCATCTGGGTCTGTCAGTAGTTAGTACTTTAAGAAAGGGTGAACCTGTGACACTGAGAATGTCTTGCAAGTCAATGCAGAGCCTTGACTACCACTGATTTTACCTGGCTTTAGGGGTTGAACCATCCAAACCTTTACCCTCAGTTACCTGATGAATAAAACGTTCCTAATATTCCCCTTCCATAAAGGGGTTAAATTTCAATAGTTTATGTTGTAACGCACTCTGGAGATGAAAAGTTCTATACTATGTCAGTTCTGACTATTATCCACAATTAGGTCTTCTCTTGTTTTTCATATGTTAGACCAACTAAAGGGCAAATAAAAAACTTTTTTCATTATAGACAGGGCTTTGGCAATTTAAACTGGCTGATTTATAGTACATTTAACAAGTCAGAATGGTATATATTTAATGGCCTCTAGCATGTTT
This sequence comes from Clamator glandarius, assembly GCA_033459285.1. Lineage (NCBI taxonomy): Eukaryota > Metazoa > Chordata > Aves > Cuculiformes > Cuculidae > Clamator > Clamator glandarius. The sequence goes on from JAUNZM010000162.1 coordinate 326,404, forward strand.
GTAGCAAAAGAAGCAGGAAGTCGATTTTTGTCTCTGCTTCTTTAAATTAATAGGACGTAATTTGCAGTGAGGGACAAAGTTTCCTAAGGAAATCATTGTGTTGGCAAGGCTGATTAAATAAAGCGTCCTACGGGAGCTAGGTAATAAATAAAAACCCTGCCTTCACAAGGCTTTGTCATTGTCTGGAAAGCAGAAAGAGAGAGAGAGAAACTAAAATAATTAAAGGTGCTTATTCTAGTCTAGTAGCTCAGTAAATGAAGTATGCTTGGATTTTCCCTTCGCAGGAGCTAAATCTGTGACCTTCTGTACCAGAGGAAAGAGTCCTTTGTGTTCTCAGCTCTAATAGCCTTACCATGGTTTCATTTCTACTAGGGTCCAAGAAACATTTGTTGTATTTATTTTCATTTCTTCCATTCTTTCTCTTTTGCAGTGAGGTGTTAGTTCAGTCTTTAAGGAGAAAGTAGATTGCTTTTGTCTTTTTTACCTTGATGGGTTTTATGCCTTTATGTCTTTGGTTTAGCTCCTGTGTTTCAGAATGCTTCTTTTACCTTGTGGAATACTGTTAGAAGTCTCTGTACAAAAGCAAAAGCTGTGGTTGCTATAGCAATAACCAATCTGATGAAGCTGTGACCTAAATCATGACTGAGAAAAATAGTACCTTTTCTATATCACTGCAGTTACTGCTTGCTTGGATTATGCTACTGTTATGCAGGATTTATAACCTAAAATGAACTCTTTGGCTCCAGGACACAAGAAAAAAGTAAAGAGATACTTCTATAACTATAGAGTTGGGCAGGAACTTGAACAACTTAAATCTGCCGAAATTTATGGGTGAAAAGGAGTTCTACTGTCGGTAGCACATGTGAGGCTAGACCTCAGTGCAGCACAATCTATTTCTTGAAAATCCAGGGAGCTTTGACTGCAGTAAGATACTTAAATCAACATAAAGTACAGCTCAGATTTACTGAGCATAGCAGAACCAGCAACTTGCCCAACTTCCTGAAGTCTCTACTTCTGCCATGACATTACAGTCATCGAGTAGGAAATGAAAGAAACATTCTTTAGGAATGATTGCTTTCTTGCTTGCTGAAAATCTGGTGAGGAAATTGGCAGCCAAAGACCATTACCTAAAGTAAAAATTTGCTGGTTCTTAATTGTCTCTGACCATCAAGCCTCACCAGCAGAACCTATGTATGAAGTGATTTCTACACAAGCTTTACTTGCACAACTGACAAGGGAGTGTAATATGGTAGCTAATAACATGAAGGGTAGGATGGAACAGGATTTATTCTGTTTTACATTTGAAACCTAGGCTTTAAATATATGCTTATCATCTAGAGTCTAACTATAGTCAATGAGGGGTCACGGGGGAGCGATACATATTTTTCCTCTCCTAAAATAGGTATCTGAGATGAATGGGGTGAAAAACTAGAAGTGCATCTCTGTCTCTCTGTGGATTACAGAGGGAGCTTTGACACCTTGCTTAGAGCAAACACCTGATTTTAAGATGGCTGCAGTTATATGACCTGAACTCCATTCATACTTAACGTGTCATACAGCAAATCTGGTATGGGTAACTGTTGCAGCTATAACAACGTGGTGGGAGCAAAGTGATCAGATCTTCAAATCCAACAGCAATAGTTTGCCCTGAGCTCTACCAGAATTGAGAATAAGAATTGATTGAGCTGTAGGAAGGTGGGAGTAGAGGCAATATTGCATTAACTTATATTGGAGAGGATAGGGAGTGGGAAGTTGGCAGAGTTAACTAAATCTGCTCTGCTGGAGCAACAGATGTAGGTTGGCAATTGTAACTGCATTTAGCCTGACAAGTAGCTAGCTAAGAGGTACTTGTGCTGTTATTACCCTCCTTGCTAGTCCTTCACCCATCCTAAGGATCAAGAGACAATTAAATGTGTTTGATGATGCTCATTGGGAAATCAAAGTTGCTGTCTTTATTGTCAGATTTGGACTGGAGATACATAGGCAGTGAAGAAATCTTGCTGCTAAACTGTTTGGAGAGATGTACAATTATGAATTTCTTATGGCCACCCGGTCTCTTCAACATCTGCTGTGTGCTTGGCTCAAAGACTGCTTGCTCTCTGGAATTACACCACACATGACATAATGTGTCAGAAGTAGTGTGACACAGCAGTGGCATTTAACAAGGACAAAAGCTGGGCAGTCAGCACTTCTAAAACATGTGCTCTAGAGCTTTTCTGTTTTCAGATGGCTTCAACATATGAGTAAGACCATTTATGATCATTTGCATTTGTCTTTGGGGTAGATGACCACAGAGAATCCTTAGTTTCATAAGGGTTCAGGTAGAAACAGGAGTCCTTATAGTGCAAGGATGTAGGAATCCCTTTAATTTTGCAAAAGCTCTCTCACCTTCTCAGCACTCATGTCTGATTGATGGTGTTGCATTTATGAACTGGAAATCATGTGGCTAGTGGCCAACGTAGAATATGATAAAATATTACAGTGAGGAGACTTAATATTTCAGAGCTAAAGAAGCTGAGAACTGACTTTTGCTAGAAATAGCACCCATGTACAGCCCTAACAATAATCCAAGTGACAAGATAAGATGAGGGATGGAACACCATTGAGGTTGGACTCCAGAGCCAATACTAACACCAAAATACTCAGCTACTCTAGCAGCTCATTGTGGCACTGAGGTCTTCTGGTGCCTCTTGACCACTTCTTTGGGAGTCATTTTCAAACAGATGCTCCCTACAATACTTTGCTTAGCTTTTATTATTTTACTCTTTATGTCCCCCCACTCTCCTCTCCCTACCTTGCAACAGTCCAAGCACTTTTGTGCCTTTGACAGCTTTCTGCTTAACCTATGGCAAACAACAAAAATAATGCCTATCTGTGCTACAGGAAAGTCCGGAGACATCAGGACATCAGCAGTATCTCAGGCCCCTGGAAAAAGATGGGATTTGCTGGGAGGGTTGTCCATTTAATCCTTGGGAGTATGTTTTTATTAAAGCTTCACCTGTTTGTCAAACTCATGTGTCCCTGAGGTGAGGGTTTTTCTGGTTTTAAAACCCACCCAATAGCCTTTTTAAAACCAGAATCAACTTCTCTCTGGAATCCCTGTTCAGCTTAAACCAGCTAACTTGTAGCCATTTCAAATCACTGACTGGCCTTCCCTTTGCTTCCTTCTTGCATTGCTTCTTTCTGTTCCCTTGTGAAGACGTTCTTATGACGTATTTTGTAGTATTTAGAGTATCAAATACTCTAAAATTATTTAATAATTTAAGAATGTTCTTTACCCCAAAGTCCAATCCAATGGCATTTGGAGGGAGCCTGATTTGTTTCTATTGCATTCATATTCTCACTTCCTAGAGCACAGAAAATAGGAGCAGAGATTTTCCTGATCTTGTGTTCACTGTCCCCTTTGGGGATCCTTAATATTCAAAGGTTCATATGTAAGAATATAGAATGTGATGCCTTCTTCAAAGAACTGGGACTCTCCATTTTTATCCACAGTCAGTTAGAAATGGAATTTCCTACAGTGCTCAACCTCTTTCTTTATATTGTGGCTGCAATATGCCATTTCAGAAGTGTCATCACCTTTATCTTTTTACATTCTGATGTAGTCTGTAATCAACACTAGCTTCAGCGACTCTCATTACTAGCTCTTGAAGTGATTCTCCAGACTCAGCAAGAACAACATCATCATCAGATTACAGCATCTGCTTCCTCCAATTTCAGTCTTGCCACTGTAGCCAACAACAACGACACACATTTGCATTTCAGTGCACAGACAGAGCTGATGCTGTGCCACCATGCAGCCCTGCTGGACTTTCTTCCTGCCCATCAACTGCTGTGCAATGTCCTTTGTTAAGTCTTTCTTTTCTTGTGTGTGTCTGGTCATGTACAGTGTAATAAATTATATAAATGTATAGAAAGCTCTCACTGATATTGAGAGAGCTGTATGTAATATTCAACTGTTTCTTTCTGTATTATAGCACAGATCCTTTCGGACTGGTTTTTTAATTTTTTTGTGATTTTTTTCCCCAGCATTATTCTAAAAGCTGATTTACATCATTGTCATGAGTAAACTAGTCTGTGTTTTGTTCTTTCTGTCCTCAATTTAGCTTTCATGTTTTTCAGACCCTTTCTCCAAACACTAAGCCCATTTTTTTCTTCGTATGTTTGAATAGCAAGTGGAATTATTTGGCAATGTGCACACCCTTTCAGACTCCCCTTCTATGCGCACAGAATGAGTTTAGTGTCTCTCATTAAGTCCCATAGCTGCTGCCCTGTTTTTCCACAGAAGTTTGCAGATCTTACGGGAAATCTTGGTACCAATCTAGCACTACAGTGTTCTCTTCAGGTACACAAAGCAGGCAGGAATGAGAATATTTGAAGCACGTAATGACAACTATTTGAGTTAATGACTCTTCTGTCTTCCTGAAAGAATAATACAAATAAAGGACAAGTTAAGTGGTTCTGATGCAGAAATCATATTCTGATACATGAAGAGACTTAATCTGGCCTTATTGTTTGGTTTGTGTATTTTTTTTTTTATAATAACATATGTGCTGACTTAATTTCCTTTATCTCTGCAGTACTAAAGGAGAAAGAATCTGTACAAGCCTTGAACACAGGGTCCAGTGCAGACCCTGAGATGTTCTGCCACATTCAGTGAATGCATTTGCAGCTTTTCTGTGTGTTGAAGTGGCAGCTATTCCTCCTGTACATAAAAATACTCACCCAAGACTCACAGGTGCTTCATTGTAAGAAAATGAGCTGTAATTCTCTTCTGTATGTGTATGAGGAGCCTGGGAATATAATGGGTTAGCACCATTTCACTGATCTGGGTTAGGGGGAAAGCCCAGAATATTTACAGGCCAAATTTGAGAGCTTCAGTGCTCACCCAAATTTAGATACAGCCTCTGTGTGGCTTCTGTGAGGGAGATGAAGAGCTCCAAAGTAGCTTCAGTAAGTTAAAAATATCTGGACAACATGGAACTGGTTGCATTTGTTCCTAATTTTGAGATTCATAAACAAGCAGGACAGAACTGTTCCAGGGCTGACAAAGGAGTCACTATAAGCAGCTTCATATCTAGTTAATCAGTCATTGAAGACTTCTTGCAGAAATGAAAAGTTTAGATCCTTTGACTTCTCAAGAGGTGAGCCCACTATGAGGATCCAGTCTTACTTCTGATGCAACACACGCTGATGACTTTTGACAGGGGTTCATTTTCAGATTTCTTTTATTCTTTTAAAATCACTTTGTTTTCTATTAAGTTACAGAAAAAAAATCAAATGTCACTGAATATTTCTATTAATCTGCAAGGGTTTTGCCATTTTTGTTTTATTCCTGGAGGTTACAACATTTACAGCTTCCATTATAGTTAAGTTCTGTCATATCGATTGAGCTCATGTAGAACCAAAATACTAACTTAATTTTTTTTATGGTTAGACAATGAATGCTTTCACATCTTAACATGCCTAGCCAAATTAAGAGCAAAGTTAAGCCATCCTGCAGCTTAACTGCAAGAAAAAAAAATAAGAAAAACTCAGAAGACGAGTAACTACGCTCTAGCTTTTTACTCTTCTTATCAAGTTTGTATCCAACATTACTAAAGGCTGACAGTACTTCCAAGTGCAGCACTGTTTTGTTCCCAGCAGTAAACTACACTAGAGACACATGGGTACAAGCGTTAATAAAGTATGAATAAATCCTTACTACGTGGGAGTAATATTGCAGGGTAGGCATTGATAGAGAGTGTTAGGTCACTCTCAAGAGCTGGCTGGGATCAATGTACTCACCTGTCATCTCTGGGTGACAGCTAAGAAATAAGCACCAAACTTTAACATAGGGAGCTTTAATCTTTCTTAACATACATCTTAATATGAGTACCAATTCTTTATGCATTATTTCAAATATTCTTCTAATGTAAGTATCATCTCATGTCTCTTGACAACCAACTTATTTTATGGCATTTGTAAGAAGCATATTTATCTGCCAGAAGAGTCTTAATAAATAAGTAAATAAATACACCCCTCCCCCCCAAAAAAACCCCACGAAGGACAAATAAGAGGCAGGTGACCAAAGGGAGAAATACTTACACGGAACAGTATGTAGAACAATCTTTCACTACAAAGTGAGGACAGCTGAGGATTTTGGCCTCTGGTCTATCTTCTCCTGATGTTTTGTTACTCTAAGACTCATGCCTGAATGACATATCAAAAAACCTCACATTTCCATTGGCTGTATTTTCCATCAAAAGAAATATTAAGATTTTTGCATGATTTCTGGCTTGATTCAGTTAGTGCCAGGATGAAGTTTACATGAGCAACCTTAAATAAACCATAAATTTAAATATCTATTTTTTACCCATCTATCTCACAGTATCTGGCTTATTAGAAAATTACCTTGGGTTTGTTTCAAACCTTTATGTTTTCCAGTCAGTCTTTTGGGGTATATTAACCTCACAGGGCTAGAATTGCTGTTACTGGAGGCTAAATTCCTGAAAAGAAAGCAGCTACACCAAGACTAGAACATAACATATGAACAAATTCATAAAAAGAATAGGTCTATAACAGCTTAACAGAGAGTGACAAGAATTGGGTTGTGGTATCCACATATGGAGGTAAGTATTGGTACACGGTAATGAATCGAAGTGAGTTATTTGTGTTGGATTAATAGCAGAAAATCTTTGGTGGTCTTTTGGTCATACTCAGAACCACAGAATTTCTCTCTGAAATACACTGCACTTGCTTTTTGATTCTCTAAGTTCATCCCACTGCAATTAATTGGGTTATACTGGCAAAAGATAAGAGGTATGAACCAGATAAACAACCAAGTTTTATATACAGTTGCAAGTGAAAAGTGGAGCATCACAAAGGGACATTCATATTCTTAAAGTCAAATATAAAGTATAAAAATTTAAATGTTGGGTACCATGCTAGACAAAGTTGTAGTTAAGGGCAAGGTACGCAGAAGAGTGCAAAAGCAATTAAACATGATGTTGTCAGTAGGCAGAGAGTTAGAGTATTCTTTGCATGACAGGGAAAAGAAGAGGAGGTCATTAAAGCACGTGCTATTTATTTTAATATTGTTCATGATCTATATTGTACTAAAATTATAAATAGGATAAGTGTGAGTGACCCAGAACAGCTTGGCTTCTGTCCTAGCTGGATTTAATCTCAGTTCACGTTGTCCTCCTTCCTACTCATTTTCTGCCTTCAGCAACAGCACTGCCAACATCTGAGACATCTCTCCCGAGACTTGCATCTAACCTTTTACTTCAACATTTAGCATTCAGCTCCTGGAGTCATGTGTTTTTTGTGATATGTGGGGTTTTGGGGTAAAGTTTAAGTAGCACTTTCTTTTGCCAAAGGATCCTCACAGCTGTATTTCATGCTAATGGACATATACAAATTTGTACTGATATAACTATCCAGAGACAGTGACTCCAAGGCAGTTTGATCTGCTTTTTGGAGGTGAGATAAATTATAAATTTGTCTAAACTACATCAGCTAGGTCCCAGTGTGAGTGACCAATGGGAAGAAAGGGTTATACTGATCTAACATTATCTTTTTAAATTCACATGCTAGATTATGTCAGAAAAAATATCCCATGTAGGCAAGACCTACATTTGAAGTCTTTAGGACTGTGGAGAAAACATGACTCAAGTGTATTGGAAAGGTTTAGATACCAGAAGGCAAATATAAATATCTCCTGTTCCAGTATTATTTTTTTCAATTTCATTATTTTTGTGCCAACCTCAAGGTTTTAGGGGCCTGAAATGTGGAATCACAAACCCTCAAGGACAGCAGAAATATTGACTATAATTAGATAGTATAATCTTTGGGACAAGAAGTCTGCCTACTTAAGTGTTTATACTGAATTCAGCACTAGCAGCTGCTAACCAAATACATGCTTTCTGGTCCTACCAGAGTACAAACAAGGAATTATTATTAATACAACACACTCATCTCACTTCTAGGTGGGCATCTGTTACATGTTCACTATCCCTTCCCTTGTCCCCTGTTCAGAATAAAGCTACATTCTCCCGCTTTGTCTCCATTTTGACAGATGTCCTTATCTTGACACTTCAATAATTGTATCATCCTCAAGTCTTTGGGCCACAGAGTGTATGCACTGTTCGGTGAGCCTGAACAATGTATGGATGCTTCAACAGGTGTTTTTGCACACAAAAACCACTCTGGACTTACTTAATAAACTACAAGAGAAGATGAATTGTGCTAACTCTTCTGCAAGGAAAAGTGTAAAAAACCCTAACACTAGCTCCTTGCCTGAATTAGTCTGTTATTTGCTATAGGTTGTATATTACCTCAGCACAGATGGTTCACATAAATCCCTTCATGTCACTGAAATCGTGGTAACTGATCAACTTGTGGTTTTAGAGCTGCATAGGTTCCAGTTCATGTTCCCTGTTTCCACAAGGATGAATTGCTTAAATGTAAGGAATGAACTCCTTTTGCCCAGGACTTTACATATACACCAGAAGACATGGGTCTAGAGTTTGATGGAGCTGCTCACTCTTCTAGGACAGGTCTTATGAAGCAGTACTTCCTACTACAATGTCCAATCCTGTTAGATGCCCTGTATCTCATTCTTCCTATAAGAAATGCTTGTGGACACTTGTAGGAGCCACGACCTTTTTTTTTTTTTTCAACACCATTTATTTAGATAATACAGAGGACAAAGTACGCAACCACCTCTATGTAGCTGGAGAAAAATCTACCAGTTTTCTGAGCTGAAGTAACATCCACCACAAACTGCTCTGCACTTGAATGTAAGAGTGTCCTGGCAGTAAGCACCAAAGGTGTACTCAAAAATTACTCCCTCTCATAACAGAGTTGTTTCACAGCATCTGTCAAATGGAGAAATTACTTTTTTGAAGCTGTGTCTGCGGGTGTTTAGTAGACAGATTGAGTGAAATTTTATCCCTTTTCATGACTTAACAAAAACAGAAATGAAAGGTAAGTTTTTTATTACAGTACCTCTACCAACATATAATCTGGTTGCAATTCAATCTAATAACACTCTTCCAACCTTTTATTTTTATGACACACTCTTTGCAAACATTAAAGGGTGTGAAACTATCAATGCAGGTGTTTGTTTTAGTATTACAATTCTATAGCACTTATCCCAGTAATTGAATTGTGTTTAGAAAACTTCAAAACCATATGTTTTGTGCCATACTGAGTGGGCATAAGTAGTATAAAGAACATTACAAACTGAATTAAAGCTTCGATGAGCTGAGCAACTTCATCTCTTCCTGAACTCCCTTGTTCTTCATCAAATCTGAAACCAGCATGGCAGACTCTACTTTCAAAATGGCCCCTCAATAAAGTCTAATGGAAAAGGACCAAAACACAGCCCATTAGAGAGCAAATGCAGGCAAGGCCATGTGTAAAATTTTTTCACACCATTGCATTACCAGTAATAGTGCATTTTTTTTTTCCCGAGCAGCACCTAAGAAAAATCTTACATGGTGTGCTTTATAATTGCTGTCTTTATAGTTGCTGCAGCAAGGCGAGTGTTGTGTTTTGGTGTGAATGATTTCTTCAGCAGTAATAAAGGTGGTATTAAAATGTCACTGCAGTCATTTAAATGGTTGTTTTCTAGGAAATGAATGATTTTTGGAGCTCATAGTCCTTAGCTGTTAATCATAACTGAGCTTGTTCTATTGATGAAAAAGGTAAAATGGCATTTTGACAATAATGCTCCCTTATTAACCAATACTTGCCTTCTGTGCACTCCATGTAATTATCACAATCTTTGTATTTTCTTAATCTGTTTGGGGGGCTCTGCAAAGATGATGGTAGAAGGCCAAGCTTCTCAAAGACTGAAAAATAGTATTGGTTTTCTTGTTCGGAAGCAGCAGCACCCTTTTCTTGGGAATATTTTAATGTCCACACCGCAGGTGCCCTACCACAGGTACCAGTGGCAAGATCCTGTGCTAGCAAGGGCACAAGTCAAGCAATGGAAGTGACTACCGATTGTCCTCAGTATGAGCCCTGTATAGGGTGGCCTATGATCCATGGTGGTCACTAAAGCTGGTGATGTACCCACTATTTTGGCAGAGTTTGTGTGTGTGTGTATGCATGTGTAACACCACCTATATTATGGTAACTACAGATCTCTTGCACTAATGCCAGCAAAGTAGTATGTACTCTCACTTCTGTGAGATGCCAAACAGCTCCATGGAAGAGGAGCTGAAAGAGGTAGCCTGACCCACAAACCAGATAGGAACAAGTTAAAAGAAAGGTGAGAGGGTTTGGAAGGACCAGAGACCCCAGAAAACTTGACGAGCTGGGAGAAAAGTTCTGAATCCTTATGGACATGTTTTCTCTAGGAGGAAGAACAGTGAGAAGTACTCACTGATGTTTACCTTGACCCACTGAAGACCTGGAGAGGTCACTCTCCAACTGCTGCACTGCCTCCCCATGGGGAGAAAGTGGCATATCTGTCTGGTGAGCTTAGGTTTTACTGACTACTAGCACCTCCAAGAACGCTTTGATATCTCTGCTTATGAACAGATGATGATCGTCATGCTCTTACTGCCAGCACATGCCCTGGGGCAATGGTCCAAATGCTGGGGTTTGTGTGCCAAAATGAGGAAAGTTAATTCAACACCCTTGATAACAACAATAGTACTTTGTGCTTTTGATCTTCAAAGCACTTTACAAACATCAGCTAATTAATTAATCCTTACAATACTCCTCTGCTATTATACCCATTTAGCAGATGGGGAAATTGAGTCAGAGAAGTTAAATGACTTGCCTAGGGCTATGTAGGAGTTGGCATCAGGGTTGTGATGGGGAATTCCTGGCTCCTTCTTTCTAATCCCCAAAACAGCTGTGGATGCTGCTGCAGACCTGAGGCTGCCTTAACTACAGATGCTGGACTGATCAGCTGGGCAGGAGCAATGACTCTGGGGTGAATCTTTCCCATCAGACATGGACAGGTCAAAGTACCACCTGTAGGCTTACATTGTGGTGCCAGTCTCTGAGATTGTTGGGCTTTGTGAACTTAAACACATTCTTGTGCTCCCCTGTATACTGAGCTTCTGGAAAGGAGCTGATTCATGTCTGTCCAGCCTGAGCTTGTGTCTGTCTGGTGCAAATTCCTATACTCACCCTCTGAATGTGGGTCTCCTGAAGATGCTGCCTCTCCACTAGATAATGAAACTCTAACCCTGCTTCATAGTCAGAGAATGGAGAGGTGAAGATAGAGGTGGGGAGAGCTGGATATAGCCCTTTTGATCTCTGACTGACAAACTCCCCATATGAGGATTGAACAGGGAGATTACAAACAAATAATTAAGGATACAGATAACGTGTTGAGGAAAAAAACCAAGCTGATAGTTTAGAGACAGGGTTGCTCCACATCTATTACAAAATCATGATAATGACAACTTAATATCAAAGGAATCATCATCTGTTTGTCTCCAGGTAATCTAGCAAACCAGTCAATACTACCATGTAGCAGCTAAGCACTAGTCAAATGAAGCTTATTGAAACTAATTGTAGTTTTAAAAGTAAATTATTGTTTGCAATGCACATTTTGCAGTGGATTACGAAGTTGATTATCACCACATAGCTGCACAAAAGTGTACTGTAGAATAAAATAGAGTGAAAAAGTGAATAAGGAGAATCTTTTGCTTTTACATGATTGTGAGAAATTGTTTTTGAGCAGAGGTATGCTAAGATACTGTGTTGGAGAGGTGCTAACTCTCCAAAATATGGAAAGAACATCTAAGTTAAAGAAGGCTGTAAAATGAAAGTATTCTCCTAATTTTGAGAAAAATTAGCAGAGAATCACAAAACAGCTGAGGTTAGAATGTATCCATAGAGGTCATCTGGCTCAACTCCCCTAAGCAGAGCAGGGTCATCTAGTGCAGGTTACTCAGACTCGTGTCCAGTCATATGTTCAGTATCTCCAAGGATGGAGACTCCACAGCCTCTCTGGGCAGCGCATTCTAGTGTTTGACCACACTCACAGTAGAAAAAAAGAATTCTTATGCTTCAATGAAATTTCCAGGGTTTCAATTTGTGCTCACTGCCTCTTGTGTTCCTGAGTGGCACTAAGAAAAGCCTGGCTCTGTCTGCTGTTTATAAACATTGATAAGATCTTGAGCCTTGATAAGATCTTGAGCCTTCTCCTCCACAGTCTAAATAACCGTAGTTCCCACAGTATCTCACTGTATGACAAATACTCAAAAACCTTCAACATCTTTGTGGTCTTACACTGGACACACTCCAATATGTGCAAGTCTCTGTTGCACTGGGAAGTCCAGCCTTGGACCCAGCACTGCTGTGCAGAAGGAAAGGATTACCACCCCTGACTGGCTGCCAATGCTTTTCCTAGTGCAGCACAAGGTGTTGCAGTCTTCGAGGCAAGGACACATTTCTGGTTCATGTTCAACTAGTCCAACAGCACCCCTCAGGTATTTTTCTGTGAAGTTGCTTTCCAGCTGATTGGCTATCACATGGGTTTGTTCCTCCCCAGGGGCGGGACTTGGCATTTGCCTTTGATATTCTTGATGAGGTTCCCATCATGCCATTTCTCCATCCAACCCAGGTCCCTCTGAATGGCACAAAACTGCCTGGTACCTCAGCCACTCCTCCAATTTTTTATCATCTGAAAACTTGCTGAGTGTGTACTCTGACCCATTGCCCAGTTTATTAATAGAAATGTAAAACCATATTGCTCCTAGAGCCAGCTCCTGGGGCTCACAACCAGTGGCTGACTTCCCGGTAAACTTCATAACACTGATCATAGAACCATAGGATAAGAGGTTGGAGGGGACCTCAAGGATCATCTGGTCCAACCTGTCTTGGCAAAAACACATTCTCGACAAGAAGGCCCAGTACCCTTTGAGCCCATATCTCTATGAGCCCAGCAGGTCAGACAGTCAGTTCCCACACACTACACTAGTCTCTCCCGAATAGGGGCTATCATGTTGGTCAGGTATGATTTCTCCTTAACAAATACATGCTGACTATAGTATCCAGAATTATAGTTTCCAGAAGCATTTCTTTTATTGAATCTGATGTCTTGTTGCTCACCAGCCATGAGTTCAAAATGTGTCAACCATGGAAAGAAAGAAGACAGTTACTTAAATGAAAGTAAGTAGGTGTATTACCCAGGGCCAAACTTGCTGCCATATCAAAGTTTTAAACTGCATAGTCTACACACAGTCTATTGGCCTGAGTGATGAGAATGTCTCTCCTGTGGAGAGAGGAAGATTTCCTAAATGATCCAGAATCAGTGTCCCAGCATCTACAACAGCACAGCAGATGAGATGTTTTGTGCAGGCTGAATCTTAACTGAGTGTTTTATCTTTTGATGGGAGCTTTCATCAGTTGGCATATGATGGAAATGTCTCTAGGGTATACTCACTTATGTGGACACCCAGAACACAAAACCAAGTTGACACAATCATTTCCTCACTTGAAGGGTTGATTAGTGATTATTAGCTGTGAATAACCCCAGGCATTTCTGTTTGACTATAAAGACACATTTTCCAGAATTTAAAAATGGAGGGAGTGAGGTTTCTCTTGGGGTTACACAGCAAGGATTCAGGTGGCAACGAACACATGCTGCAACAGGGGAAATTCTGACCAGATTGTAGGAAAAAAATGTACTCACAGAAGAGGGTCGAGGAAAGATGTGGGATCTCCTGCTTTGAAGATATTAATGACTTGAATGGATAAGGTCCTGAACAACCTGTTATAACTGGACCTACTATAAGGAGGAGGTTGGAATAGATAACTTACAAAAATCACTTCAAACCTCAACTATTCTGTGAGTACATGAAATCCAGGTTTGCGTCAGGGCTTCACCCAACATTGGGGTAGGAGGGTAGTATAACCAGGAATGCAGGATACAGTGCTAATCAGCTTATGTATACCAGGTTGAAGGGAAGAGGTATGATGCACTATTGTTTCACAAACGATGGTCAGGTCAAATCCAGAATAAATCCATAGAAATTTGGGCTATTCCTTATATTAACCATACAATTGTTTGGATGGTTTGGTAATTAAACTACTTACACCAAATTACTTCTGGCAACAAAAAAAAGGAAAAATTATTTGATATTAAATAATAGCAACAAATCCAAACACAGTGAGAAGCATATAGTACAAAGGAAACTAAGAGTTTTAGAGGAGATATAAAATATGCCCATTATGAAGAGTTTTTTGTATAGAATTTCTAATGATATTGTCATGTTAAAAGGAGTTCTGTATGTTTTTAGTGAAAAAAAATAGTGCTTGCTACAGATAAAAATAAATTGGCTTGGGATTTTCCTTTGTTAGAAATTAAAGTATCTCACAAAATTATTAATAGCTCTCTGTGTCTTCATGGTGCTAGCACATTTTTCTGTGGAGATTTAATGTGGTAGAAGGTTCTGATTTTTATTCTTCACTGTTTTGACAAGAGAACAATGGTTTCTTTGCTATTTATTGTTTTAGGAGGGAAGTAATGCTCAACTGTTTAACCTTAGGTGTCTGACAGCACTTTCCACAACCAGCACTGACAGTTCAAGGATGAAAGCTACGGTGTGTATTGTAGTTATTCAAGGGTTAAAGAAGGTCCCATAAATAAATTATGGATGCATTTTTAGAGCACTTTGCTAAGAACAAGAATGGCAGAAAATATCACAAGGCTGTCAAATCAGATTAAAGCCCATGTGCTCTAAGTAATCTGTGGGGAAAACTAACAAACTGTATGTTTGAAACATATTAAAGATATTTTCTTAAAATGCTGATTGGCTGAATGAACATGGAAGTCCACTCTTGGTTTTCCCCATCTCTAACAGTTTCTCTCTTTTAAGTATAGCTTACAAAAAATTGCAGCTAGCAACACAGTCCAAGTAAGTGAAGACATCATGAAGAATAAAGCTGTGGTGTTGAGCATACATATTAATGTATACTTGTGGGTTACAATTCATAGTATATATACAAATTTTCTTAACAAGGTGTTCTAAACCCAGTCTCTTGGGTGTCTTGAAAAATTAACCTTAACTTCTGCTCTTTCATAACCCAGAAGCAGAAGGTTTATTCTTGATTTTTCTTGTACCAGACTTGGACGAATTTGCATACATCCCTCAGAAGGACAGAACTACAGCAGTTTGCAAACCCTAAAGAACTAGAATTTGAACCATGTAACGTACAAAAAGATAAAGGTGTGATTACTTAACGTGATTCTACCAAGTAATTGTACCAGCAGGGATGCATGGGTCCTAGTAGAAAGGATAAGCATTAGTTCTGAATTTCTGGAACTACCCTAACTAGATTTTAGCTTGGATGCATGTTCTGGCTGCTGCTAGGATACCTGGTCAACAAATACCCTGGTGCAGCCCCCTGCATCTGCTCTGCCAGAAGAAAATTAGTGCGTGGACTTAAAGGATCAGTTGCATGGCTTGGCTGGGATTTTGTTTGGGAAATAAAGTGTGTAGATGTACCTCAGGCTGCCTAAGCCCAGCTGAGTACATGCAGACTTTAGGCACAGCAAATCTCATCTGTCTTCAGCCACCCAACGGAACAATTAATTTTTTTTTTTCTGCAGTAGTTTTAGGGATAAGAGATCAGCACTGGGCCATGAATCCATCTTTCAGTCTCATATGCTATTGAACTCAGCTGGATTCAGAGGCAGCTCAAAGTGAAAGACTTTGATTTGATAGATGAAAAAGGTCAGCATAAAAAGGACAATAACAGTAACTGAAAACCTCTTACTTAATGACACCTTATGCTATGGCCCCTTGTAAGATATGCAATTTGTTAAACACTTGAGGCACAATCTAAGGAGGCAATTAAGTGTCTTGTAATTAGAGTAAAATGTCTACGATGCTCTTATATTGAGACTAAGAAGAGGATGTTAAAGCCAGTCTGGAATTATCTCTCTATTGGACTGTATAGAAGAAGTTTGTGAGATTTGGACCAGATCCCAAAGCTTTTCCACAACCTTATCTTCCTAAGCATATCTGGGTAGGCATGTCTCTCCAGCTGAATGACAGAAGTCCAGAATACTGGTTATCATGAGGGAAAGTCCTAGCAGAAGCACACTAGCAAGTACAGTAAAGCCCAGGAAATTTTGAAGCCAAACTGGTATGATACTGTGTTTTTATCTAAAGGAAGAGATTTGAGTCCTGTCTCACAGGACTGTTGTTTATTTTTTTTTTGTGGTGTTTTTTTGCATGTTTGCTTTTTTGTAGGTATTTTTAATATAAATTGACCATTCAATACTGAATTTCATCATTCACTGCAGGGTGGCCCAGATCTAAATCCCAGCATCTTCCAGTGTTAGAGTAGTTTGTATTTCAGAAGATAAGTAGTTTCAAAAAATTCAGGCTTTCTCTACAGCTGTACATTTGCTGTACAAAAGCTTTATGTGCTCTATATATTCTATAAATTCTATGTTTTGACTTAATACAATAAGTATTTATTTTATAAAACATTGTCAAGGTGAGTTTATATCTTTAGCAGATTAGCTTTGTTTTTTCAAAAGTCCCCAAAAGTTTTAATGAGCATTTAGCTCTGAATTCCCATTTACTTCAGTGGCATAAGGATTTCTCCCAGTAGTGTTATGCATATAAACATTTGTAGGCCTGAGCCATGTTTATGCCTCAAAGTCATCCATTGTGAAAAATACCTTTCTGGGCCCATGAGAATCCTGTTTCACTGCAGTGGAATTCAAAGCTATATGAAACTTATGGAACGAAATTATTTTATGAAACAATAATTACAAAACTTTCTACTGTACATGTAATCAGAGGCTTAAAATGCAAAAAAAAAAGTGTACTAATGCACACAGGGTAAGGAATTTAAATGCTTTAAATAAATAAGAACTGTCATTGGAAAATGACAACTTGAGAATGCTCAGCACTACAAAAGATAAACCTTAATTAAAAAAAATTTTTAACCAAAGAAAAAAAAGACTGTCAGTAAAAGATTTGATCACTTTAGTTGACAGTTTCCAGGTTATTCAAGACAAATTCATATCACAGAAACAGATTCTTGAGGTAATTTCAAGGGCAAGCTTTTTAGAAATCAGTAACCATTATCAGTCTCATAATTGCTTGACTCCAGAGGAAAAGGAAAAATACACTGACATTTTCAGCCATACATTACTTATAAGAGATGGGATAAATTCATTACGCCCTGTAATTTAAATGCTTTGTTTAAGGGAATACTGTGAGTACTGTACAGGCAAAAGTTGCAGGTAAAGAAGAGTTGTCATTTTACCAAAAAAGTACATGTTTTCAGAAAAAAGAAATTATGTAGGAGGGGAATGCAGGTGCTCATGCTGATGAAAAGGGTATGAATCTCAAGGACATCTAGTCTGAAGCCACCAGGCATTTCAAATTGGCCACGCCATTCACATTTAAGATGGAAAGCTCTCTAAACCAGGCTTCCCTGTGAGATAAGTGCAGCAATGTTTCAACTGCCATCCTGCATGTGGTTGAATGGATAACATATCTTGCTTAATGTTATTCCAAGAGGGCAGGTTATACATAAGAAAGAGCATCTGTGTGTTTCAGGAGAAATGGTGCCACGGGAACTGTCTGCATTCCTAGTTTGGTTGCATAACTCTGCTGGTATCAGTGTACCACCCTAACTAGGCCACTAAAACTCCTAGGGTATGTTTGTGCGTTCTATTATGCAATTTCCTGCAGTGATACCCAAATTCAGACTAAATGATTCTCTCTGTTTAAGGTGGTCAAGCCATGGTAGCACATCATTCTGCCTTGTTTATTTTACTCTTTCACAGGCTTATTGAAAACCAGCTGGGGATGGTTTTCAACAGTACCTGGCACTACACTGAGCAATATTGCGATTAAACTAGCATTATCCTGGAGTAATTTGCTACCTAGAACTGTTTCTCAAAATTATCATGATAAACAATACAGAAAAATGCTAATATATTTGCTTTTCATAGTGCCAATTGTTAATAATAGTAATATAAAAAATGCATCATTCCTGGGAGAAAGGTATCAGCTTGCTGTATTTTTTTTCCCAAAGTTTGGGCTTGTTTTACCTTCATTTTTGGCACAGTAGACCAAGGAGTTGCAGGTCTTTTCTGCAATGTCACTCTTCAATCTTGTTGTCAATTGTGTCTAATTTTTTAATCAATTACAGCCACTTAAATTTTTTTGGCTGAAAATACTCTGCCATTCATGCAATTTCCTCCACAAAAATATTTTTGAGAGAAAATGTGTTGACAGAAACCTGCTGCTAATGGAAAGATTTTCCCTGGAAAAAGATAAAGGAAAAACATATTCTAAGAACTACCACAAGAAATCGCGTGTATTTTATTTTCAATGAATGAAAGTTAGTCATTTGCTACTATAAAATCATGCAAAGGGTTATGCGTAAGTACAGAACTCCTGAGAGTAAGGAAAAATGTAGCAGCTACCTTTAAGAGTTTATATTTTAATTTCTGCTGGTAATGATAGAGAGTTAGGGTACCTGGGGAACAGAAAAAGAGGAACACGCAGACCAGGAATTACACAGACAAGCAACCTGCATGTTGAATCTAGGCCATGATGTGGTTTTTCTGTCAGCTTTGCATGCCTAGATACAATCACTTCTTAACCACTTAAAACTAGTTTAAAGATTATCCATGCCACAAAGATTGATGCTGTTAAGATGAATCAAAAATAAACTAGCTCAGAGTTTAAATCATCCTGGTGATCTGGATGACCGCAGCCTACTCTGGAGAGGACATTATGAAAACCCCTGTCAGTCCTTGCCAGCTCTGCATGGGGAATAGAGAAATTCCCTCCCCACCCAGAATCTGGTTTAACATGAGCGGAGGAGCAAGAGGCACTGATGTGGTCCTGAGATGTGATTCAGTTTACTTTCTTTTCTCATGTGAGGAAGACAATGTATTGGATATCTTAAACCTGTATCAGAATGTTTTATTTTTAACTCGTGGAGGATCACAGTATCTCATGGAATTTCTTTGATGACCATGAGCAAGTTCCTTCTTCAAACAACATAGAAGATGGAAGGACTTGACTGGTGGTGTAGTACCGCAAAACCTGTACACACTTTAAGCAAGAATTATTTTTGTAGATGGTAAATACTCAGTGTAGACAGTGTAAACAAAAGTTACTTTCATACTATTAGTGTGCTTGACAGAAACCCCCAGCATGGAGTTCAGCTGCCATGGAAGAACCCATATTCACACTATTCATTTTCCTTTGATTCCAAAGTGGGATGACTGCATGCAAAACCTGCATTGGAAGCAGCTTCTGGTCCACAATTCA
Organism: Clamator glandarius; assembly: GCA_033459285.1. Taxonomy (NCBI): domain Eukaryota; kingdom Metazoa; phylum Chordata; class Aves; order Cuculiformes; family Cuculidae; genus Clamator; species Clamator glandarius. Next base: position 345,675 of record JAUNZM010000162.1, read on the forward strand.
TACCCAGGAACTGTTTGGAAAACTGTTCATTAGCTTAGGACAAAACAATGCTTGGACTGCGGGCAAGGTGACCACAGGAGTTCCACCCATCTTTAATTTTTCTGTGATTTGATGAATGTTTCACGGTATGGATTATCAAATTTCGGTGCTGGAACTGTTACTTAGCACTACTTATGTTAGTGTGTCTGTACAGCCTCTCCTGGTGACTTTTCAAGCTGTGCTGCCTTGGAAAGCACCAGGCCCTTCCCAGCCAGGAGTCACAGCACCATGTCAGCGAGCATGGCAATTGACTTTTGTTAATTTTCTCTTTCAGTCATCTGGAAAAATGAAGGGCCAGTACAATGGGAGAATTCCTGACAATGCAAAGTCCAAGAACACAAAAACTTAAAATGGCTTGGAGTGACTAAAAGAGTAAGGCCAAACAGAGTTATTTTAGAGAGTGGCACAAAGCTGGTACGACTGCAGCCTGGTGACTACTCTGTCTATATCCCAGCTGTATTACTCCCATTGGTCTCCTACCTATGAAAACATCGTACATGTCGTTTTATAGTGTCCTTTTCTTGTGGAGTCTGCTTGGCCTTTATCACTTACAGACTTTTAGATCTATTTTGGGATTAGTTTTACTTAACTTTACTTAAGATGCTGTTATATTCAGCAGTTCCCACTGAACTAATTTTTTCAAAAGATATGAGGGAAAAAAAATGGGTAGGGTCAGCTCCCTTTTTCCAAATGAGTCACTGGCAGATCTTTAACCACTTTGAACAATTGCTTTAGAAATGAGAAAGTAAAGATTGTCAGAAAAGACCATTTCTTTTAATTGTTTCAGTACTTTTTTTAACAGAAAAGAACTTAAGCAAGTGTGAATAAAGCTAAACAGCCTTTAGTTGCACTTACAAGAAATAAAAAGAAATAAAAAGAAACTGTACCTTGATCTGAACAATACCAAGACGTATATTCAATCTGGGGTGATGCTGATAAATTTTAAACCATTACCCATCCAGCCCTCTCTCTGTATGTGACCTCCAGAGACACATTTTTTAGGACAGAGCCAATGCTTCTGCTCTAAAGACAGGTCTTTATTTTTCTGTGTTTCTACCATGAAGAACCAACCAATCAAAAAGTGTTCTAGATGGTGCCAAAGATTTTGGTAGCTGCATTGAAGGTCAAAAAATATCACTGATCCACTAGTAATGAAATTATGCCTTTTCACTTTCCCTCTCTAAAATTCACCCCATTAAATATGAAAATAATTTTTTTTTTTATGTGTAATCTTAATGATGAGGTTGGGCAGAGAGGTGACCAGCATTCAACCTAAACAGCAGGAAGAAGTAATAAATAGTACATTAAAACAAGTTTCCCTGGAATGGTAAATCTGCAGTTGACCCCAGGCTGTAGGGTGGCAGCACTTTATGGTACAGCAAAGACCATATAGTAAACTTGTCTAAGATCACTGTAAAATGGAATAGGTAGCTGGAACTTGGCTTTGGGAAAAAATAGAAATAAAAATTCAGACATAAACATATTAATGCAGTTTTCTGCAGATGTATGTTGTTGCGCAGAAGTTTCCAAAGTCTTCAGAACTGTCAGGTATTAATAATAAAGGAACATTTTAAAACTTCATGTAGAATTTATATAACTGCTAGTGTTCCCATCCTGGTGAACACAAGTGTCTGAATTTCTCTAGCTGTACAAACAATAGATACAATATTAGTTGCAGTGCAAATGTCCTCCCACATGGGATCAAGTTCTAGAGGGGTCAAGTGGGATGAAAAGATAATACTTGCCACATTTATAGAGGTAAATTACAGAGGTGAAAAGCATGTGCTCCAGACAAACCTGTGTCTAAAAATGGTGTTCTAGACATTCACTATGAAACAGACTAAACCAACTCATTCTTCCTAGACTAGTTAGCTACCACCAAAAAGCCATCATTTTGAATTAGTTACAAAGCTATTCCTTGGAGGTGACAGACTGTAACCAAGCCAGTCTTCTGTAAATCTGAAGGAAAAACAACTGAAAAGTATGGTTAATTACACATTTGCTCAGTTTGTTTTGCTTATGTCTTAGTGGATTATCAGCATAAAGTAAATATCAGACATAACAAAATGTGACTGAGCATGCTTAATGGTTGCCTGCCTGTGCTTCAGAGTGTAAAGAAACAGTAATAAAACACCAAGCATGTTGTAGTACCAACAAATAATCTCAATAAATAATGTGGATTATAGTAAAAATTGCTGACTGAATTCCAGGGTTATGATCCAATAACAGTGATTTACAAGGAAGAGTGAAAGAGTTATGTTGTATGAGTACTAGAACAGGAACATCTACCTATTGCGTCCATTCAAAGATAATCCAATTAGGGAAAGTAATAAATCTACAGAATGTTTTTACTAGAACCAGTGGAGGAATTAAAAAAAGATCATGTGGGACAATTTACACTGGCAAAAAGTTCCTCTGCAGAGATCTTAAAACCTTAGGTTATATCTAGATTACTTGTTGTAATTTTTAAACTTTCCTTCTCTAACATAAAATTAGAGTTGATAGATATAATGGAATTTTCTCTCCATCATGCTACCACATTTCTTTGGGGCACTGGAGACTACAGACTGGCAAAGACGTGATTGTATCGGTGTGGTTCTTAGAAAACCAACCACACATTGATGTAAGGCATCGGTACCACCATTTCAACCATTTCAATGACCTAATGCCAGGGGAGCCAGGATTACTGGGACCTTCATCCTCTATAACCTGATCTGTTCTTACACCCCTTTGCTTGTGTTGCCTAGATTTTCCTTACATGCAACATATTTTGTCTTCCTTAAGAGAGGAAAGGCCCCCAAGGACAACTATAAGCTCATTACACAGTCAATGAAAGGGAAAGCGGCACTTCCAAATGACAATTCAAGTATCCTGGAAACATTTTGGAGTGGAACAAGCAATCTGCATTTGTTGACTGGAAGATATGACTGTTTTAGACCCAACCACCTAACTTATGGGCAGACAAACTTGACATTACTACCAGTTTTTTTATGTGTCCTTAGATAGACCTGCTGGTCTAAACTCAGTTCCTGGAAAAATTATGGAGAAGATTATGCAGGGCACTGTTGAAAGGCATTTAAAGAATAATGCATCAGGCAGAGTTAACATGGATTCACAAAAGAAAAGTCCCAGTTTGATGACCTTCTATTACAGGCAGTGGATGTTTTTTTTCTGGGTCTTAGTAAGGCTTTTGACACTGTCCCTCACAGCATCCTTTTGATTAAGTTTCTTAATTGTGGGATGAATGAGTTCATGATGCCCAGGGTGAAGAACTAGCTGAAAGGCAGGACTCAAAGGGCTGTAGTGAAGGGGGCGATATCTGACTAGTGACCAGTCATCAGCGGTGTTCCTCAGGGTTCAACTCTAGGGTAGTTCTGTTCAGTGTGTGTATCAACAGTCTGGATGCAGGAGTTGAACGCATCATTAGCAAGTTTGCTGGTGATACCAAACCGGTTGGTGCTGTTGACTCTCTTGAGGGACGGGAAGACTTGCAGAGGGATCTATAATAGGTAGATTGGAACACTGGGCTATGATTAATGTGATGAAATTTAACAAGTTGAAATGCTGAATTCTGCACCTTGGATAGAGTAATGCTGGACACAAGTATAAACTGGGAGAGGAGAGGCTGGAGACCAGTCCTGCAGAAAGGGATCTAGAGATTCTGGTCAATGGCAGGCTCAACACGAATCAGCATTGTGCCTGGGCAGCCAAGAGGGCAAATTGCATCATGGGGTACACAGTGTAACCAGCTGGTTAAAAGAGGTGATTATCTCACTGTATTCTGTGCTGGTGTGGCCTCACCCTGAACATTGTGTGCAGTTCTGGCCCCCACAAGTTAAGAATGATGTGAAGGCCCTTGAATGTTGCCAGAGAAGAGCAACAAAGCTGGGGAAAGGGCTGGAAGGAATGTCCTATGAAGAGCAGCTGGGTACTTTGGGCTTGTGTAGTTTGGAGAAAAGGAGGCTGAGGGGTGACTTCATTGGTCTCTACAGTTTCCTTAGAGGGGGAAATGGAGAGGAAGATGCTGGTCTCTTCTCCCTGGCATGTAGTGAAAGGACACATGGTGATGGTTCAAATCACCACCCCAGGAGGTTTTAGAAGAGGGTGGTCAAACACTTGAACAGACTTCCTAGAGAGGTGGTCAATGCACCAACCCTGCCAGTGTTTAAGAGGTATTTGGGCTTTGCTCTTAACAATATGCTTTAACTTGTGGTCAGCCCTGATGTGACCAGGCAGCTGGACTAGATGAACTTTCTAGGTCTCTTCCAACTGAAAAATTCTATTCTATTCTATTCTATTCTATTCTATTCTATTCTATTCTATTCTATTCTATTCTATTCTATTCTATTCTATTCTATTCTATTCTATTCTATTCTATTCTATTCTATTCTATTCTATTCTATTCTATTCTATTCTATTCTATTCTATTCTATTCTATTCTGAATTTAGTTGTTGGCTTAAGAATCTGTTGTTCTTCTTTGCATCTTTTTCCATGATAAATGTAATCTCCTTCCCCAGATTGTCTCTCCTTCAAAAGGGTTTTTTCCTACAAGTTTCAGAAATGAATGGAGGAGTGTTGTCCTCAGCACACAAAGATATCCCCATGTTTTACCAATTTAAATTACTAAATGTGTCTTCTTTTGAGTTGATTTCATAATTTCTAAACTCATTTATGCAGGGACTCTATTCATACTGAGATTTACACAGTGCTGATTATAGAGTCGGCATATAAGAAGTTAATAATAATAATAGAAAGACATGTTGTGAGTCTGCAGGTTTATACTTTCAAGTTTTATTTTCTTTTTTCAGGAACTTTGAAAAACACCTTACAGACTATATTTTTGTTTTAAGTCTTAATCCATAATTATGGAGACCTGAGGTACCAATGCCAGAGTAACAAGATTAATATGTTTTTGACAGAATTTAATAATATGGTTTTATAATATTTAATTTTGTTAATAAAATATCTCTCAGTGGGAAACATTTTTTTTGCTTACCTAAACATTATTCCTTTAAAACAATTTAATTCATATTTCCTGGCACAAAGAATTAATTATGAAGGCTTGTTGGGAACAGGTTTTCATAGGCTCATGCAGGGATTATCTTCAACTTAATTTGGATATTCAACCCATTTTGACAAGTGTAGTCCACTGCATATAGGCAAATAATATAATCCTTCATCCATTTATCCTCTTTTTAGTGTTTCAAGCCCTTTCAAATCATGTTATACATGCAGTCTTAATAACAAAACTTGTGTTGGCCTTATTTTTTATCTCTAGAGACAGCATCCAACCACTGGTGAACCTGATAATGTTTTTGCCTTAATGAAATGAAAATGAGGGCAGAATGTGAATCGTTACATAATGTGTTAGCAGAGGATGTCACTCTTGACAGAAAAAATTCAGTCTGTAATATCAAACTTTCTACACAGTGTATGGGGTAGTAGAAAGTCCTACTTCTCTGCTGTGCACCAACAGTAAATGCCTTCTGTTGCAAAACAAATTTCCAAGCAATAGATCTCTATTCATGCCATCCATACATTTGATGAGCTTGGAAAGCTGTTCTTCAAAAATAACTCTGGAGATGTATGTAGTTTGCCATTGCTACACAAAGACAAGCCTGTCACTCAACTGCAGGCTGGATTCTACCTAGTTCTTGAGTTGTGTAGGCACCAGGGCAGCCTGTGGTGCTTGTGGGACATGAGCGGGGCTGTCACAGGGGCCCATTTTTGCAATCCGTAAGAGAAAACATTGGGAGGAAAGTTCAAAGTGCCTGTCTAGTGGGAAGATGTGTAGTCAACAAGCAACTGAGATCCACACCTGTATTCAATCTAAATATCCCTAGTGTAACTGACAAGTGACGGCTTGAACAGTCCACTGAGGGCTGTTGGAGAACCAATGCAGAAATGGGTTTCTTGCCATAGTGTTAGTTATCAGTGACAGATGCAAATATCCAAATGTAAACCCCAAAACTACAAATAAAACTGAAGACCCTCTCCAAACGTCTCAGGTTATGACAGTTTTCTTTCCTTTACTTCCAAGTACATATTAAGTGGTTTCTTGGAATAGGAAGAAGTAATGAAAGAATTGGTGGGCTGAAAGAAATATCATCATTTCCACTGACACAAAAGAAAGAAACAAAATGTTGAACTTGCAGACCTCACTGCCACTTATCTGAAAAATGCCATAGTGTTTTTCAGAGCTTTTATGTTACTCTTGTTGCAGCTGAGTGCCCCTTATCCTCCATGGTATCATGACACAGCAGTGCTACATGGAGAGCTTCCACCTGTACAGGAGTTTGCATGGACGAAGGATGGCTCCAGCCATGAGGAAATCACAGTGAGCAACATCTGAGGAGGCTTTCACAAGCCAAGTAAAGTTTCTGCTGTACGTCCGATAGATGCTCCTAAGACCATTTGTGTCATTGTGCCAGAACAAAAACATGAATCAGTCCTATTCTCATTGATCCAAAATCTATCTACCTGCAGAACTGAAGATCATCCCCATTATGAGGTTTAATTGAAAACTGGGACCAAGGACATAAAATGAACACATCACAGTAAAAACTGAGAGGAAAAATAAGTAGACTTTTTTTTGAGTTTACGGTAGTGTGTAGCTGTGTGAATGTATACATATAGTCATAAAAATAAAGGTGGAGTATGTTTAAAAACAAGTCAGAACTTTTTCCTTCGATATTACAAGTGATGTGGAAAATATCCCTTGCAGCTACTGTGGGAAAAATTGCAACATGGTCAGAGATATGGATCAGATGAACACAGAAAGCTGCTGAGATTATAGGTAAACCCTGGCTCCTTTCTTCTCTGGCTTTACCTCCCTAAGTTTGTTACCTTCTTCTAAATTATAATGGCGTAATAAAAGGAATAGAATTATTCTTGTCAGAATAAGTATAAACATATTTACCCAGAAAACTCACTCCAGTAAACTTGAGGTGGAGCTTTTCTGCCTACACTAAGAAGAAAAATAAAACTAAAGGTTTCATAGAATTGTTTAGGTTGGAAAAGACCTTTAACATTTTTAAGCCCAACCGTAAGGTTTACACAACTTTCTAAATCTTGTATCAAAAAAGTAAATCAGAATCGTTATTCCTCTTTACTGGTGAAAGAGAAATTAATGGAAACATAGCACTCACTAAAATTTTACACTGTGGGACATATTGTTGAAGGATTTTCTGGATGCAAAATGTACAGAGCAGCTAAAAAAAAGGTAATTAACCAAGTCTACAATTTCCTGTGGCTCCAGAAATGTTTAAACTGCAGCTTGGAGAGCTGGGAACGTACCGCTCCTCTCATTCACTTTCTACAGGTGTCTGCAACCAGCTACTGATACCAAACACAGCTCTGGGCAAAAAATATATCTCCTTTAGCCCAAAAGAATGAATTTTTATATTCTTCTTCAGTACAATTTGATCTTCAAACTCCATACAATACTGTGATTTTTCTTCTAGCAGAAAAAGTATTAGCTAGCAATTGGCATTACTGGAGTCCTTTTAGCTGTCAGGGCAGGGAGGGATTCTCTGTTCATGAGTGAGAAACAGCCTTGCTATACATGCATTAATCTTTCATAATTTTTTAGTATGTCAGGGGTGCTCTTAGTGACACAGAGTTTTTGATGACCACTTGCTGCTCTGCACTAGCATACCATGAAAAATGGGGCTATGAAATTAGGTTAGTCACAAAAATGAAATAAGAAAGACAATGCAGCTGGATGCATAATGCAGGAGAAGAAGAGCAGGAGCATGTAATTTTAGCTGTCTAGAGAACTAGATTGTATTTGTATGTCTATGATTTCTTTCTGATGGATTTAAATCTTAATATCAGTGTCACAGTAATATTTTCATTAAAACTGTAACCAAGCATTTCCCAAATCCAATATATATTTTTAATTACAGTCACTTCTGTTTAAGCTCTCATTGTATCTTAACATCTTTTCTTCTCGGCTTGCTACTGAGTAGCATGAAGGTCAGTGCTTAGTGCAGGCTAGCAGTAAATTACACTTCCTCAACTGCACTTTCAATACACCATTGTCAAAAATATTCTAGAAAAACTGCCATTCCCGATAATGACAAATTTCATATGTTGCTTGGTCTCCATCTCACTAACTCACATTCACTGCTAGCATTCAGAAAATGGCTCAATTAGTAGAGACTTTGAGAGGTGTTCCTGCAGGAGACTTGTGAGGAGAGATGCCAGCAGATAAATGTGAGTCATTTTTCAGCTCAGGAGGCTTCAGCTCTGATTGTAGAGAGCTGATTCTACTTAATTCATTTCTTTCTTTCCCTGTATGTGAGAGAGACAGCAGGTGAATAGTAAATACAAAAACTGGAGCAAAAATGGGTGCTATTAAAGTGAATCAAAGTAACAAATGGATTGGCAAGTACACAGGTAGATTATCTATGATTCATGAGCCTGCATTATTTTTAAAATGCCATTAGCAAGGCAATGACTATATGGAGATGGTAGTAAATCCCCAAAGTTTCCTGAATTTTGTAACTTTCACTCTAAGTGCCTGGATTCATACAGCTTTGTGGGAGTCTGAAGGCTGTGCTCATTCTGCTCTGAGCAGGATGTTGGAGAAGAGACCTTCCTAGCTCCTGCCTAGCCTGAATGACTCTATGATTTTTGTCTCCTCTTTAAAAAAATATACATTGTCTTTACTAAGGGTGGAAAATACATAGTATAAAAAAGACTTTGGAGATGGCTCACTCAATAAGCACTGGATGTGGACACTAAAAATGACGAGTACCCAAATACATCACAGTCTGGAGAATACGGACCAAGTACGTGTTTAACATGGAGATAAAAGTAATGAATTCACAGTCATCTAGGAGTATGGGGAAGCAATATGTTGAAGAATGAAGTTCAAACCTACTTTTCATCAAGTCAACATGGGGCCAGCAGTAATGACCAAGCAATACCTGACCTGCCTACTCTCCAGTATTTTGAATGATGATAAATGTTACTGGCTGGTAAAGACTAGGAAGTTCCAGGTGAGCAATGCAAAACCCATTTTAGAGGCCGACTGAAAGCACATAATTCATTTCTTAATAGTTTAAGGTGTGAATTGCCTTGTCCTGGCAGAGCAGCTGAAACATCCCCCTCAGCAGAGAGCATCCAGCAGGAATTCCCCAAGCAATGCATGGATTTGCAGTCAGAAGCTATGGTCATGACTAGAGAGAAATCAAAAGATTCAGATGCACATGACTTACAGAACAAAAATTACATAGTATGCTACCCTAACTGAAGTCACCCTTCTCAGTTGTGACATTTGGTCTTTACCTTTTCTTTGGCACATTCTGGAAGGCTCAGCACTGGAAAATCAATGTGACTTATCTTCTAACATCATCTCTTAGTAATGATACAAGAAACTCTGGAGTTTTGTCCAGTTTTAGATGTCTTTGCTATAAAGAGTGCTGCAAATTCTTAGATCCCTTAAAGGATCCAAGACCGGACAGTCTTTCTTCATAAATAATCAGAAGCCTCTTCTTTCTTAACATTCCTTGTTTTATGGTGATTTTTTAGTAAGCCAATTTCTTGTAGACTTTTCAGTGAAGGCTTCTAAATTCCACACATCTTGAACTCACAGAAAAAAACCCCCAACCTTTAAAAATTTGTATTTTTATAAGAAGAAGAATTAAGAAAATAGGAAGAATATAGGAACAAAAGGAAGCAAATACTGATGGTTTCTACATATTCAGGAGCTGTCCGGAATTCCTGAAGGAAATCAAGGGATATTCTTCCATTGACTTCAACAGGAAAAGAACATTCCACCTTGAGATGGTAAAGAATCACTTGAGGAAAAAAATAATTTGCCACTAGGAAATTAAAGAGTAACTGAAGCTGAAACATTATTCAGAAAAGGAGTGGTTTCAACAAATCTCTTAAGTTCACAAAAAAAAAAAAGTTTTGTTTGTCTCCAACATCTAAACAATTATGTTCAACATAGCTATATGAGAACTGGATGACTTCTGTATAGAAATTATGTATTGTTTTGAAATGTATATATAGGCACATAATGCGGTTAACGTGATATAAGCTAGAGTCTGAATTTGCAGTAATTTAGCTCATCTGTGGTAACTGCCTGTGGGGAGACTTTTACATGGTTATAAATGTGTGGTAATTTGAGGTTGCCCATCCCTCTTCTGAATTCCCCCTCTTGGAAGTAAATGATCTTACATTTACTGATGGGTAAAAAGGTGCACAGTTATTACTAAGTAGCCTAACACTTGTGGCAACTTGTTTGCACATTCTTAAGATCAGTTAATTACAGCAGGAAAAAAATAAGATATTACAGCCATAACAAAGCACTTCGAAATTATCAAAAGAAAATGATTTTATTTATTGAAATTAGATCTTGTATAGATTTTCTGTTCATATAAATATCCAACATTATTTTGCTATTCATCGGGATTCACCAGGCATTATTCACAGGCATTATTAAAAATTTCAGTATTTTTAATCTAGAAAACCAAATGCCACTCTGTAGTAAATATTCCCCTTTCCCTCTACTCTGTCTCTGACTTATGGCTGATCAAAGTCAGAGCTGTTTTTTTCATTTAGACTGTAAAAGCTTTTAGGTGATTAATTGTGAATCCAAAGACTAACAATATCTTCCATTTCCCTTCCTTGTTTGAGACCATTTACCTTTCTGCAGAACAGACGGATGCCTGCTAGCAGAGGAGCATGCTCCATTTGTGAGGTGTAAATGTGATCATTGTTGAAGAATTAGGTTTAGTTGTCTGTTGACCAGCCTTCATCAAAAGAAGTGTTTGGGATTTCAGGCAGGAAAATGCACCAGCACTGAAGTATGTTGTCCCTTCTGGAAGCTGGTAAGAGCTGTGTTCTAATCAAGAAATACAAAGTAGTTCTCTATGCAGCAAGTGATCTTGGGAACTGTGACACCAAAATTTTATGTAGATTCAAGGAAAGGCCTGAATATGGCAGTGCTGCTTTGCAGGCCTGGGTCTGTAATGTCTCTAACCCCCTTCCCTTCCAGTGGATCTAACCTTGATAACTAGGAAAGTAATGAAAACCAGAAAGAAAGTTTTAGAACTCATCAAATAAAAATTTCTAGATTTAGTTCTTATAATATAACACCATGTGAAATTGCACACATTTTCACTGTTGTTACTAAATGTTATACTATTTATCTTCTCAACAATTGTCCATAATTTTTTTAACACGGCTCTGTACTCTCCCTGCAGTAGCAAAAATTGTTGACTAACTTTACCGGAAATCTTTAATTAAAAGTGGCCACAGAGCTAGCCTTTTATACAAACATCAAATTAGAAGTGTCCACAGGCTTGCATACAAATCAGAATCCACTGTTGCCAGCCAAACCACACACCGTAGATGTGGCTTTGCAGGGAGAACCCAAGAATTTTCATTCCAAAACCACAGGTACCTAACTACTGTCTTGTTCAGCTCTAGCAGCAGTAAAGCTGAAATCTTGCATGGGAACAGCAGCTTTGTGTCCACACTATGACAGGCATTTAGTATCCCATTCATTGACTGACATTAGTGAACAACCAAACCATGCCGCAACAGGACAAGCTGTCCCTTGAGGAGTTCAATATTGCCAGAAATTGATATAATTCATGGGGTTGTTCAGTCTTCTTCTCTGGAAACAACTCACATACATGTTCCCCAGTTTTCTCTTCTACTCGTGCAGAATTACAGAAAAGGGGAGAAGAAGTTCAAGACTTCATGTTCCTAATTTTTTTACAAAAATTGAAAAAGAATTGGTGAGTTTGGAAAACAGATAAAACTACACATAGTCCAAGTCTGCTGCAACTACTTCCTTTTGTCTGAGCAAACTGTTTTCACAAGCTAGAGGAAAGCTCCTCCAGAGTTGGGGAAGAAGAGCTCTGCTTCCTGCACACCCACCAAACCTGCAGGATCACTCATGCTGTGGAAACTTGCCTTGAAGTTCTTGGCCTCATAAGGATCCTGAACACACAGTGGTATCAGATTCTTTCCCAGTGTTTCCAAAACACCAGAAGAGTATTCCCTATTCCTTTTCAAGTGGATCCTGCAGTGGTGCAAAGCTCAGTTTGAATGTCTTTCTCACACTAACCAAAGTATGTAAATAAAATATCCCCACTGCTCTACATGCAGTCTTAAGGATGAGTAGTGCTGCCTCCTGAACATCAGAGCTCACAGACAGCAGAAGCAAAACCAACATGTCTTGTGGGGAAATAAACATTTTGTAATTGCTAATGCTTCCTTTTGGATAAGTAAAAAGCCTGAACACAGTAAATAAATAAATAAAAAAAGATTTAATTTCTAGTTTAAATACAGCTGCAGCAATTCTTATACACCGCACAGCTGTTCAGAGGCCTGGCAGCTGTCCATATCTTATGAGCCCTATCATGCGTTTTCCAGTATTGCCTTCTTTACACATAAAGACCATCTTTAACTGCTAGGAAAAGATAGTAGCCCTTGTCAGGTAAATATTTCTGCATAGTTAAACACATCTATGCCTCGCTACTGCTGGCTTTTGCAGTTGTCAAGCCTCTTTACTTATCTCCCCAAGACTGTGTCCTTGTTACAAAGAAGTATCATTTGGTTTTGCCATTTCTTTCTCTGACATAACCCTTCATACTGATGGCAGACCTCAAATTGTACACTTGTTTGTTACACACAACCCAAAATCACAGCTAACACATTTATATTGTGCAAATAACTGGGATGACAATTGTTTCAACCAAAACACCAACAGATGTGTCAGTTCCCCTGCCAGTGCAGAGTAGGAAGGAAGGCTATCAAGTTTTCCTGCCAGCAAGCGATGTTGTTTTGAATTAATTTCTTAGAGAACAGAATTTCAGCATTTATAGAGAAAATGAGAGTGAAGAACAACTTACCCCCTATCATGAGCATTTTTGTAAATAAGCTTCTCAGTTTTTCCTGCCAACTTTAATTTAAAGCAAAAATAGATGTAGTTGCAATGCTGTTACTCAGACTGCACAGAAAACCTGTATTATAATGTTTAGCTAAAGACATTGTGCAGTTCTGGGAAAGGTTTCCTCCACTCCAGCTTCTGATAGCTTCCAAAATATCAGTTACAAAAGCCTGATAAGATTTTTATGGTACAGGGACATTTTCCTTTTACAGCCAGGGAAATTGTGGGTTGGAGAGACAAAGTTCTCCATAGTGCATTGCACGTTCACCCCTAGGGAGGTTCCCTCACTACCTTTGAAGGGTCACTTTAGAGAAAGACAAAAGCAGAAGTAAGGTGCAATATGGCTCTAGGTAACCTATCTGTGCCTTCTTGGTTGAGATTTGACAGTCCTAACTCAGTCAGTGCCCTGCTGCCCACACATTTACGTGACAACCGTGTTGGTGCCAGCTCGTGTCCAGCCAACTCAGAGTATAGGCAGAGGAGTGTGGTGCTTGCACCTGTTCTTATATGTGTTGCTTATCTCTTCTGTTATCATTAAATATAAAAATGACCTTAAAAGAACATTAAGATTAAGCAATAAACAAGCAAAGATTTGCCTTCTTCATGCATGACACTGAATCTATTTTTCCATTGTGATGTTTTGATATTTTTCCTTTTTGTAAAACCCTAGATTAACTTCTGAATCACTTGTTAGCCCCACCTTGCCTCCTCCCATATTTGTATATTTGAATTAATTTAATTTTCCTCATGTTCCAGCATATCAAAGCAAGATGTTTTTACATGATAAGTTCTCTTCTCTCTATGCAACTTGGGTAAATAGATTTCTGAGAAATGTTTTGCTCATTACTGTGTTTCATACGTCACACGTAGTTTGTAGTTGAAGTAGAGTTTTACTGGGTAACTATTGTACAAAGGACATTCCCTGGTTCTATTTATTTTTAATCTGGGAAGCAAACACAAGTTGCCATTCCTGTGTATCTAAAGATACAGAAAAAATATTAGTTTAGAGACAATATGTTATTGTATTTTATAATGCATAAATCCCTTTTAGCTATTCACTCAGTGCACAGGTAAATTCATTTTTAACCTTGATTCTGAGTCCACTACCTTGTGTCATATGAAAGTATGTAACACTGAAGTCTGTTTACAGAGTTATTCATTTCCTGTATTATTTTATTTTAATAAAGGAAAAGAGGTGGTCCTCCAGAGCTCAGCAGGTGAGCAGTTCATTGCACGTACCAGCTCTTCACCCTTTCTCAGATGCATATGTTACATATTGAAAAGCAAAAATACAAAGCAATGCAAAGAATTTCTTTCTAGAACAAAGCTGTATACGTCTCTTAGCCAAAAACTATTTTCATTCTGAGACTTCTCACCCTACTTTTCCTAAGGTCTCCCCAAGAAAGAGTTTTTACATAAAAGAAATGATGAAATCTTACACAAGAACAATGGAGATTGGATTAACTTGTGGCATTTTTCAACCACACTTTTTTCACAGCAGAAAATTTATAGGTTTTTTTTAATCACAGGACAGATGCTTTGTTTTCTTTTTCCTTTCTTTGCAACTGGGAAGCCTTTTTGGTGAAGCTTCCAAACAGGTCCACACTAAAGGTCAGAAACGTTCTCTGAGAGTGTCACCATCCCAAAATTTATTGCACCAAAGGTTATAGAGTTCCCCTAGAAGTCAATCTCTCAGAGTTTCCCTTTGAATATCTCCTGGTAGACATCAACATATCCTTTGGTCCAGATTTTCCTTCATGTTCCTTCAGAGGTCCCTGCAACCACCTCCTCTCTTCCCTGGTGCTTACACCCTTCGCTTACTCATAGGCACTCATCATGTCTCCCTTTAGCTATACATACTCAGTTCTTTTCATCTTTCCTTGTAAATCAATCATTCCAGTCCTTAATCATTTGTGTTCTTTTCAGTGAAATGCTCTCCTGCTCCCCTCTCCTTCCTGTCAGTGTTATAAGCCTGGAACCAAACTCCTTTTTCTAATGACATGACCAGAGAGAGAGAGATAGCCAAAGCAGGACATCTTATGAGTGCATCATGGGAGTCAACAAAATTAATAAGAGTTTAAAAATACAATCTGTCTTGAATGGTGCATCACCACTCTATTTGGTAGCTGTCAATCAGCTAATAATTTTGGTGTTCTTAAATAAAAGAGGAACTCAAGAAAGTAGCCTAGATGGAGCCCAGGGCGGCGAATACTAGTGTTTTTTTTCAGACATGGACTGATCCATAGAGTCCAAAACTTACAGACAGTGTGGCAATTCAGATCCAAATGTGGACTCCATGGCTTAAAACATTCACTTTTACATGAGGGATTCAACTTCATAGTTTTCCTGGAGTCAAGCTGTTATCCCACTTCCCAATCGAATCAGCTTCTCAACTCCTCTAAAACTATCTCACTGGTCAGGACAAAAATAATCTGTAGACATGTAAGCCACAGATTTTTCCTTTGAATCACAAATTAATGACTAAAGGAAACATAATAAAATTAAAAATAAGAGAGAGTAGACAGAAGAGTCAAAGGTAAATAAGACTGGAAAAGCTGTCATTTTTAATTGTCTATATTGACCTGATAGGGACAGGAACTACAGATCTGGCCACTGAAGTTATGCAGAGGTCTTGTAAGTCCAAGAGCTCTCTTGGGGAAGTTGAGTAGACTGGGAACAGGATAGTACTCCCTAACACACTGTCGTTGCTAGAGGAGAAGCTGTCACAGGTAAAGACACAGTGCAAAGAGAGACCATAAAATACAGATGGATGTGAAAAGGAGACAGTGTAGACACAGGTGTATGTGAGAACAGATGAAGTCTGAGAGGGGAGCTACTCCTAGTGGCTTATGTCAGCAAAATAATTTTATTCCCTTCAAAAGAAAAACAGAAGCCAGGATATTCTATAATTTGGGGGATTTTTAAAATCATAACTCTTTCATAATAAAGTGCCTTAAGCTCTCAGCCAGAGCAATCAAGCCCTGTGATATCCGGTGTCAGGTAAAAAAGTACCTTCTGTATTGTAACAAACAACATCAAAGGGCTTAAGTCTAAATCATGTTAGTCATACGTACTGGTGATATTTCCGATGAGTACATCTTCTAATCAATAACTGTATGATTCTTGCTTTCATAATGCTCTTCAATAGTCAAGCTTAAAAGACATCCCTAAATAGGAAAATAATCACGTGTGTGTTTGTTGTTTTCAGCCTACTTTACATCCTTGGAATCAGGTGAGTCTTACCCACATACTGCAATGGGGCAGGTTCCAAGATGTCCTCTTGCAGTATCGATGACTGTCTACCAATATCTGGCAGAGTCAACTTTTCTGGCAGATCTGTTTGTGAATATAAGCTAAACATTTCTAGAATTACACTGCTGGTCAACATTTTTATGGCCGAGTCCTATGGGCTGCAGAACCCCTCAACACAAGTCTTACAATATAAGCAGTGTTAACTTCAGTTAATTGTGCCTTTGTTTGCTTGCATTCCGAGTCACATCTGATAGTGACTGGAGGTCAGGTACAAAGTCTTAGCTTGTCTTGGCCATATGAACCTGTACAAATAAAACCCACTGCAGGTACACAACTTAGCTTGAGTATTTCAGGCAGAGTGTTTAAATCAGAATTTTCAGGCGGAAGAAGTTTTGCACCAGAGTGTGATTTCTGCCCTGTCACTAGGGGCTTTTTCACAGTAAATACTGAGTTATAACATAACAGACCAAAGACACTACATGCTTCTGCATCTGGCAATGTTTTAATGCAATACTAAGAGCCCAGGCTGCAAGGATTGCAGATCTTGAAATTTCCTCTTGCTCATTTCAGTCATTGAAACACCTCCAACGTGCACATTTTGCCCACAGTCAAGTCTTACAAGGCTTGACATAGTTCCCTGGCACTGTGGTCTATTAAACTGGTACTCCTTCACATGCTTCATATTTCAGAAGTGCTGCACTCCATCAAATCTATCCTCTCCAACCTGGCAAGTTGTGGCCACCAGAGGTGACTGAGACTGAAGTAAAAAGATAACAAAACTTTAACAGTACAACACAAAGCATAAATCCACAACAGCTTCTTTTTCTCCTGTAAATACCTAGGAACCGTCTCTGCCAATGTCTGTCACTTGACAGATGGCACACTAAGGAATATAACACCCACCTGTAACTCACACAGAGCATTCTCAGGTCTGTGAGAGATCCTTGGATGAATATTTTTCTCTCTGTTGCACGGAAATTTAGAAAGTATATTTGAGTTTTCAAGTCACTAGTGTTCTCTGAGATTAACTTCTACAAAGATTACATGTTTTGGAAAAGATCTAGCAAACTTTCAGGCAGTTTTCATGTTCTCTTGTATATGCAAAGGGAATTTTGATTTCACGATTAGTATAGATTTATAGCAGCAGTAGCACCTTTATTATGATAATGTGTGAAAAAAACCCCTACTGCCTTGAACTGAAATGGCATCTGTTGAATACTGTTAAGTTCAGAGTTGATTTCTCTCAGTATTTGTAGGTACTCAGGGTGGGGAGATTAGGCATAATATACATTTCAAGAATGAGAAGCAAATATGTATCTGATCTTTTAATAAGCCCTAAATATCACACTATTTCTAAAGTAATAGAAATTATATTACTTCCCTTTCAAAAGCTGTCCAAATTTCTTGTGTAAATGTTTGCCTATTGTGTTCTTCCGCAAGTGAAGACTGAAGCCCTGACTAAAGACAGGATTTTGGCATTGCAGTTTTCTACAATCCAATGCAATGTGCTACTGTCATCAACCTGGCAAAAGAAATGAGATGAGGCTCTAAGAAGTCATTGTCAAATGAAGCTGATTTTGAAAGAAAATATTGAATCAGCTTCAGAGTAGACTGTAAGGTAAATGCCTGATTCTTAGATGTTATGGTAGGTTGCTGTTCACAGTAATTACTGATTTGGGATGTAAAACCTCAAAGTTTAAGAGAAAATACTGACCAAACTTCACTGAGGGGAGTATAGTTCACTTCTTTCAATAGAGACAGGAATATTCATAAGAGAGCTGTGAAAAGACAAAATGTCCTGGCATCGTCTGTGACTTTGAATTTTCTAAGCTGTGTGCCCGAAGTATATAGCTATGCTCAAGTATGTTGTGTATGTGGACATTCATTATTGTTTTCTGTAAGCAATTTTATTTAAGTAAACAAATAAAGTGCACATCACTGTAGAGTTCAGGTAAGATGTAACACAAAGCTTCTTGGATCTGCCTGCTCTTAACTTCTCAGATGTCATTTTATAAGCCCTTTGTTTTATTGTGAGACTATGTGACAGAATATGTGAGAAAATCATGTATTTGAAAGATACCGTGCAATAACGTGTTAATCAAGAATTTGTGATGGAGTTAATACCCAGTAAGACTGATGAAAACCAAGTTCAGTCTGATGTGCAGAAGGAAGAAAACCTCTCAGTCAATTGTAAATATTTTATGTAGAGTAGGCTCAATATCATGTTTGGGTGCTCAAAGATGCATTAATCTGCTGCAAGGAGAATCTTTTTTAAAGCTTATTAAAATTTTTGTATCAAAGCTGCTTTGGAATAAAAAAAACAGATTTTAAAATAAATTTTTAATGTGGAATTTTTTTCATAAAGTATTGAGAATGGAAGTCTACTACCCAAACACAGGTGTTTACACTGTAGATGCTTATCTCTGAGCTAATGACCTGCACTGTTCAAAACATGTTCTTGCAGAATGTGATCCACTTCAGTTTTGTAAATAAAGCCAATAATTCTGAAAATGTCTGTTTCATTCCATGACCATGAAGGCAACTATGAGGGTTAGGTGGTGTATGGCTATATCATGTTCATATCCACTAGTGGTAGAGATCTGCATAGCACTTATTAAATGTCAACCAGCATTCCACCAAAGTGGGAACTTCAAAAAGTTTTGACATTTCTTTTAGAAAATGAACTCCTCAAAACCTGAGCGCTATGGGAAAAAGCACAGAAAAAAATGAAGGAGAATAGACTAAACACTTTGAATAATTAAATTTTCACCATAAATGAAAGCTTTTTTATCTTTAGGGATTAACCATTTAAAAGAAAACATAAATAAATATTCATGTTTCCTAATGTAGACGTAGACATGCCTCACAGCTTTCACTACTCTACCTTTAGATGTAAACCAAAAAAAAGTCTTTTTAATTCCTCATTTTTTTGAAACATATTCAGACTGCTAGCACTGCCAGAAAAGCAAAGCTAATAAGCCAATTTGTTTCCTTTTCAAGCAGACATCCTTGTGTTTTATCTCAAGTTGCTTTTCAAGATACTGAGGAAGCACCTGTAAATATGTGTTGCAGAACTAGCTCATTATCCACAATCATAGAATCATAGAATCATGGAATAACCAGGTTGGAAGAGACCCACCGGATCATCAAGTCCAACCATTCCTATCAATCCCTAAACCATGCCCCTGAGCACCTCGTCCACTTGGGCTTTAAACACCTCCAGGGAAGGTGAATCAACCACCTCCCTGGGTAGCCTGTTCCAGTGCCCAATGACCATTTCTGTGAAAAAATTTTGCCTGATGTCCAGCCAGAATCTCCCCTGGTGGAGCTTGAGGCCATTTCCTCTCGTCCTGTCCCTTGTCACTCGGGAGAAGAGGCCAGCACCCTCCTCTCTACAACTGCCTTTCAGGTAGTTGGAGAGAGCAATGAGGTCTCCCCTCAGCCTCCTCTTCTCCAGGTTAAACAACCCCAGCTCTCTCAGACGTTCCTCATAAGGCCTGTTCTCCAGCCCCTTCACCAGCTTCATTGCTCTTCTCTGGACTCTCTCCAGAGCCTCAACATCCTTCTTGTGGTGAGGGGCCCAGAACTGAACACAGGATTCAAGGAGCGGTCTCACCAGTGCCGAGTACAGAGGGAGAAGAACCTCCCTGGACCTGCTGGTCACGACGTTTCTGATACAAGCCAGGATGCCATTGGCCTTCTTGGCCACCTGGGCACACTGCTGGCTCATGTTCAGTCGGCTGTCAATCAACACCCCCAGGTCCTTCTCCTCCAGGCAGCTTTCCAGCCAGGCTTCTCCTAGTCTGTACCTCTGCTTAGGGTTGTTGTGCCCCAAGTGCAGGACCCGGCATTTGGCCTTGTTAAACCTCATGCCATTGGTCTCAGCCCAGCAGTCCAGCCTGTTCAGATCCCTTTGCAGAGCCTCTCTACCCTCCAGCAGATCCACACTTCTACCCACCTTAGTGTCATCCGCAATCTTGCTAAGGGAGCACTCGATGCCTTCATCCAGGTCATTGATAAAGACATTGAACTTGGCTGGACCCAGCACTGAGCCCTGAGGAACCCCACTTGTCACTGGCCTCCAGCTGGATTTAACACCATTTCCCACCACTCTCTGGGCCCGGCCATCCAAACAGTTTTCCACCCAGGAGAGTGTGCGCCTGTCCAGGCCAGAGGCCGACAGTTTCCGTAGCAGAATGCTGTGAGAAACTGTGTCAAAGGCTTTACTGAAGTCCAGGAAGATACATCCACAGCCTTTCCCTCGTCCAGTAAACGGGTCGCTTTGTCATAGAAGGTGATCAGGTTAGTTTGGCAAGACCTGCCTTTTGTGAACCCATGTTGACTGGGCCTGATCACCTGGTTCTCTTGCATGTGCTTCATGATAGCACTCAAGATCACTTGTTCCATGACTTTTCCCAGCACTGAGGTCAGACTGACAGGCCTGTAGTTCCCTGGATCCTCCCTGTGACCCTTAAACTCTTTGGCAGCACCATTAATCAGACCTTGTATTCAAGGCTTAGTCTATAGCGTAAGGTGCTTCTGGTGATGACTCCTTGTTTCTGTGTGCATTGTTCATAGTCTTCTGTACAAGTATCTGCTGTCTGTTGCATGAAGACTGCAAGTGCGGTAGTCAGAAAGTTCATGAAAGGATTACAAAAGACTGCATGAGAAAGAACATTTAGCCTTCTAGCAGATACATTTCTGAGCTTAGCGTATCTTTTCCAATTATATGATCCACTCATCTAAAGCAACTTTTGTTTTGTAGCTCCTGTCCAGTTTGAGGGTCCTTTGCATTGAAACTAGTCAATGGATCCGAAGTCTTAATTAATTGAAAAACTGAGAGATGAGCAGACTGATCACAAAATATTTCTTTTCAAAGTGCCTGACTCGTTCACGTTTCATGAATGAAAGCACTGAGTTGTGTTTTGGGGATTTTAGAGGGAATGGTGGCCAGACCACAGAAACTATCAAGTGGCTGGGAGGTTTTTTCTCCACCTGATCTTCTGTAATTTCAGTGGTAAAAATGGTCTTTGATTCTTCTTAACCTTGTTTTGATCCATGAATCTATTACTTTTATTTCACCAGGTGAATGAAATATTCCACTAAATTTAGTTTGTGTTTGTCAGTCAGATACACTCATTTTAAGGCAACATGTGAAACTGAAGAGCTTCCAGGATGCCCAATGAGAACCCAAAGTTGTCCTGATTTCAGGGCCTGCATTGTAGCCTAACCATTAACAATCTAGCCCTTCAAATCTTTCTTTTCCACTGCATGCTGTGTAAAGCTTATGGCAAATCTTACTTAGGGTTTTATGATTCCACGTGTCATGTTCATCTGGCTCTGTTCTCCTTTATTAGTGACAAAAGAAAATGACAGTCAAATATACCTCCAAAAAAAGCAGGAATTAAAAATATTGGCTCCCCATGACTGTCCTTAAGCACACTTTAGTCCAAGTGATGGGGTGAATTTAGGTAGAGAGTAAGCTGTTTTAGAGTATCAGTTGAAGGCCTACAGGTTTACATTGGTAGGGAGTCTGGAAAAGGGAATGTCAGAGGAGATGTAATGAGGAACTGAATATGAAGAGCAGAGTATATCACACACATTGAAATCCAAGTAATCCAGTGGGCATGCCACATGGTTTAGAAGACACAAGAAAGATGACAATTCATTTCTTGGACAGCAGTTACTTAAGTTCATGGCTATTCACTGTGAAAATAGACCGACACTTCACTGAGGTTTCTGACTTCTTCCTGTGCATAACCAGTGATATCCCTGAGTGATAAAGTAGTAACAGTGAGAGAAGATTGAAGGTACTGCAGGTTTTATGGAGCACGGATGTCACAGCAACAGCTAGACAACAGATTCCTTGTCCTGTTGGCTGGTGCCTCACTCTCCACCTCAAAGAGGCAGAGTTACTCTGCTTCAGTAAGATCCAAAGGTAAAGAATTTCAATCAGCGGAAAACTATTCAGTTTTGTAAGATGACATTTTTAGCAGTCAGCTCTCCTGCTTGCTTTCTGTTTACTGGAACAATACAGGCTATAAATATGGGATATAAATATGGGATTTGGTACAGCTCAGGGCCAAGGCATGAGTCCATCCTGGCTCTCTGTATACAAATACCAGTAAGTCACTGTATGTGCCCGTACACACCTTGAAAGAAAAATACCTGAAGTGATCATTCACTGTCAGGAATCTGTGCCAGATTGTTTGCAATGTCCTTTGCTCCTCCTTGGCTCATCTTCATTCAAGGCTGTTGAGCCAAGTCAGAGTCTGCCTTTTGGCTCATTTCAGTGATTGGCTCATTGCTACAATGTACACATTTTTTAATGAAAGATTGTTTACACACATGTACATACACACACACATATCTCAACAGATTTTAGCATTGATTGTCACAAGTTTAATGGCTTTTCTTCCAAAAGTTGTGTATTGAATGTTGTTGATGCTCATGACAGCACGCACAGAATTTCTGTGCTTCTGAGGATTTTATTCAGTGCTGCATAAAACCTTCCTGGTATTATTTTAATTTGCCTAGATGAAGGAAGAATCAAGCAAAGAATTTCTGTATGTCAGTTAACTAAATGTTCCCTTTTAGACTGAAATCCATCCCTATGCATAAATGTCATCAAATGGTCCAATTCTGATGGTGTGATGATGTGGAAGTATTAAGCAACTCCAGTTAATCAAACAGAGTTGTTATAGAGCACAATTGGCTTAGCTGAGAACAGAATTTTGACTGCAACCCAAAAGAAGCCTAAGCTGCCCCTTTTCTCTTTGGTGGTTGCATGGATGGTGCAAAGTTTGTTTTCACTGTAGCGAGGTGAAAAATTATTTCAAAGATATTTGTGCAATAATCAAGTGAGTGTGTTGTACAGCCAGGGTTTAACTGGGAAATATTCCACCTTTTAAAAAACTTTTCTCCTCCTTGTGCAATAGCTTTGCCAAAGGGTGTACATGTTACTGTTGTAGCCAAAATTACTGTTATAGCCGAGGGATGTACACATTTCTGTGTAAACGTGTTGCCAAAGGGCGTGCAAACTACAGTTCAAAGTTACAGTTGAAGGGGCATTCCTAGCTTTAACGTATGTGATCTGCTTATCCACTCAATTAAATGCCGTTTATTTTCAGATGGCAGAGGGAATTGCTCGTGTGATGCAGAGTCTATTGCTATGGGAGCCCTTAAAAACAAATTCCCTTTTAACTTTTTACTGTTATGCAAGGTATTACTGGTACTCATGGTATTCCCCATTCTTTGTACAATACATGCTTCTACAAAGAACAACTTACCTCCAATTAAAGATGGTAAAAGTGCTGCATTTTTTTTCTCTAACATTGCCAAATATATGGTGAATTTGCCCCAGGCCACACGTGTCTGTTTTGCTGCCTACTGTGTGCAGTCATAGTTAGGTTTTGTGGGATTTTGAATTAATGGCAATGGTTCAGTAAAACAGACCGGGTTGGCATACTGAATTCTTCAGAATAAAATATCTTCTCAGTAGGCAGTGGGGTGAAAATCACAGGAAATGAAATGCAAGCAAGGTTAGAGAGTGGCTCAAGAATATAACACAAGAAAACAAAACTGATTTGAAGTGTACCATAAATCCTCCATATTTTTCTGACAAGGTCCACGGGAAACCTGATGGCTCTGGTCTACCAGGTAACTGCTTTCTGTCATGCTATAATTTCTTAGAGTGATCCATTACTGTTGTATCAGAGATCCTCACTAGTGTTAATGGTTGATCAGTTGTTGTGGGTGATCCTAGACAACTGTCTCCATGCTAGAAGTTTAGGCATGATTCACTTGGTCTATTTTGCTTTAAAAGAAGGAATTGCACCAAAACATCCACCAACACTGCTCACTAGAAAGACCAAGGTGGCTTCTTCATCAGGAAGAAGCCTTATGTCTGCCATTGCCTTTATTTGCAGGACTAACATTTTCTTTCAGGTATATTCTGCAAGGCATCAGGCACTGTTAGGTATTCAATATATCAGAACCAAAGAATGATGTGTAATCTTTCTGAAACCAGTATGAAAATTTTGCCCTCTTGAGGTGCTTGTTTTTCTCCATAGACTAGTCAGAGAATTTGCCAGGATTAAGTCAGACTAGATTAGGTCTAACTTGTACACATTTAGAGTTAGATGAGATAAATCTCTTTGTCTCACAACTGATACACAGCAGAAACAAGGCAGTTTAAACAAAGACAAGCAAGATAAGTAGGAGCAAGGAGTGTTTCTATTTGACATCTATGTGTTGAGAAACTAATTTAGAGAGAAAACAGGTGAAGAATAACATGATAGAGCCTTTTACTAGTAGACTGGAAGAGAAATAATAAATGCAGCATAACTACCCTATCCAAGTCAGGAGCATCAGATAGGATGGAGCAAGCCTGAACATGGAAAGGGGAGTCCTTTCCTCTGTACTGCATGATTGTACCATAGCCATGACATAGTAAAGACACCAACAGTTTCAAAGGACTTGGAAAAATATGTCATGTATATCAAGAAAAGGAGGATACTAACAGCTGCAATTATTTTCTTACAATACGGGTAAAGGGACTAACTGTTCCTTTATGATACATACAGATTAGTGTAAATTCAACAGCTGACCTTGTCGTTAGTCATTATATGAGAAAGGAAAAAAAAAGTGTACATTTGCCTCAAGCCTGTTTTTGGTTTCTGAATCTGTAGCCATATTTACCTAATGCCTGTAAACAAGCCAAAACTTGCATGCATAAAATTGATAATTTTCTTTACAAATTTGTTTAGAATTTGCTCCTCATGTTGCATGTGAAAAGTAACATCACTTTTATTTGTTGAAATGAAATCACTTCTAACTTTCTCTTTTATGTCTTCCACTTTTACAAGATGTTTCTTCTGGCAATATCAGTCAACTTTCTTTACTTCATTCTTTGTTCCCACATTGCCAATATTTCTGTGCTGCTGACTTCTGCACATATCCCCAGGAGTTTTTCTGATGATAGTGGAACAGGAGACCCTGGATGTTTACCAACTCCTTACTTATTTATTATACCTGGCTCACTTCCTAGGACACACTGAAAACAGTGTCTGTTCTTGTTGATTGCTAAACAAATATTGTAAGGAAACAGTCCTCCAGTATGTCTAGGAATACTGCTTCTTCCTTTGGGACCCTGTCACTGCTGTAAAGATCAACACCTGGAAAGTACTGTCTGTCAGAGCTTTTGTACAAACTTTTCTGCCTGCATGTTTATCCTTATTCTTCAACAGTATGCAAAGGACTGTGTTCAGTTCTGGGCCCCTCACCACAAGAAGGATGTTGAGGCTCTGGAGCGAGTCCAGAGAAGAGCAATGAAGCTGGTGAAGGGGCTGGAGAACAGGCCTTATGAGAGAGGCTGAGAGAGCTGGGGTTGTTTAACCTGGAGAAGAGGAGGCTGAGAGGAGACCTCATTGCTCTCTCCAACTACCTGAAAGGCAGTTGTAGAGAGGAGGGAGCTGGCCTCTTCTCCCGAGTGACAGGGGACAGGATGAGAGGGAATGGCCTCAAGCTCCACCAGGGGAGGTTTAGGCTGGACATCAGGCAAAATTTTTTTCACAGAAATGGTCATTGGGCACTGGAACAGGCTACCCAGGGAGGTGGTTGATTCACCTTCCCTGGAGGTGTTTAATGCCTGGGTGGATGAGGTGCTCAGGGGCATGGTTTAGGGATTGATAGGAATGGTTGGACTTGATGATCCAGTGGGTTTCTTCCAACCTGGTTATTCTATGATCTCAAAACCTGCAACTTGCATTGCCAAAGAATACATGTAATGTACTGAAATGTTCTTTTCTACATTTAATTCATATCTTAAATTTAAACATAGGGCTTTGACAAACTCAACAGAGCAGCTTCAAAGATAGAATGAAGATTTCTGCTCCTCAAAGAATCTTTAATTCTGCTGCAGTTTATACTTCCTTCTTTTCCAGGTATGATATGCCATAGGGCTTAAATTTTCTGCACTACCTTAGGGATTTGGGTACTCATGGCCCATTAAAGCACCATCCTAGACATTTCCAGAAGAATTATGGGAGTGCTCATATGGATATGAGTCACTTGTCTCATCTCTGGCTGGCCTGCCATTTCAGTGCTTGTCAAACGTTAAAACTTGCTTTGTCCCAAATGATTTGTGTTGGCCCTTTTTGATGGTTTTGGCTTTTATATTCTTCAGAGCAGACCTCCAGCAAAAAGAATTTGCATCTTATTTTAGATCTGTCAGAAATTTTGTGGTTTTCTGTGCTTTTTCTTTGCTTTGCCTAAATTTTAATACAGTGATATTTCTACCAGAACTCCTACTGTGTAGCCACTATTTTAAGACAGAATAATGTCTGGCAAAGGACAATCAATGCTTTAGTTCTGAAGGGCTATTAAACAACTGAAAACCCTGACTGTCAAACTGCACCACAGCACTTAGATTTGCCTCCTTCACACCACAGATCTCTGGGGTTTGTCAGCCTAAATGTGAAACTGTCCAAGCACTGGAAGTTTTTTGGTGGAAAGGAGTGCTGGCAAAGCAGAAGAAAGCAAAGAAATGAGGCAGCAGAGAGGGAAGATATTAAAAAGTGTAATCAGCCTCTGAGCTGCTGATGGTATTTCTGAATGGTATGTTTTAAAAATATGCTAAGTGCCATTTCGCCCTGAAGAGGCTTGACTTCTTTCATTGCTTGAGCACACAGTGCGATCAAAGAGATGACCATAGTACCAGTTCCAGTTTCTGACTTGGTGCAGATCCCAAAGAGTCTGCTCCCATAGACCCTATTTCTGCAAAACCCAGCAAAACATGGCAAGCATTCAGGAGTGTATTCCTGAGTAGGAAGGGTGTTTCAACATTCTCCTGTACCCACCTCAAATCATAACCTAGAGATGTTGCATTTATCCTTGTCATGTGCGATTCCAGGCCAAAGGACCTACTAAGTCTCCTTCACTGGTTTCACACAATCCATTCATTCCTCTTCATGACTTGCCTCTAGAAGCCCAGCATCTCTTTCTCAAATTCTTATCACTTAACAAATTTCAAAGGTCTTCCAGTTCACTCAGTCTAACAGGAAAAGTAAATTATACTCAAATTCCCATTACACAGACTGTGACATGTCCCACTGTTGATTCCTGATGTGACTGAAAAATCATGTGTTGCACTACATTGAGTTTGTTCTTGCACCAACCTGCAACAGCAGGAAAAGATGTATCTCTAACACAGGAACTAACACACAGATTTACTAACTATGATGCTTTTATTTTACCTGCTGCATTGAATGAGTGTAATGGCAAATATGGAAAATAAATAAGCACCCATGTAGGGTGTAGAAGGTAAAGTCAGTCTGAGTGTGAAACAGATAATCCTGCTTACCTCAGCCTTGCAGACCATTCACATCTTGCAGCTGTCTTTTACTTTAGCCACCAAGGAGCAGGAAGGTACCTCCCAGTCAGACACTTCCAACTTTCTTTGCAAGTAGAGGTGTCATAGCCCAGCACGAAATGCTCTTAACTATTGTGGTAAGCAAGTAGAGACTGGTGTCTGTAGGATGTGACAAGACAGGGACTCAGCCAAACCAAGGTGAGCCATCCACTGAATTGCTGAGAGTCAGCAAGCATCAAAGTCCTCAACAGAGATTAAGAGTCCATTTACTGATTACTATTGACTAGTTGATGCACTGTATTTTTGTCTTGCTGTTAGAGCATCTGCTGTTGGCCACAAGAACATCATCCTCTACTACATGTACCTTTAATTTGAACAGTCATTCTGATGATCTTTACATTCTGAATGGTCACCCTACTTGTACAATCAAGCTTACCCTGCCAAAGAGCTCAAAAGTTGTAGATTATTTCAAAACTGTTGATAACTCTCATAATTTGTACGTACTCTGGGCCAAATCACCCAACCTGATCTAATTTGTGCAGATCACTTTCTCAACATCCCTGAGCCATTCCAGGCTTGTGCTGGGATTTTCACAGCCATAAATCTACTAGTGTTCAATTGAGGACCGTGGAAAAGCAAGCTTTTGGCCCCTTCCTTTATCTTTTGCAGAAGTTAACCACAATAGAAGTTAGTTATTTATGCAGTAGTTTGGGCTGGTTGGAAGGAAAAAAATCAATTACATAGCTGGTTTGGGTTGTTTTTCTCTCTCACTCTGATGCATAAATTAAGCCACTGATTAATCAAACAATTCATTGACAAGAACCCTGATATTTGCATAGTGCTGGATGTAGATATAAACACAGTCTCTATAAGTATTTTTTTTAACCATGAACATTTCTTGAGGATAGTCCAAATGCAAAACTCAAACTCTTCCTTCTTCCTGTTGATTTGAATGGACAGACTATGGCAAGAGTCAAACTATTTATGTTAAAACCTTAAGTTGATAAATAACGTTTGAGCATGATATTTAAAAGCACAAAGGGCAGTAATGTGCCTTGCTCCCAGTAACAGTTGATAGAGTTAGGCATCCTGTTTCCGTTTACATTTTTAAAAATCTCCTTTCTTTGTCCTGAAATTTGTGTTGACAGCAAGCTCCATTCACATCATTCTTAAGATGTGAAGCCAACAGGCCAGCTCAGACCTTCCTGTGGACTTGTGAAAAACAAATGAGTAACCGAAGAGAGGGGAAAGAGACTGATGTGCCGTCAGCAAGGAAAAAAAAACTTCCTGGGTGAGAAAGTAAAATTGTCAATAACTTGTCCATGGATCAGAATCTGAAACCTCTTTTAAAAAGTAACTACATGGTGAGACATATATATGCTGTTATTCACATAGCAAAAAGATATGAAAGTGTTATTTTCTCTTGTCAAAAAAGGTCCCAAGGGCTGCTATGGTCTTTGGGGAGGTAAACCTGGATACCCACTCCTTATCATTTTGTTTCACTCTGACACAGTGTTCTACCCACCCTGTGGGATCATGCTTATGTGTTTTTTTTAATGTGATTTAATTATTTGTATCCAAATGTATTATTTTAAGAATGTTAAATCCATGAATTAGAAGATAGGTTAAATGAATACTTGAGTCTTTGCTAGAGTTTTTCAGCTAGTTTGAGGACATGAATCTAAATTCTGTTTTGCTAAATCAGTGCTAGGGCCTCAGCAATTCAGTAATTTATGCTTTGGTTTCTTTATCCATTATTATTATTAATATTATTAATGTAATAATATTAATAAATAATAATAATAATAATACGGAGTCAAGCCATATTGTTTGCCACATGGCATAGTCTGTCTGACTTTTTCTAACACATGGGAGGACGATGCAACTCCTTTCTTACCTTCTTCTAAATCCTGCATCCCTCCAGGGCTCTGTTGGGCTCATCTCTGTGATGGGTAATTCTCAGTAGACTGGCTCTCTGCGCTGGTGCTCCCATGCAAGCAAAGCTGTCATGACACAAGAGCAATGCCTGCAAGGTGCCCGCAAACAAAGCTGTTCTTACTGAGTTTATCTGCATGAATTGGTAGAGCTTGCCCATTCCTGCCCGGTTCTTTTTGCTCAGACACCTTAATACTGACTATATCCCTTGCTATATGCTGAGTAATCTGTTGTGAAAAATGCCTCTGAAGAGGCCCCATTATGCACGCTCTCCTACCAAGCAACATGAAAATCCTGCCTAAATGGCATGCTGATTAAAGTCCCCAAAGTTTTTAAATGATTACTTATGCTTCCCCACCATTATTTAATGACTGTTGTAGTGTTTTGCCAGAAGCCTTCTTTGTGGTGACTAATAAAATAATGCAAATTGATAAGACCTGGTGCTGATTTTTAAAGGAAAACAGACTTCATTGGATGATAGTATTGATGTAGTCTATGGAAGCTGCTGAAAAGATTTGTGAACAGGCACCTCAGACACCCTGTTATGACAGACCACACAGTGAGGTGTCAGAGACCAAAAATCTTCCCCTCCTCTCTGGTTTGGCTGCCTGGACAGTCTTGCAATGAGTAGGGAAACACAAAGGGGAAATCCTCGGTTTACTGAGGATGTGGAATAATTCCAGAAATATGTAAAGCTTTGGCTTCCCATGGTTGCATGTCCACCAAGCTATGGATTGTAATTTCCCACATACTATATATTTAGCAACCATCCCAACAACTGCAGCTTGCTTGGACCTCTGGAATATTCTGTGGCTAGGGCTGAGCTATGGGCAGGGCAAGGTCTGGTTACCTTGAAGATTTTTTGGTTAGGATTTATCTGCTTGACTACAGAATACACAAAAACCTACCTATTCTAGATTTATCATTTATTTCTGATGTCTTTTTAATTATGATTCATACGAGGATCTGGGAAGACTCGGATCAGGGTATTCAGTGGCAGTGAAAACTCATGAGCAACGCTTTTTCTGATGTATTTCTATTACCTCCATGACTTTGGAGTAATTCCTAAACATTAATGAAAATATGCATGTGTAAAAAGTAGCTTTTCCACTTTCTTGGTTTCTCTTCCAACTGTGGGTGTTCAGTGTGTACTAAAAGATGTGAGGTTTATTGATTTTCTATTTGCTTTTGAATTTAATTGGGCTTTGTTCTTGTAAAAAGCTTTGACTTGAAGTTGCTTTGTTGTAGTATGATATGTTCGGTTGTGAGGCTCAAATCCCAAGTGGTAAACCAACTGAGATTCCTCCCAGCTAAGTTTCACCTAAAGTAAGTCTGGCAAACAGAGGTTTTTTATTTTGGAGACAGACCTAGAACTGAAAGGTTACAAAAATATCTTGATTTGAGTATTTAATTGTTCTTGGTGCTTAAAGCTGAAGTTCAGGCCTCACTACACTGTAGTTTTCCAGTATTATCTTATCCACAACATTCAGCATGAGATCCTGAGAACTCATTCTGGTATGTAAAATTGGATGGAGTCTGAGTCTACCAGCCTTAGGCCAAGAGGATGGTCCAGAAACCCCCACTTCCTACAAGAACCCTGAGTTTATTTAGTGCACACAGATTTTGGAGTGCCTGGATTCATGC
Organism: Clamator glandarius; assembly: GCA_033459285.1. Taxonomy (NCBI): domain Eukaryota; kingdom Metazoa; phylum Chordata; class Aves; order Cuculiformes; family Cuculidae; genus Clamator; species Clamator glandarius. The sequence goes on from JAUNZM010000162.1 coordinate 376,833, forward strand.
AGTAAGGTCCTCAGGTTTTCATGGAAGTCACTCTTTAGAAATTTAAGCACCTAGTTATTTTTCTGAGGTGTGGAGATCCAGAGCAGCATTTAAAGGAGGCCTAATGTACACAAACTCATCACAAAGAAATATAACTGCCATCATTGACAACTTTTGCGTTGCTGTCAATCAATAAAATTTGGCTTTGTTGATTTGCAAGAGAGGAATCAACAGTTACAGAGGCCTTTGTTAAGGAGTGCCTCCTTATGGGAGTAATAGCTGACTGAGGAGTCAGAGCTCACAACTACATTATCCCCAGAGTCTTAACTGCAGCATGTAGAAAATTCTGGGGCCATAATGTAGCCAGACATACAAGAATGGTGGTGCCACACGGCAAACAAATGGGAAACCAACTCCTGTTGAGGACAACGTGGACTACAGACTTTATTCCTTAGCTTAGTTTTGTTGATTGTGCTTTTTAGCACAAGAAAACAGCTCTAATAGGAGGGAGCCAGTAGAACTTCTCTCTCTTCTGTCTGTTTAGACTACACACACTTATAGCCAGAGAAGGGACCTCATTAATGAGACCATGATTCCTGTTTTGGCCCCTAATTAATGAAGAGAGACGTGAAGACAATAGTGATATTATCAATGTCTCTGTGGCTTCATCAGACTCCTCAGGGACCCAGGGTCATTTCTATGGAATGTGATGTTCATGATGCAATTCAGAATTTCTAAATTCTCTTGAATGTACAACAGCAGTGGAGTCCTCCCCTGTCTGCAGTAACATGACTTTGATTTGCTCTCTGGTCACACGAATCACTTCTTTCTAGCTGCACACATAGTGCTTTATTGTGTGAAAAAATGCTCCATCCAAACAATGTGAATTATAGGTAAAGCAGGTCTAGAGAATTCCTTCTTTGTAATAAGTTATCCATTAAATACCACTTAAGTTTTTCTTGTTTTAAAGCGTATGTCAACATAATCTTAAATACTTTCTATAAAGTACTAGTAGTAAGTCTTTAAAAATGACAAAAATGTCTTTAATCTATAAAAAAAATTTTAATCAACTAAGGTATCTTTTTCAATGTAACAAAATAAACACAACCCAGACTGGGCTATCTAATCTTCAGCTCACAATGGGATGGCTTTACCGATGAATTTCAGAATCACCAGCTGAATTCATTAGGTGCTTACTGCTCTCAGGAGCTTTCAGGTATGTTTTCCTCACTACTGTGGAATATCCCAGTTCTTTTTAAATATTTACAGATATTGAATATTTATGTTTGTATTTCCTTGGGGGCAAATGCTTGTACTTTCTGAAGATGGGCGTGATTGAGAAATAGGAAATAACTTTTTGGTAGCCAGTGATCAAAGGTAAAGGTATTGATTCTATACCCTTCCTGAGCAACCATTCAAAACTTCCATTCCCTTCATTTGACTAAGATGACCAGAAATCCTGGGAAAAGCAGAGGAGTTAGGAAAACTGATCTATGAGAACACAACAAATAGTATTTGTCTGTCTGCAATGACATCTTTGTTTCCTAAGGTCGGTACTTTGGAATAGTTCAGTCATGGCAGAGTTAAACATTGTATTAACTTCTAATTTTATTTATTTTAAACACACTTCTAATTTGGAATCTGAATATTGCAGTCTATGGCTGCAACAAAGTCACTGTTCTGGTCTGAACCATGTCCAGTGTTATGGAAGCTTGTCACGAGTTCAAGGACAGCAGAAATCAGATTAATTGGTTCCTCCTGTTTATCTTCTGGTTTTGCTGATTGCTGTGATTCATCATGAAGCGGGACAAAACTTATCTCTCAGAAGATGTAAGACCATGTCACTGGGTGTGTGCTCAGTATGTCACTGGGAGGTGACAGTGCTTGCTGGGAGTTCCACATTGGAGAGGGGCTATGGGCTGCAGCCACACTCCTTCCCTTCAGTCCCCCATCAGTGTGGCGAAACTGCAGACTGCAAGATATGCCTGTGCCAAAGGGGTCCCTCCATCCTTCCACATGAGAACAGAGACCTTGTAAAGATCATGAGCATCAGCTGGAGCCCTTGGGCACTATGGAGTTGTAGGTCGTACTCATCTCTGAAGGACATAAAAATTTCAACCAAAGTGGAACAAACATCTTCATGTGTGAAGCTCACCACAAACTTTACCACTTTTCACCTCAAGCACAAGTTTTTTTTTTTATTTGCTTTCACAACTACCTATCTTAGCTATTTGTAGGGAGAGCTGGCATAACCATATACAGATAACATGAATATTTTAAATTTAATATTAATCTAGATAGTACACTGCATATTTGAGAAACTATGTTGAAAGGTAACCATCTGTTTTTAGAATTACTCTGAATGAAGCTGATCTGTGTTCTATATGGTGAGGCCATAATAAAGAGCAAGACTCAGCATAAAATTTTTTGATAATAAATATCTGCTTCATCTCTATTCGTATTCCATATTTTATTTTATGACTGCTATCAAATAATTCTTTTTAGTGATCTTTGTTTCCTTTCATTCTCATTGAACAGAATACATTTTGGCTGAAGAATTTCTACCATTTAGATACATAAATAAAAGTGGAAATCTATCCGTGTTATTTAATAATCACAATGGCTAGCAATGCACAAATTTAACTTTTATACAGACCAGTTATGCAAGTGAATTTTACAGATTTATCTCTTCTCTGCAAATTTCATCTATTTTGAGTTACTAATAGCAGGAAGGTTTTACTCAGGCTTGCATAACCAAATGTTAATTTGATATTTATACTTATTTCTCAGTAGAGACTTCATGCTTTACTGCTTACCAGTTGTAAAATAATCAATAAGGCTATGGCTTGGTGCTGCAGCCCATAGGAGGGGTTTGATCTGCAGCACTTACTGATGGGCAAAGCTTTACTGGATGGTCTTGGGATCTGGAACACGGAGCAAACACAGAATCATCACCAAAGCCTGAAGGCCAACCTCAATGCTTGTCCAGGAAAAAAAAACAAAAAAAACCCAAACAAAAGGCATGAGACACCTTTTGCATCCCTGTACTGAATTCTGGAAGTCACAGAGAATAGTAGAGTGGAGAAATACAGCTCTGTATAGATATTATGTCATGTGGATGGCCAAAAGAAGCAAGAAAGAGTGGACCTTGGCCTTGCCTGACTTTCAGTACACCCAACACTTCACCCAACATTGTGCTTAAGAAAGGTAGCACCAGATGTGGTACATTCAACACAAATCTATTTTGCACGAAAACAATGGAAGACCCAAAGAAGCTGTTCTCTTGAGCCAAGCGACTGTTCTAAAGGCCTCTTTTCAGGCTCAAAGATATGTATATGATATGTTGTTGTAGCTTTGGGTCATGCGATGGTTAAGAACTCTGGCTCAGAGTGTTGGGAAATTTGGTCACCCCTAACCTAGTCTGGCAAGTTATGTTTTCTACTGTGCATGAGGACCAGGAGGGCCTATAGTCAAGACCCCTTCAGTACAGGGAAGAACATCTTAGCTTTCACCTCCTGAAAATCTGCAGACACAAGGAGCAAATATCTTTTTTTGGTAGTAAATGTGTCGCAAGAAACTAAAACCTGCCCTTGTGGACAGGTGCCTAGTGCCATATCCCAATTCCTCTTTATTAAAACAGTAAGCACATTGCTGTATGTGCATATTTTATGCATACACCCAAATGCACACATACTTCTTCCTCAGTACAGACAGTACAGAGATCACACATTTTGTAATGAGGTCTTATATAATTCTTGCAATAAATGGAGCTGTGATGTAAAGGTGATTCACAGCTTGCAAGAACAACACACTTTTTATTAACTGTTTTCTCATACACTGTTCATGCTGGAGTATGCAAAATTCAGTATTTATTTTATTTATGAGATATGTCTTCACGTTTCTTTGCCTATGTTTTCTTCAGAAAAGATTAATCAATAGTTAAAATCTTTGTGAATTTTTGTAAAAATTGCTTATTTGTGTATGAGTTGTTAGCCTGTTCTTGGAAAGTAGCATGCCTCCTCTATGAAACAGTATTCCAATAATGCTTGTATTTCTCACCTCTGGGCTGGAAAGACTATGAAAAGTATCTCCTTTTTAACAAATCTTTCAAAACTACTCAGCCCCTTAATTTCATTATAAATTGGACTTGTACAAATCCTTACAAGTATGGTTGCCCTTTGACAGTTCTTCCTGCTTTAGTCTTAGAACAGCAATGGGAACAGGACTCTTGATCACAGCAGGAATGCATTTATGATCATGCATTGCTCAAGTCTGTTTTTATTTCTCATTTTATGTAAAATGCTGTGGTAATCCCTTTAGAATTCCTCTCAGCTTAAATCTCAGAGACCGTTCAAGACTGCCTCTTAATGTCTCAAGAGCACTTCAGCTCTCATAAGCCTCATATTCAACAGGTAAAGCCCACTTTGTTCTATAGAGATGGCTGAAGTAATGTAAAATTAAAGATTTAATCTTCTGTGGTAACTCAGACTGTCCTCACTCCAACACAAAGACGTTAAAAGTCTGTTAGCTTTTAAGTAAGTAGAAAATTCTTTGATTGACAGTGGTCTGCTGTATTGATCCCCAAAACTATGCCCCAGCAAATTTTATTACAATTGGGTGAGAAGACTTACTGCACACTTTGGGAACGCAAGGGGATTCATTTCACTCTTAACAGGTTTTCTCTATTATAAGCCTTAATTGACAGGATTTAAAAGCAATTAAGGCTGAGACAAAACATTTTGGACAAATTAAGGAAGAAGTTTTGGGGGGGTTTATTGTTTTGGGGTTTTTTAAAGATAAATTTAGACTCAAGCAGTCAAAAGAAGGACTGGACACTTGAGAGTTCAAAGGAATGGTAATTATATGACATGGAATATAGTCTATACACTTTTATTCTCATTAAGAACTTCACACAGGAGCTTAACCCATCTTTATCTCTAATTTGTTTTCTCTCAGGTGCTTGCACAATGGATTCCACCAATTAATGTAGACTAGACAAATATTCAAAGTGGGTTAATACGGACACAGCCAAGCTTAAAATATATTTCCTCAGCCATAGATCTATTGGGTACCTTTAAAAGCCCCTACTCTTTCTCTCAGCAAATCAACAAAAGAGGTTTTAAAGTTGTCTGGGCTGGTATCCTTCCCTTCTGCTAAGAAGTTTGCCATGAAGAACAAATGTAACTCACATATGACACTACAAGCAAAGAAGCTGGGCATTTTGATGTTGTTGCTCTGGAAGCAATTTGTATATTTCAGGGTGCTTTTCTACCTTGAACAGAGAACAAAATTTGAAATATTTTAATTTCTTTGTGGTTCCAGAACATCTTGTGGAAAACCGTAGTTTGCCAGGTGCCTAAATGAAATATTTTGTTTGAGAATAATTAAACATCCTAATATGTCAGCTGAATCTTTCCAAGAGAGATTAATCTACTTCAGCTCTATACTTTAATTTCCACATGAAGACTGCAGCCTTTGCAGTTTGTCTATCTTCCTTAAAAATGTAGCACTGGGTCATTCCCAATCTGACATTCATGCTGTAATTTAACATTTGGGAGTCATACCTCCTTAGAGCAAAGTTCTGAGATTTGTAAAGTATGTATAGAATATTACAAAGAACAGAGGCCTATGGGTAATTCTTTCTTGCCTCTGTTTTGATAGCTCACTATCTAGAAGTATTTAGTATTTTCCCTTCTCTGCCTTCCTTCCTTTGCTTCTTGTTCTTACATCATGAATTGCATCCAAAATGACTGATGCAATATAAGACAGAGGAATTTACTAGCAATATACAGACACTATTTTCAGTGGAGAAGTTGGGTGGCCATGGCCGTATTTGGGAAACATTCCCACCCAAAGCCTCCCTGGCTGTAGTGAAGTGGGCCTCAGGCTGTCCTTTGATATTTATTTTTCAATAAAGCACTATCTTGTCATTGAGACCAAGGCCGTAAGAACATCTGTTTCTTGTTTGTTCTGGGAGACGTCCCAAATCTGCAGCTAGTGGACACCTTCAGCAGAGACAAATGGCTGTTTCACCTGCTCTTTCTTACCCAAAACATTCCTCTAGTCTGGCAGTAAGGGAGAAAACCTTTAGTGATGCTGTCATCAAAAACTGCAATAGGCATAAGTGAGTCTTGACTATTGAACTTGCACAAGATTTGCACTTTACACTGTAATTAGCAGTGGATTAAGACTATTTTTACTTTCTTTTCCATTCAGAATCCAAAGGTATTTCTTTTCCATTTTCATATACCCTCAAGTGAACCAAAAATATATATTTGGGCAAATGTATCTTTTGCTGAATTCCTTAACCCCCTCAAGGTAAAAATCTCAACAGCTCACCAGGGTCTGCTCAGTATCATCCAAGATCAGGTGCTCAACTGTCTCAGAGCTGCAGTTTTAAATGGCTTGCTGAAAGCATAGAGGCTCATAGACAATTTCATTTTGTAAATGTAGTCTCTGTGAGCAGTGCCAGGGTAAATATAGGGCTCTAATTACTTAAAGAAAAGTCAAGCAAGAGGTGGTGAAAGTTGCTCTTCCAGCACCCATTTCTCTAGCTTAGAGCTTTATATTATTGCCCATCATCATGGCAGCTGAGTGCCTGTCTGCAAAAGAATGAAACCATATAGGAAGGCTGGAAAGAAAAAAGGCAACACATCTGCAAATATCTTCTAGACCAGCTATCATCTCATCACTTTGTTATGGGATTATTTAGCCTAAAACAAATAGTTCAGAAAGATCTTTTTGAACATACAACTAGAAGAACGCTAGTATTATTGCCCTACTGAGTCTGGGGTTTCTATTATCTTGCTCTTGTCTTGGATAAATTTTTGTAACTTTTCAGGATCTCAATTTCTTATCATCAAAATAAGAGCAGTTCTGTACTTCATCTAGTACCTAGTACAACATAGATGAAAAGCTCTGGGGACAGAAACCCAAATTGAGATCTCTCTGCTTCTCAGTCTCTATATTAGAGTAGATATGTCTAGCTTTGTCTCAACTGTCCCCCTCCACCACATACACATTTGAATTTTGTACTCCTTTCACTGGTAAAAGTTCAAAAAGGAGAGGCAGAGTGCTGCATTAAGACCAGCTGGTGGGTGTGAAAACAGCATGCTCTTTGGGATCAGATGGATTTGATCTCTAATTGAGGGTGACTTGATCTGGCTAAGCTCCTCACTGTCCAAACCCAGCTAGGACTACATCTTGGACTTTTCTTTCCTTTTTTATAAAAAGCCAGTACTTTAGGCACCAAGATGATTTCATGAATATCTGCAGCCTGAATTCAGGTCTAGATGCCTGAAGCTTCCCTTCACTGTGGCCCATGGAATCAGCATCTAAGTGCTGAAATGATTGTTTGGCTGTTACTCCTTTCGTAAGATGACATTTGCACCTCATGCCAATCAATGTGTGTTTTACGCTGGCTTCAATACCATTGAAATTTTTCCTTAATGTCTTGGAGTTAATAGCCTGTTACTTGCTACCAGCTATGACTGGGCAATTCTTGATTTAGCTGCAAAGGTGAAACATTCTTGATGTACCAGCTAAAATTGTAATCAATCTTCTTCCTACTCTGTTTCTCCCTGGGAAATCCTATTATCTTCTGTCATATGTCAAAATATATGTACTGAGTAATGATATCAAGAAGTTATGTGAGGCAAAATCATTCCTGTATGGTATGAAAGTAGAAAGAAATGACTATATTCTGAGCTGTATCTCTTTGTAGCAATGTGACAAATGCTTCAAACCTCATGTGGAAAAGAGCAATGTATGTAAATTACTTTGTCTAAATGGATTTTCACTAGAAGTGGAATCTAAGCAGTTCAAAAATCACTAATGTTCACTAGCAGAAGCCAAATGACTTAGTCAACATCACTTTTAGTCTTCAGTGCCTCTTTTCTATAAAGATGAACCATTGAAATAGTGTGATCAAACTTGGCATTGCAGAAAGTGCACTGCGACAGATTAGTTAAGTCACGGACTGACTCATCCTTGGGGTATGACAAATGCTAAATAAGCTACTGATCCTTTGGGTAGCTGGGTACAGCTCCCTGTGAGATTGGGACACAGACAGTAGGAGTTGTTAATAGTGTGTTGTTCTGTCTCTCATTCTGTTTAATTATTCTTTTTTATTCTCCACATGTTTCTCCTTTTCAGTGTAGATGCTCATTTTAGCTATGGTGGAAGGGAGAAAAGCCCAATATGCAAAACTAAAAAAACAAACTAAAGAATCATCAAGAATCTTCAAGTAATTTTGAGCAGGATTTACATTGTAGATCTTACATCCCTCTTCTGTATGTGCTACAATGCACAAGATTTGAAAAGTTATATCATAAGCTCTAAGCAGGTTTATTCATTGAAGAGATAAGGACTGTGCTCTACTGTGCATCCAAGATCATCTCTGTGCTCAGAGCATCCCTAATAGACCCGTCCCTCTCAGACGGTCAGACTGGAAGTAGCTACTGCTGTGAAAGTAGATTCTTCAGAGACATACTGAGATCCAAAATACAGATGCCAACTGAAAGCCAGAATTTTCAGTGCTTAGTGATGCCTTTTTGAGTGTACGCATCTGAGGTCTGCTCATGTGTTCTTATAGGAATGCATCATGATGTGTATCTGTGTCGGGGCAGAATAAAGAGACAAGAAACATGGTGACAACTCATAACAGTCTTTCTTGCATCTTTTGGGATGCTCAAGTTTTCTCTGCAAGTTTCAGCCTGCCGCTCTGTGAAAGGGCATGCAGATTTATGGTCTTGTGCTCTGCATTTACTTTGCTCTGAAGACCTGCTTTGGATTCAATCAGAAACATGTGCTAAATGGAAAACTGTTCTCCTTCCAGTTATATTTCAAGGCAGTTTAGTTTGCATTATTGGCCACTGGGGATATTCTAATTATTTGTGAGCAGCACTGTCATAGCTAACACAGCCAGGCCTGCTCCATCCTTTTTTCCCTTGAGCTCCAAGGTATCCACTGCTTCTAAAATTTACAGAACACAGGAATGCACAATTTACCTTTACAATATTAATTGGATGATAGTGCATTTAGGAAAACAAACAAACCAACAAACAACAAGATTTGAATGCTGGCTTGGTTTAGTTTTTTGTTCGTTACCAGAAAGTGACAACAATCTGCCTGAATCTACCTCAGCGATGCTCATCTGGTGCTCTCCTACGTGAAATGTGTTGGGAGATTTTTTCCAATTTTAAAATAAAAAAAAAAAATGTTTAACAGAAAGCGATGCTCAGTAATCCCTGCTCAGTTGTGAAACAGGTTGCAGTCTGCAGCCCAAAATCAAAGCTACTGCTCACAAGCTGAGCAAGTGGTTGCACTGATCACATCAGGGTGTGCTAAGGTTGTCTGCACTGTCCTCACACTAGATATAAATGGGAGCAAAGAGCTGCAGCTGGAAAGCAGTATCAGCAACAATTTCTTAGCTGATTAAAGCTTAGCCAAACACTGGTAGAAACCTCCCATTTACTGCTCTCTCCCAGCTGAAACCAAATACAGTACAAGTACTCCTCCTGTTTTCTGGACTGCCATGTGGGCCAGTTGAAGCTGCCCCTAAAGTTGATTTCATAATAGAACCAAACATTTGAGAAACCTGGACCTTCCTGCTGGGGTGTCTGCATGATCATGCTCTCCAAGTGAGTCCTGGTCTGCTGCTCCTGCCCATGTGGCACCAGACCCATTGCTGAGACCGGTCCATGGAGCTGCTGCCCTGCCAAGCTATAAACACCCCTAGTTTGACTGCGTGCTTGTGAGGCAGCTATGATGTGTATTGGGCTGTATTCTGGGAGTTTTATTAAGTCAAATAAAAAAAAAACAGTGAAATTTTGCAAATTAACTTATGCTACTCATGCAAATTCTGTTTGGTACAGCAAAAGTACAACAAAAGCTTATGAAGTGCACTTGCAGACTGTAGAGAGAGGTTTGAATAACACCTCAGGGTCAGCAATTGCAATCCTTCACTACCTCAGTCTTTGGCCAATTAATCCATAAATGTTTTAGCATTAAAATATTAGTAAGTTGGAAAAATTAAATGTGGAAAATGGGGTATTGTCTTACTTCTGAAAGCATGCAAGCCTTTAGTGATGGCAGGTATGATGTCAAACTTATAATGGTAAGTTTAATAACTACTAAATGCTATAAAAAACAAACCACTGTCAAGTTACTGAGAGAGTATAAGACAGACTCACAAAGTAAGAAAAAGCCATTGCTAGTGGCAGCTCATGAAACAATGGAATATGTTTGATGTTCACTTTCCAGGCCTGTTAGTCGCTCAGATACCACATCTTGCTTCAGCTAGCAATGAAACATGCTTTATCCGATAAATTGACCAGGCAAAGCTATTCATTTTACCTTAATTACCCAAGTGTTCACCCAATACTATGCAGACAGACAACATCAGTTGACACACTGGTCCTGCTAATAGTGATACTTAGCCCTGCCTGACATTTTTCATCTTCAAAGCACTTTCCAAATTTTACTTAATTAATATCTTTGAAGATGCCAAACTGTTTGCTGATATTTCACTGATAGCTTCTGCTCTTTCCAGAGCAAAGTAAAAGATGCTATTTCCTAATTGGATTTTAGCAAAGACACTACTGACTTCCCCTTCTTCTCATCTGGTTTTCAGTATCCTTCTGTTTCCAGCAATCTGACCCCTTGCCAGTCAGCACCTGGGGAATTATTGCCTTACTTGCCTTTTAAATTGCAGATAACAAATTGCTGCCAAAGTAAAACCTCTTCATTTTTTTTTCCAGACAAATTTAAATGCTACACTCTCGGCTTTCAGAACTTCAAACCCTCTACCATGTAACAAAGTAGGAGTCAATTAGTTCCAAAAATTATGCTCAGCATTATAGTTTTTCTCTTTTTAAAAAGTTTTCTAGGTGGAGTTTCCTGACCTTGTGCTTGTTAGAGACTTACAAACATTTATCAGATGCTTGAATTATAGTCCATAGTTTCAGCAGAAGCTAAGGCACGTTGTTGAAATATGGATGTGATTCTGGACCTTTCGTGTTTTCATGGACCATGTCATGAAATTACACGTCATCAGTTCTGCTGCATCCATTGCCATTGGACGTGAAGGGACTATCAGCAGAGTGTACTCTCTGAAGTCACAAACAAGTATTTCCACTAAGATCATGAAAATCATAACTTTTATACACAGCAGTGTATTTGCAAAAAAATAAGGTTCTTTAACAAAGTAGAGAGAGCACAGGTTGTTGGGACACAGATCCGGTGGTCCCCTGGACTACTGGAAATTTTACATTACTCTACACTACAAATTCACCTCTGCTGAATTTTAAATGACTTAGTCATTAAGAAAGATTAATTTCCTTCTAGTCCTTTTGTTTTAATCTTGTTTCATTCTCTTAACTATTTCTTCTAGTTCTTCCTTACCTGTAAGCATCTTTCTATTATGCAACAAATTGGGCTGAGACCAACGGCATGAGGTTTAACAAGGCCAAATGCCGGGTCCTGCACTTGGGGCACAACAACCCTAAGCAGAGGTACAAACTAGGAGAAACCTGGCTGGAAAGCTACCAGGAGGAGAAGGACCTGGGGGTGCTGGTTGACAGCCGACTGAACATGAGCCAGCAGTGTGCCCAGGTGGCCAAGAAGGCCAATGGCATCTTGGCTTGTATCAGGAATGGCGTGACCAGCAGGTCCAGGGAGGTTCTTCTCCCTCTGTACTGGGCACTGGTGAGACCGCACCTCGAGTACTGTGTTCAGTTCTGGGCCCCTCACCACAAGAGGGATGTTGAGGCTCTGGAGCGAGTCCAGAGAAGAGCAACGAAGCTGGTGAAGGGGCTGGAGAACAAATCTTATGAGGAGTGGCTGAGAGAGCTGGGGCTGTTTAGCCTGGAGAAGAGGAGGCTGAGGGGAGACCTTATTACTCTCTACAACTACCTGAAGGGAGGTTGTGGAGAGGAGGGAGCTGGCCTCTTCTCCCAAGTGACAGGGGACAGGACGAGAGGGAATGGCCTCAAGCTCTGCCAGGGGAGATTTAGGCTTGAGATTAGGAAAAAATTCTTCACGGAGAGGGTGGTTAGGCATTGGAATAGTCTGCCCAGGGAGGTGGTTGAGTGGCCGTCCCTGGAGGTGTTTAATGCCCGGGTGGATGAGGTGCTTAGGAGCATGATTTAGGGATTGGTGGGAATGGTTGGACCCCACGATCCAGTGGGTTTCTTCCAACCTGATTATTCTGTGATTCTGTGTGATTCTGTGATTCTGTGAACTGTTAGACACAGAACTATCCATTAGTTGTCACGGCTTAAATACATACACACATATGCCCCCAGTTCTTTCATCTACAGTTCAGCAGAGAGCTGAGCCTCCTTGCATTCTGTTCAACAAAGCATTTTAAACATAAATGTGTGGATAAGGCTGAAGATAAGCACATTGCAATTAGCAATGGGTTACTTAATGAAAATGAACAGGATTGACTGATACCGTTAAACAATAGGAAGAAATCTTCCACTAACTTTCAGAGATGCAAAAAAAAATCTGTTTTGGTCAGACTGTGAGTACTTCTGCCAGCAAAAAATCTGTCTAGCCTAATAGTATGCTAAAAACAGTAACAGTGAGAGAAACATCCAGATGAGGAATACTTATTAAAGACATGATCTGCAGCCAGTGTGTTCCTTGGGGACTCACTGTTTACACCTCTGGAAGTATGGGGTGAGTTTTTTTAAAGGAATAAAATATTGATAAAAGTACACCCACCCCCCACACATGAAAAACAAAAGGAAGAAAAGGAAGGAAAAAGCAATTTGGAAGTAGAAGAAAAAAGAGGATAGAGATCTCAGAGGGGAACAATTTAAAACCAGCCTACTACTTCTCCCCATCTGAAGCCATTCACAGAACAAAAGGCTTCTGAGAAGCTGTGGACTAAAAGAGCTCACAGAGGAGGTACAGGAGATAATTTGTTTAAAAGAAAGAGCTGCAAAGCAAAGGTCAATTCAAAGGCTACACAGAAATGGGGAATGTAGGAATGTTGGCCTACTCCTCCCTTTTACACTGCAGTGTTGCCACATTAGTGTGCTTTGTCCTATTTATGAAATTATTTATCCACACAGGTTATCTTGGTACCATTTTTACTGTTCTCCATATAGCTTTCAGGACAAAACCATCCTCAAACTTTCAGTACTAAAACACAACATATTTTAATTTTAACACATCCATATGCAAAATGAAATATCTGCTTTCGTTTGTTTGTGTTTGCACAGTTATATTTATGGTTCTTCATATATATCTCAGTTGGATTTTCAAAACTTTTCTTTAACTGTGCTTATTCTTCTGGAAGTGACCAAGTACATTCTGTACTGGTTGCAACTGGATGACAAGAGAAAGAGTAAAAGAAGTGTTTCACTGCTCTGTAGCAGCCAATAATGAAGCAAATACATATATAGTAAAGTACAATAGCTTTGTCAAACAACTAAGAAACAAAAGCCATATTTCCTCTTTCTCAGGTATTTTGTTTCAGCACCAGCTTGGACAGGTCATCAAAGATAATTTTGCATTTCTGGGACATTCATAGTATTTCATTCCAAATTTGACATAGCACAAAACATCTCAAGGTGGGTCTCCACTTGCTCCTGTAACTAAGATGGATGTAAACATTTTGTATGAAAACAGAGCTGTTTCCTAATGATATCTTTAGCAGCTTCATTTTCTGTCCATGGTTTTCCAAGTATCCAAGTTGACAAATGCATTGCAACCATCAGGAACATGTAGATTTAAATTTGTGCTGGACGGAGATTGAAACTCAGTGGTATGTGCAAAGTCATTCTGCTTTTGTGAATCATACTTCTGCTAAAATAAAGGTGACTAAGGAAGATATTATAGACTTTTACTTCTCCAGGACCACAGCAAGTGTGTCTCTCATTGGTTATACTCTTGAGCATTGGCCTTTGGCAGCATTATAAAAACAGAAAGGAGAAGAAAAAGAAATCTTTGCTTGGCTGCTGCTTACCAGCTCTGCAGACTTATGTTTCTCCAAGTATATGTATTATAACACTTTCAAAATTAAATCAGCATCTAATCCATCCTTGAGTAATTTAACTTGTAGGAAATAGAGAACAAAAAGAGTGCTTTTAGATAAATCCTAATTAACCGTACATGCAAATGTCTTGGATGGATGTGGTCATGCAATTCAATTACATGACTAATTATGTTGGAATTATAATACCATATTTAAATAGATAAACACATAAAAGTGCCTGCCCAGGAGTTTGCATGCTGGAGTCTGGGAACAGAATCATTTATTGGCTCTTTAGTGCCACCTGTTGAAAACTGAAAACACGTGCAAAAGAAACTGTGCTCCAATTAGACATCCAATTTGAAGGACAATGTCCATTCGCTTGGCAGGTGCAAAGCAGTCATAATCTTCATAAATTTAACAGCCAGGATGGAAGCATTTGAAACACGGTTGTTACCCTACAAAGTAAATTGTAGCATAGCTTTGGGGATGGTGGGCAGCAGGAGCCAAGCTCTGGGGACAAGTGGCATGTTCCTAGTACCACATCTGTTAAAAAAAATGAATTGGTTTCTATTCTTGCCAGTAAGCTGTTACAGGTTATATGTCAAAATAAGCATCCTCATGACAGAAAAGTCCTGTTCCATGAGGAATTCCATAGTAGCACTTTTCTGTTAATGAAGAGCAAAATTAACCCTGTCTTATTCATGCAGAGTTTTGCTGAAACCAGACTAACCACTTTTAGGGTACCATGCTTTGCAACATGAGGAGGGGAAAGTACCTGCTTTGTGTGCGTGAAACAAGCTGGAATGAATTCAATGTAAGTAGTTCTGCCAGTACATGGTGGCCAAGTAGGTGACCTCATCTCTGAAGTCTGAAGATCAGATCATGCTAAAAAAGGCCCTAGAAGTTCAGATTTCAGAAATGGTACTTCTTACTTGCTTCACTGTTTCACTCTGCAAAATCAATCCCTTTTAGACTACATTTCTCCTTCGGTTTTAGTCTACAATCAAGTTCCAACAAAATGTAAAATATGGTCAGATCTCAGGCCTAGGCTGAGTTCTTCATCACAGATGAAATGTCACATGGTTGGCCAAAGATGAAATGACGTTAAATATCTTATTAAAGAATACAAATCTGTTCCTTAGACCAAACCTGTAGGTTGATCCCATTACCTGCAATGTGAAAAGACATTCTGCTATTTAAAAGAATACAAGACAACTGTACACAAGGTAGATATAAACCACATGGATGACCGACAGGTCTTTGTAAAATGTGGCATCGTGGCTTAGTCAAGCACTTCAGGTGAAAAAGGAACATCCTGATATAGAAGGATAAACCATGATGGAGACTTCAGAGAATATCGAAGCCTACAAGATGGTGCAGGGAAGCTGGGACTACTTAGGTATGTTCTGTGTTCCTTTGTCTCTCTCCAGCCCTGGAGGAACCTCAGTCAAGGAAGGACAGCGAGGGTATAAGACCACCAAGTTCTCCTTTCATTATGAACTTTAAGTAGAGCTTTGTAGCAATAAAGCAAAACCACCATCTCAGTGTCTTCTCCTCTAGCTCTGCTGTGCCTTGAAACATATTGGTTCATGCACAACATTATCTAGATGTTGAAGAAACAG
Organism: Clamator glandarius; assembly: GCA_033459285.1. Classification (NCBI taxonomy): domain Eukaryota; kingdom Metazoa; phylum Chordata; class Aves; order Cuculiformes; family Cuculidae; genus Clamator; species Clamator glandarius. The sequence continues at coordinate 392,421 of JAUNZM010000162.1, forward strand.
AACTTTACTATCAGAGATTGGTACAGAAAAGCAATCCCATATTTTTCAGAGGATATGCTAGGTTTTTCAAAATCTGGTCTCATTCTTCATGAGAGCACAGCTATGCACCTACCTGCCTGTGGTAGGGCATGCATTCTTTCCCTTGGGACACCTGTGGGGTGAATCGACATGGCTGGGAAGCTGAGAGACAACACTGAAAACCTGCCAGCGCCAGGCTAAAACAGAAACTTCTCCACGGATCATCGTAATTTCCTTGCCTTATTAAATTCCATTCAACTTTCACTGCATTTCTTTGAAACAACCTTCCTCACTAGTTTAAGCTATATTGTTAAATCAAAGAATTTCAATCGTCTACAGCATTTTTGACCTTTCTAGTTGCCTTTCACTAACACTGACAGATTAGGCTGCCCAGATGTTTGTCCAGGTGTCACTTTCTCAAAATTGCCAAAATATGGGGTGTGGACATCTATTTGGCTGGGCTTTCTAATATTTCTATGTATGTGTTTGAAAGGATGATAAGATACAGAAATCATTCCACCCAAATGAAAGTAAACCTTTGTCTGAAACATCAACTCTGAGATCACAAGCAACCTTAAGCACAATATTTTTGGCACAAAATACTTCCTGCTTCGATTTTAATCCTTTTTAAACAATATTCTTTTCCAGTTAAACACCTGTATTAGCCTTACACAGAAGCTGATTCTATTGAGTTGTATTCAATATCTATTAGTCTTCCAAGTCGGAAAGAACTTCAGAGAGAAAAGCAGAATAGCTATTATGACAGTAGCACTTTATTATAGAGTAGCTTTTGGAAAAAAAAAACAAACAGTAAGTCAGGGGCTTTGACAGATAATTATGGACTCCTATTTCACAGCAGAATATCATAAAAAAATTAAAATATGTAAAATGTCTTTCATATTTAAAATAAATACCAGCTACATATTTTCCTCGGTTAATTGACTTACCAATTTAATGAAGCAGAGTTCTTTTAAATGTAAAATATGCACTCTTTGGGTTTCTTGCAATATTTATGTTAAAAATATTGTAAATATTGCCTTCATGCATTATTTGGCTCTTGAAGAGACGTGTTTGGAAATGATTCAACACACTTAATCTTGTTTGCCTTTGTCATGCAAAATGAGAGAAGATTTCACACAGTAAATGATTACAAGTAAAATGCCCAACTACAAAATCTACTTTTTTGCTAATATGGCTTGAAAATGCTTGTGATTTCAGAATTAAGCACAGATATACAGCACACGTAAAAGGTGCATTGTGATTACTTGTAGTGTATTTCCATTGTACTATTCACTTTTACTCATGAGTAAAATCATTTGGGAAACCTTTGGGTTTGATCTGATCTAAGGTGAGTAGCTTAAGCCACTTAGAAAATGCCCGATATGCAGAAATTCAGGGGTCCCCTCTTTCAATCCACTACTACTTTTTAAAGCATGCTACTTTGAAGGAGTTTCAAGCTGAATACTCACAATCAATATTCACTTTTGAAGTCTCGGGTCTTAGGTTCAGCTCCAAAGAGTGAAAGATCAGACAGCAACTGGTTATATTCTGCTGTCTCAATTTCTGGGCTCCCATAGAACAAAACCTCAGGCTGCTTTTGCAGCTTCACAAAATAATTATGGCCTTACAGACATTTGTTTTTGCTAAAATGAATCTCCTTGCATGATATGTCCTATCTATGTACTCCCTGCAAACTTCTCGTGAAGAAACATATTTCAGATCTTCATCTCTATCTCAAGGGATCTCTCAGCTTTCACTGTATTGAACAGAATTCTACCAATACATTATAGATATAGATATAGAGGGTTGTATCAAACAAGGCAAGATGACATCTCCTCTATATTGCCCTTGGCATTTGTATTCATATTCACTGAGGGGGTTGTCAGCTGGTGCAATGCAGGGAACAGAATAATGATAAGAGTAATGTCATAAAGCAAAGCAGCATGCCAAAAAACCCAGAATCTCTGTCGGGCTCAGAGATAGCTTGTTTCACCAAAGAACTAAAATGAAAAAAATTTCTCATCTTTCTCTTTTTTCTCCAAACACAGCAGTTATTAAGAGGACTTACTTATTTCTGCTGCAGTAGCCTGGTAGGAGTGGCTATCAGCTCTAGGAAAAGGCAGGAGTATCTCCTACAAGTCTTTGTGGGAGAGACAAAGAACTGGAGGGTGGCCAGTGAACAGCATATTTTAGCACCAATTCCTAGTCATTCACTGATTTCCTGCCTTTCCATCTTTTATTCATGAAGGACATAACCTGGGAAAAACAACTCAGAAGATCACTTTGTATGTCATCTAAAGGGGCTTTTTTATTGCATGCTGAGGATAATCTCTGCCTGCTATTCAACATGACAATACTCTTGCTATAGGATGGCTACCTATTCCACTTCTCAACAGTGAGATTTCACTGTCTTCAGTTAAAGAAAAAGCAATTATTAAATTTCATATGAATATACTATGCGCCAAAAGTACATCACACATCAATGAAGCAACAAGCCAGGTTAAAAAAAATGGGCTACAGATTAATAGGAGTTCAGAATAAGCAGGTGAATTTATTCATATTTGACACTGTATGTAGTAGGCTTATCCAGTACTAACTTGGACCACATCTACAAATGATGGTGATAAAAAAACCATTCCCATGTTTCTGTTGATATGCATCAGAGAACTTTACTACCAAACCAGAACCCACGCTCAAACATGTTCCTGGGAGAAAACTAGTCTAAAGATACTGTCTTTCTACTTCCAGACAGGGCCTGAACATTATGGCTGGTGAAGATGGTTGTCTCAGATTCAAAACTAGTACGAATAATCTTTCCAGCCTGAAAGATAACAAACTTTCTTAAAAATGCATCACCTGTACACAGCTATTATTTTCAGAGAAGATAATTTTTTGGAGGGAGTGGGTCTGTTATGAAAAGTAACTATAGCATGATGGACGAGGAATGGGTTTAAGAGTCAAAACTCTAATAACAGTTGGATAATGACATATAGAGGGTTTGCCTGCAATTGTGATGATGAAATTGTCCTTTTTTGAACATAAGAGAATAACAGTACTATGCTGAATAAAGAACGTCTCTTCTTTGTCACTGCAGTCCACTTTCCCATCATAGACCTTTCTTCCTGAATAGTTAATCTCTCAGATTTCCTAGTACCAAATCCCTTCCATTGTAGGTGGTAGAAACAGGCTGATGTCTTTTTGATCTTTGCCTACAGTATTGCAGTGAGTTGTTAGGATAGACTATTGGTATAGAAGACCTTGTTCAAAAAGTATCTTCTGAAATACCCAATGTTTGTCTCTGCCTCCTTCTGAAGCAGGCAATCTACTGACTTAAGTGAACAATAGGGACAATCATGAAATACTATTATTTTGACAAGAACTTGCTCAGAGTATTTACTCTTGATCACATAACAAACACTACATTCATCAAAATAAGCAACTGTTTGTGTTAATGTATGTTTTCAGATTCACATGCAAAGGAATATTCCTTCTAAACAAGGACTAGATTCCTGCCAACAGCCCAGGTGTGGAACATTGCAGGAATGATGACCTGAGATGGGCAGCAGCAATGACACAAATATGATCTTGCACTCATAGGACTTTCACAGCATCAAGGGACTTTGGGCTGTTAATACAGTTAGATGCAACCATGACTTTGTGCCTATCTTCAGCAGGAGCCAGAAAAAAATCTAGAATTATCTCTCCCTACACTGACCCATGGTCTGCTCACACCTTTTCCTTACTGTATGTATATGTAGGGTGGCAGGATGAAACCTGCCTTCTGCTCAGTGTGGAAGATAGTTCCAGATTGATGGATGTGATAGCTTACATACTCAGGGTGTTGCTTGGTTGCCCAAATCATAGTAGAGCCTTTGCCAGACACTGTGCAAAACACAGCTAGAAAAAGTCTTGTAACAACAGTACTTTACCTGAGGTCACAAAGAAAATCAGAACCACAGAAGTGAACATAGATCTCCAGAGGAGTGCCTTAAACACTAAGTCTTGGATCAAGATTTTGTCATAGATGTTTACTTGGCCTCTTACAGACTTGCAGGATAAAGACCTTGGATTGCTTTGGTCATGACTGAGTTTCGAAGTGGCCATCATAAAACTTCCTTTCCAAAATGGATTATATCCTCATAACATAGTCAAAGATCTTGAAATTGCATCAGCATTACCAAGCTAACCATCTTCCCAAAAGCCAACCACTGATTTTATGCAGCTGGAACCTCTAGAACATACCATCCATGTGAAATCCTTCTTTGGAGATGGTACTTTCCGTAGTAGTAGCCAATTTGTCCCAAAACCAAGAACATATTTGCCTCAGTAGAGTTAATGGCATGACTTGCTGCAGCTTTTTCTTAGAAAGCTAATCTTGCAGAATTGACTTGTCAATCCAAAACGTTGTTTTATCTGCAGCAGCACAGAGTGGGTGGAGCAGAGAGCACTGCTGAAATGTGAACTTTGACAAACACAGACAAGAAAGCGTTTGCAGCCATTGTCTGTTTGGTGCAAAGTTTTGGTTCATTAGCCTTGAAATGTTTCATTAACTGAGTGCTTTTGATATGCTATAAACAAACTGTGAGTGCCCTTGCATGCAACAGCACTTTGTCAAAAATGAACTGGTTTATTCCCTTTTGTAAAATATTTAGAAAGTGAATGACAACAATAAGAAATGGTCATATTTGTGTGATCTAAACAAAAGAGTAACATCATAGTAACGAGCACCTAAAAATACATTTGTTTGTTTCCAGTTCTCACAGTGCTACAGCTTTGTTTGAGGCTCAGAAATACAGTTCTTTCTACCTTTTGTATTCTTCTCTAAAATGTTTTAAAAATAGGAAAAATACATAAATCCATACTGGTACATTTATGTGTCCTTAAAATTACAGAATGCAAAACCTTTGTCCTGCATTTGATCTAAACTAGTTCATGACCACCCCTGGTCTTGTACATTAAGGTCAACTATTGCAGTTTTTATACAGGCAAAGCTTTCAGTGAAGGCAGGCATATTTTGTGGTACATAAACACAAGCTCCTGCAAACCAAACTGAAGACAGATGGAGTTTTGCCAGAAAAAAAGACTTTGTAAGGAAAGATTATTTTGGATCAAGTAAACAGAAAGAAAATAAATGACGCAAACAAACAAAAAAATCTGATCTGAATAGCCCAGATTTTAAACTTAATCTTCTCTGAGATTAGAGAAATTTTTGCTCCTTGTCCCAGGCTTTATGATATTTGCTCACATATTTTGACAACAAATTTTCCTGATTCAAGGCAACATAGAAGCCAACAATACTCTAATACAATGAAGTCCAGTGTTTTCCTTGAAGTACGTGAACCCATGAAAAAAGTAATTTTTTTCTGACTGTCTTTAGCTGCAGATAGCAATTAAGTTAATCAAACGTAAGCGTACAAACATGATCTCATAAAAGATACTTTATAATATTTTCAAAATATGTCCTTCTGTAGTGTGAATCTCCTTTTTAAGGGCTTGAGTGAAATGACAGATTCTAAATAGATAATCCTGTGTATTAACCTGAAGAGGAGTTTGAACAGAGAATATAAATCCAAACAATTCCTAAATTACCTAGGATGACTCAGCTAGGCCTAGATCCTTTGCAGGACTGAAGTTTTTAACTTCTACTATGCAAAAGGTTGACATAACAGTGACATGGCTAGATCAGCTAACACAAGAAAAGACTTCTATAGGTTGAGATATGTTGCTGAATTTATAAATATTTTGCCCAGACAGAGGTCCCCCTGCCCAGGCTCAGCATAATTTGCCACCCTAGTACCTTCTGAAGTCTCTGCTGTGGTACCCACTTCAGTAAGAGACAAAGAACATCAACTACATCTCATGATCTGCAACTATCAGCGTAGTTATATTTACAACTCATACATACCTTTTCCCACCTGTAAAAGTCTACATTACTAGAGGTCACAGCAAATAGCATAAGAAATAGGGAATAATCCTGTCAGTCTTCAATTCAGTTGAATTTCCAATGATGTCAGCAATAACATTGGCAACAAAACAGGGTCCTTTGCTATGAACATTTTTTCAGGAATTAAAATGGATTTCATCTAATCAAACCATTTTTGCTAGGGGTAATTTTGGTTTCAGAAAACTTCAGAAGAAGAAACAAGAACAGGATTGGAGAGGGGGGATAGACAGGGGGAATTTGCCTTAAGACTTTGCTGTACAAGTGTCTGTATAACACTATTTGCATATCAAGCATTTAAAGGGTTACACATGTAATTATTTAATGTAACTCTGAATAAGCTGTTTGATTTCCTTTCATCATGAGCCAAACATTAGGCTTCGAAAGGAATTCCTTTAAACTTCAATAATATAAAGGCACATGGCAATGTGAAAGTTACAACTCTAGCTTAAATGAGTCAGACATAAAAGTATTTATGACTGATATTCTCTGCGTATACCAACTTGAGACTCTTTAAAGTCTAGTTCTGCTGTATAAGGATAGGTACTGGAATATCAGCCACTGCACATCTGCAGAACTCTTACTTTCAAGCAGAGCAGAGTCCAGTTCCCTAACTTTTTTTCTGTTCCAAGAAAAAACTCCCAACATAACAAGCCACACCAAGACAACAGCACCTGAATGATGTAAAATCAATTCCTTTACAGTCTTCCCACTAGTTATTTGTTTTGTGAGGCTCATGGAGAAAAAAGAATAAAGAAAAGCTAGTGGAAAAACCAGCACATCCCAGTGAAAAGCATTGTGCTTGAAAGAGAGAAAGAAATGAATTGAATGTTGTTTTTCTCTTGATGAAATAGTAGATTGGAACTTGGGCTTTTTACAAATTCTAGTTCAGGTGATCATCATTTATTCTGTCAAAAGCATGTTCAAAGACAAGACCATAACAATGTGGCTGTGATTACAAGGATCAGCATGGACTGAAAGATACTCAGGGCATTTACCAGAGGGATATTTATAGCAGTTCTAAAGACATTATTTTTTTTTTAAACAGACTTACTGATTCTAGGAACAGAAGATTTGAAATCAGGACTGCTCTATTTGGTTTTGCATTTACCATGCTAATGAGCACAGCCACATCCTATCGCAAATGAAGGCTGAACATGCCAGTTGAAATGTTATTGTCATGGAGTCAAATCCAAATGCTAAAGAGGAAAATTGAGATAGTTTTCATTGTGAACTTTGATGTGAAGCATCACTGCTTTTGGAGGACAGCCATACCTTTGATCTTGCAGAAATTGTGAGGAATCAACCACCTTGAATCCCAGTCCTTCAGCAGGTGATTTATAATGTTACAATATGACTTAAAGGACTTTTCCAGAAGTCATGTAACCAGCAAAGAAAAAAAAAATGTACAAAGATTTAACAGAAATTTAAGCAGTGCTCGTAGCATGCAATGTAAAGTTCATACCAGACTCTTAAATTTGTAACAGAAACTCTGAAACATCCAAACTTCAAAATAAGCCTACCTGACTCCTAACACTGAAATATATGAATGCAGCCATTTGTGTGCCTCGGCTGTACAGACAGCCAGGGGGCTAGGATAGCAAGGGTGATGCAAGGAGAAGGCAGAGCTTAAGGGGAGGCACATCTCCTTCTGGCAGACTGGCTCCCTAAAGCCTTTCTTTAGCAGGAGGTAGAGGAGAACAGCTGCAAGGCAAAAGCTGCCAACTCTAATTCTCTCCATTAGTGGAACATTATCAGATGAGGGGATTAATGAGAGTGGAGATTGCCTTTACAGTAAAGGGCTGCCCTGTACACGTCCAGGCCCCCTTCCCTGGTGGGTCGGAAAGCCCTCAGTGGCAGCAGCCTTCAGGTGCTGTTGCTAAATTCAGCAGTGTGGCCACTGCCAAACAAGTGAGGAGATGCCTCCAGGACAAACCTTCTGGTAGCTGCCAGATATACTTTTCCAAGGAACTTGTACGAGGGCAGAGAGAAGAGTCTGGGGTCTGGCATCTTTGCTGGTGCCCTGTGTCCCCAGCACGGGTATAACTACAGCTGTGCTCAGCCCTGCAGTGGGGCCACTCCTACAGACCCTCAACCAGCAAGTCTTTCAAGTGCATTTGACTTAGAGCTTGTTATGGGAGCTTGTTATGGCCTTTCCAAACAGCTGCATATTGTTCATGTTAAATGAAATGTTTCTGAAGCACATTCTACAATTTTTCCTGAAAAGGCCATGGTATGGGTGATCACAACACCAGAAAATACTGAACAAGGTAGATTTTATGTGTTATCTCTCACTTAAGATTAGAAATCTTCTGCACATCTCAGTGATTCCTCCTATACTTGAAATGAGCAGAAGCTTTAGATTTGAGGTATCTTGTTTGAGGGATGCTCACAGTGAAATGGATTTCTCATATCTACTTGGATGTAAACACACAGCTTGGTGAATAACCATATTTCAGCTGTCAGCCAAACTTGAAACACAAAACCAAAGATGATGACATTAATTTGGAGGACAGGAAGAAGTCTCATATTATACTTTTTTTCAGCAATTATTTTAATTTCTTCTATCAGATCATAAACAGTGTCCGTAATGAACTTGTATTTAATGCAGAACTGAATCATGTGTTTCAGATTATTTTTTCAGTCAGAATTATTCACTTTGTTTCACTCAAATCCATCAACAGTTTCTACAACCTCAAAGTGTATCTTCTGGGTAGAAAATAATCAGACAAAAATTACCTATCTCTAGATAGAACATCAACTCCTTATAATGGATTATATTGTCTTTTCATAGTTTTATCTTGAGCTCCAGACCCTGAATTACCTTGTGACAGTTATTTGTTTCTTGTGCTTTTACACTTGTCATGTTTCTTGCAGCTTTGCATCTACTTTCCCAGATAAATTTGCTAATTTAGATTTCAAATTTTTGGAATGGTCTGTTTGGCTAAAAATAATACCTGTAAACTACAGCAAGCAGGTTTTGATGCCATGGCTTTTTCCTTTTTGTTTTTGAAAGTTTGTAGGATCAAGGTAAAATTTAGCAACAAAGAATTTCTAGGTGCTTTGAGATTCTCCTGCCATAAATCTTCCTGCTAAAATACATGCTAGGCATGTCTTAAGAGAAATCATATACAAGAACATGACTTGATCAGCATCCCAGTGAGATAGAGGATATTTTTCAGCTAGGGAGTTAATGGATGATGATACTATATTTGGCCAGCAAAAATAATGACACACTTTCACTTGGTCTACAAGAACTACTCCCACATTGATTTTAACTTAATATCTCCCTCATTAGAAAGCTGCACAGAAATTTGGCAGAAATACCCAAGACACTTATTGGAACATTCGCTGGTAATAATAGAGATTGCTTTTTTTTTTTATCCTGAGACTGTACAGGCTAATCATAAAAAGGAGAGCCCTGAAACAAAAGCTTTTTACAAAATACAGATTTTTATCAAGTCCATCACTGTTGAGGTTAAATATTTTATGGAGCTAAATAAAACTCGGACTTCTCCACTTTCACATTGCGGGATGCAGTAAAAGGTTAAGAGCCTGATTTGCCCAACTGCTGAACGACATCCATTACACATCAAATGCCCTTCACTTCACAGTGGACTCTGGCTCTGATACAATCAGACTCCCAAAGCCCAGGTAACTTGATATACAATTTCAAAATGGAAAAGTCCATGCCAATAGCTGGGAGTGGCTTTTCTGGGGACCTGCTCTGATTGAAGAAGTGGATCCATATGCTCATTGGACAAAATGTCATGAAGCACTCCCACTTTTCCATAAACTGAACTAAGGACTTAAAATACATTTCTACTTAACAAAGCATCTGTTTAATTCCATTAAACTCTACAGAATTTAAGTGCTGGCTTAAGTGCTAAACTGAAGCCTTGGACACGTCAGTCCAAATAAATGCTAGTACCTGAGTGCTCTGAGTCCTTCTGATGGGCTAATGAAAGTATCATCAGGCTTGCTCCCCAGCCAGAAGACCAGGAAGACACTCAGCTGATTGTTCTTGAAGCTAAGAAAATGACCAAACTATTTAATGGTGATGCAATTGAGACTAACTTGACTAATAACTTATTGCCTGATTTTTTTTTAAGTGCACTTGTGAAAATTAAAGCTCTGAGTCTGGGGTATGAAACCATTATCTATTCAACATCTCACAGAGAAGATTATCTACTAACATAAGAAATCTATTAGATTAGGTGGAAGCAAGAACTAAAGGAAATAAATCATGCAATAATGGTAAATCAGATCTCTAATTATGTTCCCACACAGGAGGCCAGAAGAGAAATATGTCTCTATGACCACTACATGGTATTTCTCCTCTCTCTTTCTTTTGTTAGAAGCATTCAGTTGTATCCTCCTACCTAAATTTCACCAATCATATGGTCATTTCTGAACAAAACTGGCATGCATAGGAAGGGGATGACTAGTGAACATTGATATGTTATTTCCTTTAAACTGCTCACAGACAAGGATCTCACACCTTTTTCTTTGCAGGTTCCTTCTCTGTTGCCTCAGGGAATCTGAGCAGCAGTCTGGACTGTGACAGGAAGAAGCAAGCAGGAGTAGATGAGGAGCTAAAGCACATTTTGCCTCTCATTTCAAAAGCAATAGAGGAAAGCAACATATAGCAGTGGGATAACAGAGCACAGTGTTTTCTTTCTCCACTGCTCTGATGCAAGACCTCTGACAATGCCACTCCTTTCTCCATTTCAGCTTTGAGAATTTTACCAGGTTTAGCATGCAGGCATGGATTCATCTGGGAGGGAAGGACTTCAGTGTGTTAAGCATCCCCCTTTCGGAAATGGAGTGCAGCGCTATCCCCTGAACAACCAAGACCACTACCCTTCCTTCCTACCCGCCCTGAGAGGCTGCATCCTGTGTCCACCAGCAGCTATTGAGGCGTGTGAACTTCTCACCCAGAGATCTGGAAGCTCTGTGGTGGTGCCCTGTCTCTGAAGCCCTCCCCAAGGCGATTTGTTATCTATATCTGGCATACCAAGTTGTGCTAAAGCAAACACACCGTTAGCAGGAAACTAGTGTAAAGCACTAACAGCGCAGATTACATTTATCTGCAGTAATCCAGGTAAGCATATCTTGGTTCAACGTGCAGGCAAGACATTATATTAAGGGTCAGATTCATTACACCTAACTTCATTGTGTAGAAGACAGGCAATACAACTTTCTCTGTAGTCGCATTTCCAGAGGGAAATAACTGAAACTGTTTTGGACTCCTGTCTTAGGATGCCATTCCCCCTGTGGACTGAGGAAAGATGCTGTTCTTGGCTCCCCCACACCTACTGAGTAGCTCAAGGACACGTCCATCTCCAGGATTCTGAGCTCAGCAGCATGTAGTGGATGTTCAGCAAGAGGTATATCTAATAAGGGCTACAAGTTGGAACTTGAATCTATCTATCTATCTATCTATCTATCTATCTATCTATCTATCTATCTATCTATCTATCTATCTATCTATCTATCTATCTATCTATCTATCTATCTATTGCACTACTAATCAGCATTGCAATCTTTCTCCACTCCCACTTTTTTATTATTTTGTTGGGACGGAGGACACTGTGTACTTTGGAATCGTCCTGATTCAAAAGACTTCACATCAATTGGATGTGCTAAAAAATGCACCTGACTCAGTAGAAATGCAGCATAAAAATAATTGAAAGCATCTAAATAAAAGTAAATAGACCACAGAGTGGCATAAATAATAGCACTGAAAGCATCACTAGACTTTTAATTTTAGCTCAAGAAAGAGCTGAGAACCTACTTTGTCAAGAAGTCATGATTCCCTTTCCTTTATCTTCACCGTTTTTGCATGCACAACTCTTTTCTTAGATACTAACTTTGGTCCAAGTCCTGTTCTAATTTCTTTCCACAGGAGTCAGCATTTGACAGGAGGCATCTCTGCAGTGCTGTCGTTTTCCATTTAGAGGTCGGTTCAGAAGTCTGTGTATTTGTAGAGCTGTTCTCTGGTAGCTTCCTCCACTTGGGTGAATGGAGAAGCAAGGACTCGGTGGGTGCACCACAGAAAAAGGACTGTTACCCCTCCTTGTCCTCCTGTGGAAGGCAGAGTTCATAAAGATTGTCTTAAGCTGTGTCTGCATTGCTAAAGAAATGCTGCAATTTGTGCTAAATAAAATAGGCCTGAGGCCAAATGACATGACCTAGTCAAATCCATGTTGCACCACGCTCAGTCCTGGGTTGCTTCTGGATCATATGATGTTGCCAGAGGGGGCGTAGGACATAATGATCATCCTTTACGTTCACTTCTGTAGTTCTGTGTTTTTGAAACGATGTGAAGGTTACACTTCTCGTTACCAGGATGGTGTTTTCATAGCATGAGGCCTCTGATAAGAAGTGCTTGCATAGGGCAATAGTGTGTTAGTATGCATTTAAGGGTACAGACTCTTCTGGGATAGAGTTGGAGTACTGTATAAGGTGGAAGGAGCCAGGAAGTTTGTGGTATCACTCATGCTGCCTGTTGGGAAGGACCACGGGCACATGCCATCCCTTAATGGGGACTAGGAAATGTCTGCTGGGGTGCCAATGTGCAATGAAACAGAGTGGATGATGGGGAACCACTGGTCTAGTCTGAGCCTGAGCATCAGCCCTACTTCGTTTGCAAACAGAGACATATCTGGGAAGGTAAGGTTGTTGTTAACTACAACTTAAGGCCATTTTTCACCCATAGAAGAGATGACCGGGCACCCAACAACCCAAATGACATATTCAGATCGATACTAAGTGCTCCAAAAGGATTTGTACTCCTATTTCCAGTGAAACAGTTGTGCATACAAGGAAATAACAGAAAAAAGATGTGGCTCTTGAAAGATGAAGTTTATCTGACATGATGTACACTTTTAATGAGAAATCTATGTTCATAGAACTTCACACTGTTACCTTGCAGCAAGGCAAGTTTAGCTAAATCTTTGCATAGTCTTATCTGAAAACTGGAAAAAAAATAATGCTAACTCTTTAACTGAAATCTTTTCCATTTACACAGGAATGAAACAGAATAAACTCCACATTTCCACACTCACATATTACTGTAGACTTAAAAATATTCCTGTGGGAACACACAGTCAGAAACCACCTACTCAAGGGGATATGAATGATGACTTCAATAGGAGATGGACATAAATTTTAATTAGTCAGTTATTTGATCTTGTGTTGTTAGTGATGGAGGATCTCAGAAGGGAATTAAATATGCTTAAGACTGAAATTGCTTAGAATCAAAACACACTGCAAGGTAAGTTAGATGCCACTAAATTAAAAGAAACTTTGCACCAGTTAGAGATACAATAAAATAAAAAATGTAATTACAATTAACCAATCAAAAAATGCAATTGAGATCAAACCAGCTATGGGGATAACTAAATTTATCCTTGACTTAATCGGGTCTGCTAAGTATTTTCAAGTGTGTTTGAGAAAAAGCATTGACATTCCTGAGTACATTTTCTCCTGGAAGATACAGTTTAGGAAAATAGGTCCAGTTTTTTAACTTTAATGTGTTTCTCATTACATTTCTCCTTCTATTTATGTATCCTAAGGAAAAATCCCTTGCATCATTTATATATTTTGCTTGCTTTCACTGGTGTACCAGTCTTTCCACCTGCTATCTAGTACCTAATGTCAGGAATATGTCTAAAGTTATCACAACTTAAAAAAAAGAAAGCAGATTATTGATTCTTTTACAGTTTTGCAATCAATAAAACAGTGCCTGTGCAGCTTGACATGACACTGGGCATGTAGGATTGCAGCCTGCTTTGTAAAATGAAGCAGGACCAGGAGAGATGCTTGCGCTCCATCCAACAATCATCCATGCTGGGAAATGATTGGCTCTGCGCGTGGCACAGTTTTGACTGGTGCCAAGTGTCTCATTTTTCCCTGACAAGGTCTGGGCACAGTTCAGGGGTTGGTGTAGACTGGGGACCACTGCCAATAAGCAGCAGGGGATGCAGCTACTCTTCTCAGGGGTGGAGAAAATTAAGCCACATGGGTTTGAGCCATGTGAGGCCATGCCAGCTGGCCTCCGGGCCAAAGAAAACTCCGATTTATTTACTACTGTATGCCTAGTTTCTACACACAAGTGTTTAGACTCTCTTAGCAGCACATAGTGAGCTCAATCAATCCTGCCCATCACTGGTATCCATTTTCCTGTCATTCTTGATTTTCAGCATTTGGAAATCGCTACATTCATCTTCCCAAGGAGACTTCAGCTGACTGAAATTTATGTGGTGTTGCACTTATACACATCAAACTTCTTTTTAACAATCGAGTCCATATTAGATAAGTGAATATTTGACAATGGAAAATTGCAAAAAGTAATTTAGACTTCTTGTCATATGTTTAATGATGAAAAGTTATTAATGATATAGGTGAAAATTTGTAAATAATTGAATCATCAGACAAAGCTTATGAATGTTCAACAATATCAAAGAAATGATGTAAAGAGCTACAATCAGTATGGATTAAAGCAATCAGATTAGAGAAGACTCCTGATCACTTTCATCTTCATGTGCAGTTTCCTCTCCTCTTTCAAAAAAAAAAAAATGGAAAGAATTTGTCCAACTGCTTTGCTACTGACCCTGTATTTCCTATCCTTTTTTGCTCCATCTTATGTAGTTCTGGCCATTCAACATGCAAGACCATCATGATTTGTTGACATCCTTCTACCATGGTCCTGTGTGACCTCCTTCTCTGGTGGGATGTGTGCTTGAAACTGTCTGCACAATCTAAATCACATTCCTATCTAATTTCTTCCTTCAAATCCTCCTTTAAGTATAACTTCTATCACGGGAACAAAAAGGAACAATCCTTTTTGCTAATAAATACCAACTGATCCAGATGAATATGAACATCATTTAAAAGATTTGTGTTAAATCTAATTTCATAACACCTTTTCCTTTCATCAAATCTTCAACAGCATAGTATCAATTCACATCCTGATCCTGCATGTCTACAAGCTTAAATACATGACGGTTCATACTTAAATTAAATTTTCTCCCCTAATATCATTATTATAATTCACTAATAATCTGACTGCTCCTTTGCCTAGGAAAGGGAGAAAGACCTGACCATTCTTATCTAAGGAGGAAAGGTGCCATTATTTCATTGCATGTCATATTACAGATGTTGTTATTCTCTTTCTGTTGAAAGTAAAGCAAGTTTCTCAGTTCTTGGGGCATTTGCCTTTAAAAAAATAGAGAAGTTAGAACTTTATTGACCCTATAAGTACTCCTGCACATGCAGGAGCGTATACAGATTAGTTATAATATATACACTAGTAATAATAATACAAAGTGCAATAAAGGAATATGAAAACAATGTCTTATCAAGTTTTATATTAAATAATAGCCATAGCCTCATAATTATAATTAGTAAGCAAAATGTGAGTTTCTCACAAAATAACAGAAAAATAACATAAAATAATCTGGAGACACAGAAAAAATAATAGAAAAGTGACAAATTAATCCATAAATAAACCTGAATTTATCTAAGGCTCTTTAAGAGAGCAAATTATGCCAGAGTAACTAGATAGCATTTTTAGTGAAACTACTCCATTTGTGGATTTTAAAGATCCTGAAGTTTTTCACAAATTAAAAACTTGCAGAAGAACCTCTGATACATACTTACACGTGCAATGAAAGGAAACGGCTAAGTAGCCCCATAGTGTGTATTACAGACAAGAGTGTGAAGGGAGTTTGCAGCAAAGAACTTTTAACAACTTTAATCAAAATTGCTGTGACAGCCCTAAGTTTGATTTTAAAATAAGTACAAGCAAATGCAATCACACAGCTGTATTTAAGCCTGACTTAGAGGAATCTAGCTCTGAGGTTTCATGCAGAGTAGTTAGGACATAGGTCATTATGATCTTATCTAAAAGATAATCTCCCTAAAAAATAGAAGCCCCAGTCACCCAGAACTGGACAAGGCATTGAAGAACATGCTCCAGGAGTAATCCTCTACTGGCAGGGGAAGAGATTAAATGGCCCAATAGCTTTTTCCATCTTTAGTTGTTATGATTACACTGTAATCCAACTAGTGCCACTTGCCTGAAGAGGCGAAGACCTCAACCTTGGGGGTAGGGAAGAACACAATATTTCATTGTGTACAATATTTCAGATGCTATTCTTCCCAGAGAGCTCCTCTCAGATTAGTGTTGTTGGGAAAGGTTTATCATTTGCATTCCCATTTTTGCAGTCAACCCAAGTAATATGATTGTGGCATTAAACTTATTCTACAAAAGGTATTTGTTTAAGACATTTCTTTTCCATTATTACTCACACAATGAATGTATGCAGTAGGTTTCTAGAAGTCTGCACCAAAAACAACTTTTAAGCCTAGAATCACATTTCCTTCTCCATCAGTCTTAATTCCTCTATTGAAACTTTTTGCTGACTAGTTGAAAGAGGCCGTTCACTCACTTTGCAAAACCCAATATGCGATTTATTCCCACATTTCAAAGGAAGAATGGGAAGCTTTTAAATCTCTACAAAGGAACTGAGAAATACTGATCAAGCCCAACAGACAAGGGGACAGATGTAGGGTGATGAGTGAATTCTATAAGACGCTTTAAAATTTGGATCAGTAAAGACAAGTGTCTTCCAAGACTAACTATTTGATTCTCCCCCGCATAGCTCATTCGGCTGAGTAGAAACGTGGCATTTTCTCTTTCAGACTTCAAGAAGGACAGACTCAGCTCAACAAGGTGGACAAATTGTGGAGATAAAGTGTACCGCAAAAGGTCACCTGCACTGTAACTCATTAGACCCTCTAGATCTAAAAAGCCTGAAGAACAAATGGAATTGAAACAGTTTCTCACCTAGGAATACTCCTCTTGCTATTGCCAGAACTGTTTATCAGTTTCATCTACATGTAATTCTTTGTGCACCAAACTTTCTCGAGTTCTCTCCACTGTTGTATTATGCTTACCATTTTTAATGATGATTTCCCAAAGACACCCCTCTCTGCTCTTCACTGCATCATGCGGCACATCTAGCCACACAGCAGCAGCATCTGCTATCATGCTTTCAGCTCCCTGCAGAGCCATATTTTGGCTCATGTGTTATAGCTGAAGGATCTGACTTGGCACTGCTTTGACAATGAATTTTACGCAAAATTTCCTATGAGATTCATCCCATTAAAAGTGGGCAGGTTGCCATGACCTGCTGGGTCTCTGATCTGCTATCAAAGCTGGTGCATCCCTGAGCATTTCTTGTCCTTTCCTGACTCATTAAGGCTCTGATTGGGGTAGGAATATGCCCACACGAGAAAGATTAAATATTTTGGACCCCATAGGAAAAATGTGAGACCCAGCTTTACTAACATCTTAAATCCATAATTACAGTTGCACCATAAATAGCCATTCTTACAGGTGCAAAATGAGAGTAAAGAGGCAATTTGGGAGTCAGCTACCAATATAAGAATCATCACAATTTTTTAAAGAGTTGCAAACCGTTGGGGAATTTAAGCAGCAAGATACAAATGAGTTTGGCAGTTATTTGTACCCAGCAGAGAAGCTTCCTATGAGAGTAAATAAGAAACTATCTGAAGAATTTATTTTTCCCCTTCTGGCTGAGGACAGTTCCCATATTTCCAGCAAAAGCTTAATTTACAGTGTTTTTTTCTTGTGTGATAAAAATGTCTGTTCTGATGTTTTGCTTCAAAAAGAACTCAGACAATATGTTGCCTTGACTTTTGGGGAAATGCAAGTAATTATTTTACCAAGAATTCTGAAGAGGGTTTCTGTATATATTGTAGAACTAAGGACTTGTATAGTCATTTTACTACATAATACGTTTTTATTACATTTGCCTTTTTAAAGGATGAGGCAATGATTGCAAAATTTCGTAGTTCTCCACTGGAAGCTGTGCAAATAATACAACCTCACTAGATTCACTTAGCATATAAATAAACAACCTCACGATAAACAACTCTCCCTTGCTGTCATAAAAATTAAAGACCCTCCTTTGCTCCACATCCTTTTTGTTATTTCAGTTATTGTACCGCAACAACTGCGGTCAAGCCTTGTAGATTTTGGAGAGTAATGTAAACTCTACTTCCTCCAGTGAACTCTGGTATCTGTGCCCAAGAAAGGAACATAACGAGTGATGGAGCTGATCTGGCAATGCAGGAAGCATCCTGCCATGGTAGATCTGCCTTACATGAAGCTGCCTCATTCTCCAAGAAGTCCAGTATGTTTTGATGTACAGCTGCAATGCAAAACATGTAGAGTCCTGAGGGCCTCCTTCTCTTTTGTTCTACCCAGCTGCAGCAACTTGAGACAAAATAGGGATCTTAACTCTTGAAACAGGAAAAACTCAGAGTTATTCATGTGTTCAGTTCTGGGCCCCTCACCACAAGAAGGATGCTGAGGCTCTGGAGCTAGTCCAGAGAAGAGCAACGAAGCTGGTGAAGGGGCTGGAGAACAAATCTTACGAGGAGCGGCTGAGAGAGCTGGGGTTGTTCAGCCTGGAGAAGAGGAGGCTGAGGGGAGACCTCATTGCTCTCTACAACTACCTGAGGGGAGGTTGTGGAGAGGAGGGTGCTGGCCTCTTCTCCCAAGTGACAGGGGACAGGACGAGAGGGAATGGCCACAAGCTCTGCCAGGGGAGATTTAGACTTGAGATTAGGAAGAAATTCTTCATGGAGAGGGTGGTTAGGCATTGGAACGGTCTGCCCAGGGAGGTGGTTGAGTCACCGTCCCTGGAGGTGTTTAAGGTTAGGGTGGATGAGGTGCTTAGGAGCATGACTTAGGGATTGGTGGGAATGGTTGGACTCGACGATCCAGTGGGTCTCTTCCAACCTGGTCATTCTGTGATTCTGTGATTATTTCCAAAAATGGAGATGATTCCTGGAAAAGCAACTATAAATATATACATATATAAAAACTTGAAGGGAAGATGTAGTCCTTTGTGTTTGTTTTGTTTTCTTACCTTCCTGAAGCATGCTAAGGGCAGAGGGAAAGATAGGCAGACAGAAAGATGCAGACAGAGATATAGAATGTACCCATTAAGTATCTACGAGGAATGCTTTATCAGCTTGCTTGTTGGCTGCAGAGTTTACAATTTGAGGGCATTAGATTCCCAGGAGCTGGGATCTATAGAGGATTCTTACCTTTGGAAAAGAACAAAAACACAGAATAAAAGCCTTAATCTTATAACTCCCAATCTAGTCAACTAAATCCCCAATTAGCAATTCAAACAGATTAATATAGTCCATCTGTCCGTTAAGCATACACAACATGATTTGGTTGTGTATTTTAAAGTTACATTTTTCTTCTGTGCAGCTCTCTCACCAAAGCTGACGATTCTTTTCAGACCATCCTCCTCCTTTCCCATAGACTGGGAATGGACTCTCTTTTCATTCTTTTCTTAGTTTTTTTTCTTTTA
The DNA here is from genome assembly GCA_033459285.1 of Clamator glandarius. Classification (NCBI taxonomy): domain Eukaryota; kingdom Metazoa; phylum Chordata; class Aves; order Cuculiformes; family Cuculidae; genus Clamator; species Clamator glandarius. The sequence continues at coordinate 411,804 of JAUNZM010000162.1, forward strand.
AGTGCAGCCAGGCTTGCTGATGGTCTCTGGCAGAACCTTTAAAATTAATGCTCTCCTTCACTATATATTTCCAAATGTCTGTCCACCTTGTCGTTTCTATACTACATGCTGTTTCCAGTGTTCCCACCAAGAGAAATGCAAAGAGTGGAAATGATACACTTCCTTGCTGGAGTATCCATCTTATTTTCATAAAACTCATGAGTGCTGTAACTTTAATGACCTTTTCTCCTCTTACCTGAGGAGATACCAAAGCAAGGCGCTGCCCCAGCTCAGAAGAAGCCATGTTAAAGCATCCCTGAGCAAAGCTGAATGGATTTTTCCCACATTTCAGGGAATAGAACAATCAATGACAAACACCTTTCCACACACCAAGAGCATGTTTCTAGAAAACATGAGTTACCTGCAACACCCAGCAACCAGTAGAGATAACCAGCAGTCTGTTGACTGACCCTTTAACTAGTTCTCCCATTTTTGTAACCCTACTTGGCAATGTGTAGCAGAGAACTGTATATGTGCCTGGCCCTCTCTCATCTCTCACTCCACAGCATGTAAAATGATGGGAAAAATGTTTTGATACTTCTCTGCCCTCCTCATTACCAGTTTCATCCCTCTCATGCAATTTTTCTTTTTAAGGAAAGTTAAGTAAAAGATGACCATTTTTTTCTTGTGTTTTCTTAAGTAGACAATTGTAAAATCTCCTCCTTTTCCATCAGTTCCAGTAGATTACCAGCAGAGAGGCTTTGGCAGGGAAATGAGTCTTACAACAGAGCATGTCTATGGCCTCCCATAACCACCAGTTCTCTCTGACAACTGGATTGGGTAGCACTGAAGTTCTTGGTCATGCTACAGGTTTCCTTGCACACAGATGCAATAATTATCAGCAAAGGTGAAGATGCAGAGGCTTTTTGTTCTCTTCCATGTGTCTGCGCTCTGTTTTTTTCACAGGTGATTCAGAGGAAAGCTACTCTGTAAAAGGAAACTTGAAAGGTTTAAAATTCTCACAAAAATACAGTTGGTGACAGTGTTTCTTTCGTATCTGGTCCTGCACAACAACAGAAGAAGCAAATAAGACATGGCAGTAGATAAATGTGGGCAGACAGCTCATATTTTCTCAGTTCTTATCTTTGAGTCTATGGAAATGAACAGCAAAACTTGAAAGAAATTTTAATAAAAGGAACACAGGCATGAGTATATGGATATTATTATAATGATCAGCATTCTGCATATTTCCAATCCATTCTTAATATGCCAGATCATCAACAACATTTCACAAATACTTTGCTACACACTATCATTTTATGTATACAGGTGTGCTTACACTGCATATAGACAACAATAGGACCAGTCTGACTTGTGAAGTATAACAAGAATAACAAATAAATGGCTGCTTTACTTGGCTACCAAAAGATATAAAACTTCCCTAAACATTTTTAATCAAAGGTACTTGTCGTCAAACCACCTTTTTGTCTGTATTTTAAAAGTTTAAATTGACTTTTCTGTATTTTAAATTTGCCTTATTTTTTTCTTCCTTTTTACTTAAGGCTTAAAAATCTGATAGTCAAAATAAAACAGTTCTGTTTTAGAAAAACAATAAATAATAAATCCAGGGGGAAAAAATCATTTTATTGGTTCTCATCTTAAGCCTTAAAAGATTCATCAAATAAAGAACTGTTGAACTTGTTGAACTTGCTTTGAAGATTTGCTACCACATATCAGAGTTACCTGTATTTTGTTACATCTTGTAGTTGCTAGTGTCTTTCAGAAAGCTTACCTTACTGGAGTTGGTTCCAAAATATCCATTTTTTGCCTTCTATAAAAGTGTCCTGCCCTTAAGACTTGAGGATTAAGAAGGGAAAAATGATCAGAATGTATCTCAAAGACTTTGAAACTATGCAGCAAATAAAGCAGCCTGAATGGACACTTGTCATATTTAAATCTTACCATTTATTGATAGCTTCACAGATACTCAACAATTTACACTGGCCATACCGAAGTATCAAGAACAAGCTTTATTGGAAGTGGTTTGCATGACTTTAACAATAACCAAAGGATATGTACAAATACATGGAGTTCAGGGAGGGCCTCTGACCTTCTCACCCTCTAGAAGACCAAGTGGTGAACAAGACAGATGGGAGCAGACAGTAGAGAATAAGCAGATGTGACGACTTCATGTCTCATGAAGTCTATGTTGCTGCAGCTCCTGAACAGTCTTGTTAACCCATGCTCTCTTTTGAGGGATGGATCATCACTCCACAAATACTTACACACAGTGCAAGCGCATGTGAGTTCACAGTCTCATCTGCACAGAAAATGTGGACCACACTGAGAGTAACGCTGGGTGGAAGGTATCACCTGGGGTAGATGGGTGCAGGCTGACCCCAGGGGCATGGACTGGGGGAGAGGGGAACTGAGTGGGGATTTCCAGTGCTGAGCTGGAGAAAACAGACAAGAAGGAGGAAACACTGGCTGAGCCAAGCCTTGTGGCATGACTCCCAGAAAAGGAGTCAATATCGCAGGGATCTGGAGGCATCAGAAGTGGTTTTCAACAGCTGGCTTTAACAGCTGGGTCTACCTACTTTGCTGTCTGTGAGACTGCACAGTAGAAAGTAGATAGAAACAAATGATCCCCTGGCTATTCCAAACCTATTCAGGCTGGTCAGGGGGTATTTGCAGACAACAGAATAACTGGGAGGACAGGCTGATTTTTAAAAGGAAGATAAATACTTGCACAGAGGTCAAGTGCAAGGGCTAAGCTGGCTGTGGGCAGAGAACCACATACTGTACTGATACAGCCCATGAGTCATGAGTGACTTTTTCACCAATAACAGAACATGTCTTTTTTTAATGACTCCATTAATAGGCTCCTTGCAAGATCAGGCACACATTTCTTGCTCAGTCTATTTGCTCTTTACAGAAGTATTCTTCTTATGCCCAGTGAGCTCTTAATTTGCCGTCAAGTTACAACCTGATCTGGTTCCTTCCACTATCAAAAAATAGCAATGTCCTCTGAATTCCTTATTGCACAAAAGAGCCAAACCTCACCCATATGCTGGCAGGTTGCTCATTCTTGACAGCTAGTGGCTCGCAGGATGCATTTCTACCATGAGGAGCCAGGTTGGGCACAGTCCGGCTAACATTTAGTACCAGACAAAGTGCTTACTCACAGAAGTCAATAGGCATAATTCATTGCAGGAAATAGTACAGCTATCAGTATTTTTCAAACCTTATTTACTCGGACACTAGTAGAAAGTCTCAGGTATTCTTATTTAAGAATATGTTAGAGTTTCTGTTTCTTTCTCCTTAAGGAGTAGTGCCATATACGGATTCATTTATTAATGTTTAATTTTTTTCTTCCTGAGATATTTGTATTCAATTAATGTCACTTCTACAATACAACCCACCATAACCTTCTTAATTAACACATTTTAATTACAGAGTCAATAAAAGCTTTAGATTTGGACACTGAAAGCAACAAATTATAAAATTCAGCAACATACACTTATAATTTAATGGAAAAGTATTTTAATTAATGGTTGTGTTAAGGGGAAAAGAGTGCTTTTAATCCTATCATAATATCTCTAACTATATTTTCTAAACCATCAGATTTATGTGTCAAGAGGCTCTGATGCACAAAAGTGGGGGGGAAACTACCAACTTTCAAAAGATAAAACACAAGGAAGCTAATAGAAGAGTAAAATAGCAATGAAAACAGTAAAAATGACAACACCTTCATGCTCTAAAAGCTATACAAATCACTTGAGGCTGCACTATATTAAGGCAATAGCTTTATCAAAACGTGTGTAAACATTTTATACAAATTAATGTCATTTGCAATTTTTCCTCTTCTCATTTTTCTCCACCCCTCTTACTGTGATGGTTTTTATGTCTTAGCTATTTCCAGTACTTTCTAAAGCAAGGCTCATCATTCAAAGACACACATATAGATGTATATAGACACAGAACCTTAGAATTCTGCATGTTTCCAGAGATAACTCACAGGGGTAAATTTGTGGATGAGAACAGGACACAGAGACTTTTCTGGCAGGCACCAATCCAATGGAGACTGGGAGTCTGATTAATAAAGAATATGGCTGGGCATAAATATCAAAGAGACACAAAGCTTAATTGAGGCTTTCATACCTTCAAGCCATCACTTCCCTTCTTGTCTCATATCTCTTTCAATAGGAATCTCTTCAGGATATAGACCATCTTTTACAGGTTTGTACGGCACCATGTCCACTAGCCTTCTGTTAGAGAATCTTTAATGCCTTTTATTGTTCTCCAGGATCCTCATCCTCCCCTGTCATGATTATGGGTATTTGCAGCACAGGTCTAGGCTGGTAGATAGTATCTTTGTCAGGAATCCCCCAGTACAGATGGATTATTCATGTCAGAATTTGCTCCTGGTGTATGGCATAGATACAAGCCTATTCTTACGCATTCATCCTAAGGAATGTTGCTAATATTGGTAAATGAAGACAAGTATGATATGGAAGTGCTACCCTAAGAGTGTAGTGTCTGAGCGGCAGAGGTAGAGCTTCAGCCCAGGGCTCCTGCCCTTGTATAAACTGATATTTACATGTGTCCTCTAAGACAAACCACAAACCTTTTGTCCAGCTCATGAGTTTTTGTAGTGTGACTGGGCCCATTCACTCAGGCAGAGGCTCTTGGGTAGTGTGAGGGCTTTTTGTGATCCACCTTTTTCAGAAAGAGTTGGTTTTTCAAGTTGGAGAAATCTGTGCCTCAGGGATTACAGAGCTTTCCCTGGAAGGTCACATCCTTGCAGCAGTTTCTTTTCTCTAGCCTGAGCATGCATCCCCAGTGGTTGCTTATATTCCTGAAGGACTGGAGACTGTTTGACTCTTCCTTGTGTGTCATCTCTGGCTTCTCTTTCAGCTCTGGTGGCACCTGACATGGATGTCCCCAGCAGTACTGAGCAGGGCTGCATGTGTTCACTCTGCTTATCAGTATCCCAGGGTGAGAATGGCACTCCCAAGGCTCCTGGTGAACCTGGTCATGCTCCCTCATAGGGCAGGGCAAGCAACAGCTGCAAGCTTTCCACTATGGCATGAGGAGAATGCACAGACAGACAGACACCTTCTAGTTGTAAACGTCACAGCCCTTTTATTAGGGTTTTTTTCCCCCTTTTTCTCACTCTGTGGATATAGCAGTCATGGGTAAGACAGGACATTCGTGTCTCAAGGTTTCCATCCCTCCCACCTTCACTGAGAAACCTCCCATCCCTGCCTAGACATGCTTTCCGACATCTCAGAGCCCAGTATTCTCTTGAAACTCTGGCTAAACAACAGACCTTCACTATCACTCAGGAAGTTGAGCCTTTGACTCAAATAATGTATCTTTAAGGTGGGGAAAACCATATCTCTGTGTATGGAAAAAGAACAGGATTTCTTTTTTTTTTTTTTCTCAGCTGCAGATTTAAAGTCTGATTAAAATAGGAAGAAACAGAAAATCCTGGAAAATTTCAGGCTGGATTACTCCTCTGCAGTAACAGGAAGAATCCTAAAATAGAAAGGACATGCGAGTGTCATCAAATACGCTGTAGTTTTGGCTCAGAATACTAGCAATCAGAGCTAATAACTTGTCTCTCTATGCTTACTTTTTAACTCCTGCACATGCAGCTACTGAAGACAAAACCACATCTGTACACACCCACACACACTAACAGTGACCTGATATCACCACCTTAATGAAATTATGTACTTCATGTAAGTATTTTTTTACTGATTGGTGTTACTTGCCATTTTTTTCTACCCACAGACAATTGCTACTTTAAGAAGGATCCCTCTGAATATACTCAAACATATTCAAAAGGCTGACAAATCGTATGTGTGGTTATCAAAAGAAATAATTTTTGAGTAGAGCTACCTATTTTGGCATAAAGTAATTGGAAAGTACCACAGATCTCTCGAGAAAACACATCAAAAGTAACTTTCTATAGCTTGTTTTGACATGTCCACTTGTAGGTTGTATCAGCTTTAACTAAACATCAGTTTTTCCTCCATCAGTACAAACCATTAAAAATATTCAACAGAAGAAGCAAATAGAAATAACTCAGTACTGTGTTTGCCTAATTTCAAATAAGAGGAGATACAGAAAGGAGTGGTCACTGCAGTTGAAAGTGCATTTTTCTGATTCATATATTTGCTGTAACTATTTGCATAGGATTTAAATGTCAAAAAAAAAAATGCCCAGCCATTTTAAAGGGAATGCTGCATTTGAAAAACCTGAAAATGTTAATCTGGTTTCATATTTACAAAGGCTTATTTACTGTGTGTGTGATCAATTCACCTAATGACAGAAAACTTTTGCAAATACAGTTCTGATGCCGAGACCCTTTGACCTGTTTATGGAGGAATAGAAAGCTTATCTGCTCTAGAACCAATCCTAAAGGAACACATTGTGCAGATTTCACTTGAGATGTTATCCTTCCTCTCTCTTTCCTTCTGCCTCTGTCTCTCTCACTCTCCCTTCTTATGAACACTGAATGTTAAGTTATTTCCTTGTCAAGGTTGCTTATCAGGACTATATTTACACTCCATCTCATTTTGTAAACATGTAGCAAATGGTTTATACATTAGGAATATAAGGGAGCAGACAGTGTTTTCATCTGAAGAGAAAACCAATATCAAGAAAATACATGTCTGTTCATTAATATTCTAATAAATAATAAATAAAAAATCATTCAATCACAGAACAAGTCTAGGAAACAGGTAACCAAATTAAGACTGAAAAAATAGGTCTGCATATCCTTTATTTATCCTGCACACTCAGAAGCACTTTCTGTTCAGTCATGCCATGCAGGTAAGTTAAATGTACTGTGGAGGTTCTTTTCCTCAGGATAAATAAATTGCCTCATACATTTCAATGCATCAGCATCCTGCCACCACTGCAGCAATATTTAAAATGACAATGCTTGTCTTACAAGAGAAAAATCTGTCTAAGGTTTCCTTATACCTAATCCAAGGTAACTGCATCCTTTGCAAATTCAGTAGAAAATCCAGTTAGGAGTTAGTCAATGAGAAAAATGGAGAGATAATCAATACTGACTTGCTTGCTACCTATGACCCTTACCAGGCAATGCGTGCATAGATACATACATAGTCGCAGTGACCTCAGTGTTTAAAGTTTCAGTGCTTAAGAATTCCTGTATTTTAAGTGGTTTTGCTGGAGAGAGACCCATGAGAGCCCAAAGATTATTTCTGGGAAGCAGGAGTCTAAACTTTGGCCAGAAACTAGAATAAAGACAGAAATAACACCTGCTGTAGTGCCTGAAAATGAGAACCATAGATGTTTTCAGTGGACTTAGATGATCCCCAAATGAAGAATTCCAAATGGTATGTTACAAAGAAATGAATCTGTAACACATTACTACTGAATAACTTCTATTGAACCCACGTAACCCATAAAAATTTATTACTAAATAAAAACACCCATGGTGCTTTTCCATTGCTAAATCCTAAAATGCATCACAAGCATTTTTAACTGCCACAATAAAGGTATAGGAATGCATTAGATTGGATTAAGCTAAGTCATAAATGTTTAGCCCATTATGTCTTTTCATCAAATGCCCATATTCTTGCTTTTATTCAATGGTTCATGTGCAGGAATACCAGTCAGACAGCTCCTCAACAGGCAGGAAACCATTTATATGTGCCCATCTTTGGTGACAGTACATTTGGAAGCAACACACTTCTGCTCTCTCAGCTTGACTCTGGTAATTATCTCAAGGGCTCAGATTATACGAAGCCATCCAGGGCACCAGGTCCCTTCCCACCTTCTTTGGTGGACCTAGGGAAGACAGTGAAGCTCAGTGATGTCACCTTGCCTTTCAGATGTGACTGTAAATGGAAGAGGGAGCCCCTAGCTGGGGCCAGACCTAAGCTAATTCCTGCAGCTACGAGGAAGAGATCTTCCTTGCTGTACAGCACTAAAATCCTGATTCTTCCTATGTTATGTGTTACTAACTGCCAGAAAGACAAATGTACATCTACTCTTCACTCTTCTTTTCAAATCTGTTTTGCTCTTCTCTCAACTTACTCCCCATTTACTCTCCTGCATCCTGCATAACTTCCTGACCTTTGTTATTATATCTCTGTTCTTTACTAATGTATTCCTATCTTCGTCCATCTTCTTCTGCTCTTTTTTCCTTCTTTTCCCTTCTCTTTCCAGAGCTATTCTTTCAGTAGAGCCTCATCTTTTTCTTCCTGCTGTGGAGTGACTGATGGGAAACTGAGGATGAAATTCCCTCCCAGGGAAGGCACAGAAACCCAGGGATCTCACAATCTGTTAAAAAGAAGTTGCAGCAATGCAAGATTCCCAGTGTCGTCTCCATTAAAACTCCCAAGGCAATTCTACAAGTGAGGCGGAAGGAAGGTAGCCATGACAACTGAAGGCTTAGTAGTATTTGGTGCCTTCTGCTGATGAGCCTGTTACAGACCCCAGAGTGGAAACTAGTGATGATCTCCTGAGTGATGCATATCCTCCACTATGACCTAATGGATTAGAACAGAAAAGGGGCAAATCTGGCACAGAGAGTATTATTTTGAATGCAAACCAGAAAGTTAAGATATACTATTAATCATGAACTGAAAAGGATATATTGTGCCGTGTTCAGGTCTCAGAGAAAAGCAGAGGTTGCAACCAGACCACCTAGGCTCCATACATGTGTGTCTGTCTCTGAATTACCTAGATAAGGATATAGGCTCTGGCAAATCAGCAAGGTAGTCAGCCTTATCAGTTTCTTGAATAGACAACACCGAATGTACCAATTACAATGTGAAATGCTATTGCATGTGATCTGGATATACCTCTCCACAGCCCTTCACAAAGAGTGAATGAGGTGTTGCAGAATGTGATCAATGGTGTGGTTGCCTTAGAAGAAAAACAGGTCATGTTCCAAATCTTCTTTCACATAATCTTACAGGATCTTCTCTTGTGGTTAGTCATGGAAGGACAACCATATTGCCTACACTGACATGAAAAACTTAAGTTGGATAGGGACCATTTCTGGGCCCTGAGGCCAACTTGCACCATCCAGCTTGCTTCCCATAAAGGCAGAGTCTTACCTTCAAAGCAGGTGGCCACAGCACAACTATTCACTGTGAGTAACTGATGGTTACTAACATTCAGTGAGAGCTGTGATCCTGAGATGCTCTTAAAAATGTCTTTTTAAAGATTTCAGTCTTTGCTTTATTCTCTCAGCCAGTCATATACTATTAAGTGTTAAAAGAAGAGACTTCTCCTAAAGGAGAAATGGGAAAACTTCATTAACAGACAAACAAACCTACCTGACCTATTTTAACAGTCTTCAGACAGAAAAAGAGAGAGCTCTTTACCCATATCTCTGCTCCCATCTCCATGCTTTCTATTATCTTGGGATGACTCTGAAACCATAGTAGCACAGAGAGAATCTTGTCCAGCTGGCCCCAGTACCTACTTTGGCTCAGAGAGACCCAGAAAGATAACAATGTCTATAGCAAGTGTAAAAAGACTTCACCCTTACAAAGAATTTAGTACATTTTCGCACCCTGTTAATTAATTTAAGGAGAAGGTATTAGGCAGACTTGTGTAATTGTGCGGGTCCACTAATCTGAGGAATAGTATTTGTTTTGACTTGCGAGTAATATATGATACATTTTTTCATAATTATGAACTTCATCATAAGGATAGGCAAAGAGATTTTAATCTCGAGTTGATAAATTTTGCAGGGCTGGGTAACAGGTGGAGCCATTTATCTCTGTACTAACATGATGGTGTTTATGAACCAATTGACGAATCCCACAGAAGAGTTCCAGGCCAGCCTTATTACTTATTTATTAACCACAAGGATCCATGGTATCCAAACTGAGTTTACAGTGCAACTTGACTGTCCAAAGCCATAGTTGTCCACAATTCTCTCTTCTTCAGAATAGAGATTTGTCCCTGTATGTCCATTAGTTGCAATGAACATTGTCTCAATGGTCAGAAGTCTCAATTATCCAAACAAATCCCTTATGACATCTGGATAATTGAGCTTAGCTACTCTTGTGGATTGTTGAAATACCGACATTCCCTTGTAATTTCTCATTAGGATTTAAGTGAGTTTAGATTATATCTTCAGAGTCTGTCTTTGATCTTAGAGCTATAATGCAAAAGTACAGATGACATTATTCTGACACAATTAGTCATTCCTCTTAAAGTGTATTTTAACTATTAAGGATGATATGTCTTCTTGTGAACTCTCCTCAGTTTACCCAGAGAGCTTAACTGCTAATCAGTACAGTGGAAGACTGGGATGGTGACAATCTATTTTTTATCAGAAAAACGGGATATCATAACACAGTATAATTTACAGCAAGCAATAGTTTTCTTCTACCTCATCAGTGAAAGCTGTTGTTTCAGAGGCTAGTGGAAACAATGGAAACAGAAGCAACCAAACAAATCACAGAATTATATTCCTGAAATTAAATTATAAAATTTGTTTAAAATTATAGCACATCATGTTTTCACGAGGAACTGGATTGTCACTGAGAGTCAGTGGAACAGTGCAACAGTCACAAGATCTGGTCTCAGGAATAGAAATTTCCCATTGTCAAACACAGACAAAATGTCTAATCCGTACCCAAGCCTGTTCTCCAGACACGTGCACATCTTAGCATTTGGTGATGTGAAAAGCATAAAGAGGAAGCCTGTGGACAAGGGAACAGTTGGGTTTATTCATGGAGTGCTAGATGAGAAAGTTATAGAATGAATGGTATTGTATGGGGCATGGGCACTGGTAAAAGGCACACTCATGGCTTTGGCATCATTTGACAGCAATACTAGGGACAGTTTGGTCATAAGAAACGGAACAGGGTTCTGTGTTCAGGGCAAGGAGGAACAGGGTGGATGGTGGAGAAGAATGGGTGAGGAGGCTAGAGTCAGAACCAAGGGCTGGTCAATAACATCAAAAGACATTACTTAAAGCATCAGAGAAGCAAGCCCAGCATAGCCTCTCAGTTCACAATCCTTCTTTCCGTACTTTGACACAAGCTTTCTACCTGACTGCTATCTCCCCGGAATTTTGCAACATATTTGAAGGTAAACTGGGATAAGCTTGAAAAAAAGATTTGTTATATTTTATACATACAACATAGGATCATCTCTGAAAATGGTCCTATCAGTGGTTATTTTCAGCATGTGGCCGATCACCTGATATCAGCCAGTCTATAAACTGCTTGCGCACACACAACAAATATTTAAAAAATTCTGCATAGACCTGAAGTGCTGAACCAGGCAGCCACAGAAAAAGCTGGATTTCCAAGGCACTTGTGGAAGTGTTGATGTGTATTTTAACTTGCAGAAACCCACCATGGCAATGCCATCTCCCAGCAGCAAACTGATGCATGTGCAAGTTAACCAGCTGCTGTCCATTTTGCGAACACCTGAACAGACTGAAAGATTGCTAGAGATCTAAAAGCATAGACACAGACTTCTTAATCTCAATTCCCACCCACCCTGCTGCTTGAGCAGGGTGTGCCCCAATCATGCTATTTCCTGAGGCTACTGAGCAGGCAGAAGAAGTACTCATTTTGCTCCTACCACTGCTCAACTTGCTCAGCCATCTCCTCTAGCTGTTAGCGATGCAATGGGTAGACATACACACCTTCCCACAACAAGGCATATAAAATACCACTGGAGCCAGTGTGTCTTGGTGAGAGTAGACAGTCATGATAACAGAAAAGAGGCTGGTGAGAGGGACCTGGACAAGGACCTTCAGGGCTAATTACAAAAGGGATTGTTCCTACTGTCAGCTCTCCCTGATTCAATGATTGCTCTAGCCAGGCTTTTCTTCTACCTCATCAGTGAAAGTTGTTATTTCAGAGGCTAGTGGATGACAACACAGTATCAGCTGGAAACACCTGGGCCACCTGGAAAACATCATCCTACAAGCAAAAGACAACAGCCGGTGTCATTTTAGTTTTTCTTATACAGATGTTTTTCATATGAAGAATCTGAAACACTTTTTCATTGGAGCTGGTCAAATTATCCTATAGGACATTTCCAGAAGGATGGCTGCTAGAAGAACCTGATATTTTGGAGGTAAATGGCAGAGGGTGGTGGAGGTTGCAAAGGAGGAGATAAACAACGCACCTTGCACTGCAATCCTATGACTGAGTTTCAGAGAAAACAAGCAGGAGGAGTCTGGGCTGGGGAAACCAATGACCACAAAGTTCAGCATGGAAGAAGGCCTCTTGCCTTCAGTGATTGATTACAATTTGTCTTATAAGATAAACAGTTGTATGAACTTCATGTCTCTTTTGAGGCTTCCAGCAGCACCAGTCTCTTCCCATTGGCTTTATGAGGACAAACACCTACTGGAAGCATAATTAACAACCTTCTAGGGGAACCTTTCTCTCACTGATGTCATAAGGTGACTAATGTAGACCAAATATCTTTTAGGCAGCTGACTCCCATCCCAGGAGACTCAGTGTTAGGCACAGCACTGGATGAGGTGGCTACACCCAGGTGAATTTATGTCTGACTTTGCATGTTTTTATGGAGCAAAAGCATGATCAAGAGGTAGATGAGGCAATTAAGGCAGTGGGGGATTCTACATGTACTCTTGGCTGTTTCCATTCACTGAACTTCTGGAAAGCTCCAGTGGAAAATGAAAACTGCCTTTGCTTCTTCACAGAATCCTCCAGGGACGGCAGGAAAACACCTACCCTGCTTCCCGGCAAATGGCCTCTCGGACACAAGGCCTGGCTGTCACCAAGGGATGTGATCCACCTGCCTTCTCAGCACTTAAGATGCCTCTATATTTTTGAATCATCCAATTCTATCAACGTTGTGTGGAGAAATGAGAGAGGCTTTTTTTTGGCTAAAGCAGAAAATTCCCCAACTGTCAGTTTTATACTTCTTAAATCCATTCTGGGAGAGCTAGCTTTAGCCTTATTTCCTCATCACTCAGAAAAACTGAGATGATCAATTAAAGTTTTCCCATGCACCCTCTTGGACAGATGGTTGAACCATTTTAATTAAGTGCATGTATTGGACTGACAGAGTTGATGTATCTGACGTGACAGACATTTTCTGTGCTCATTTAGGTTTTTAATCTTTCACTCTCTTTAGTATGCCCAGAATTGCACAATTTGCATTGTGCTTTCAGAAGAATTATTCAATACACAGTCGATCGCTTGGATTATTAGATTCTTATGGCTTGTTATTGTTGGGTTTGGCCACAGTGAAAAGCTCCTCAGTAGCAATTAGCTACCACTCTGGCTCTAATAATGAAAGGATCTCATTTTGGAAGTTTCTATTGGAAAAGGAGAGGCCAGATTTTTTAAGATATTTAGATATCAAGAAAGGCAAATGGAAGCTTCCTGATATTTTCAAAAACATTTAGGTACCCAATACATCACATTTTACTTGAAGTAAAATGTATTGAGCTAGTTATCTGCAACTCTAGATATCTAACCACCTTGCAAGTCTTACCTCACCACAGTACTACATGATAAATAGTCTCTTGGGTTCTCACTTGAAATAAAATTAAATTAGCCAGATGCTATTTCTCCAAGGATCTGGGTAAGAGCATGTTCCTAACACACATAAATAGTTTCACAGATAGAGCTCTCTTTCTCATGATTTCTTATTTGAGGTGTTCATGACAGAAACTACAGTATGGATATAGCTCCATTTTCACATTGTGTTCAATTATTTTTTTCAAATTTGTAAAGAGAAGAAAGATTAGGGTATAAAATTAAGGTGCAGATTTACTATTAATAGTACCTATATATAGGAGAACCTATAGGTTTTTTGCCTAGATTTGGCTCTTCAAACTAAACACAAACAAAATAAAGACATACTCGACCATGCTGCATTACTGCACAGTGAAGCTTGTTGCTGCAGATATTACTGAGGAGAAGAGTATAATGTGTTCAAAAATGAACTGTTCAGTTTAGCGGTGAACACGTCCATTAGTGGATGGTAATATATGCAGGTAGACGAAGTCTTTGGATCAAAAAGGCATTTAGCTGCTGATTTCCAGGAACTGTGACAGTACAGCGAAAAGGGGATTGCCAAGTGCTCATCTTGTTCTTAAATCCTTTCTTAAGGCACTATAATAGGCCATTTAATCTAGAAAAAAATTCTCATGGTGTACTTCCTATCCTTCCTTTGCAAATACATTTCCTTATGTCTGGACTTCCTTGTTCACTTCCCTCTCTCCCACATGTTAATGCTTTGGGAATCTTGAAGATAAACACTGCACTTTTTTTACATCAAAGGAAATATCGACATGGACTTTGATGAGGGCAGTACTAGCAAGATGTAAATATGTAAAGAGCATGTATTACTTTGAGATTCTTGAAAATTAAAGACTCTATATTATTTTAATTAAAACAGTGTAGACCCTTAGTGACATTACTCCTTGATTTATAATTTCCTTTCCAGTATTTTTAACTATGTTGACTTCAAGACAGGCAAGGAAAGTGAAAAGATAAACATTTGCAAAATATTCACATGAGGATAAAAAGATTACAGTCTTATTGTATCAGCTGGTCAACAAAACTGATTTTTAAGACTAGAGAAACATATATCATACAAATTAGAATGCATTTGCCACTTATGTGTAATAAGATTGGTATATAAACCATATCCCCTACCAAATTGTTGCATAAGAAACACACAAAGAATAATAAATGAAAGTAATTATGGATTCATGCTCTATAGCAACAGTAACAGTAGCATCATGAGTTTAAGATGAATGAGATCTTCTATTCTTACAATATTTTGAGAAAATACTACACTTTTCCTATAATTTTCTGTTAATTTAATAAGAGTAAGACATTCAATGAGATAATGTTTAAAGGTTTAAAGAATGGGTCAGGTGATCAGATAAACTATTTATTCACAAAATCAAATAGAAAAAAACATTTAGGAACAGGCTTCCTTGTGACTTCACATTCATCCTTTGGGTCACAGTTGGATGTACACAACACATGAAATACAGCATTTCTATTTTTGACTAGCAAGAAATACAAAAGTTAAAAGCAAAGGCATAAAACACATCTGAAAAATTGGCTTGAGTTTTGCTCTGAGTGGGTAAAGATCTTTGTCACTTGAATTGCTATTAGTTTTGGCAATAGTCTGTTGCTACCTAATTAAAAGCAGAACACAAGTAGATCACAGACTTATTGGGTCATGTAGCAATCAAATACAAATCACCCACTGACTACAACAGGAATTTCTCATACACTCTGAGCTGCAAGATTTTGTCTTGAACAATTTAGAAATAACGGAGAAAGTCCAATAATGAAGAAGATCCTGTTTCTCTTCCACAAAATATTTAACAGTTTATTTAAAGGAAACAAACCCAAACGCTACCTGGGTTCCCACAGTTGTGTTTCTCCAGTTGTTGATTTCATGATCACCTGTATAATTCCTGTCCAATGCAAAACTTAAAATCCTAGGTAGGAGGTGAACAATGAGCAATAGGATGGCAGAGGCAGGATTACTCGGAGAGCCAACTATAGGCTGGACCAGCAGTCAAGGTGAGAAGCTGCGGTCATGCAAAAACTTCTGTATTCCTATAGGAGAACTCTAATGTCCTCCACGCTCTGCATCACACATACACTTGGTGTTTTTGAAGGCAGCTGCAGCATTCTATTAGAGTTCCAAGCCAAGAAGTATCTTGGCATGCCTGGTTGGCCTAAGAGAATTAGAGCAAAATATTATTTCATTTGAATGAATTTTGATAAAAACTATGTAGGTATCAATGAAATTTCCCAAGTAAGCTGTTCTTGCCTAGGGGCCCTGGGGTTGATGACATGACACTTGGCTTCTCTTCACAGCTTTGCCATTGACCTGTTTTGTGACCCTCTTTAGTGCCTCCTTTCTTTTCCTCCCACCCAGATGTCTGCTTAAATTGCAGATATCTCAAGGGAGAAATTATCCCTTTCCATGCATTTTTACATAGCAAACATTGGTTTTGGCTGCAGACCCTTGTATGCTTCTAGGAAAAGAAATCCCACCTCTTTAACCCCCAGAATACCCCAATATCATCAAAATGACCAAAAGCTGTAATAGAGAAGATAAGTTATTCTGAAACAACCATGTAAATATTTCAATATGAATTTTATTTAAAATCTGTATTTATCAATTTATCAAATCAATATATCAGGATGGCAAAAGATTATAGATGTTTTTCTTGAGTCTAATACAGGTTAGCACAATATTCTGTTCTCTGATTAGTCACTTAAATGTACTAATAAAATCATGTTGAAAAATGTCCTCAGTAGCATCTCCTTTATGTCTTCATCTCATCAAGGAGAGAAAAACACTTGTCACTAGAGAAGCCTTGACTTGTCATCTGTTTTTTTTGTCTTTTTAGTGTCCTTGGATTCCACTGCACATACAGATAATTTAATAACAAGTCTTTCCTTCCAGGATGCACTGGATGTTGTCTAGTGCTTCTGTTTTTAAACTAAAAGAAATCCTCTAAGTATAACATACGATATTATGATCCTACCTTGTGTGTAAGTGTAGGATAAAATTAACGAGCTAACTATCTGTTCCAGGCAGGGTCACCTTTCTTTTTAATTCAATACTGAATCAAAGAAAAAGAGACACTAAGTCACTAAGGTGATGCACAACTTTCCATTCTCTTGGGGTCACTCTTTTCTACCACACAGACATAAAACATAACTGATTGTAATCATTTCCATGCTACAAATGTAAAACATAATGTAAAGAAATGAGAGAACTTACTTCCTGATGCCTCTAAATTATTAATATTATTTGAGGTATGCCTTGAAACACAAGGTAGATCATTTTTTAATCCAGTATTATGTCTTTTATGGTTGTCATGAAATGATTGAGTTTTCAGTTCTTGGAGAAGTGAGAAGAGGTATCAGCAGAATTGCTGCCTTGGACTTAGAGAGGACAGACTTTGGCCTGCTTGGGAGCCTGGCTGAGTCCCCCAGGAGGCAGTCCTGAAGGGCAAAGGAGCCCAGGAAGTCTGGACATTCTTCAAGAAGGAATCAAAGGCACAGGAGCAGGCTGCCCCATGTGCCAAAGCCTGGCTGAAGAGAACATGGGCTGGAAGTCAGGAAAAAAAGGAGTTTATGTGTTGTGGAAGAAGGGGTAAGCAAATCAGGAGGATGACAAAGATGTTGTGAAGTTATGCAGGGACAAAATAAGAATATCTAAAGGCCAACTTGAACTTAACCTGTCTACTGCCATAAAAGACAATAAAAAATATTTCTATAAATACATGAGTCGCGAAAGGAGGGCTAAGGAGCATCTCCAACATTTTATTGGATGCCAGGGGAAACTTAGCTACAAAGGTTGAGGAAAAGGTTGAAATACTTAATGCCTTCTTTGCCTCAGCCTTTAATAGTAAGAACAGTTGTTTTCTGTGTATCCAGCCCCTTAAGCTGGTGATAGGCACAGGGAGGAGAATGAAGCTGCCAAAATCCAAGGGGAAATTGTTAGTGACCTGCTACAACACTTGAACACACACAAGTCTATGGGTTGGATGAGATCCACCCAACAGTACCAGAGGAGCTAGTCGAAGTGTTCACCAAGCCACCTTCAATCATTTATTAGCAGTCTTGGCTAACCAGTGAGGTCCCGTTTGGCTGGAAGTTAGCAAATGTGGCGCCTGTCTACAAGAAAAGGCTGCAGGAGGATCTGGGGAACTACAGGCCCATCAGCCTGACCGTGGTGTGGGGAAAGTTATGGAGCAGATCATCTTGAGTGCCATCATGCAGCACATGGCATGCCCATACACAAACAACCAGATGATGAGGCTTAGTCAGGATGAGTTTAGGAAAGGTAAGTCCTGCCTGACTAACCTGATCTCCTTCTATAACAAGGTGACCTGCTTAGTAGATGAGGGAAAGGCTGTGCATATTGTCTGCCTAGACATTAGTAAATCCTTTGAAAATGGTTCCCACAGCAATCTCCTGGAAATAAATTCTCATGGATTGGATGGGTGTACTATTTGCTGGCTAAAAGAATGGCTGGATGGCTGGTCCCAAATGGCTATGGTGAATGGAGTAAAATCCCATTGCCAGCTGGCCGCAAGTGGTGTTCCTCAGGTCTCAGCATTGGGATCAGTTCTGTTTAACATCTTTAGCCAATGATCTGGACAAGGGGATTGAGTGCACCCTCAGTAAGGTGCACGAGTATTCATCTGTTTGACAGTAGGAAGACTGTAGAGGGATCAATGGCTGGAGGGCAATTGTATGAGGTTCAATAAGGCTAAGTGTTTAGTCCTGCATTAAGGTCCATGCAATGCTACAGGCCTGGGGACAAATGGTTGGAAAGCTGCTCAGTGGAAAAGGACCTGAGGGTATTGTTTGACAGCTGGCTGAGCATGAGTGAGCAGTGTGCCCAAGTGGCCAAGAATGCCAATAACATCCCGGCTTGTATCAGAGATGGTGTGGCCAGCAGGACCAGTGAAGTTATCAAGCCCTTCTACATGGCACTGTTGAGGCCACACCTTGAATACTGGGTCTCTCACTACAAGAAAGACATTGAGGTACTGGAGAGTGTCCAGAGAAGGGGAACAGAGCTGGGGAAGGGTCTGGAGTGCTGGGCTTATGAGGAACCACTGAAGGAACCGGGGCTGTTTAGTCTGGGGAAGAGGCTGCGGAGAGACCTTATCGCTTTCTACGACCGTCTGAAAGGAAGTAGCAGTGAGATGAGTGTTGGTCTCTTCTCCCAAGTAACAAGTAATAGGATGAGAGGAAATTGCCTCAAGTTGTGCCTGGGGAGGTTTAGACTGAATATTAGGAAATATTACTTCACTGAAAAGCATTGTCAAGCATTGGAACAGGCTGCCCAGGGAAGCAGTTAAGTTACCATGCCAGGAGGTATTTAGAAGACATGTACATAGGGTACTTAAGGACATGGTTTAGCAGTGGAGTTGGCAGTGCTAGGTTAAGGGTTTGACCTGATGGTCTTTAAAGTCTTCTCCAACTTAAACAATTCTATGATTCCATGATTTGTTTCAGTCCTGTTTTAATATTAATAGATATTAATAGGTAGATTTGGTATTAATAGACTACTATCTCTAGGTTTCAGTGAATCAATCAGTAGCTGCAAAAGTACTACACACTGGAACATTGTAGTGGCTACAAATAGTTTTCTCATTTCCAGTGCCTTTACTGGCTGACATGAATAATTATTTTCACCTAAGATAAACTTCTATACTCTTATGTGTTTCATGGCAGAAAAAGCAGTGTCTCCTGCTGGTCGGAAAGCCGTACTAGAAAAATACTTCAACAGAGACCTGGCTGATGTGCTTGTTGCAGAAAAGTAATTTCTTTATCCTCAAGACATTCCAACATCACATGGCCAGCACCCCTCAGTGTCAGTAAGTTAGACTGCCTGAATTCTCTTTGAGGAAATGTAAGAGGAAATAGTAAAAACCATGAAAGTGATCATATGTCTGACAGTTCTGGTAGACACTGTTAGTGACATAGCAGACAACTAGAAATAAAATACTAAAGAAGAAGTCAGGTTGTCCTGTTCAGGGAATACAAACTATCTGAGGCTTAAAAGTAAATACATCCTCTCCTGGAAAGGCAGATTGAGGGAGGGAGAGCCCTAGGTATATTCAACTTTTAATAACATATATGTATAGTCCAACCTGTGCATGTACAAACCCTGCACTCCTTCACACACTTCAAATACCTGCAGGCATAGATAAATACTTGGATAAGCACATACCTCTTTGCTTGCTTACATTGGGAGATTTTGTACATGCAATAAAGCCTGAGCACCTCTTTTTGCAGAACCTTGTCCTACGTCTGCATATGTGAGTATTCTGGGAAATTAAAAATAGCTACAAGTCAAATGTCCCAATAATGTACACTATCTGAGGAGGGGCTGGAGAGTAGTTAATTAACTTATCAAATCACTAAATCATTTTTGAAAGGTGAGGTGGAGAGGCTGTGAGTGATGGGGGAAGGGTAGGAGAGAAGGAAAGAATATCACCCTGCACTGGAAAAAATAGTGAAAAGCATGATCTTGGCAAACACTGAAAGCACAGTACTGAGCAATCTACAGCTCTTTTCTAGCAACGAATCGGAAAAGTTAATATTCCATGCAGTATGACGGTGGGTGTGATACATTGTACTGTTAGATACACACATGGGTTTAGAAAACAGATTCATCCTTCTGACCAGAATCAGCACTAACACATTTGATTTTCTAAGAGGAACATCTGATCTGATCTAAGCATATCAAAAGAAGCCAGTAGCTCAGACTGACATTATTACTCAAGCAGTCACATTTTGATATTTAAGCTTGTACATTCCTTAAGCCTCAGTCGAATTTCTTGGCATTTCAAAAAAAAAAAAAAAAAAAGAAAAAGAAAAGAGAAAGAAAAAAGAAAGAAAGAAAGAAAGAAAGAAAAAACAAGCCATGCTCCTGATGAAAGCAGCTGTCATTCAGCACTAGGACTTGCCCTTCGAACAGCTGTACTTGATCTCAAAACTCTCACCTGCACAGCATGGTAGGCTGAATCAACTCTGCTCTTTGTTTCACTACCTCAGATAAGCCTGTCATCAAAGTGAAGAGATAAAAAAGAGACAATCATAACTCTAATGTCATATTTGACAGAGGAAGCTGTTAGTCAAGTAGCTTTAAACTGTTTCTTCTCTGTGTATATCAAGTGACGTCCTGGCACAGCGACAAGAACTCATCACAGTACTTTTTTATATGAGAAAGAAGAGAAAAAAATACCAGAACAGATGTGTCATCATAGACACACCTTTTAGTGGACCTTCAAAGCGAAAAGCTGGAGAGGCGCTTTCATGAGACAAGTGTCACAACAACTCTATCTTCATAGAGGTTCCTACATGGGCCACTGCAGACAACATGTAGCAGATATTAGATGTAACTGCGCAAATAAGGAATTGGCTCAAAGTGCCAAGAAAACAGGTTTCCTACGGCCAGTTCCTGAATGTGCTACTCAGGCAAAATGCTGAGTAGTGCAGGAACTGGTCCAAAGGCAACTTCCTAATAAGAAATTGAAAATAGCTTGCTCATCATAGCTGGCATTCCAGGAAAAGTGAGGAGAGATATCCCCAAATGTACACACTGGTATGTAGCAAATTTCAGCTGTGGACTGCTCACACGGCAACTGTTAACCAATCCATTATATCAAATAATTATGAAAATAATATTTGGGTATCATCAAAGTTCCACTTTTAGTAATGCAGCAGCTCGAGAAGTATTATTTGCATTTATACTCTGTATTTAACCCATAAAACTTTAGAAATTATATTCATAACATTCTGATCAGATGGAGATTTTGCATACAGAAAAATGCTTATACTAGAAAAGCATGAGCACAGCCCTGGGCCTATGGGGCCCTGTGTTGATATAAAAAGGAGATGAGTTGGACTTAATTCAAGAGAACCACAGTAATTTTACACACCTAAGCTACCTTGTGACTTGTTTACCTGCCTGAAGCTTCCATGCAAAACCTTCAGCACCTAGGAGTTTGCCTTGACTGGGAGTTTTTGATTTTAGCACGGTGTATGTCTTCTACAGGTTTCAGCTGGATTAAGGTCAAGGAGAATAAAAAAAAGTCAGTGAATTTTGCTCTTAATTCTTTAAGGTTTGACTTTAAAAGTGTCTAATATATAGATGCAGGCAGTGCTAGCTACTAGTTGCATACTCCTATAACAGTGTTGTATGGATAACTCCAGTACCATACCTCACCCTAGTGTTGGAATAATCTACCATAAATTAGGTTTCTAAAATTGAAGCATCTCATCTAAGCTGAAGTTCTTGGCTGCCCCTAGGGTCAGTGTCAGAAGAGTCAGAAGCCTCCATGAAGTGAGAGACTGTGTCCTGAACTGGATGCCTTTCACAGGGAGGTTGCCTTCTACTCTGATGGGGCTTCCCTCTGAGACATAAGAGAGATGGTTTGCTTGGGTTAGAGATGCATCTTTTTGGTTGCTAGTGTCAGATGTTATGAATCCCAGCCTTAGAGCCAGATCTTTGCATATCTAGAGGTCCTTCCAGTGTATAACAGGTAGAGGGATTTTCAGAAGTTTCTAGATGCCCAGCTACCACACAATTAGTGGAATAAGGCACCTCATAAGTTTCTAAAGAAGTTCTGCCAACATCCATCTGCATGGTTAAGTGTTAAACATAAACCTAAATATCCACAGCAAAACAAGAACAACAATCAATTGAAAACCACAGATTAATCACAGCAGCACTGGGGGAAATAAATATTTGTGCTGGTTGAGGATGACAGTCCAGTTTGAAAGGAACTTTGGATTTTTTAAAGATATCCCCTTTCTGAGTAAGAAAAACGTGCTTATGTCACATGAAATGTAATGAAAATATTTATTTTTAATCTCTCTGACTTTTAGGTGTTATGACTCAGAAAGATTTCAAACTATAACTAATTTTATTTTTCAAAAAGAATCATTTTTTTTTCCAAATACCAGAAGGGATGCTGGCAAAACCCCTCAACTCTGCAGCAGTTTTCTCCTGAGTCTTCAACTAAATAAATTTATTTTCCACATGTTTTTCAGTGTTCACGGAATTACAGCTACCATTTCTTACGCCTTTTGTGAGCTGCACTGAGAAAAACATAATGTGATCTCTGTGTTTAAAATGTTGTATACCTAGTATGTGTATGTGAAGCTCTGTGGTTTGTAACAAACAGTGGCAAGGACAAGTCCTGAACCTGAAAGCTGGTAAGGCTCCCTCTTCTGTGGTTTTAAACTGATACCAGAATAGGAAATGTCCAGTTCCTAATGCATTCTCATGGATGCTGCTGGATTTCAAGAGAGTACCTTGGGCAACATGTAAAACTGTCTAAATGCTCTGCTGTTATATGTTCTTAATTTTACAGACTTTACATATTATAATTATATATAAGCTAAGATGTTATTATGTCCCAATAAAAATGAATTAGGCACCTGGGAATAAAGAAGGATTGGAAAAAAAGTATTATTCCACCTCAGAGTACTTCCAACACAAAACTGGAAAAATGTAATGTTGATGTTAATGCCGATTTTCTACAGCCACCTGTTAATAGGCCTTAAGCTTTTCTAGGCACTGCCACCCATAACAGTTGTTGCCCTTGCTGGCACCAACTAATAGAGACAAGGAGGAGCAAGAGTTGCTATTAGGAACCAAACCATTTTCTGCCTTACAGTACTGCTTCCACCCTGCATCACAGATACAGCAGGAGGTCTGGATGGCTGAACTCCTGTGCTGTCCTGTGCTTGCTGGGTCAAGGGAGAACCACTTAGGCTGACCTGAAGGGAAGGGAAGAGATCCCCTTTCTGAAGGTATTGGATCCAGCTTTCACCTTGGCCAGAAATCAGATACACAGAGATGTGTATACCTCTATGAACAAGGAAGGGCAAATGAGCACCGGGTGGCATGTATTCCCTACGTTAGCTACCCTTTTTGATGAATTGTCAAATGCTGAGGGGAGAGAATTGAGTCGTGGATAATTTTTACATCTGATCTGTGAAACGCAGGTCACTCAGCAACAATGAAACTTAATACTTCCTAAAACCCAGAGAGAAGAAAGGTTATTCCTACTGTGTCATAGCAGCTAAGTCACAGGAAGCTGTTGAAATACTTTTCCAGCTTTCCTGAAATAAAACAGTTTTAGTTTCATACATGTAGTGGATTTTTACCTTACACTTCTGAATTTGAGACACAATTATCTTATCTGCAGGGTGATTAAACAGCCTATTCTTTCCTTCCCTTTTTACTCCTCAAGCAGAGGATTTTCAATGCCTGGGAGCATCCTGCTTTCCCTTGCTACTGGTGGTTTTGCATACACATAATGGACTGGAGCATGTCTGAAAGAGTTTGTTGTTTGGGCAGGGACCCCATCCAGGTGGTGAGTTTTCATTGAGAGCATCATCACCAAAGCTGCTGTTACACACTCCAGGTAATGTTCTTCTGCATATTTACTTCCTCACATTTATATTCACGGTGCTATTTTTGAAATCACACTAGATCAAATTCTCTACTCAGTTCCTCTTGTGTAATCACTGCAGGGCAGCACGTGTATAAATGAGGGCACAATTTATCCCATGGTGTAAAAATTAATGTGAACTTAGATATTAAGCACAGATGACTTGCAATTTCCTTCTCATCTAAGCAGACTCTTCTCTGAAATGCCAGTGGAATAATTACCTCCTAATGCAAGTGAGTAACTCCTTTTTATGTCATCTTTGCTATTACCGTCGCCATCAAAGGTCAATATAGCAGAAAACAATGATGGTGTAGACATGGGGTTTACTCACCTGTTAAAAGAAAGGTCATTCCTGAAGGTATAAGGAAACTGCTGTAATAAGTGTATTTTAGGGAAAATGTTTAGCCACCCCTTTCTGATACACCTTTGTGTTGTGTTGTTGGGCTGAAAATAGTAACTCGGGAAAACTAAACCACAGTCAGCTACCCCTGAGTGTAAACTCATGCATTCCTGGTGTGATTAATACCTGTGAATAACCTGTTTGGGTCTTGGGTAGGCAGCGACCATGGGCAAGTAAGACTTTTCCCTCATATCGCAGTGAACAAATCGATCTTTCCTGCAGCCTTGGATTGCACCAAAGGAGCCATCAGTCTGTCACTGGGTTAGTTACTTGCTTTCTCTCAAGTTATTTTCCTGACAGGCTGTTGTTTTGTCTCTCATGATGCAGCAAAGGGATCCGTTCTAGATCCATTTGTCATCCTTAAGCCTTGAAGTCATTAAAACATGTATTATGCAGGGAGTGTTTTATCTTGTATTTGCAAAACATGACAGAAGCATGGCTACTTTCTCACTCACGTTGTTTAAAAGCTGTAGGTGATTCTGCCAACCCACAGATTGCCATAGTCTGCTTTCTAACATCAGAAAGAACATAAGTGTGTGCCATTCCCGTGCTGCTCCCTGAAATACAAAACTCATCTGATGTTTGAACTTTAAACTCTCTAGCCCAGAAATAATGTAAAACTTATCTTGAAGCTCAAGCCTGGGCTTATTAACACTGAGAAGACTGACAGTCTTGTAGCTACTACTTCTTACAGCCAGATGAGCTGCTGGGAAATGACCTGTAGCTCCTTGGGCCCCATCAGAAACTTCATTAACAGTAGTACATGTTTCTGAAAAAGCTGATGTTATTATTCCTCATTAGACATATCTAATACAAACTACACATGAGCGATACTATCCTCACAGTCTGGTGTATCTGCTAGATTCTCCTACAGGACCAAGACTATATGAATATTTTGCAAGGTGTACACCTCATCACTAAAAATTACCCCAAGATTACACGGACTCAACCTGCCTTTGATATCAAGCAAAATGCTGTATGGCCATATCAGCTAGACAGTGATGGGCCCAGTGGTACCCCTCTGGTTTGAGTCTTTTAGATCTTTGCAATGTGGCATAAAATACTGCCTCGCTGATCCAAGAGTCATCCAAACCCACTTGCACCATGCAAGATGTGATCCACTGATGATTCAGATCAACATTCCTCTACTCAGATCCATGAGATACATAAGAAAAATTCTGCCTGTGAAAACTTTAAATGCTAGCTATTTGGCTGGTAGAGCTAAAGAAGTCAGAACATCAAGAAATCAGAACCACAAATTCAAGCTCTCTGGCATTTGGAACTACTTCACACAAAGCTACATTCTCACCGCCCACTCTCTAAACACACTCAGGTGCTGGCATTTTCACCCAGACTAATTAACAAATATTGTGGCAATTAAATCACATGGCCTCACCATTGAGTTCAGAAAACTCCCTTACATTGCCGCAGAGTATAGCAACATAACTCATAAAATTATTTTCTAACAACAATTTAAGTGAAGCAAATATCATGAAAATACAACACAAATGTGATAATTATTCTAATTTATATGATAACAATGTTAAGTGTAAACTAAATTGCCTTCCCAAGTCCATCCAACATCGAACAGCTTCCCTGCTCCTCAAATGTGCCTCAAGTATCCAGCAGTGTGTGTAGAGTGGCATAGGGTGACTTTTCTAAATCTGACTTTGCAAAGCTTCCCCAGCAGTCTATGGGGAAACAGACTTTTTGGAAGATCTCCCAGGAAGGAGCAATTCAGCAATCAAAAGGGCTGTCCCATCTCCTCAAAGAGATAGGAAATTTGAGAGCAAGATAGTTCTTGAAAAATACTATTTTGCCCTTCCTGGCTGGACCAGATGCATCAGTAATTTTGGCACTGTCAGACTTTATGGTCTGATTCTCTGTGTTGGGTTGACTTGGTAAAAGCCATATCAGGGGCCAGGACATTGTTAAGAGCAACTCTCATGCAGTTTACAACCTCAGAGCCCTTCATGTAAGGGATGGTATCTGCTATATTTGGTCAATGAGGTGTCTGCCTTCCTGTTCCTCAGATCTTGACTCTTGGACAGCTGCAATGAAGATAAGAAAAGCCTCAGGAAACTAGAAGATGCTTATTTGGAGAAAATATCTAGAGGGGGAGTTTAACACACAAACAGAGAGAAGGAAAGCAGTAGAGTAAGTAAGAAAGGCTTGGGGTGATTTTTTTTTCTTATTTTAAAAGTCGGGTTAGTTAGTGGTGGAGAGATATCATTTCTATAAAGGGAAAATGAAAAAGTCCACTAATTACATACTATATGAACATGATTAAGCCAGCATTTTCTGAGTCACAAAAAGCAGTTATAGAGTGACAGGGAAATCATTTTAAGTGATGATTCAAAAATAAAAAAGGCATTTGGAGTCATTGAGCGTGCAGAGTTAGACCAGGTAACCACATGATCTTATCATTACTACCCTTCATCTGTCTGCCGCCCTCTTCCCACCTAGCGTTTGATACATTCACTTGTTGCATCTTGTCTTGCAAGTGGCATGACTTCAATTGCACTAATTGTGTGCATAAAGTTAACCATGCATGTAAATGTTTGCAAGATTGGAACCTCAGATTATAAACACTGGGAGAGGGCTCATCTCCTCTGGTGTAATCATAGAGTGCTAGATACAAGGAGGACTCAGACATAAGATTTTTTGTGTATTGTAGAAGAGAAATTGCATCATTATTATGCTTTAATATTTATTCTGTTATTCCCTTTGTCTTTGGGTACTTATCTCAGACCCTCTCTTCCCTCCTGTGCTTCTTCTTTTCTTTAAAAAAACACTGTGGCAGAAAAGGAGCACTAGGCATTTAGACAATTCCATTTGATTTCAGACGGAAGGATTATTATTGTGTATTCTCTTATCTGAATGTACTTCTCCCAGCATAGCTACTGTGCTAATATTATACAAAATTATGTAGGCGTTGCATGAGGCTGTAATTTGCACTAGAGGTTTAAAGGTTGTTATTATTTATTACCTGCATTAGAGCAGTATCTTGGAGTCTGGTGGGGAACAAATGTGCTGTGTTCTGCACAAACATAGAGCAGAAGGAAAGTCCCTGACCTAATACCAACCATAAGCTCCACAAGCAGATCAGAGAGTATCCAGGTGGGGCCCAGGGCAGAGAGCCAGAGTGGATTGGGCTGCCCTTTTGAGGGAGACTGGGGACACTGGAGTCCAAGTCTGTTCAGACGTAGGAGAAATCGCCGCCTACCAAAACAGGCTCTGGTGGCAAACTTCCCAGGAAAGGAGGGCAGAAATGGCAAGGAGTGAAATTTGCTGAAAGCAATTTGCAGGGGCAGATTCTCAATGCTCAAAGCAAATCTGCCCTTTGAACAGCCCAGACCTTGACCTACCGACCTTGTACCAGAGGACTTGGGGCAGCACACAAATGCAGGCAGAGGGAAGGGTGCAGAAGGCAGTAGGACCAGACCAGCCAACTGCACAGAAAAGGTGAAGTCCACACTATAAGACACTGTAAAAGAGACCCCTCTGCCTTAATTTACAAAATGACTCACTAACTCGTAATAACATTACCTAAAACTCATAGGGAGCTCTTCATCTTCAAAGCACTTTACAAAGATTAACTAATTAATTTTACTGTCAAATCTTTTGCAGATCTAATAATGGTATTTGGCTTTACCTCAGAGAGCAATTTTTTCCACGTACTGGCAGGGTAAACATTCCTAATGATATAACCAGTGGGAAGAATGTATTTAGCACTTGAACGATATTTTAATGAAAGCAAAGGTTAGGGATTGACCCTAGACCAAAGGGCTGCACTGGGCCACTCACTTTGAAACTGGGACTCCCTCTTGTTCCTTAGCTGGTGCCAATGCAACAACCCATGTGGCTTATGCGTATTGTATTCTAGGAAAACCCATCTGAAATGGCAGTTATTTACGGATGTGTACACAGGTATGGCTGTTCCCAGGTTTCTGCCTTGTGTTCTTACATATTTTCCCTCCCGGGGACTCATTACCACTGTCTGTCACCGCTTTTCCCATCATGGGTATAGCCTGGACCCTCTGTGATCCCCATAATGTGCCACTGGGAATGAAAACATGGCGAAAGACCAGCTCCCACAGATGAGTTTCACTTTCAGTCTCCTGGCTGCCTTGCAAAGAGGCAGAGCAACTCCCAAAGGCACCTCTTGCTTCTTCATCCAGATGCTCAGCCAGCATGGGTTTGGCATGCCCTGATTTATGGACACTAGGCTTGTCTGACAAAGTTCTTCCAGAGCAGCTATGTTGGCTTCATTATGAAAAATTCACATCATTAGCAGTCAAAAATAGGCTGAAAAAAATCTTCCATGTGGACAGCAACAGGAGAGAGATTTTATAAGTGTAGATTATGTTGCCCAAAGGGTTTATGTATTTATAACAGCAGAAAATCTCCTTCTGCTCCATGACACATCAGTATTGTGAGGACCTACTGGTACTGCTGAGGGGACAGACACCTTCCTGTAGAAACCAGGACAAAAACAGGCATAAGAAATGGTGTCTTTTGATGTGTTGAACCCAATTCTGTGTTTACCACAGACTGAGAGCTGCTGCTCTAAATTAATACAGATTTTTTCTCTTGCCTTCCTTCGTTCAAAAGTAATACTGGTCAGAAACTCTCAAAAATTAAGAAATGTCAATATTGGATCCTGCATTTCTAGCCATTATTTAACAGACTGTTAGGTATGTACAAGAACTGTCTGTTTCTCCTAGAGTAACTTATTTCTCTTAGAGTAACAATTAACAGAACAAATTAAAAAGTTACTGGTACAAAAAAACACAGAGCAATAGGTCTGGAAAGGAACTGAAAAAATTGTCCATCTCATTTCTCTGCAGGGAAGCAATAAAAGAATATAGCTACAGGTAACTTGGAAATGAGGTCTTTGATTTCTAGTAATGGAAATGAGTAAGGAGAAATATCACTGCTGTCAGGGTTACTCCATCTGAAATGACTATGTTTATACATTGGGACTGAAGAGGAACTTCATAGGCTGCTTGTAGAAGTTTGACATGTGGGAATAAAATGCCTGAGAGTTGGTTACAACTCCTCAGACCAAGTGCATGTCACTATTTGCACTTCACATCTCAACAAGATGCAAATGTTATGGGAGGAAAATATCTTGTCAAAACTCCTTAATCTCTCCTTTTGCACCTAAATCACAGTATCATCCGTATTGTTCATGGCCAAGTACAGACCTCAGTTACAACTGTGAATCTCATTCAATGGGTTAATATGAACAAAATTCAAGGCAGAATTTCACACAGCTTAAGGTGTATATTGCTAAAAGTTCTCACCTTCATTTTCCCAATTGCTCCAGAGAGTAAGGTGTTTCTGGAACAATTTAGTGCAAACATCATTACATACCATCCTCTAAGCTAGCTGCCAGATTTTCCTTAGTCTAGCAATGGCACAAACATGCCATTACCAATCACAAATTCTAAGCCACCCAGTGTGAATCCAAGACCCCAAGTGAACTCAGTGAGAATTCTCAGTGCCAAGAAGGGACAAGTTTGTGTGCAGAATATTTAATGTTATATATATTATATCTCTGTCTCCGTGGATTGCCTGGGAACAAAGACCAAAAGACAGCTATTTTGGGCCATGGAAGGTAAAACTCTGTAGTGCATTTCCAGACCCTGAAAACCTCTTTGCTGCAGTGAATGAGGTTATGCTGCTGGCCGAGGAGCTGTTGACCCTTGTGTGTCCTCTGTTACCGGTGCTATCTTGGAATGCAGGGAGACTCCAAAATAAGAGTGTAGTGTTTCTCTGTGGCCAAGAGAACAAAACTTTCAGCTTCAGGAATGTGAAGTGCGGTTGCAGAAAGCCATCAAGTAGCTATAGTAACAAAAACACCAATGGCATCTGTTATGGATTGTAGCAAAGAAGATCCAGCTAAAACACACAGGATCATTCTTTCAGTCAAGAAAACCAAGACACAACTGCACATGCCCCTGAAAATTAAATGAAAAGGCAGTGCTAGGGTTATATAGGGACTTACAGCAACTCATCTGAAACATACCCTCATTCTAGTCTACCTAATGACTGTGTGGTGATTCACATCTAAAGCACAGTCTCTGAACATATAAACTTGCCTGCCAGATCCTTCAAAGGAGCAAAACTAAGATGGAGACATCAGCTATTAGTTTTCAAAAGAATTAGTCACCAATAATGTAAATGTTTTTGAAAATTCAGCCCCCTGGAAATCCCCCTTCTCCTCTTGCTTTTCCATATGCATTCTGCACTTTCCTGCTTCAAAAGAGCTTTAGTTTTGTGCTGTTTGATGCACAGACTGTCAGTCTTGTTGTCACTGCTGAGAATCATCAGACAAATGAAGACAGCCACAAACCCGGGGAGAAAAGCCATCACGCCCTCCGTGTTCTCTCAGTCCTAGTTCAGCAAGCAATGTAAATACAGATGTCACCCCTATGGGCATCCTGTTTGCTTTACTGGGATAGTTTGTGCACTGGAAGTTGTGAAAATGCTTGCACTCCTTGCTGAATCAGTCCCTAATTCATCTCTATTACATGCCAGCCAAACATTATGGATTTAAAATGAAAAAACATGAAGCCTCCTTATTGAATTTGATGGCCCCAGTGACTTCAGGCATTACTCATATTCTACTATCTTGACATCCCCCACACCCCCCCCAATAACCTGAGCAGGGTAGAATGGTGTTTCCTTGGAGTGCATGGCTATGATCTGGTGGGTCTCTTCCAACCTGGTTATTCTATGATTCTATGAGTGCAACCTTTTGAATTACCCACTGCAATATGAGGTTATGTCATGTGTGAGGTTAAAGACCATGTCATTCTTAAGCCTCCTCCTCCCTCTTGTTTCCAGCCCTGAGCTTTTTAAGATGTTCAGTCCAGTAGAAACTGGGCTTAGAAATTACTATGTATCTTAAATCAAGATATTTTCACTCACTGCCTCCTTTCCAGAGAAAGCAGAGCAGTGTGTCATGAGGTGGATTAAAGACAGAAGGAAAGACAAATAAAGAAAACGTACATATTTTCTAAGATTTTTTCAATATTTCTTAAAAAATGTGCTGATTAGCTAATTTACCTTCATTGTCAGAACTGTGAGGTTTAATGAAGCTGACATTTCTTCTCCTCCAATGTTATGTCAAACTAAAACCCTTTTCAGCTTATAATAGATATGTATGGTAATAGACATCTGAATGAAAGATAAAACAGACATTAAGTACTGCAGAAATAGCCTGCTAAAAAGATGAAGTCACCCTCTAATGACATTATTATGACATACAGATTAAAAGAAGAACCAGTGAAAAAGAAGGATGATAAAGCTATTGTATTACTCCACTAAGGTATTTTACCAGTAAAATGAAGTTACTTGCTTTCTACATCTATCCACTCAAGTGACAGCCATTTTCAGGAAAAAAAAACCCCAAAACTGTACAGGAGAAAAGAACTGTTCTTGAAGGAGAAAAAAAGCCCACCAAGCAAACCCTACCTGTATTTATGGTTGGTACGTACTATCAGATGAACACTGCATTTCAAGTGTTTGATCCTGTGCCTCCAAAAACTACAAACACCATAAACCAAAATTAAAAACTTCGCCAGCAGTCTAGTACACATAGTAGGTTCAAACTGAACCCCCTTGAGGAAAGCATAATTACTACCTTGTTGTAAAGCAGATGCATTTTTGGAAGCAGATGCGTGCAAGGTGACCCTACTTTGGAAAACCACATTTGAAGCAAATATTTATTTGTATAACAAATGGAATACTTTCTACTAGCTCATTATGCAGCTAAGATTAGCTCAGACTTTTATAGCGACACTACATAGATAATAAACTGAAAGCAAATTTCAGCTGGTGCAGTTTTGCTAGTTCTTCAGCTGTCCAACCATGTGTGGGTCTAATGAGTGGAGAGCCATGCCACAGTCTGACAGAAGTAAAGCCTAGAAGTAAAGCCTCTGAGACAAGGGGTCAGAGGAGCAATTCCATAGCACAGGATCAGTAGGATAACTCCTCATCGCAAGGGAAACATTTTAGAAGCTTTGCCTGAGTAGATGTGCACATAGATAAAACCATTCCCTAAGGAGATGTTGTGTGGACACAGTCCATCTCTACTGGAACCTATTTATGTGTGCCATACAGACAGAGGACAAGGTGATTCAGATGATAATCAGTTCCTGGCAACATTACATAGCCTGCCTGAGTGAAAAAGCAACATAGGTCTGCAGATGAAGCAGAAAGACATGGGGCTTCACTGAACCCTCCCACTGCAAGCGCTTAGCTTAGGCATAGTGATTCCTTCTATCCACAGTCTGCACAGGGAGCCAAAATCTAGCAGACCGGGATTGTAGGCGTCTAGTGTGCTCAATACTTTATTGAACTAAGTTGCCATAACAGTCATGACAACTGAGTGAGGCACCTATTGTAGGTGGTCTGAACACAACCCACATTGCTGGAGTGCTCACTGCCTTCATCTATCCCTCCCCAAGCCATGAAACCAAAACACCACCAATTTGCTAGAGGCTGCTGAGAAACGAGAAGCTATTTCCCTTCTGCTTGCCTCAACATGGACTTTAAATGCAACTGCTTTCTTAGAACTACCTGCAAAAATGGCACTGCAGGGTACTCAATCACAAGAGAGTCTTGTTGCGTGGATTCTGTTGTAAAGACTGCAGGTTGACTCTGCTCACTGTGTGTAAGTGGTTATTTTTTTCTAACTGTCCATGCTGTCCACAGCCACTCTGAGGACTATATATGAAGGTAGGTTCTCTTAATGTCTCTTGTTGTTGCAGAGGTGCAGATTCTACATACCAAACTAATTCCTAAACTCTGGGTCCTGAGGAATTCAGGGATCCTGTGCAATCCAGCTTCCCTGAAGTAACTGGTATCTTGAGAGGAGAAGAATCTAGCAATAACATAGTCATAGGTGCCTAGGACTTGAAAGACAAATTCTACACTATGCCTTTTTACAGTTATATTTGTGTGTACCGAGGAGTGCAATGAGGTGACTTTGGGTTTTTTTGCAATGATTTGTCAGAACAAAGCAAAGCGCAGATGTACAGATAGGCAACAGTAAGTGAGGTTCACAAAGTATTTCTTCCTATACTGTAGGAGCAGCACATCAATGAAACAGTCAATACTTTACTGCATTTTCCCCTGCCCTTTTCTGCTACCAAAGGCTGAATTGGGTTTCTGTAGCTCTTTTGGAAAACAATATCTTCAGGTTCACTTTGAAGAGGTTTGTGTCTGTGATCCAGTAGTACTGTTACATCCACATGAGTGTAAATATCTCTTCTCTTAGTGTAGTCCCATGATGCTTACTTGCTGTTCCTGGGCATTACTCATCTCTTTGTATTTGCCTAAATGAAAAGCAACCTTTAAGAAATCACCATATAGTTTACACGACAGAAATGATACTTTTTAAACTCAAAAAGAAACTCTGATTATCTTTATACTATTTTATAAAAAGGGGACAGGGATTATTGAATAAAACGCAGACTGACCTTGAAACCAAGTAGCAAGACCTAGCTTCATCCATGTAATTGGCTCTGGGTTTCCTCTGAGCTTTAGTTGCTGCCTCCATGGCCCTGGAACACATCATTCTGCAGTTGCAAGTGTCTCAAATTCTGCAAGGGCTGCACTGCTGTCTATCAGGTTGATGTTTTTAAGGCATGAAACTGAGTTTGTAAGATGCATGGCAGTGGTGGAGAGCTGTGCAGGGGTTCAGCCCTTGCCCAGGACTACCTTATGGGTCATCTTTCCCCTAGAAACATACCCAAAAAATGTCTAGAGGAATGCTGACTGGCACTTATGCAAACCTTTTAGGGAACAGGCCAGCAGTTTAAAGATGTGGATGATCAACAGTCTAGTGCCTGGGTTCACTTCTTGGGGATGCAAGATCTATCTTAGATGTCCAGTGTGATGAATTATTCTTTGTAGATGCCTACTTTTTCTCCATTGGCTATATGGAGTTTGAGAAGTTGTTTATAGGTAGACTTCTTAAATTTCAGATGCAAAGGAGAGTAGATAATGACCACCCTTTACTGCTTCAGTAATGCCAAGTAATTGGCATCAAGTAAACAATTATAATGCGTGTAGAATGTGGCATTACAAATTATCTGTGCCACAGTAGGTGTTGCAGAGGAGTACAAGGAAAAGACACGATCCTTACCCTGAAGATCTTAGAGTCTTAAATGAAGAAATTATATGTATAATCCTTGATGCGTTTTGTGGCCATGAATTAACATACGGCTCTTTTTCAAGAAAAGAATTAAAATAATATATGAAATTCAACATATTTTATTTCCCTATAAGAAAGAAATAAAAATGTGAGCAACACATTGATCAGGAAATGCTGATTGTTGCAATTGTCACAAGCCTTTGAGTAGGCCAAATTTGTCAACATAGCAATAAAACTTATGTCAGCATCAGCAAAGAAGAGTAGGAATCTGATTCAGCCACTTTCTGATGCAGCAATCTGTGGGCCCCAATTCCCTCTGGAGCCTTGGACATTGCATCCTCACTTATATGAGTGCATATTGATTGTACTATGGCACAAAAGGGAAAAGAGGTGATTCATACTAGACCTTCATCTATTTGACAAACTGGAGGGCAGTAGCAGACTGGTCCATAGATTTCTGGCAGAATTTTAATACTTCTGCAGTGTCCATGAAAGGTTGTTAAGAAAAATGAGACTATCCTGCGGGTTTACCTAGCACTTAGAAAGCAAATCAAGAGGAGTCTATGCTTTTCTTTAGGAGACATAATGAAGTTGGAAAATAAAAAATGTCCAAATGACACTGCAATAGAAGTAAGGGACATTGAAAGTCTACGTTGGCGGAGTTCTGATGCCCTTGCCTATGGCAGCAGTGTACAAAAGAAGCTACACCACAGCAGGCACACAGGTCATAGAATCATAGAATCATGGAATAGTTAGGGTTGGAAGGGACCTTAAAGATATCTAGTTCCAGCACCCTTGCCCAAGGGTTACCCAAGGCCCCATCCAACCTGGCCTTAAACTCCTCCAGGGATGGGGCAGCACCTGTGCCCATGTCTCACTACTCTCATGGTGAAGAAATTCTTCCTAATGTCTAGTCTAAATCTGCCCCTCTCCAGTTTATATACATTCCCCCTTGTCCTATCACCACAAGCCTTTATGAATAGTCCTTCTCCAGTTTTCCTGTAGACCCCCTTCAGATACTGGAAGGTCATCATAAGATCTCCTTGGAGCCTTGTCTTTTCCAGGCTGAACAAGCCAAACTCTCTCAGCCTGTGCTCATAGGGAAGGTGCTCCAGCCCTCAGGTCATATTTGTAGCTCTCCTCTGGACCTATTTCAACAGTTTCATATCCTTCTTACATTGAGGATTCCAGAACTGGATGCAATACTCCAGATGAGGTCTCACAAGAGAGGAATAGAGGGGCAGAATCACTTCCCTCAACCTGCTTTTGATGCAGCCCAGGACATGGTTGGCCTTCTGGGCTGCGAGCACACATTGCTGGCTCA
The DNA here is from genome assembly GCA_033459285.1 of Clamator glandarius. NCBI lineage: Eukaryota > Metazoa > Chordata > Aves > Cuculiformes > Cuculidae > Clamator > Clamator glandarius. Next base: position 447,655 of record JAUNZM010000162.1, read on the forward strand.
TGTCCAGCTTCTCATCGACCAACAACCCCAAGTCATTCTCTGCAGGGCTGCTCTCAATCATGTCATCCCCCATCCTGAACTGAAATTGAGGATTGCCCCAACCCAAGTGTAGGACTTTGCGCTTGGCCTTGTTGAACCTCATGATGTTCACACAGGCCCACTCCTCCAGCCTGTCCAGATCCCTCTGGTTGACATCCTGTCCTTCTACTGTGGCAACTGCACCACTCAGCTTGATGTCATCTGCAAACTTGCTGAGAGTGCACTCAATCTCTCTGTCAATATCATTGATGAAGATATTAAACAGCACTGGACCCAGTATGGACCCCTGAGGGTCAGCACTTGTCACGGATTTCCTTCTGGACTTTGAGCCACTGACCACTACTCTTTGAATACAACCACCCAACCAGTTTATTATCTGCCATACCATCCACCCATCAAATCCATATCTCTCCAAGGAAGAAGAGAGAAGGGTATTGTTTGGGACCATGTCAAAGGCTTTACAGAAGTCTAGATAGATCACATCTGTCAGTTTACCTGTGTCCACTGCTGTGGTTACCCCAGCATAGAAAGCCACTAAGTTGATCATACAGGAATTGCCGCTGATGAATCCATGCTGGCTGCCATTAGTCACCTCCATGCACTTTAGTATAGCTTCCAGGAGGATCTGTTCCATTATCTTCCCAGGCACAGAGGTGAGGCTGACAGGTCAGTAGTTCCCAGGGTTGTCTTTTCTACCCTTTCTAAAAATGGGCACAATGTTACCCTTCTTTCAGTCACCAGGGACTTCTCCAGATTGCCATGACTTTTCAAATATCATGGAGAGTGGCTTGGCAACCACATCTGCCAATTCCCTCACTACTCTAGGATGCGTCTTATCAGGTCCCATAGACTTATATATGTTCAGGTTCCTCATGAACCTGATCCTCCTCTACTGTGGGAGGGGATTTACCCCCCTGGTCACCATCTTGCTGTCCCATGACCCAGGAGGGGTGAGGAGAGCAGTTATTAGAAGACTGATGCAAAAAAGTTAAGTACCTCAGCCTTCTCCTCTTCTGTTGATACATGACCACCATTTCCAATCATCAGTGGGGGGTACATTCTCTTTGACCTTCCTCTTCTGATTGACATACCTGCAGAAGCCCTTCTTGTTAGTCTTTACTTCCCTTGCTAAGTTTAGTTCCATCTGTGCCTTGGCCTTCCTGACTTCATCCCTACACAACTGAGCAGCGTCTCTATACATGTCCCAGGTAAACCCTCCCTGCTTGCACTGTCATCTTCTTTGGTTTAACCAACATGTCTCGACTCAGCCACATTGGTAGCTTCCCTTCCCTGCCAATTCATTGATGCTTAATCGCACCAAACCTTGATTTTTGATCAGTACCCTGGACTTACCAGGTGAGCCACTGGAGGGCTCACATTTTTTATGTTTTAATATCAAAAGTAATATTGGGGGAGAGGGGTTTGATGAAAAATTTCACCTGTTTCTGAGGATAAAGGCAGAAATTACTATCTTAAAGCATGCTCACACCCGAACAGACCTGCGTAGAGGACTCTGTGATAGACAGTCCTTATTGCTGCTTAATCCATTTCTTCACTAGTTAACTGTACTGAAATACCCCAATCGCTGATCGTAGACCAACAGGTCTTCAACCACAATAAAAAACCACATTGTTAGAGTTGTCTAGAAAAAGTCAGGGAATTTTGTGTAACAGAAGTAATGACAAATGTACATGGATAGAAGAGGAGGAAGGTGATCAAATGCGTTAACAATGCAACTCAAATAGAATTTGACCTTTTCACTAGATCATGCAAAAGTGGTTAAGGCTGAGTGGGATTTACAGGTATTAATTTGGCCACCAGAGGGTTCCCATATTTTTCCATTTGTACAGTTGAAGAAGCAAGAGAGTAAAGAGCATAGAATAGACACTAAAAAATATGTGAAAACAATAACCATCAAACAAACTGCATCCCAAAAGTAATGCAAATAATCTACTTGCAGGACCAATTCCATTACTGTAAAATTCAGTGACTGCATTTTGCAGAAGGAAAATAAACATTTTCTGCACTGACTGCAGTACCCTTATTCTTATTTGCACCATTGCTCATGAGATCAAGATTCAAGCAGCTGACAATAAATTCCATGTATGTAGGACACCTATTAAAGTTTTCATATGATGTTAGAGTGAGTAGGTTTGCACAAAAGAAACCCCATAAAGTAAATAAGATTTCAGATGTTGTGGTATTGTCAGGGCAAAACCCTAGATTCCAAGTCAAGTTCTATCCTGCAAAGCTAGTAATGGCAGTACTATTTTCCTAACTTGGCTTCAGTTACTACTGTGACTCTCGATTCTCAAATAATAGGTGATTCATCTTAATGTTATTTAGGGAAGGAGTCACAATGGCTTTGATAAGTCAAATGATGGTCAGATATTTTTCTTACAGCTCATTAATTTTCCCAGGAAGCAATGGGCCAAATCCTGCTGTCAGTTAGACTACTAAAGTCAATGTACTGGAGATGATTTTTGATCCAAGATACATTGGATTAAAAGATCTAGATTCCTCTCTGACATGTAAAAGATAGGCTCTTGGTTTTGTGTTTTCTAACATGCTTCATGAAGCTCTCGTGAAAATGTCAACCAGAAATATGTTCATTGAAGAAACCTGATAAAATCTTGGTCAGAAGAGCGTGATCAGGAACAGCCCTGAGTCTAAGCAGGATCCTTGGGAAGTTTATTCAGCATTTCACGGTTCCATCACAAGGCTCAGCCTCAGAGGGAAACCATCCCCTCCTTGTTACCTGAAACGGCAGTTTCAGAGCTCATAGAGCTGCAGCAGTTCTCCTTTGGGGGCCATGAGTAAGGGTATCATCTTACTTTTAATTGTAATGATTAGGTGAGGTAGCCCATCAAGGTGTGCTTGTGGCTTTTAGTTTTGCCACCAACAGGAGGAGGATAATAGGCTGAGCAGCCCAAAGAGTAACTCTTGAAAGGGACTGACCATTCTGCTCCTTCCTGAGATAATTCAGAAGTCTTTGGTGTTGTGAAGATTTATCTTTTGTCAACATACCAGGAAATCCACCGGCTTGTGCAATATGGTCCAAAGGTTCAGCAACATCAAAATCTCTTTCCTTATTTGAGGTCAGAGCTGATGCCTTCAGTCATGGCAAAGGGAGACTTATTGCACAGTCCACTGACTTCAAGGAAACTTCTTATGAAGAAATTTCTTTATTCAGCTTTAATAACAGGCACAAGAGTCTGGTTTTTGATAACTCAGGCATGGCAGGTTCACAGGTACTACAGCATTAAGTATTATTCCAATGTTTCAATTTTTATTTCTAATAAGATGCTGACCTTCTAGACTTCATATGATGCATTATAATTAGAAGACTTATTGAGAAGCCTAATATAAGATTATACCCACTGGGGAGTCAAAAGTGCAAATAGTAAAAATATCAAATCTCAATATTTAATTACTTGAAACAAATTAAATTTCAACTAATTTCTCATTTCTGTCAGCTACTTAAAGTTTCATATGAACTTCAGAATTTATGCAAATTTCCCCACAATATTTCCAAGTGGGAATTTCAAACAACTAAGATCTATGGTTACAGCCACACTTTCCAGCTTGTCAAAGACCTTCTCAACCAAGATCTTCCAGGATTCTGTGTGGGAGCAATTCATTGAGTACAACTGCTCCTGCCAGGCATCTAAATTGGATTCAGAAAACTAAGAAAATCTAGCTATTCTGCTTGGTGAAGAAGGCTTCTGGAATGGTATCTTTTAAAGCTCCTCAATCAGGCCATTCTCAAAGAGGATCTTTGTCCCTAAATATAGGCAGAAGATGGAGAAAGGCATAAACCCCAGTCACTGAAGAGCAAAAGGCAAATATAAGCTTTCATAAGAGATGGGTTGACTTCCATTTGTGGACATTTAGCTACCATACTGAAGGCATGTGTTGCACAGAAATGGAATCATGCAAAAATATGTGATGAGCTACTGCAGGTGTATTAAATCATAAGTCTTATTTGCCCTCATTCCTTGTAATGATATCACTACCGGGAATGCATTCATTTGATTTGTTGCTGGGTAGTGATTTGTTGTTAAAAATATAGAAGTAAGTGAAAACAAGCACTCAGTAAATGTATCACCAGTGATGGACCTGAAGTTCCTTTGAGAAGTTTGTAATTGCTAGGCAGTCAGGGCTGCACTTTGTCTATGGAACTGCTGTTCTGCAGTTTTACTTCTCCACAGAACAGAAAATATGCAGAACTCAATTATACGCCATGGGTCCTTTGATTAAATGTGGATTTACAGTACATGATAGCCCACAGCAGCTTAAGTACCGTACAGTGTGTTACATAACTGCATGTTCAGGGTTATTACACATACCAAAATAGACACGTACGTGATAGGGGTTGTTATGGTTTACAATTCCCTTTTCACTTTCCCTCTCTGCGGTAATAACTATACATGTATTGGCCTTAAACACCTACATGTTTTAAGCCCAGGTTAAATTATAAAAGAGATTGCAAAATCTTCTTTGTCCATCATCATATAATAAATCAACAGGTCCATTTCTGTGGATTGATGTAATGGCATTTATGAGCATTGGCAAAGCCATATCCACTTAACTGATGCAATTAAGTAGTGCCGTGCTCTTATTATAATCATAATGGATTGACTGATGAGTAATTTATTTCTTTCCAATGTAACTGACAAAAATAGATTATATTCATAGACATGTATTTGGATCACAAACCTGCTGCCTTCTCAAATGCACCATTAGCTTATATTTATCCTCAACAGTGAGTAGTAGAAAATACTTTAAACCAAGTACCATGCTTAATGAGGAATTCCAGCCCTGATGTGTTAAGTCCCACAGAGAAGGTGAATATTTTACTAGCTATTTCTCATAAGAGGAATGCTGCTAAACACTGTCATAAAGAAACAGCTCTTAGAGCTGCCAGTTGATTTCTTTCATCTGGGGAAGGAGATAGCTGTGTTTTATTTAATTTTAGTTGTGTTTCCAGGAAAAATATTTCCTTATTGCCACTTGTTACTCCATGCATTCTCCCTGACACTCCTTTCCTATCAATATTGCCTGGAGACCTGTGCAAGTCAGTACTTTCATCACCCTCAATGTGACCTTTTGGAGTATCTTGTTATTTCCCATGTTTATGACTGTCATTTACATGTGTGAAGATTAAGGGCCAAATTATCTGCTGGCTGGGAATTGGCACGGTTTCACTGACTGCAGTAGAGCTGCTTCAATTAACAGGCTGCAGGGGGCCTGGAGATGGGCAAGAACAAACACCCTACCTCCAGACATCCCAGAATTTCTGCACTGTAGACTGACTCAGCATATTGCCCTTACTTTATTGTCTGTTTTGGGTACAAAATCTCAGCTTTCTCAAGGGTATATTGCATCCATTTCCATCATAACTCCCTTTAAATTATGGGAGTGACAACTCTGTCTTCAACTAAGTACAAGCCAAATGTTCCAAATTCTTGATTCATATGGTTCCATAGGGTTCAAGGACAAAAGAAACCACCAAATTATCTCATTTTACCTCCTGTATAACACTCAAAGATCAGAAAATATAGCCGGAGATTCCTGCATTAACAGGGAACTGATTAATTGGGATAAGCACAGATGATCCATATAAAATTTCCACTGTCTGAGGAACAATAGAAGGGGAAGGATCCTGCCTTTTCCACTCTGACCTCATGGAAAACACCTGCTCAACCACATAATCTGGAAATCAGCATGACCTGAGCACATGAAAAGGGCATGCCAGGCAAGACTCATGCAAGGTTGATTCAGTGCGTTACCTGAGAACACTATACTGTACAATCTGGAGGCCTTTCTTTATCTGTGGGATATTTTTTATGTTCCAGTATGTGTTTATGTCATTTTTGCGTGTGTGAATGTAATTATTCAACAAAAGGAAACTCCTTCCTTGGTCCCTGAAGCCTGAGGTCCAGTGTTTATTGTTGTAGAATCATAGAATCATAGAATAACCAGGTTGGAAGAGACCCACTGGATCATCGAGTCCAACCATTCCTATCAAACACTAAACCATGTCCCTTAGCACTACCCGTGCCTTAAACACCTCCAGGGAAGGTGAATCAACCACCTCCCTGGGTAGCCTGTTCCAGTGCCCAATGACCCTTTCTGTGAAAATTTTTTTCCTAATGTCCAGCCTAAATCTCCCCAGGCGTAGCTTGTGGCCATTCCCTCTCGTCCTGTCCCCTGTCACTTGGGAGAAGAGGCCAGCACCCTCCTCTCTACAACCTCCCCTCAGGTAGTTATAGAGAGCAACCAGGTATCCTCTCAGCCTCCTCTTCTCCAGGCTAAACAACCCCAGATCTCTCAGCTGCTCCTCATAAGGCCTGTTCTCCAGCCCCTTCACCAGCTTCGTTGCGGTCTCACCAGTGCCAAGTACAGAGGGAGAATAACCTTCCTGGACCTGCTGGTCACGCCGTTTCTGATACAAGCCAAGATGCCATTGGCCTTCTTGGCCACCTGGGCACACTGCTGGCTCATGTTCAGTCGCTGTCAACCAACACCCCCAGGTCCCTCTCCTCCTGGCAGCTTTCTAGCCAGACTTCTCCCAGTCTGTAGCACTGCAAAGGGTTCTTGTGCCCCAAGTGCAGGACCCAGCATTTGGCCTTGTTAAACCTCATGCCATTGGACTCTGCCCAGCAGTCCAGCCTGTTCAGATCCCTTTGCAGAGCCTCCCTACCCTCCAGCAGATCCACACTTCCACCCAGCTTAGTGTCGTCTGCAAACTTGCTAAGGGAGCACTCGATGCCTTCATCCAGGTCATTGATAAAGACACTGAACAGGGCTGGATCCAGCACTGAGCCCTGGGGAAGCCCACTTGTCACTGGCCTCCAGCTGGATTTAACTCCATTTCCCACCACTCTCTGGGCCCGCTCATTCCACCAGTTTTCCACCCAGGAGGGTGTGCGCCTGTCCAGGTCAGAGGCTGACAGTTTCTGAAGCAGAATGCTGTGAGAAACTGTGTCAAAGGCTTTACTGAGGTCCAGGAAGATACATCCACAGCCTTTCCCTCGTCCAGCAGCCGAGTCACTTTGTCATAGAAGGCGATCAGGTTAGTTTGCCAAGACCTGCCTTTTATGAACCCGTGTTGACTGGGCCCGATCACCCGGTTCTCTTGCATGTGCTTCATGATAGCACTCAAGATCACCTGTTCCATGACTTTCCCTGGCACTGAGGTCAGACTGACAGGCCTGCAGTTCCCTGGATCCTCCCTGTGACCCTTCTTGTAGATGGGCACAACATCAGCCAGCCTCCGGTCCAGTGGAACTTCCCCAGTCTTCCAGGACTGTTGGAAGATGATGGAAAGGGGTTTGGCCAGCGCATCTGCCGGCTCCTTCAATACCCTTGGGTGAATCCTGTCTGGCCCCATAGACTTGTGGGTGTCTAGTTGGGCTAGCAAGGCTTTGACCGCCTCCTCTTGGATCATGGGAGCCTCATTTTGTTCCTCTAGCTCCGGGGTTTGTACACAGAGGGAACAACTTTCTTTACAATTAAAGACTGAGGCAAAGAAGGCATTAAGTACCTCAGCCTCTTCCTCATCCCCTGTCACTGTTATTCCTTCTGCATCCAATAGGGACTATATGGTCTCCCTAGTCCTCCTTTTATTATTAATATATTTATAGAAAGATTTTTTGTTATCTTTCACAGACTCTGCCTATCTGATTTCTAGTTGAGCCTTTGCCCTTCTGATTTTTTCTCTACACAATCTCACTTCCCTCTTGTAGTCCACCCAAGAGGCCTGTCCACTCTTCCTCTTTATCTGAAAGAGGTTACATTTCAGAAGTAGCACTGAGGACAATCCAGAGCTTCTTGTCCTCTGCATGGATTATGAATGGAAAGTAGGAGATTCCACACACTCCAAGGCCAGCAGAGACCAAAGCAACCACACCATACTTCCAACCAAGGTCTCTGTGGCACCCCGATAAGGAGGGGAACAGCTCTGTTGACTGGGGCAAAGACCTTTACTGCTAAAACACAAGAGATAAGACCTATATTTCTTCTCATCAAATGACAGTGAATGCCTTAAGTTTCCCCAATAGTGACAGGCTCATTTTAAGTGTTAGGACAGGAAGCTAAAGAGATATTTCAAATGCACACCATTTTCACTAACATAAAAGTAGAAGATGTGGTTAATAGTTAGGCTAACCTAAGAGGGTGAGAGAGATCTACAGAGGTTTATTTACAGCCAGAAGTGTTAACAAGTTTGAAATCAAGGTATTTTATGAGTAAAGACAACATATAGGCTAGTTGCGGCTCTAAACAGAAGGTTATCTAACAGAAGGTTAATTCATTGCCCTCATCCACAAGGCATTATATATTTAATTCTCAAGGCCCAACTGCATGTTACATGGTGACCAATAAGATCACCAATTCTGGCTTTTATTTCGGCTCCAAAATCTCTAAAAGAAGAGAAACATCTGATCTCTGAGAAGGTGTGATCTATGCCTGCGCTCATGCACTCATATATTATTCATCTTAATCTACAAGTGATGTCTCATAAAGGGGCCCATGGAGGAAAATAAGAGCCATTTGTGCTACCTTTCATCAGAAATGTTTATACAGAATCCTCTCTTGCTGACCACAGAGCAGACATTCCTGAAACTACAACTCCTCACAGAAAAAAACATTAATAATTTTCACTGCTCTAGAATATCTGGCTGTCATTGTGACCCAAACTTGCTGCTTTAAATGCTCCGTCCTCCTCACAGGTGGTGTAGCCAATGACTTTTGTCGAACTAGTAATGTTAGATCTTGAAGCACAAGCCTCCTAAGTCCATTCTCCGTGTTGATCCACATGAACAGAATGCAGGATCTTTATTATCTATTTAATAGCTGTTAAAACTAGTTACATTTCTCTAATAAAGCCCATTAGCACGGTAGAAAAATGAAGGTGAGATAATACTGCAGTGTCAAAGGTACAATGTTAAAAGCCAAATCATGAGAAATTCCCACCTACTGCCTAGACATGACTCTTCCAGGTGCAATCATGGTGGCGTGATTGAGAGCAGCCCTGCAGAAAAGGACTGGGAGGTCCTGGTTGATGAGAAGCTTGACATGAGCCAGCAGTGTGCACTCACAACCCAGAAGGCAATCGTATCCTGGGCCACAACCAGAAGGCAATCGTATCCTGGGCTGCATCAAAAGAAGTGTGGCCAGCAGGTTGAGGGAAGTGATTCTGCCCCTCTATTCCTCTCTTGTGAGACCTCATCTGGAGTACTGTGTCCAGTTCTGGAATCCTCAATGTAAGAGGGATATGAAACTGTTGGAACAGGTCCAGAGGAGGGCTCCGAGGGCTGGAGCATCTTGCCTATGAGCACAGGCTGAGAGAGTTTGGCTTGTTCAGCCTGGAGAAGAGAAGGCTCCAAGGAGATCTTCCAATACCTGAAGGGGGCCTACAGGAAAGCTGGAGAAGGACTATTCATAAAAGCTTGTGGTGATAGGACAAGAGGGAATGTGTATAAACTGGAGAGGGTCGTATTTAGACTAGGAAGAATTAGGAAGAATTTCTTCATCATGAGAGTAGTAAGACACTGTCACAAGTTTCGCAGGGAAGCTGTGGCTGCCCCATCCCTGGAGGTGTTTAAGGCCAGGTTGGATGGGGCCTTGGGTAACCTGATCTAGTAGAGGTGTCCCTGCCCATGGCAGGAGTGTTGGAACTAGATGATCTTTAAGGTCCCTTTCAACCCTAACTATTCTATGATTCTATGATAATAGTAAGATGTTGGCTTCTGAAAATTCAACAGAATGGTTTCACTGTGCTGGTGAGCAACATAAAGCAGGAAAATTGTAAGAAAGCTAAGAATAATGATGCTAATAGCCAGGCATGTGATCCAATGAAGAGAAGGTTACAGCTTCTAACTTATTTATAGCCCAATATTTTTCACTGTGCTGCCTGGAATCTGAAGAACTGTTGTGACACCACAGTCACCATACGGTTAAGATCTGGAATGTGATGTGCTGGTGAGTTAAGAAAACCTTTTTTGATTACCCATGCTTTGCATCTGGAATTTGAGCCATGGACTGGCTATGAAACAGTGCTGGATGTGCTTTGGAGATAAGAACTCACTCACCATGCTAATAGGGTTCTTTTTTGTTGTTACTGTTACTTCATTTTTCTTGTGGCATTTATTCCAATTAAATTAAAATAATTTAAGTTAATTTTAAAGACATAGTTTACCGAAACTTGAGAGGCATAAAGATAATGATTTTCCAACTTTTCTGAAAGGCGAAAGATCAGTCAGTCTACAGTAATGAAGCCATTCTTTACTTTGTAGTCTAAGGGAAGACAGAAATGCTTGTGCATGAAGAAGAAAGGGACAGTTCTATCTGGGTGAAAAAAGTGAGGATGAGATAGAGAAATGTAGAAATAATTTCATGATCAGTCAGTAGTATCAAAGGAGATTCAGGTTCCTAGTTTGGGAAAATGTACAGCATGAAAGATTAATGGTGGGGTCTTTTTTGCAACTGGATAGACTACTGAGTCCCAGCAAACCTCGTAACCTAGAAATTTAAGAGGAAACCTATGAAGGAAAGATGAGAACATTCCTGATTCTCTGGCTACTTCTAGAATTCTGTCCCTGGTCTTTCTGTTTAGTCAACATCTCTAAGAAGGCCTCAGGGATCAAAAAGCAAGGCAGCTGTTTCTAAGAGCTTTGGGCAGAAACGAGTCAGTCTTGAAGGATGGGTCTGAGTCTGCAGATGATTTGTACAGCTGTGAGATGCTGTTCCTCTGCTATAGGTCCTGGATCTTGGCTCATATCCATCAGTAGAGCAGCCACTGGAGATATAACAGCTAACAAATTATAAGAACACTGCCCTTGGGACAGTCTCATCTTTTTTTCAGGACCTCTCTCCTTCAAGAAACTGAAATGAAGAATGTCCATGATATCACACTGCATGACACACAAGCTCAGTGGAGTGGACATGCCCGTCTGCCTTGTAATGCACATCACACTGAAATGGGACTAGAGGTATTTCCAGGTCTTTGGTAGTCCACAAGTCTGAGGTGTCACCATCAAAAATGCTGGAGTTTGCCCCTGCTTTTTGCTTCCCAAGGTCAAACTTTGCATGTGGATGGCCAAGCTAAATGTAAGATGTGAACTAACTTGCCTGCAGTGTGGATTGTCAAGGGACCAGAAAGAAAAGAGCACCGAGATGTGAGAGTATAACTATTTCTACATTGCACTTAGATCCCCATAGTTTTCCATTCATTTGCTGACAATGTTCAGTGAAACTGAGGACTTGTAGGTAGAGAAATCCTTGTGTGACCCAGTAATTGGATAAAACTTGGGAAAACAAAAGTGAGAATGGACCGTCATATTTTACAATGAGACCTGAGACCTGTCATGGCAAAAATGCTATTCAAAATATTCCTAAACAAATTGTAAAAGGAGCTGAACAGTAAGATGAATATTTTTCACGATACAAAATTAGTCAAGAAAAACAATGGAAACAAAAAAACCCCACCAACCAACAACAAAAGCAAAATAAAAAGCAAAAGATAATTATGACATGTTGCTGAAGGATTTCGTGTTAATTAGTGACCAGTTGATAAAAACTTAACATTATTACATGTAGAATAGTACATATGAAGAGAAAGTAGTCTAAAAGAATGGTATGTTCTAGACTAGTTATTACCACTCAAGAAATGGGTTATCAAGGAGGAGTGTTTCATAAAATTATCAAGCAGCAGATTTAAAACAAAAATAAAAGGATCTTTTTTTCACATGATGCATAATTGAACTGCAGAACTCATTGCCACAGGATGTTGTAGAGGCCAAAAGTATAAGTGGGCTCAAAAAGCAATTAGACAAATTCCTGGCTGAAAAATTCATCGAGCGTTACAAAACACAAAGATGCAGATACAATCTCTGGCTCACGATGCCCCTAAGGCACAGACTGCTGGGAGGGTGTGCCAGAATAAAGTATCACTGTATGGTTGCTCTGCTTTTACATTCTTCTTCTGAATACCTGCTACAGACCATTGTCAGAAACACAATACTTAAGCTAAGGAAGGATTTCTGCAGCCACTGTTATAGGAATAGGTAGTTACGCATAAAGAAACAAAAGGAAGCTGAGAATTGTATCTACGTATGTGCTTCAGCTATTAGTGATGGCTGAAAAAAACGAGTCAGCGAGGATTTGACAGTTTTAAAGTGAAAAGAGAAGGAGAATATCCATTTTAATATATGGACTGATCCATGTAAACTAAATAGGCATCAGTCTTGTACTGCTGGGTAGAGAGGAGGCTGCCTGCTGAGTGGCTCATCAGGCTTATGGAGCCATAAACTATGTTAATAAATGAAGTCCACGCAGAAATGCTTTCTAAGACACCATTTAGTGAAAGACATCAAACGAATCTGTGGAATTATAAATGTCACTGACGCACTTCTTGAAGCTTACCTTGTTTTTCACTAGAATCCAGGAAAAGCTATTTGTATTTAAATGACTGCAGAAATGGTGAATTGTTTCATTTGGGAGTTTAATAAATAGTTTGCCCTAGTTTGTCAGAGTTTTCCGTAATTTTACGTGACTGGCCACATAAATTTGCTGGAAATGATCAGATAGCAGGAGATTGGCACAACAGAGGAATTCCAACAGAAGCACAGAGTTAATGAATCTCTACCCATGTCCAGACACGCGGATGGGGAGAAGTCCAGCCAGCAGCACCCAGCTGGGTTCCTCTGAGCTCAGTGCGCTCACTGCACAATGAATTACCTTTGCACTGAGGATTGCACCCATGAGGAGGTGGCAGAGACTGATAAGAAACTAACTATATCCAGTCTCCTGTGAACAGGGCTCTGGAGAATTTTCAGGCAGTGTCCCAAAGAAAGTTAATAGGACATTGAAAATCATTCATGTAGTAGATGCAGACTGCTACATTACATCGTTTAGAGTTAGAAATAAAGATCATTCTGGCAACTCACATCTACCAAGACACTGCCACAGAGCCCATGCATTTTGATGGAGCTCAGCTCCTACTAAAAGTTCAAGTTCATCTTCAGCTGAGTGTGGACCACAGCAGATGTGCTGGCCTCTGCATGGCCATCGTCCCATGTAATGGGGCTAAGCAAGGCATGCTTCATCTCTCCATGGGCCATGGTTTGGCATGGTGTGACATCTCTTTATAATCAATCCAAACTGAAAGCTTTTGCTTAGTTCCTGGGTTTTAAAGTATCTCATTAACTGTTTCACCAACAAAGTAAGTTCTTTTCAAGTTCACAAGTCTATTATCCACCTTAACTTACACAGAGTACCTTTTTCTAAAACTAATGGGTTTGAAGGTAAAAATATACCCTGATGTACCTGTGATATCTGGTTATTCAGATTGTCAGTGCTCTGTAAATCAATGCATTTGGATCTGGTTGAATCTATAGCAAGACAGGCTGAGAAAAAATAAATCCAGCCGTGGTTTGAACTTCTTTTGTACATCTTAATAGGGATATTATGCTTAAACCCCTTTGTGACCATTTAAGTGATAAGACTATTAAAACCAGTGGCAAAAACTGCCTTCATCATTAAAATGCATTTTAAGTGTCAAGAGAATAGAGTGTTAACTATCAGCGCTCTTGTACAAGAATTCACAAAAATCAGGAAAAATGCTTTGCTGGTCCCAGTTTACTATCTGGGGACAATTTGTGGGGTTTTTCCTAGATAGTTTTGATGAAATGCAAAGACTTCTACAAGGACAAGAATCTTATGTTTACAAAGGAATAGAATAAAACAGATAGGTTTTTTTTCTTCCTTTTTCCTCCTGCATATTTGGATTTCTCCTGCTCACGATCTATGACTTTCAGCTACAGGCTATGACTGATCCCTTGACAACTCTAGTCTCTGCAATAAATTGTTCAAAGTCAGACCTGGGGCTGTGTCAGTTCCTAGAATATCTAGGGTTTATATCTTCTCTAGCCTCATTTTAAATTTAAATGATAACAAATTCAATCTGACCCCAGATGGAGCAGAACATATTTTTACATCAGATTGGTGTTTTACCTAATGCAACTTTGGTAAGCATCTCAAGCCCCACAATAATTTATGCTGAACCCTTACATGCTTTCTAAGAGGAAGATGGGCCTTATGCTGTCATGGAAATGATGCCGGCTAGAGGCCAGCAGTACCCTGCAGGGAAGAAGCACCATGATCTTCTGGGCACACCTATTCCCATTTTTGTCCTAAATTCCTCTGTTTCATTCTGAGTTGGTTCTATCAAGTAATTTATTTGTTTCTTTTTTATGCCAATGGGGCAATTAAATTGATTCTTATTTGCAGATACATCTATCACATTTTGCAAACATTCTGTGTAATCTATGCTCTTCTTTGAATTTCACTATGACAGGATTTGGACCTAAAAGATGGACTTACACCTTTCCTTCTCCCACACCCCTTTTTAAAAAAATAAATAAATCTGTATAATACTTTATAATAGGCTGTTCCCACACCTCGATTGCTTGGAAAACTGATCAAAGAAAGCCTGAGTCTGGAGGGGATGAGTTATGCACAGAGAGGAGAACAAACCTCACTACATAGTTGCACAGCAAAAAAACATTCCTCTGTTTTTAGGCAAAAGAAAGGTCCAAGCTTGTTGCTTGGGTATTATGGTGACAGAGTTAATGGTCTGAACTGGCAAGACACTTGTTTGAAATACTGGTTAAATTTGCAAACTCTTTGCTCTGGTCTTTAACCTGATTCTGACCTGTCAGTAATCCCTTTCCTGTTTTCAACCAAAGAAAAGTCTTGTGCCATGAACAAAAGGGAAAGAGATGCCATATATTAGTAGCCAAGATAAGGTACCAGTATTTAAACAACACCAAATGCTCAGTTCAGACAAAGAGGGATATCTCTGATGAATCCAATGCAAATACATGGCCTCACATCAACAGTGGCTATCTACAATACTTATTTCTGTTGGATTTTTTTCCCTTTTTGACCCTTCATCACCTCTTTACTCATGGTGTCTGAGTCAAATTTCAAATTCTCTGCATGTAAATAGGTTTCAAAGGAAGCAAACAAGCTCATACAACCCTGCCTCTGTAGATGTGTTAACATATTTTTAATCATTAAAACCAAAATAAAATGTAATCTGATACAATTAAAGATGTATTTCAGAGAGTGGCCTGTGCTGAGAATTGCTTGCACATGGCGTCATAATATATAATGTTTAAGAAACAAGTTGGCATTAAAAAAGAATCAAATGACAATACAGAAAATAGGATCCAAAAATCCTTTCCAAATTACAAAACAGCAGAGAATTTGATAAGAACATTCTTGTTATGTTTCTAATATTTTAGAGTAATGGTTGTCTGCTACGCTCAAGTCTTTGATCTCATAACTTTGCCAGCAGACAATGAAATAATAAGCTTTAAGGACAAAACTGCAAGAATAAAAATCAGGGCATTTTCTAAGAAGGTGCTGAGATGTAATGTGATTGGAGAAGCAAAGTGTATATGAAGGGCAAATTTTGCTCTCAATTATCTAATGTACATTTAGAGTTCTGAATGTGGCCAGTTGCAGGAGGATCTGTTCAAAATGTAATTCAGCAAATAAAGGAAAAAAGTAGTTATTCAACCTTATTTTTAATTCCCTGAGCTGAAGGGACACTTACTATGCACAGCTTTTGTTGCATTTGTTTGTAAATCACATAATATAGTTAACACTGCCAAAGGAGGACAGAAAATCTATAATAAAGCAACTGAAAAGCTATCCTTACCCAGAAGAAAAAGACAGAAAATCAGATTCCCATTTTTGTATATAATTTCTGGACTGAGTAAAATAAGAGCTCATCAGATCTGTATGACATCATCTCAGAGTTTGGGAAGCACCATGAGGCAGAACTTGGAGCCAGTGAGCCTGAAGAAGGCTTGGGAGTCCTGAGCCCTCCAGACTGTGGCAAGACAGTCACAATTGTGCTCAAAGTGGCCATGAAGGTTGAAGATCGACGTGCAACCATCTCAGCATCCTTTTTGGAGACACTGAGCAGCCACAACTGAAACAAATAGGAACTGTCTTGTAGGAGGCCACAGAGAATGACTGGATAGCTTGCATCCAGGGAGCCCTTTGCAGCCAGTAGAACAAAGATGGTCCAATCCGTGGGGAGGGAAACCTCCTGTGTGGTTGCATCCGCATACAGGCCAGAGCAGTGGAGAAATGCCAGTGCTCAGGATCCCCCCACTATCTCCACTTGGCAGTGCCTCCATCTCAAAGGCTGTGATGCTGATGTGAAGGTGGCTCAGCCAAGCAGGTCAAGGCAGCGATTGTCTTATGAAGGAGTTACCTGTTTCATCTGCTGCTCCTTTACTGGGGCTCTAAACCTGCCTAGGTAATTCACTAGATTTTTTTTGGTGAAAAGAGAAATGGGAATTGACAGGAAAACAGCAGATAAAATCAATTCTGCTCTCCTGCTTCCCTGACTGGCATATTAACTGTAGGCAACTGGTTAAAATAAATGGATGTTACTGAACCCTTGGCTTGGTCAGTAGAGGAATATGTTCTCTTTCTGACTAAACCCCCTTCTCGACACTCTTCTGTAGGTAGCACTGTAAGTATAAAGATGAATTAGACAGGAGGAAAGGAATTCACACAGACATTTTATCAGTATTATAGGAAAAAAAACTTTCCTTTTTCTCACACCAAATGAACACCACTGACACTTAAGGGCAATATTCAACAGAGGCAGAAATAACTCCAAATACCGGAGTCCTAAGACCCTGATTTGTCATCCTATGGGATTTTCCAAAGGCTTGTGACTGAAGTTCAGCCTAGAACTTGGCTCTGGACCAAACCCAAGGCCAGCGGAGCCTGAGTTTGTAGTTTTTTAAGAGATCTAATTCTGCCATATGTTTACCAGTGATATCATAATTGTCTGTGCAGCGCTCAGTCTGCTATGGATTTTGCAGCAGCTGTCAATAGCACTCATTCATCACAGGCCCAAGATAATTGAACCACTCCATCTGCTCCAGGGCCACTACTATCAACAGTGATACTTGTGTCAGTAACTTACTGAAGAAGGGTCTGAACTTGCTCCTGGTGAAAAATCAATGGGAGGATTCCTGTTGGCAGAAGTGGAAGCAGCCCTAACCCTTTCAGTACTGAAACCCTAGATCCTGCTCAACTACATGGCACCCATTCCCATTCTGCCACTGGATGACTGGGAGGGTGCAAACACAGGCAAAGCTCTGCCTTGATGACATAGCCTTTGCAAACTAGTCCTGCAAAGCACTCTAGAATGCAAATCTTCACTGAGGGAAAGGGCAGACAAAGCAGCAAAATCAGAAAAGAGATGAAGAAACAGATGATGTCAGCTTGCATAGACAAAAGAGACAAAATTCAGGTTAAGCATTCTGTTTAAAGAACCTGACTGCATCAAGAGTCAGGCATGTTTACGGGAAAGTGCTAAAGGAATTAATCTGTTACTCAGCAACACTAATCAAGACTCCTACCCCATGCAGTTAATGAAGTCCTATATCCATGCATACCTTTATATTCGGGTTCACAGTCAGCTCCATTCCATCTTCTGTCTGCTATACAAAGGGGAGGGAAAAAACAAAGTCTTTGCAACAGAACCAGTTATTGTAATAAAGCATTATTTTTTCCCACGGAAAACAATTATTTTCCATCATATGCAGTTCTCTTTTCTCCTTTTATCTACTTGTGAAAAAAAGAAAAACCTCACTCGCTTTTCCTTCTTATATTTTCTTCCATTAAAAGAACAAACTTTCAAAAAGCCAAAGTAAGTTATGACCTCTTTAACAAAGAAGGGAAAACAGAAGTTGTTGTCCTGCTGTTGCAAGTGCAGATGAGATCAAACTAGAACTTCAAATCTCAACACCCTTGAACTTTCAAGGTCAGGTTCACGTCTAAACTTTACTGCTAAGGCAAGTCAAAGCCTGTGCTCAGATGGATGTGGATAGCTCCCACTGAGTTCAGTCAGCATTCGCTGATTGTAACAGTAATATTTTTGCTGCATTTGTTTACTCCAGTCCAGATTCTCAGGGATCTAACTTCATTTTCATTTTCTGTAAGAAAGGCCACTTGAAAATATTTGAGTGCTTTTTATTCACAGAATGATATAACATCAGGAAAATGAGAACTTTAGTGAGGACAGCTGTCCTTGTAGTGTCAGTTTGACAGTGTAAAACAAAGAGTACCAAAGGTTCAAAGAAGATAACCCTGCAAGGTCTCAAAATATAAAGCAAAGCCATTTCATTTTTCATCAGAGGAGCACAGAAAGTAAGGCATTCTTCTACTTGGGAATAATTTAGATTTTTTTTTTTAAATTTTCTGTTGCTTGGTATATTCTAGACCTGCAAAATTTTAAGGGACAGGTAACATATTTTATTGGAGAAATGGGAACAGCTGGAAAGGGCAGTGCATGTTTGAATTCCCTGCCAGTGAAGGGACTGATAATCCCCAGATTATTTTACAGCAGCACAATATGGAGGAAGGTCATGTAAGATCCCTGTATTTAAATGAATACAAAAATTGTAACAGTTGTTTGCAATGTCATTGTCTTTGTCTTCTGTGGATGTTGTCTTACTTCTTCCAATATAAAATGAGACAAGGTAGCTTTATTTTTAAGCAAAGTGGGCAGGGGGAAAGGAGAGAAGAAAAAGCAACAATATGAATAGCTTGATGAGTGGCTGCAGTCAAAATAGAGATGACCCCAAGAAATGTAGACATATTCCTTTGCTAAAGAGAATAATTTCATACCAGAAGGAAGAGATGAGATGGTCTTTTTTATAAACTTTGATTTTTAGAAGAGATGTAAGTATTGTAACTAAAAAAAAAATACCTTTCTTTTCAATATTTAATGAGTCTTTATTTTTTACCATCTAGTTTCAGTACATGAAAACGAGCCTCTAATCCAGGAACACACTCTCCAGCTGCAGCGTAACAGATGTGCAAACCATTAGGACCTGCTACCCATTCCAAGTCATTAAATCCGAAAGCCTGCAAGAGGAGTCAAAGGTACCATCAGGGGACCTGTGGCAGTTATGGTGTTTCTACACAGCCAGTTTCACTGTCAGGGCCAGTGCTTTACCTTGAGGCATCTAGGGGAGAAAGGATCTCAGAGCTGAATTTACTGTGGACAAAATGACTATGAAAATGTACAGCTTGAGTCATAAAATCAGTTTCCTGAGCCCTCTACCCTGGTGAAAGGGAAACGAATGGTGCCCCCCTGACAAGGGAAAGTGTGAATAGGATACAATGAACTTAAAACCAGACTGAAAACAGAGAAGACCCTAGGTGAAAATACTCCTGTGTCTGAGGAAAAGGGCAGTGTCAGGTTTTTGATTCATGAGGTCAAGTCCAATAGTCAAGTGAATAAGTCAGGTTGGACATTCCAACAGGGCAGCAAGAGGAGGCAACACAAAAAGTATTTAGGGTCCAGGCAGATTCTTTATCCACAGGGAGATCAGTGTGGAGATAGAGGATTTGGGAAACACCCTGTCATTTATGTTCACAGAACCACAGAATAACCAGGTCGGAAAAGACCCACAGGATCATCAAGTCCAATCATTCCTACCAATCACTAAACCATGCCCCTCAGCACCTCATCCACCCATCTCTTAAATACCTTCAGGGATGGTGACTCAATCACCTCCCTGGGCAGCCTGTTGCAGTGCCCAATGACGCTTTCCATGAAAATTTTTTTCTGATGTCCAGCCTGAACCACCCCAGGCGTAGCTTGTGGCCATTCCCTCTCGTCCTGTCCCCTGTCACTTGGGAGAAGAGGCCAGCACCCTCCTCTACACAACCTCCTTTCAGGTAGTTGTAGAGGGCAATAAGGTCTCCCCTCAGCCTTCTCTTCTCCAGGCTAAACAACCCCAGTTCCCTCAGTTGCTCCTCATAAAACTTGTTCTTTTTCAGAAACCCACCTGACCTGTGCCCACTGAAAACACAATCAGCCCTGGTGGGTGCTGAAACTGGATCTTGACAGAACATGATCAGCCAAAGAAAAGCAGAAACTTCATGCATCTTCCACAAACCTAGACAATGCAGTATGTCTCAGGCATCCAAATCCCCTTCCCTTTTCAGAAGACACTGCTCCTCCTGGGACAGGATTTCTCAGCTTTAGAATGCCCCGAATTCACAACATTTTTGTAGACTGTGTGGCATTCCGGCAACTGGATGACTTTCTGATGTTGCACGTGGGTGAGCTTTTGCTCACTCTCTTGCCATCTCTCTATAAGCAGCAGGAGTCAGAGTGGGGCAAGTGTCACAGGCAACATTCAGAAGCAATTCCGGAAACTTTATTGCTCAGACGTGGCACTCGGCCAGCAGAGGAGAAAGAGAAGAGCTTATAGTTGTGTGCTGGCATACACTGACAAAACTGCTACTGATGAATCAGAAAGAGAAATCTGGAGATGTGACCTTAGGAGGTCACAGAAGACTCATTTTTGCCAACAAATACGAACATTTGCAATCAGACCGTGGCCTGGTGCCAGTCACTGTTTTATGTGCTATCTCATCAAAACATATGAATTTTCAATAGCTGGTTTAGAGGCCTACTTGCTGCAGTGTTATATCTCTCCAACTCCTACAGGTTTTGAATTGTACAGATACAAAAGCAGGGTATTGAGGAAAGCTGGCACTTGGATTTGCATTGTTCTGGATGAACATTTTCCTGCATTCTGAAAATCGCCAACTGGTCAAGTGCCGGAAGGTCACTAAGCAACGTGGCAAAACTGATGACAGAAAGGAGGCAAAAAAATTTCTGGAAAATGAAACTCCTCCGTTGTCTAGCCTGGAAGGTCAAAAATTACCATTTTAAGATTTCTTGTTCTAACGGAGGCTCACCCAACCTAGGTATCAGCCCTTCAGAGAGCACTACTGTAAATAGTGCCATCTGTGATGTTCCTAGTGAAGGACTCTGCTGATGTAAAGGTTATTACTCATTTATAAACATATGGCTATTATAATCATTCAGTGCCTCTATTTGTTGCAGGATTTTTGTTTTGATAGAGTTTCAAAATAAAGAGGATTATTTTTCACTACTCAGCACTAAAAGGACATTATCAATTTAATTTATATTAGTAAAAACAACAGCAACCCACTGTGGCAGATTCTTAAATCAATAGATGTGCTTTGACATTAAAAAAATCCCACTGAAAGCAGTCAGTCTGAATGAGCACCGCACAGTGCAGTCTGAAATCAAATCTACACTGACTGTGGAAAAGATTGTGAACAAAAATACAGAGGATTCTGCTGTTCATCTAAACAAAACTAAACAAATACTAAAAGAAAACAGAAAATGTATGCTTTTTTTGATATTATTTCCATTTTGAAAATCTAGAGAGATAAAATAATGAGGTTTACTGAACTTGAGCTGTAAGCACCTTTTTAGTGATATTGCAGTAGTGAAGGCTCTGGATATGTGTTTTTAAGCTATGGATTTTATTGCCCCTGTGTGTGATATGTGAATATTTGAGCATGTGCATTTGTGCATATACATACCTTTCGAATGAGCCCTTTAGATCTAAGATCCCATTTCCTCCATATAGTCAACAAAGACCATAAAGCAATTTCTGTAGGAGCAAGAGTTCACGTAGAAGACCTGAAAGCTAAAAATTCCCACCAAACCAGTTCAGACACAATGCATAGCTTACCTGTTGTCTGTCTGCTTCCAGAAGCAAAGGGACTGGTTCATCTGACTTATTGTAAATGTCTAGTTCAGGCTGAGATAAATTGCTTCCTAAACTCCACTGACTTTGTCGAGAGTTTTTATTAGGCCCTTGATTAAGGGTTCTGATGACAGTAGAACCAGTGTTTGCATGGCTGTCCTTTATATTATGCAAACTCTGAAAAAAAGTGTTTTATTCGTTGGTCTATTGAGTTATCTTGTAGTAAACCACACCCCCATCCACAAATAGGCATGGCTGGATTCCACATATCAAGATATTTCTCTCCATGCTTCTCATCAACAGGCCAAATAAAGTAAGAACTGTCAATACATGATCCTATCTCCTAAGAAAGGATTTTTTTTCCAAAGGTAGATTTATCTGCCATGTTTTAGAAGATATCTAAAAAACCCTTATCACTGATATTCCCTTGGATTACTCTAATATAAAACTTTTAACATCCCGCACCCATTTTGTCATTAATAATTTTTATCTAATATAGCTGTAGGGTTAAGCAGAATATTACATCATCTGAGCTGAACAGAGGGCAAGTTGTACTTTAAAGACCACAGCACTGTGAAGTTTACATTACATATGCTGAAATAAAATAATGCAGAAAATAAAAATAATGGAAAAAACTATGTTGGCTTTGAGACTTTTAAAATTAAGCTTAAGGATTGTTTGTGCTTAAATTTAAAAATAATTTTATTTTTTGGAATGCAGAGGTAGTTATTTTTATATGCAGTCTTATGCTAGAAGTAATACTTCAGACAATGGAATATAGTGAAAATTCATTGGAATCCATGGGAGAATTCTGATGTCCCTGAGAAAGCTTCTGATATGGCGATCTGGATTTTTTTTGTGTGGAATTGTACATCTTTGGTACATGGCATCCAAACACCAAACTGCCTTGGTCCTTCCTGGAGAACTGTGCGATCACATTTGCACTACAACAGAACTCTATGCACTTTCTTTTAGCAGAACTAAACATATCAATGTGGTTAGAAAGTTCCGTTTCTAACAGGGTATATAAAATTTCCAGGGTTTGGAATTTTTTGAATGGTGACAGCCAATATGTTGAAAAACTTCACCTGTGCATGTTTATATTTTTGCTCCTATACACATAATTTAGTCTTTGTGAAAACATGTTTCACTCTTGTTATATGACTGGCAGAGATATATTAATTATGGCCATTTGAATGGCAAAGAAGGACAGAGTATAAATAATTTGGCAGAGCCAGAAATAGAATAAAGATTTCCTAAAACCCATTCCAGTGCCTCAACCACAAACCTATTCCTGGGAAAAGACTAAGAAGTTTACCATACTTTCTTTCCCCCAATTTGTTCCATTAAATCATGGCAAAAGGTCTGTGGACATTCTTACTGCAGTTTAAATAGTAGCTTAATTCAGTTTATCTTGAACCTGCTCCCAATAGGCTTGAGATAAATCAAAACACCTGTGCAATGCAGGTATAAGTTCTATTTTTAAGAACACTGCTTAACAATATGATGATTTCTCATAGCCCTGAGACATGGGTCAGATCTTCTCACACTTTGCAAAATTCAAAGATACTCAGATTTAGGGACTTTTATTCAATTAATAGTTACAAGCAGACCATTTGTTTTAGATCTGCTTCTCTATGCATTTTAACATTAAGCTCTGAGCTATAACCCCTCTCCCCAAAGCCCAGAAAATTGTCTATTGTTAAAAGAAATTGTTTAAACTCATTGTTTAGGAGTTTTAACAAAACGGCTTCAGAGGCGTTTTCATCATTCCAAGGCACCACAACTGGGGAAAATACCTGCTGTACTTCTTTTACTTTTCTCCAGAAAAATTCCATAATAAACACTAGAGGTGAGTTTGCTGAGGCTCTACTTACAGGCATAATCTCCTGTTGACACATGTATATATTACAAGGGGAGAAGCACTACCCAGTCACAGTGTAACGCTCTATCAGTGAGATTTCTGGGATTTTTGAGCAGTGTACTCTGTATATGGCAACTGCTGGCTAGTGTTTGCCTATTCTTCACTTGCTTAAAGCCTCTGGTTTTGTCTTGAGGGTCCACGCAAGGTCAACTTCCCACCCCCCAACAGTGGCATAGAAAACTGAACTGAAGGTGGAAGAAAATGCCTCTCCTTACTGAGCAGCCAGTGTTGATAAAACAGCTCTCTGTTAGAACAGTTTAAGGGCAAACAGTGAGGAGATTTACCCATTCAAACAAAGTTAAGAGTGAGCAAATTCTCTTAAAGATGTACCTATGTCTGAGATCTTTGTTTCGTTTTCAGTTATCTAACAGAAAATAAAGATAAAGCCAAGAGTAGGCTGCATTGAAAAAATCCTCTGTGCTCCTGAAAATGTTTCCTTTGTGTTCAAGAGAAAAACATAAGAGAAGGACACTTTAGACAAGTTGTTATTAATATTTTTTGAAAACAAAGAACAAAATCTTACAGTATTTTTTTTCCCTTTTGAGCCCGTTTAGCCTTTGGTTTCTCATTTTTTATTTCTGGAAAAGTACAAGCATGGGGAACGCACATGTTTTGCCATGTCTAATTTACTCACTTTTATGTGCCCAGGGCTTAAGAGAAAGTGATAAAAGGTGAGGCTGTGTGGTTTATAAACATGAGACTGTGGTTATGTTGTGAAATTCACATACAATTCTGTCATCCACTTCCGTTTGCTTACCCTCTCCTGGAGCTCCAGATAGCATCTCCACAAGGACTCCCCTAGATATATACCCATTAATAAAGTAGGACTGTGGGGTTTTCTTAGGGATTGTCTGACTTGGGGATGGGATTTGACTGGTTGATCCAGTTTCAAATTTAGACAAGGGCCAAACTGGAAATTCAGGATGCTGTTAGGAGAGGACCACAAACAAGGAAGAAGTTGAATCTGAAACATGGACGCAGCCCAGAACCACCTTTGCCATACTTACCAGGATCAAATAGTGACTCAGAGTTCCCTGAAAGAGATGCAGCTCAGGAGCCTACCCCACATAAAACACATCTCCTCCCACTTCCAGGGGTGCATCCTTTGAAGCAGATGTCCTGAAACACATTATAGAACCATTGAATCATAGATTACCAGGTTGGAAAGAACCTCAAGGATCATCTGATCCAACCTTTTTTGGCAAAAACACAGCCTAGACAAGATGGCCCAGCAACCTGACAGGCTGAATCTTAAAAGAGTCCCAAGTTGGGGAAACTGCCACTTCCCTGAGGAGATTATTCCAATGGCTGATTGTGAAAAATTTTCCTATTTTGTCCAATCAGAATCTCCCCAGGAGTAACTTGTATCCATTACTCCTCATCTTTTCCATGTGACTCCTTGTAAAAAGAGAGTCTCCATCTTCTTTGTAGTGACCCTCTAAATGCTGGCGCACAGTGATAAGGTCTCCCCTAAGCCTTCTTTTCTCAAGACTGAACAAATTGTGTTCTCTCAGTTTTTCCTAGTACAGCAAGCTTCCCAGTCCCTTGATCATCTTTGTAGCCCTTCTCTGTACCCTCTCCAACCTGTCCACATCTTCTTCATGTAGCAAGGACCAAAACAGAGCAGAGTATTCCAAGTATGGTCTGACAAGCACTGAGTAGAGTAGGAAAATGACTTCTTTATCTCTGCTGGTGTTGCCCTTGTTGGTGAAATCCAGCCACCTGTTGGCTTTCTTTGCTGCAGCAGCATGCTGTTCATCCATGTTGAGCTTGCTGTCCGCCAGGACCCCCAGGTCACTTTCCACAGAGATGCTCCCCAGGTGGGTATATCCCAATCTGTGCTCACTGCTGGGTGGTGTTTTGCCAGGTGGAAGACTTTACAAGCACAGGTTGCCAGGGATGTGGGCAATGGTTTCACATATACGTCCTGTTTAAAGGAGAGGAAGATAAATCACCTTCATCTCTTCCACCCTCAGCTTCAGCTGGTTTTTTGTTTTCTGCTTCTTAGAGGTAGAGGGTTCTTCTCTTCCCATCTATGTTATCTCTTCTAGAAGACCCTTTTCTCCCAGGGTGAGGCCTACTTTAATCTAACTCAACAGGCAAGTGGTGCTCAGGAACCATGCTGTAGACTACTTGTCCTGCTGTCTGTGGCCAAATCTTCAAATGTGTGGAAAGACACTAATAAACAGGCTTGTGTGAAGGGTTTTGGGGTGGCCTCAGGGCTGGCAGGACAGCATTCTCCCTCTCCTTGTTCCCTGGTGGTTGCCCTGTCACAGGGAGGGAATGGAATGGGCTGCCTTTGCCTAAACACTGGCAAACCAGGGAAGGGCAAGGTGATAGACACAGTCTCAGAGACGTGTTCTTTGTTATGTGTCTGGTCTCACTCCAGCCCAGCAACTCCCAGGTGCATTTCCATGGATGAGTCCAGCATTGTGTGTTGCTCCCCTTGGATCAAACTCTCTTCTTCAACAAAACCCTTCCACAATACTACTTGAGCTCTGCTGGCCTAACCCTTCCATGGCAAAAAAAGCACACTATTGCCCTCCTGGTGTATATTCCTGGTTTAATAGGATTTCATGGGACATACCTATTCTTTTCTTTCCCTCCTAGGTGTTATCTCCCATGGTGAGGAACTCAGACCCAATCAACGAGAGCAGGATCACATTAGAATAGGCAGCACAGACAGAGAACTTCACCTTCTCAAAAGCTATGAGCTCATTCGCAGAGATAGAGCACTTAAAATGAATTAGTGTATTCCAACACAGCAAAAGCTATAAATAGAGTGCTTATAAATAAACCAGTTTTGTCGCTCACTCAGGCACCAATTCAGTAGTCTCTCTCTCCATGTCTAACACACGATTGTACTTACATCCCACTGATTGGAATGGGATAAGCAACTTGCTTTCAATTAGGCATGTTTTGCTTAATTTAAGGCATGATGCTAAATCTATCCAGGTACCAAGCCATTATTCCTATTAAATCAATAGTGCTTAAGAGCCTAACCGCACCCCCCATGAATCCAGATCCTGCATTTTAGGGCACCTTCAATGTTTTATGAATGAGAGGCAAATATTTCCTCTTTTGAATGTTTCTGTTTTCTGTTCCTAAGTGACTACTCTTTCTTGCATAAGGGGGCAACTATTTGCATAGGACATCTTTCTTATTCAAACACACAGGCAGCCTCCTTATGTTGTGAAATTAAAAGCACCACAACTGTTACAAACCTTCTGAAACAAGGTTTAATTTGAAAACAAACATGTGTAATTATCACATGTAAGAAGCCAGCACTATGGTATCAAGCACAATTTGATAGATCAAGCAAAAAAACCGGAACCTTTCAGAGATGTATATTTCTTGAAAAGAAATGCTGTATTTCTGTAAGAAAAGCTAGAGTACATGGTTCAGACACATCTACTCGGTCAAATGTCCTGAGAAGAGTACTCGGTCAAATGTCCTGAGAAGAGTGGTGGCATACTCAAGGAAGTGGTCAAACATCTGGTATCATCACATACAAACTTGGATACAGAATCATGCCGCCACTTCACATCAAGCATGCGCAGACTGAAAATAGCCACCAGCCATAATTATGCAGAGATGTTTAAGATGCCCAAATCGATCTCTCTGAGCCTATAAGCAGGTTTTTTTTTTACATAGCTGACAAGAAGACCTTAGTGACTCAAGCTGTTGTAACCTGTTGTAAGTGGACAGGGATTGCACCACAATTTCAGTTCTAACATACTGGGTCTACTAAGAGTATCTGATTTTGTAGTTTAAACCTAGCTTGAAAGCTTACACTGACACAAAGAAATGTAATAAATGAGTTTAAATACAGCCATTATTTACCTGCGAATTGCAAGCATGCTTTTGCCCTTGCCATGTTTGCTAGCTCAAGAAATATCTTATGGGTATGTGAGACGCCTCTGAGTGCCTGCTGTCAGGTCACTAGCCTCTCTGATGAGTTTTGCTGCCTCTTTAACTATTTTCTCCTTGGCTGATCTTTGCATCAAAGTGCAAAGCTTTTTCCTTGCTGTAGTGCTGTGTGCTCCTGCTTACTACCCAAAACATATTTTAGTTTCTTTAAATTTAGCTGCAAGTTCATTTTCTTTGCTTATTTTCACATGCTTTCTACATGTGCACCAAAAATACAGTCATCAGTACTTTATTTTGTTTTCAAATACAGCAGCTAGTTTCAGTGTAAGCTGGCACAAGGAACTGCAAAATCTAGCAGCAGGCCCAGAGGCTGAAGGAAAAGCAATGTCCAATAACAGGATAAGATATTGAGTTTTGAAATGGTCTTTTTACCCATCCTTAAAAGGTAGCTCTTCTAATTGAACCATAGCACCGGAAAGAATTTTGTCACTTTAAAGAATTCTGACATAATTAATGCCATATATTAAGCTTAATGGTGGAGTTGACTTTATATACCATGAGGTCATACATTTGAAAAAAATCACTTTCCCTACTGAGATGCTGGAATAGGGTGAACTTCAAGTTGAAGGGCAAGACCTTTTTTAGGGAAAGTGAAGCATATTCCTTATTAATTAATTATATCAGTCCTTCAAATGACAGTTCCATGTGCACGTTGGTACACAGGACAGGAATGATTGCAGCATCACGTGGACTGACATATGACCACTGTCGGACTCTTCCACCCTGTCTCTGAAACGTTCTGAGATTGCCACCAAACCTTTAAGCATGAAAGTTTCTCTAGAGCCTTCTTGTCTTCTATGGGATTTGAAGCAGTCATTAAGTTCAGCGGTTCAAAATTAAGTTCACCATGCAAAATCAAGCCTATTTCTCACAGGCAATGCTGAAGGTGGTTCCTGTCTCTTCTTAAAAAGTGTGGCAGAAAACATTTTTGGGTTGTTCACATCTGTGAGTCCTTCCAGAGAAATCCAGTCTGCAACAGTTTCAGAAAGTACTGCGCAGGCTTAGAATCTATGCTGATGGTGTCCCACGATCTTGTTCTGTGCTTGTGTTCACTTTAAGAACCCACAATCTTTTCATTTCCCATCAATCTTGGGGGTTTTTTTAAGGAAAATGGTAAGAATATTGAAAATAATGGGATATTTAATTTTATCTTGGTCAATGCTGAAAAATCTTAATCTTTAAAGTAAATTTATAGTATCTTCCAGCCATTGTGTCTGGAGATGCTAAAAGAATCTGCCAGTGTTACCTGGACCTTAGGAACAAACACACTCATCTTGAAAGAAGATAGATTAAAATAAAGGGCCAAAATCTACTCCCACAGAAATTTACCCAGCAGAAACATTTCTAAGGCACTGAACAAACCCTGCAGTGGCTGAGTCCTCAAATATTCTGTATTAAGTACTGTCTCTGGAGAGGTGCTTAAAAATTCATAATACGGTGTATCCATTGATGTATTTAACGGAACTCTGGAGTAAGGAAATAGAACTCTCCACCACTGTCAAGGTAACACTGCCAAATTTTCCTTTGGATCTGTGCACCTCCAGCTGAAAACCTGAGTTCCCTTGGGGCCCAGATATTATAGTTGGAGCTGACAGCATGGATCTCTATTGTGAGAAATTATTCATGATATTAGCAGTTCTTTCCTCTTATAGTAAGCATGTGAAATATTACATCTTCACTCAGATTTCCTGCAATAACCTGATACATAACTCAATATTAGGAGACACTTATCAGGAAGAACAAACGTGTAAGGGTTAGTGCAGCAGTATAATATAACAAAACTCTATACCAGGATGTAGCTGTTGAAGTGAACTTGCAAAGAATAGCAACTATATAGACATTACATCAAGTCATGAGCTTTATAGGGAAAGCAGCTACATACGTGTACTGTGAGGATTTGTCACTACATATCAAGTCTTTCCTCTGCATGAGAGGAGTTCAGCTTCACAATAGAGCTGCACTCTCTATTGCACTGTGAAAATATTTGCCCTTTTTTATCTGTTACCCCAGTTTAACAATCTATTTGTTGAATATATGGGAGTAAGTTGTCTGTTGCTATTGAAATGCTTCATTTGAAAACACTGATATCAAACATGAGAGAAACAAGAGGGAGGGTAAGCCCTGCTTTGGAACATGGTAAAGCTTTCCATTGAGTGCAGCTCCTTGATTCAAGGCTTTCTGTTTATGTGACTCCCAGTTCAGACTTATACTGTTCAAGAGTAGCGAGACACAGGGAGAAGAAACATGCAGGTGACGTACACTACACATCCCTGAAGATAAATGTAAGTTATAAGAGAGTCTTAGCTTGAATAAATTGAAAATTATAACAAGTAGCATTATTCTCCACATTTGACCAAAACCTGAACATGCATAAAATGCTCTAAATCCTGTGAGTTATTTGCCAGCTCTGCATTCTTGATGTTAAACCCTGCTTTCCCCTGAGCAAATAGGCAAGGATGCAGTTGATGATCTGATTTCAAAACTTTTGTTTCAGGTTTCACTGTGTAATCACCTCACAGACAGTGGGCTGCCTGCTCACTCAGGCCCAAGTTACACACACTTTGAAATACAAGGAGCAGTGAATACTCAGTGCAAAACCAACTTCAACATCTGAGAGGCCCTGTTCTCTTTTTGAAAAGGAGATTGAGGTTTATTAGCTAATACTGTCCTGTGATCTCTACAATTTTAGGTAATCATAGGCACTTATAATAAGCAACTGTAAAATCCTAACAAATTAAATATCTTTTCACACACAAAGCAGTTCTACAGTTCTACAGCATTATATAATTTATAATTTTCCAGGTATTCTTGATGTAGAAGTTATAAGCCATAGCTCATATCCACACTGGATATCTTTATACTGCATCTGCTTTTCCAGAATGCAGCAATCCCTGAAGAACCCAAGCAAGTCTAAGATCTCAAGAGGTCACACATACAAAAAAAAAAAAAAAAGAGTTTGACCTGAACTAGCCCAAAGCTTCTCAGCACCATCTGTAAAATCAAATATTGTTTCACCAAGGATGAGAGGCAGGAGCATGGCAGAGGGATGCTTTTGTATGGGAAATAGTGGTAGAGAACCAGTGGATGTACAATGGATGGGAGGAGATCAGGGCTTCTTTATCTGCAATAGTGGAAGAAGGTGAGAAAATTGTACCTTCTACTTCTTGGAAAGGATGTCCCCATTTCCCAGAAGGAAAGCAGCTATGGTCCAAGACCCCAGTCCCACCACCACCAGCAGCAGCCAGGCTAGATCTCCATGACTCTGGCATAAGTAAAGTGGGCTGTGGGGCCCTGGCAGCCCTTGGTAGCCTTACCGTAGATACTTCACTCAACCGAGATGAATTCACAATACTGCTTTGAAGGAAGTAACATTTTTTCTCTTTTTTCCCCAAAATTCCAAACAGAAATATTAAAGAAATTCCTTATGACTTATCTTGCAGCAAGTGGCAAGAATAAAATGTGGACTTCCTGCCTGAGAGCTCTGCCTTTACCCATAAAGCCACCCTTGCATCCCACTGACATAGCTAAAGAATTACACTGAATGAGTCACCAGTAACTATTTATGTTTGAGGGCTTAGAGCACATGCTGTTAACTAGAACACAGAAGTGATGCTGGGCTGCTGCAAAGAACAACTTGTGGACGCCCAGGGAAGGTCTCACATGCATTTTCAATCCACACTCCCACACTATCTTTGTCATAGGGCAACAAGTAGCACAGTGGCATTTTTATGTGCTGTTTTTTCCCCACCCACTCTGATTTCCGCCTCCAATTTGATCTTTTGTCTGCCACAGATGTCCATTGCAAAGCCAACTGGGTCTCCACATTGCAGAAGGCCAACCTCTACCCATTTTGATGGGCAGACATTTAGAGGTCTCCAAGACACTTTTCTACGTATTTTCTGCTGCAGCTTAAAGATGCAAAGGGGGTTGAAAGGTTTGCACAGTCCATTGTCCACAAAAAGGTCCCATGGATTCATGCAACGTTATGGTCTACAAAAAATTCACCTGGAAAAACATATTTCTGTTCTTTATACAGTGTAACCTCATTAAGAAGTTTAAACAAGAACACAAGAAGCACCCACATATATATATGTATATTTATATATGCACACACATATATATTGTTTTGCATGGACTAGACATTTGGGTGGTGTAAAACTGCATAATATTCTGTATTCACCACAAATTGTCAATGCAGCCAATGTAATTTACTGTGGCCTATGCATACGAGGTTAAAATGTTCAGATTCAAGTGGAAAAATAAATAATTGAGCATTATGTTAAAAGATATAATAAGGCTATGATTGATTATTAAGGTACATTTAATAAATGATGTTTCAGTTGTTAGAGTCCAACAGGTTTCATGTAACCAGAGCTTACAAACATCTATTACATTTCCTTTTGATGTGCTTATAACCATCTATAATAATTATGTATGTAACACACTCATAAATCCAATGACTCCATATTAAACCTCTCTGAACCCTTCCTAAATGGAATCTTAATACAAAGAGTGAAAAAGGTTTTCCATTATGGAAATAGGCCCAGAGAGCACAAAACATCCAATGTTAACAATTTCAAGTGCCTGTGAGGGAATAATACTTTGCCAGTAATGTACAATATGTGCACAAGACATATTCTAATCAAAACTGGGAAAAAAAATAAATATATTCTGAAAACAGTGAGTTGGAGAGTAGCAGGTATCTAAATGCTGCCCTATTCATATGTATCTCACTGTATATACTTATTAATATAGACCTCATACTTGCTCTTTCAAGTAAATTATCATTTCTATATTTTTTCTTTCAAAATGAATGATGAAGACATAAATAGAAATGTTTATTTCTAAACATAAGTCAAGAATTAGGCCAAATCCTGCTTTCGCTGCAGCCATTTTCCTGAAAGTGAAATTTGAGCACTTTGTAGAAAAAGCACAGTAGTCTCTTGTAGAGATGTTTATATGATGGTAACCGTACTGCTTAAGCAAAATGCAAGTTTTGTCTGCCCCACATGCAAATTTGTTCCCATAGACTTCAGCGGCCAGAAGCTCTAACACAATGTGAGTATTTAAAAAAGAAACAAATAGACGGATTAATGCAAAAGCAAAGCACTTTGTCACTGTTGCAAAGGTTTGCATAACGAGTTGTCTGCAGAATCATTTAACAATATTTCTTAGTCCCTGACTAAAGCAAAGAAGAGGGCATTTTCATTTTTCAGAGATGTATTTATACTGTGTAATCCTGTACAAGAATCACCTAAGCTCGATTGCTTAATCATTTCTTTAAAACAATGCAAATGGAAGGCAAAGTTATTTTGATCCTTCACCACAGGCTGAAAGGCCTTGGCTGAGATTTCATACCAGACAATAGAAGAAAGACTGCAAAGAGATAACAAGGAAAACATGATTAAATCACAGAAGTGACATAAAATCAATAGAAGCAGGCAAGGATCAATAATTCTTTTCTCTGAGTAACAGTCAGTAGCGCTTGTACTCATTTTCAGATTTTTCCAAGATTATTTCCTTTTGGATTTGTGTGCACAGAGGCTTTTTTTACAATATTGCTTCTTTAGCATTTTTATTAATATCTTTCTTTTGTAGGTATTTATTGCCTAATTCATTTGCTACATTGACTTCATTTGTGCTGGCTTGTTCAGGAGCCTGTGGTTAATCACAAAATAGCAACATATACAATTATTTAACAAAAGTTGATGTGAATTTATAGCCACAGTAAAGAGAAATTTTCAGCATTTCCTACGTGCATAGCAGGTTTCATCTAGTTCTTCATATAGTGTGCCAGTTCACAGTCTTTGTTACTAAAATTCCATAAGACAACGACAGTTCATTAAATCAAGACGTTCTAAAACAGCAGATGAAGCAGAGAAATTCACTGCCATGGAATCAGAAGGATTTATTGCTTTTATGCTGGGGCAAAACAGAAAGAGCATCACACAAACTGCATTTTGCAAATTGTCTGAGTTGTACAAAGTCATCCCAAATAAATGTTGAAGTCTGTTTCTCAAGCTTTCCTAGAAGTGCCTGTTACAAAGCAGCCCAAGACTGTACAGTGCTCCACCAGACACAATAGCACAGATGTAGAACTGTAGCACCAATTCATCCTATGCTGGATCAAGAAGAGAATATATATGGTCCTAGTTCTTATTTAACAATTAACGCAATGCTAAAACCTCATTTGAGATCTGTTCACGTACATGGTTGCCTCTGGGTCTGAGGGTGTAACTGCTCCACGTGTTGTGCCTGGCTCTTTGGTGTCACTGAAAAGTCTTAAGGTCATTATCCAACATTCACAGACCCACAGCTGAGCTAACTTGCCCACTGATGTCAGTCTTCATAACTATCCTCTGTGGAGCTATGCTACTATATTGGAAGTTATGAACATTTAAAAATCACCAGTCAGGCTATAAAAAACACAAGCTTGGCTTGCAAACCTCAGGAGGTTAAGAAAAAGCTATTTTTCTTTGTGACCAGATGCTTGTAGTAGTCAGCTTCATTCCAGTCTAGTTTCCCTTTGCATCATCAAAATTTATTTCTTCCTTATGAAGGAAGGAACATAGATAGTTCTCACTTAAGTGCTTCCAACAGCTGATACATAAAATATCATCAAACCCCAGTGTGGTTGATTTATTTTTCAACTTTTGATCCCAATAGGGCCAGGAGGTTGTCCCAAAGACTTTGTAAAAATCATGACAGTTGGTGACATCAAGCTGTCTTATGTCCTAGGAGAATTTTTAGCTCTTACACTTAAAACCTATGAAGAGCCCCCTCAGTTGTTCTTTGTGAATCTCATCCATCACAACAGAGTAATTGAAAGGGCTTTGCTTCAGTTGTAACTGTATGAAGTGGGAATAACACCATGACAAAAAAAAGGCCCCTAAAAAAGGAGTGAGGGCTGCAGAGGTATTGCCTCCAAGTATATCCTATCTGCAATCATCTTTTAACCCTTTATATTCTTTCCCTCAGGTGCTTTGATTTTAACTACTTTCAAATACACTTGAGAGCTGGACAATAAACTTGCTTAAATTGCCATATAATTGATCTCTTCACAATGTCTCCTTGATACAAATGAAGGTCACTCAAAAGAACTTGCTCTGAATTTTCTGGAGGTGGCAGGAGTTTAGAAAGAAAGATATTGGAAGTATGAACAGAAAAGAAAAATCCCCACAACTCTGAAGATGTGTATGGGGCTCAAACAACTGTTCATCATCTTTAATTATTAGGAAGCCTTAATGACATAGTCCACATATATTCTTGGTAGCTTCTGCCTGAAGACAATGCAGCAGCCATGGATCCTTCCTGGCTCAGTGATCGTCAGAAGGGGGAAAACAGTGAAAAAAAAACACCTGAACTCTTTGATTATCAAAATGACCTACCAAGGCACAGAAAATTGGAATAAAACTGAGGTGGCAGGACTGTCAGCTATGTGTTACTGTTGCCTGTTCTGGCTAATAGTGATGTCCTCAAGAAAAGTCACATTTCTTTGTGTGGACAAGTCTGTGAAAGTACTTGAATGTTCATCAGTAAGTCATCATTACCCAAGTACACACTAGTTAATCTGAGTGTCCTAGGTATATGAAGCAAGTATCAGTATTATAGAATGCAATATTCTCAAAAAAAATCCTCATTTCAAAAGAATCACTCTCAGTAGGATGAGGTTCATTATAGACAAGTGTATAGCTATCAACCCAATTTAGTGAAAAACAGCTTGTTAGATCTTGTAGTCATTTCACAAAATTTCCTCTCAAGCCCATGTCCAGTGCTAGTTACAGTCCAGACAAAGGGAATAAGAGACCTCAACAATTGTCTTTGGAAGCTCCAACACAAAAAACTACAAGTTGCCACGGTACAGAGGACATAAGCAGACATTAA
This sequence comes from Clamator glandarius, assembly GCA_033459285.1. NCBI lineage: Eukaryota > Metazoa > Chordata > Aves > Cuculiformes > Cuculidae > Clamator > Clamator glandarius. Next base: position 483,079 of record JAUNZM010000162.1, read on the forward strand.
CTTCATGTGTCCTTCCTATTCAAGCCTATTCTTCTAGAGATTAAAAATAAAATGGATAATATAAACCAGCTACAGGGAAGACTTAATACATTAACATACATTAGAGTCAGGAATCACATTTAAAAGCACGTTTTCTGGTCTTTCTTTTGCTGAAGGAAACAGTAAAGTGGAAGTATGTATTTTGAGGGTATATACAAGTTCTCCTAGTGGTCTTGCAAAAACAGAAAGAGGGGAAAGAAACACAGCTCCAACATGTCCACTGTTTAGACAGGACATTAGTATTTGGCAAGGATATACCAAATTACACCACCCTGTGTGAAATCTCTACTTGAGGAGAAAATGTTGCAGAATTATGACATTTAAGCAGTAGGCAGCTCATGGGAAATCTCAGCCTCTGTGCCTTTTCAGTCTACTTCCAGATCAGAAATGTCTGTGGGCCCTAACAATAGCATTTCACAAGCTGCTGTAACCGCCAGGACTAAAACTTTAGCCCTGTAGGTGGCAAGGCTGGAATAATGCTGAACAAACTGTATGAAACTGGATAGCAACAGTGTTCCCATCAAGACTTACAGGATATGCCAGCAAAATGTTAAGCAAACCTCAAACTCAGCCTGTCTAACCACTCCTCTCACCTCTAACCCTCCCCATCAGTGGTAAAAGTCTTCAGCAGCCAACACAGCCGGACATTTGAGACAGAAGAGAGAAGGAAAAGAGATGCATAAGACAATGAGTTTTCTAAAGACTCAGAAAAGTCAAAAATATTTTACTTGTGAAGTGTCTAACAAATAACATACAATTATACGATGAGCTGTATAGCAGCTTGTTTTCACTGAGGGTGAAACAATTCTTGAACAGTACAGACTCATACACCCACAAGAAAGCCACAGTGGTATGGTGATATAACACATACATATATCTACACACACATATACAAACGCAAAGCTTTAAATGGCATCCCTGGACTGTCTGCACCTGCTTGCACTGCTTGCATCTTGCAGACTCAGTGCACGTTTGTCTACATCTTGGCCAATGCAACCTCATAACAACATACTCAGGAGCATTTTGGAGGTAAAATTTTTCATGTTCAGACAGCAACATCTCAGGCTAATGCCATAGTGGGAAACGTTACAAACTAATAGAAATGGAAATACAATATTTGAGGAAACTATATTGGAGAACATCAAAATGGAAGGAGACTCTTTCATTGTGATACTAAATACAGTTATTTTCCTCTTCTTGAGTATTTACATTACTTCTTCAGCAAAGAGCAATCTTGACCACCCCAGGTTGTTCTATTAGTCCACAGTTTTTCTGGTAAAAAATGAGAAGAAGGTCTTTTTCACTGGGTATATCAATGATGAAAAAATAAATGTGTAATTTGTTCAAGAGTGGTAGGAAAGCATGCTTCTAAAACTCTCCTCTTGGAAAACCTGCAGAAATTACAGATGTCTAGAAGTTTCCTTTGCCTTGTAATATGAAAAAAGAAAAAAAAAACCAATATTTTAATGTTTTTTTTTCAAAATACCACATTTTATTCCTTTATATCTTGCTGTGATAAACAGACGCTGCCTTCAAGTTGAAAGTTTTCTTTTAAGTAGTTTTTAATTGCAATCAGGAGTTTATAGTCCAACTATATACAACCCTGTAAATCATCATTAAAATGCCTCCAGTCATGAAACAATGACCAGAACAATAATCACTGTGTGTATATCAAAAGTGAGAGATTTACACTCCAACTGAGACAATAGCACAACAAAGCAAATGTTTGCAGTCTTTAAGAATATCAATGCCATTTATAAAGTATGAGTAATAAAATCAATACTGTTGATATTAATCAGTATCTGGGTGGACCTTGTTCTCAGACCTGCGACAAGCTTTCTGATAAGATAGTTAGCTATTCGTATACCTTTTTAGTAAATAAAAATACATTTCCTTGAAGATATTACTTTTCAGCTCTAATAATGTGCCAGTATGCTGATAATTTATAAACATAATAAAACACAACAATGAAACAGCTGTGGAAATATAATAATCAGCCTTGCACCTGCCTGCTACATTAGGTCAAACCTCCTATTCGCTTGTAATGAAAATAAGGAATAAATAAATACCCTAGTACCTGATGAAGGCAGTGAGGCTGGCTATTCTTGAGTATGTGCTTTGCATCGCAATCAATGACTGTACTGTGGGAGCCAAATGACACATTTAACTACTCACTATTTATAGGACATGTAGAGGATGGCTGTTCCAGAGCCTCTTACCTAGGCTGAACTAGAAAGGCACTTATAAAATTGAATCTGCTGCTCAAAACTTGGATTCTGCTGTAAATTACAAGCCATAGTTCTGTCTGACTGCTGAGCCATGATGAGCTCACCAAGCTGCTTGAGTCCTTGCTGAGGCTGTGGTTTCAGTTTGCATTTTATGCAACAATCCCTCTATGTCAGACATGCACAAGAAATAATAATCAGGAGGCAGAGAAACACATCTCCAGGAAGAAAATATTTTGCAAGCACAGCTTCTAAAAGGATGCTTTGCTTTGGATTTACAACACAGTCCTGGCTCAGCACTCCTGCTGCAATCTTATAGTAATGTCGGTAGAATTAATCTGAACTTGCACCGGCGTTATGAAGAAAAGAGAAGAATTTTACAGGTTGCAGTCTTTCTTTCTGTTTTCCCTCTGATTTGTACCTCTTTTATGGGGCTCCATCACACTGTGGAATTTGCAGGTCACAGTAGCATTCATTGGGTGTAACACTTATTTAAGCTTATCTGCAGAAAAGAACCTGGCAATGATCTACCAGGAGCTCTTTTACTGCTGGAGATGATCCAGGTTTTCCTTTCCTTTCTTACCCTCACCTTCTCATTGCATGAAGCAAATACTAAAAACCTGCTTCCCTGAGCCTCTATTTTGCTGGAAGAGGACTGATGGTCCAAGGTCAACAGAACATAGCTTCCTTGAAAACAATGGCATTATTTGGGCTTTTACATTGAGTAACAGAGAGCAGGTTTTGATCCCTCAGCCAGCAGTGAAAATAAATCAGAATCATTCAGCTGTACAGTCAGACACACATCACTCCGGGTAATTTAGCTGCCTAACAAGCTACAGCAACTAATACAAGTTTGAGTCCAAAATTAAACTTGAATTTTTGCTGTTAAAATCGATCAGAGAATGGTTTATTCCATCCAATTCACTTAAAAGTCTCACAGTAGTGACTGTGTACTTCCTACCTTTAGATTAAAGTCAGTAAGATTTATCCCCATTATGCAGTGACTAGCAAAGTAAAACTAAAAAATTAAAAACTGTTTCATCTGCCAAGCACAAATAAGTGTTAAGCTGGTGAAGCCTGGATCCTGCCAGAACTTCATGATTTCAGTACTTGTGTTTGTCCAATAAAAATAATTCTGAACCTTTTACATCTCAACACAGCAACAAACAGAATAAAAATAGAATGTTTTGAGATATTAATTTTTCAGGCAGACATGCACTTTCATGGAAACCAGCTAGATCCAGCAGAGCTGGGACTGCTCCTGTAACAAGTTCATGCTCATCTGAGTTCACCAATCCAGAGTACAGGCTGCTAAAGCAGTCATTTCAGCAGCAAGTTTTTTGTCTTGTCTCAGCCTACCAAAATAGAAAATACTGTAGAACTGAAGAACTCCTGATTTGAAGTGTGAATTGGCCTGGATAATATAGAAAGAAATGAGACAGGTTAGCACTTTTTAATTGATATACTCTCAGAAATACAAATCTTGTGATAGGAAATGTGTGTACGTATGTACACACGCATGCGTAACACCTCTTATAACCCTAGAGGTACTTCAGTAATCGTGAGTCCAAAGTCTTTCTGAGACAGAGATGTTGTCTTACAGCCAGATACATTTATTGTTATCATTGTTATTGTTCCTCTGTAGACAAATACATGCTTATCTTGGACCACATTTTCCTCCGTACACAAGTGAAGTCTTATCCAGGAAAGGTGATCAAAAATAGTGTCTAAGATCAAAGGACAAGAAGTTATAATCCAGTCAGAAAATTACGTATGACAAGGCCAGCACTACATCCATGAGCTGGCATGGAAGAGACCTTGGAGGACTCACCACCACCACTGCCTTCTCTTGAATAATTCTACAGCAGGAGCTCCATTACCACACAGAGACTAACAGATTTCTTCCTAGCTCCCTCTAGTGAAGCCAGTGACCCTCTCCTGCTTTGTCCCACTGAGATACCCTCAGCTTAGGCCAGGATTTACAACAAATTGATATTTTCCTTCAGTACATAGGCATGGATATGTATTTTTTCCTTAGCCACTGATGGAAGAAGATGAGGCCTTTGGAAACTAAGAGTGGTATCCACTTGTCCCTAACTATAGCTCGTGAGACTTTTACATGAGTCCAGTTCTCTAGGCTCCACTTCTAGTCACTGTAAAGAGACATAAACACCTCCAGAAGGCCATTCATTGCACTCTGTCTCTTTTCATTGACATTAAGGGCGGCCCTAGACAACCCATGTAATTAGATAACTAAGTGTCAAGGGGATAAATTTAGGTGAGGTGAATCCCTTGTGATCTGACTTCTCAGTAATGACGATATCTTCAAGACTTTATGATACCTCCCACTTTATAAATTTATATATTTCATTTGACTTGTCAAAACCTGCTTCTTCTGTCACTCTTTCTGTGAAAGGATGTTCTTGTTAATACAGTGTGTTTCTAGCCTCAGTTCAGAATTGTGAACAATTTGATTGAATGAAGCAGAAGCAGAGAAGTCTTTTGAGAATGATGAGCCCAGCACCATCACAAGGAAGGCAGTAGAATACCCTCATCTCTTTCCAAGAGAAAATAACTCTTGAATGAAAATATAGAGCATTAGAGTCCACTGCATGTTCAGACAACTTTTGAACCACTAACACAGAAACATGCATCTCCAAGAACTAAGCAAATAGTTGATGGGATGAGTTCATCCTTTCTTCTGTGAAGCATCTGTAGGAAAGCATTTTCTTGAATACCTTCTCACTTTCACAGACTAGGTTTCTACATGTACCTAATAGACTATTCATAAAAATTTCACTCTGAGAATTGAAACAAACCAGTTATTAAAGGCTGCAATGCAGCAGCACCCAAAGCCACTGACTGAAACTGAAGTGCCACTGAGCGAGAGAGTGTGTAAGTACCTTGGGGCCAGACTCATATACTTTTGCTCCCATTGGATAGTCCCATATAGTCTCACAGAAGCCAATGGGATTGCTCAAGGAGTATGTTACTCAATGGGAATAAATGTACCAAGATTTAGTTTACCCTGAGGATCTTGTAAGACTAAAGAATATGGGTGAAATATTTGGTCCTATTAAAGACAAAACAAAACAAAACAATTAATTTCAAAGAGCTATATTTCACCCAAAGAACAGGTAAAAAGATGATGTAGTCTGAATGGCAGCAAGCACTGCTTAGCTATCTGGTTTTCATTCCCAAGGGAAAGAACAAAAAAACGTACGCAAAATTTTGGAGAAAAAAAACAATCAAAATGTCTGCAAATGTTATTAGTTGTATACCCCATATCTGCATACTTACATATCCATTATACGTTTCTCATTTAGCTTGCTTTCTAATTTGAAGATATGAATTATGCTGGTTGGTTGTATCACAGAACATGGGATGATATCTTTCCTGACTGCATAAACCTACACACAGTCAGAAACAGGTTTGATTTAAATATTTTTCATCTGAAAACCTCCAAGTAGGTGAAAACACTTCTTGTAACAACAACAACAAAAAATTAAAAACACTCTCATTTAGTGATGACATATGTCCAGAGTAGAAGTTCTGATAAAAATAAAATATATGCAAGTGTGTACATATGACAAAGAGGAAAAGCCTTAGTAACCTAATGCTTAGGACATAATGACGGATCATTAAAAAAAAAAAAAAAGAAGGGATACTGTCCCATGATGAAGAATTATTTATACAGGTGATCAAGTTCTTACAGGAAAAACTGAGAAAATTCACTCCCCAAACAGCTCAGTGGAGCAATCTGGGAATATGGGAAACCCAGTCCTCAGCCTTTTCTATCCATCAAGAAAAGCAACATCTTCCTGCAGCCTTCTGCATCCCAGGTGTAAATGGAGACTGCCATCAAGTCTTTTTTTCTGTCTTTTTTGGTGAAAAGTCTACTGGCTTTTTCTTCCATCCTAAGGTGGAAAGGTGTTAAAGTTCTCATTGTGCTCTATAGTGAGAAAAATTCAGGCCAAGTTCTGCTGCTGAGGACTCATGCCTTGCAGACATCTGGACTCACATCTCTATAAGCAAAGTCACAGAAGTTTGAGAGGAAAAATTCGGCTCTAAACTCAACTACGTAATTGTAATCCCTCATTTAAACCTTCAGTAGGGCAGGTATGAGCAGGACCCAGGAGTGAGCAATACCCACTCTGGGTCATGGGGTGGGGAAAGGACAGAAGTGCATCATTCCAGGAAATACCTGGAAGTGCTGGTCTCCTTTGAATATGAAGACTGTCAGATTGCACCATCGCACCTGCCAAAAACCACCCTGACTCTTAAACAACAATGATGCAACTTTCTGTGTAAGTGCTACAGAGGTACCCTCTAATCCTTGCCTTGGTGAAGAAAATATTATCACTTCAGTGGTCTTCTGTCTGATGCAAAATTTACCACCCACAGTGCAAGTAGCCAAGTGTAGGGAAAACACAGGTTCCACAAGGATTTCTATATGAAATTTTCTTCACTGAAAATCAACCAAACATTTTGTGGATAAACACAAAGGGGACGCACAGCGTATGCTATACACCACCATTCTTCTATTTTAAATCTTCCTGGTTTAAGCAGCATTCACCCAATGTTCTGCTAGTCATTAAGAATGTAAAGGTACATGATGCCTCTATCAAGCAGCAGAGGATACTTTGGGAGTGAGCTCCAGATTTTAATTCTCTTTGTGTGTGTATGTGTGCATTCACACACATAGTACACAGCCAAATCTAGAGTTCACAAATTTCAGCTTTATTACAGGAAAGGAATTTCACTCAAAGGTAGTATAAAATTATAACCGATTTCAGATTTTGATTCATAAACGAGGCAGTTACTGGAAATGTTAATCAGGGACTCAGTAGGGGAACACCTAGAAAGCTATTGTTTAATTAAAGATAGTCAACATAACTACAAACAAATCATGTATAAGCATATCAGAATTCTTGAATTTGGCTATTGCCCCATGCAAAAGCATGACCTATCATATGTAAGTATTAGTCGGAGGGCAAGCCACTCTGCTGACAGAGGACTGGTCCATAGATTATATCCATGTGAAATCAAGCCAGGAGGGGAGGGCAAAACTCAAAAGGGTTAGCATGTGGATGCTTATATAGGTATGCTAGTAACCTTAAAGAATCAATGAACCAGGTAATTAAATTAGGCAGACTGTACTTGCTTGGAAAGTGGGTCAGTAAGAGTGCTCCAAACCTGGGATTAACTTCTTGAGTTAAGAACATGAGGCAAATGAGACTCAACGTTACAGGGGATATATGCTATATAATAGGAGCTAATACTAAGGACAAGAAAGAAGTATTAAATAGAAGAGTGTGACATTTTTTTGTGCGTTGGTCTAACTCTTCCATTTCAAACTGCATGAATTTTAGCACTGCCCTCGGTCGTAGCAGCTGTTGGTGCAATGGTGTGTTAGACAAAGAAGGACCAAATTGCTGTAGTGCTTGGTGGATTATGAGTCAAGTTTAGAGATTGGATTCTGGAGGATACTGGAGAATACTGAAGTGAAAAATAAGAAATAAAAAAATTGCACATAGCTCCAAAACTGTAAATCAAAGGAGGCAGGTTTCAGACAGAAGAAATTATCTACAGTAGAGGTTGTAGAGATGAAAATACATATACAGGCCATAAAGTTCTATCATCAACCTGAGGCACAAACAGAGCAGTGAACTTGAATGTGGATAGTAAAGTTCCAAATAAAAGGGAACATTTTCATCTCTACCACTATGCAAATCACTTCTCCGTCTGAGTTGCAATGACACCCTTTCCCTGGTGGATTTGTTTAAATAGAAGAGTTGTTTGTGATTTCACATTTAAATGTAGCTCAAAAAAAAAAGGAACTGTGATTTCATTGGTGGTTTGTGTTGTCAATATAATAGAAATAATAGTAATAATACAAAAAGTTATAATAGAAATAATAGTAATAATACAAATAGTAATAATACATTTAGTTAAAGGATGCAACAGAAAGAGAAGCAATCAAGGACACTCAGAGAAATACTTGGGTTCAGGAAGTTCATCTACATCAACATTTTCAGAGAGGATTATTCACATTCATTGAAAAGGAGAGTATGCGTATAGCACACAAGATCTGATTCTGTGTCTCTTAAACTGGCCAGGTTCTGATATTTTTATTGTAAGGTTTCAATGATGAGAGTGTCAAAAATGTCTTAAGTGTACTAAGGCAGATAGATCATCTCCATTATTGCTAGACCTTCCCTTGAAGAAAAAAAAACTTGAGAAGACAAGGTGGAAAATGACTACTGAAGGCATACTCACCTAGACTTCTTTTTGCAGAGCTGTTGTAAACAGGAGCTATAATTCATAATTCAGACAGGACGGATCCAGATGGGCCCTTTGGCTTCCTTCCATAATAAAATCTTTAATTTTCCTAAAGAAAATACCAAATTCATGCACATGCTGCTTACTTCAGAGCAAAACTTAGTTTACAAACTCAAGTAGTTTAAGGATAAAAAAGTTTAGTCTATCTCTGCAAATGAACTTTATCAAAGTGCAGGTAAAATCAAGCCTTCAGGTAAACAGGAGCATTTGCCAAGTGGAAATCCCAGCTCTTTGTATATTTAGTAATGAGTGAAGATAAGATTTCTTTTTTTGACAGCATGATGGATACAATCATAAAAGGAATCATGCTGCTGTAACAGAGTATACTTGAAGAGTGAATTTGATGGCCACAGCTTTACTCCCAAACATGTCTTATTTTCTTTTATTTAAAGTACATGAAAGCTAGTTTTTCTGGCATGTGAAATTGTTAAAGGTTTTTTGTGTTTCTTTTTCTTTACTTCCCCCACCCCAATATGGACATGTCACTTTTAAACGTCAAACTCAGATCTGCTTCCCAGGTCAATAATCACTGACTCATTTAAGCATATTTATTTAATTTTTTATAGATACAGAGGTACAGTAAGCAAAGAAACACAAGCTCCTGGGAGAACACAAGCTCATAAATTGTTACATGTCATTCTGCTACTGTGGGTTAAAGGGAGAAGCAGCACCAAGGATGTGGTGAAAGCAGGTGGTTTGAACCCTGGTATTTCAGTGTAAAAACCATATTCAAATCTGCTATAGATTAAAAATGGAATGAACTTACTGGTCTCACTCTGTTACTTTTTGGACACTTGTCCATATCACAAAAACAGTAAAATCTGACAAGATTCATAGCCTGCTCAGAGAAAGACCTTGTAGTCACTCATGATTGAAATCTAATGACTCAGATCTACTACAAACCTCATGCATAGGTCAGTTCTAGTGTATCTCACTCAAAATATATAGCCCCATGGCAACCTTCTTTAATCAGTCTTAGCATTCACCTAAAGCCTCAAGATGCTTGAAGCACTTGCTCAGAGGACACAGCCCAGCAAAGGCTCCAAAAATGTGGTGGGCATTCTTCACAACCCATACTTTATTAATAGGCATGAGATTCTCTTTTCCCTCAAAAACCTGCATCTCTTTGTAACAGTTAGTTCACAAGTTGCACAAGTAACAGAGGTATCTTCCAGTAGACATCCTTGGATCCTGGATGCATCAAGAGGTCACAGCTGCAAGAAAATAAAAGTATGAAAACAAATTAACAACAGTGCATTCTTAGTGACTGTCTCTTATTCCATGATTTGCCCCAAAACAAGATTGTGAAGATGAAATTAAAATTCTACCTGATGTCAGCAGGCCAAGAAAGTCCAACTTATCCACATGGGAAAAGATTCCAAAGGTCACTGCCACCTGTGCCTTGTTCTCTGTCCACCAATAGAAGGGAGCCTTATGTGAGCCAAGCCACACCCTTTCATAGCACTGAGATCATGCAACAGAATTTTGCAAGGTTGAATTGCTCTGCATTTAATCTCTGATCAAAAGTGAATACAGGACCCCAATCCAAAATAAGATCTACACTTTCATGCCGAAGTCAGTCGCAGCTAAGGTCCTTCACAGTCTCGTAGCTGGTGGTTTACAAACGAAGAAAAGGTTCTGATATAGCAGGGGAAAATTCTCCTTTTCACTCTCTCACTGAGAGAAAGTAAATTGCCATTCTTCAAGGAGAACTAGATGTGCTATTTTTGATCACATTACTTTTTAATCATCTTGAAGTTCAAGTCCTGGACATTTCTCAGCAAGGCAGAACATAGAATCATAGAATCATAGAATCATAGAATTGTAGAATAGTTAGAGTTGGAAGTGACCTTAAAGATTATCCAGTTCCAACCCTCTGCCATGGGCAGGGACATATCCTACTAGATCAGGCTGCCCAAGGTACCATCCAACCTGGCCTTAAACACCTCCAGGGATGGGCCAGCCACAACTTCCCTGGGCAACCTGTGTCACTGTCTCACCACTCCCATGGTGAAGGAATTCTTCCTAATGTCTAGTTTAAATCTGCCCGTCTCCAGTTTATACACATTCCTCCTTGTTCTATCATTGCAAGCCTTTATGAATAGTCCCTCTCCAGCTTTCCTGAAGGCCTCCTTCAGGTTCTGGAAGATTGCTATAAGATCTCCTGGGAGCCTTCTCTTCTCCAGGCTGAACAAGCCAAACTCTCTCAGCCTGTGCTCATATGGGAGTTGCTCCAGCCCTCGGATGATCTTTGTAGCCCTCCTCTGGACCCATTCCAACAGCTCCATATCCTTCTTAATTTGAGTATTCCAGAACTAAACACAATACTGCAGATGTGGTTTCACAAGAGAGAAATAGAGAGTCAGAATCCCCTCCCTCTCCCTGCTGGCCACGTTTCTTTTGCTGCAGCCCAGGACACTGTTGGCCTTCTGGGCTGCGAGCACACATTGCCGGTTCATGTCCAGCTTCTCATCAACCAGCACCCTCAAGTCCTTCTCCACAGGGTTCCTCTCAATCACATCATCTCCCGTCCTGTATTGAAATTGGAGATTGCCCCGACCCAGGTGTAGGACTTTGCACTTGTTGAACCTCATGAGGTTCTCAGAGGCCCACTTCTCCAGCCTGTCCAGGTTCCTCTGTCTTACATTCTAGTAACAAATAGAGAGAGGTAGGAATGGAGGTAAAGACATTAATTTTTTCCCCCTCATAGTGATTTTAAACATTTATTTTTAAAATGATCATAGAAAAATTGTTTGTTTTCTATGTTGTGAAAAAGATTCACACATTTTTATCAAAAATATCTATGGTTTTGTTACTTAGAAACTGATCTTTTTAGTTGAGGTCTGCATTTTAAAACTATTGTATATTACTTTTGGAAAAAATCAAATGCAAAAAATCAAATGCAAAAATAAATTAAGTTCATTGGATAGGAAATGTTTACAATCTCTCATAAACTACATTATCCTTCGATAACTCTCATGGGGGCATTCTGTGGGTTGTGCACATACAGAAAATCTGATCTAACAGAGTCCTATTCAAACAGGTTTGTACAGAGAAGTGTCTGTAAGTTCGGTAGACTTTTTCCCACAAAGTACTCTACTCACAGTGCAGTTTTCTCTCCAATCTGGAGATAAATATGTTCCCTGGCAGTTTTGCTTTCATCTCCCTTGATCTCAACTACCAGACACTTATTTGTTTTGTAGGCATTCTATAAAAATTCAAGACCAGACATAACTTAACACATCTCAGATACTGTAGCACAGATCTTTGATACTACGTGTTGTTACAAGAGGGCCTTTACCAAGTAATTTTTATATGTTATGGAAATACAGAGTACAACTTTGTCAAGAAGACCTCTGCTTTCTGACACTGCTCTAACGTAATCAGAAGTAAATATCTGAAATTATATAGCATGTTTATGTGCGAGATAAGGCTAGTACTTTTATAATTATTGACAGTATATGAACCAAACATGACTTCTATGGAGTCATTCCAGTGAATTCTGCCAATGCAGATCAGCAACAATGCTCATAATGCTTTCTTTTGAAAAATATATGAGTATATAATCCTCAACAGCAAGTTACATAATCTCTCCAGGGAAAAGAAAGATTGCATAAAAGGTCAAAGAGTTTGAGGAAGATACAGAAGAACTCTTCAACCCTCCTCTGAGGAGAGTGCATGGTCAGCAGTTACCTACTGGGGAATCTACAAGGAACTAAAGCTTTGTGTGTGGTGCTGTATCCAATGCCAGTCACATGCACTTGCTACAAAGTCTGTGTATTTAGTAGTGAAGTAGTGAAGAAGTAGTTTATTATATGCATAAATAGATTATCCTTATCTGGCACAAGAAGAAAAGCTAGATAAACTTCTTGGGATTCTTACTTGTTCTACCCCAAAATTGTGCTGACCAGCATCTAGTGGTTTTGTTGTTGTTTTGGGGGTTTTTTTTGAAATAGCAAATATTAACTTTAGGAAGAAAAATAGGAAGGAAAAAAAAAGAAAAAAAAAAAAGAAAACGAAAATGTCCCTGTCCTTAAATTCAGGGTGTAAGAGTCATTTAATATATTAAAAGCACTACGGTTAGAACTTGAAACACAGAGCTTTCCAGCATCCTACCCAGCTGGACAGTACTTTACAGGTCTCAGATTGCACGCATCCCAACAGCAGTATGTAGGTATAAACAAAGGCAGAGTTTAATTTCAAGGGCCCGTTTTATTGCACAATACTCTCTCAAAAATACCTACATGAAGTAGAGACTTAATGCTTAGCTTGATCATTTGTTCAAGGCTCTTTGTTAAACAGCATGAGTGCACTGTAATACATGTAATGTGCTGACATTTTATGGGTCTGACATTTACTAAGGTAATAAAGTAATTGTGTTACTGTATAATAAATGTATTCAACAGGAAATAAAATGTGTACAGTGCAAGAACAAAAAAAATCTTGTTTTTCTAATTGGCTGTTATATTCAGAATACTAAGATGCTAGGAGAAATTTTTTGGAGGCTGATAATACCTTATAAGCACAGCCTGAAATAATCCTTATTTCTAGTGAAAATACAATTTAACATAACATACTTCAAGACATCAGATTAGAAAATGCCAATAAAAAAATAAAGACATCCATTCTCCCTGTGGTGTTAGTGACGTGCAGAAAGGTAAGGGTGAGGTTCGTCTGCTTCTTTCCTCTGAAGACTTGCCTTTCACAGTCTGATTCTTGATTCAGTGAACAACTTGGACAGCAGTCTCATGCCTAAGTGACATTTGCAAAAGCCACTAAGACTCCTACAGATCTGTAGATTCAAAGAACTACTCAGGTGGCAAAGCTGAATTAGTTACCGTGATGCAGGTCACTGCCATAACCAGCCACCAGTGCTCTCCTATCTTGAGTGCACCTACCAGGCAGCCTCTTCTCCCATACCCACTGCGAGTGAGGATGCCTCCTTGGACAGTCACCATGAAGTGACTTGTGAAACTGTTCCAATCAACCTTGTGCTGGAGCTTGCAGATGCACAAATCACTCCTTAAAAAGGGTCTCTGTGCCACCAAATCACCGAGGATCTTCAAAACTTTTCTCCCCTTGGCTCCAGCCGGGCCCAGTGACTACTACTGGCTGATCCTCAAAATCCCTATTTACACCACAAAGCATTTAAAGGGAGAATTTCCTCTTGGCTCCAGATAATTAATGGAACTTTCTGTCGAAAATTACTAAAGCTTGCACATAATTTAAAACTGTCTACTCAGCATTGGTATTCTAATTATCTAAGTATCAAGTTCTTTTTGAAACACCCTGAATATAATTGCCTCAGCAATATCTAGAGATGAGTTTGGCCACAAGGCTTTAAAATGCGTGGATGAGACCTTCAGCCAAGGCAAGTGAGGTATTTTTCATGCTACATCCTATTAATGATATCTGAGGACTTTTATGAAGTTTATGAAGTTATTTTGCTGTGTCAGAGTAGAAATCTCAGTATTCCTTATTCTGTAAATTTTTCCCCTTACTTCAATTATTCTTCACACAGATAAGGTGAAGCACAACCACTACAAATAAAGGAGTGGGTTCTTTGAAGAAAAGACCTTCTTGGATTTGGCTGGATAGAGCCTGGCAAAATGCTGCTTAATTCTTTCTTGGCTTCTAAGCATTGCCACAATAAAGAGAAAACAATAGAAATAGTGTTATCAAGCTGCATAGATGTCTGCAGCCTGCATGACTGGCCCCAGGATTCAACTGGATACTAATAGCAAAAAACACTGATTAAAGCTGAGTAATTTTGCCCTAAATTGAATTCATTTTAACAGCATAGAGGAAAGGGAAATATTATCCTGCTCTTTGCTCAGCATATTTAGGTATAATGACATAATATGAATGCATTCCAAAAATTGCCTGTCTTCAGGTAGTGCATTTTGGAGTGATTTCAAAATTCCCTTAGGTAATATCAGCAAAACACTTTCCCCTGTCTCAAAAATCACTAAGTTCTCAGTGCCCAATTGTCTGTGTTGCTTACCTTGTTTACGTGGTGGGTTGGTTTCTAGCCTTTATTGTCAGGCTGCCCTTATGCTACTTTGTGACTATTTTGATTTTTGAGCTGCCATGCATAAATTATGATTTATTTTGCTTTCCAAAAGGAAGACTGAGTGAAGTAATAGAGTGTGCCTTTTTTGGGTTTTTTTTATTATGAATATTTCAAGAGTGTAGGTTTCTCATATGAAGAAAACTCTGCACTTCCAGCAAATTTAAGTTTCAATTCTACATGGAAAAATAGACACAGAGAAAAGCTGAAATAAAAAGGAAAACATTATTCATTGTTCAAAAGAGCAGAGATGCTATGCAATCATAAATCCAGCACTGAAATGAGAGGTACATCATACTCCTCAAATGTGGCCTTCTTTGGTTATTAACATTATTTTACATATAGCTGGGTCCACTGTGCACTATTGTACTGGCAACAGATTGTTATTCCATGCCCAGAAAGGAGTCGTGTGCAGAAAATATGGTTATATTCATATATTCATTATATTCATAAAAGAAGCATCAACATCAACACTGTCTGATTTTGAACATTCAAGTAGTGAAGCATATTACTCTTCAAAACTTAGTTAGCTGTTTTTACAATAGCGAGAGCCAAAAGATGAAGACATAATTGAACTCTTGCCCAAAGGCAATTACTGATTGAAATTGATTAATTCTACAAACAAATTTGACCAATAGATTAGTTGTCATGTTACGGCAGATTTGGGCAATACTGCCACAGTTGTAAAGGGAACATAACCATCTAGCACAAATAGTTAATACAGTTTCTTATCCTGTAGAGTTGCTTGTAGAGTTACCCAAAGAAATCTCACTAGGGAACCGAGCAGGGCACGCTACTTTGATGCTATAAAACCATTGTGTTACCTCTCTGCTTTTATGTATGAATCTGAAGAATTGTTAACGGCACCAAAAGCAGTTTGCTCTGAGCAACACAAATGTAACAGACTTAACATCAAAGTGATGCAAAATCCACTGAAAACAACAAACAGACTCTGGCTGAATCCAAAGGACTTTGAATCAAGGACTACCAGGGTCAAGTCTGCTGTCCTAACGGGTTTTCTAAGGGCATCCTGTGGGAAATTGGAAAAAGTATCCCAATTTCTTGAATCCAGGGATTACTGAGGTTTCAAGCTACTACTTTTGCAGAATCATTGGTCCAGATTCAGCTTCTTTCCCATTCCAAACCATGATACAATAGCACAGCAGCACAGAGCTTTGTGGTTGTGCAAGTGACCCTTTTCACTCAAGAAATCTCCCCTGCTCTGTCATCCCAGGAAAGATGCTCCAAAAAGCCATTTGAGGTAAAAATGATTAATGCTGATGCTTACATGCCCAAATAGAAGCTGCAGTAAAGAGTTTCTTGCATCACCACCTGGCAGAGCGTGGCTGGGTTTAGATGCAAATCTTTCTGCAGGTATCCAGTCCTTCTATGCTTGGAGATTATGCTGCTGTAATAGGCACTTTTTTTCTGTAAACAACCCATAGACTGAAGATGTTGAGAGTGATAGTCTGCTTATAGTTCTGGCTTCACACTGATTTCACAACTGTTATTGGTGACTTATTTGAATGGGTCTCTACACAAAATTCAGAGCTTTGATTTTGGCTTATAAAACCCCACATGGCCCGAGATGAGCATCCAGACGGCATCCTGAACTGCCACACAAGCCAGCTGTAGAGGTGGTGGGTGAAAGGTGTCCTTCTGAGGTTTTCTGATACTAATATAAACAACTTCATTAGTTAACTGTGCAGAGGATCAGGATCTTCTCCATTCCTGAGGGCTTATTAGCTGATGGAGCATCCACACGCGATTTCCTGATCTCTTGCATTTGCTTTTTTGCTTGGAAAGGACAGGGGTTTGTTAAGATTTCAGAAATATTTCAGAGCCTATTCTTCCACTATCAAGGTGTTTCAGAGGGAAAGAACATGAATGAGCAGTGTGATAGATACAGGGAGCTCTTATTTTGGTTAGGCAACAGATGAGGTATATGGGTAATTTATTGCACTATAATTGTGTTACGTGATATCGATGCTGCAGTATTAATGACTGCAAAGTGCCCAGATTGATTCAGATGGCCATTTGCTGTCATTATTACAAATCTAAATAAATAAATAAGAGAAATTGAATTGATGTATCTAAGAAGTGTTTCAAAGTCACCCGGTGGCAACATGTAGGCGCTTGTGAACAGAGAGTGACGCAAACAATATCAGGGGCATTTTCTGTTGGGGTCAGAAAGAAATAGAACAATTAAGTCATTTTCAGTCATACACAATGTATTAGGAGCAGTTTTAACAAGTGCGTTGCTAAACTGACTGGCATGAACAAAGCATTTTAAAAAGCTAGGGTGTAAATATGCCAGAAAAAAAAAGAAAGAAAACATGTAAACTGTGCTCAAAAATAGTCTGTAAATGTAAGGAAACAAGAAAAACTAAGACAATAATGCACATACCTCTCCTGCTACCATGGCCCAGTGAATACAGTGGTTACCATGGCTGGATCTGGCTATGAGATGGACTTTAGAAGGCAAGCTTTGTTTCTGATCTCTGCCCAAACAGAGCGTCTTGATCCAGTCTGTTGGTTTGTGTACTTTGAGCAAGCCAACCTCACACTGCAAGAGCCAGCAAGTTAAGTTTGAATTTATCTCATGCTTTCAGGTTTCTCTTAGCATCCCCTGTCTGGCTGTCATATCATACAGACCAGGAGCTGTATTATCATTCGATATTCCAAAATGTGACTCTGCACTTTTTCCCTAAAATGCTAGAGCAGTGCAAGTCAGACAATTAGCATTACTTGCATTTCACAATCCTATTTATGTACCCACTTTTTTTCTTTTTTTCCTGAAGGAAAAAAAAAGTACCTTGAAATGTGAATATTGCTAGAAGATAATTCTTCCATTAACCATTTGTAGAGAGTATTGATATATATCAATCATAGGCTCTTTTTTATGTTAAACACTTATATTAGCTTCAATAATCGTCAGTGCTGAAAGCAATGAGAGAAAGCCGGTTAAAATAAATAGCTTCTTCATACTCAGAGGTACATTTGAGAATAGGTGGGACCCCGAGACAGCCAAGTAAGAACCTATTGGTATTGATCTGCATGGGTAAAACATCTGGTTTGGCTCTTTATATACCCACAGCCTCTACTGACCATTGACTCAGTTGCCTAGATAAATTCCTTAAACAAACAACCAAAACCCAAATTAACATTCTAGCCTTTAATAGTCCCAGTTACAATTTTTATAACAACAACAACAAGAAAAAGATATGATTTCTTTTGAAGATCTATTCTTAGCAAGGTTTACATGATGCAAACTTTGCATCCAAGTCATCTGCTAACGACCAGGAAAGCAAGTCAACATTACAACAGGGACTAAACACTGGCTCTCTTGTACTCATGGCTGGTGCTTACACAACTACATTTTAATATCTTTAAATTTTATGGGTCATCAGAAACTTGAGAAATGTGTGCAGTGATTACTTCTTACCTCCGTGCACTTGGATAAGCTCGCACACACGCATACACACATGTCACAATTCAATGTACAGAGGGGCAAGAAAATAACTTTCAAAGATATGGTTCTGAAATTGCCTGCTATAAAAAAAATAAAGCTCCAAAACACGCCCATTGGGTTTGTGGCTCCTTTATTTTAAACTTAAAAGCCACTTTCAGACCTCCATTCTTGGGGACTGCAGAAAGATGTGGAAGCTGTAAGGAAGATGCTTGGAGGTTATTCTCACACTGAGCCCCCCCCAGTAGCTGCTTCCCTCCACCTTCCCTGAATGGACAGAAATACCTCTGCTGGGATTTTCCCCACTCATGACCTGAAGGAAGTGGATGAAAAGGTATGTGGATCACAATCCAGGAAGGAAATAAAAAATTTATAATAATTCCTACTTGAGTTTTATGTTATGGGAAAGTGTCGGGTTATTCAAGGAGAAACAAAAAGACCTACAAGAAATATCTAAGAGTTTCTCTATAAATCTATAATCAGACATGATATACTGCCCTGCTGAGGATATAAAGAATCCTGTGGGGAAACTTGGCTTTAAAGTTAGAGTCAGTAGCAAATATATACACAGAACATAGACAACAATGTATTACGAATCATGCTGCTTACAATATTTTTTGCCTGTATGTTGGAAGGCTTTATTGACCATATTCAGTCCAATGATCAGCATTAATCCACAAGCAGATGGATAAGAAAACTGCAAAATCAATGCATGTAGACACAGTTATTCTGGAAAGCAACCATCTTCTGCCTCTCCATGCACACAGAATATATTTTCCTGTAGTAGAAGTCCTTTTATACTATTGCCAGACTACGAGCATATCGAAGTGGATACCAGTCTTCAGACATGCGCCTCCCTGAATTTGCTGACACACATAAATGGGTAGAAAAATCATTTTGTTGGTGCCAGATTTTGGGTGTTTTAGAAGGAAATTCCAAGGGATAGGAGGGATAGGACTTTTTCTGCTTGTCACTGTAAAGGCACAGTTGCCAGATAGTGAGTAATTCTGAACTGAAATTTCTAAGTTGATCTTTAAGGTATATATTGCAATACCACCAGGATAAGCAACAAGGGTTGTGTAACAATTCCTCTAAATAAAACAGTTTAACAAATTCATGAAAGAGGGTGGAGTATACCAATAAAACAAACAAAGCTTCAGATGAAATGCCTGCCTTAGATTCTTCCAGTTTACATCAGTTTTACTCTAGCCCAAACACTGTTTTCACTGAAGGTGTTCTTTATTTAGCCCTCTGTCAGTGATAGCTTTGGTCCCGTGTGCCTTGAGAAACATTATGGGTGCATCAAGACTCTATGAGAACAAAGCTTTAACACTTTCAAAATGGATAATTTATTAACAAATCCTGCATTTAGGGTGAGCATAAACAGTAGCTGCTAAAGATGACAAGCAATTAAGACCCAGTTAAAAGCTACACAAACATTTGCCTCCCCAGTTTTCTGAAGGAAGCATCCTAGATTTTGGGATTCATTAACAAAAATGTATCAGCCGAAGGAAATTCAGGGAGCTTAAAATGACCAAAAAGCAACCTCATCTGTGCAGTCTGAACCCGTCCCTGGCTTTATGCAGAGTAAACTGCCAGAAGCAAGCCTGCATTTAAAAAAAAAGAAAAGAAAAAGATAAATAATAACTGAGATTCTCAAACATCTTGGCCTTTGCTCGAGTGCACCCACTGCTGCCCTTTCTCAGCCTAAGCATCATCAGAATGGTCCAGGCTGGTGTGGCCCCATCCATGGCCAACCTTGAAGCTGCCACAGGTTTTGGCAGAGCTGCTGAAGAGCACTTAGATTAGCAAGGAAATTCTGGACCAGGGGATGTGATGGGTGCCTGCAAAAAAGCAAGAAATACAGGGCTCCGTGAGGTCAGTGATAGATGCTCCTGGGACTGTAGTGCTTCCTGAGCCCAGGAGGACCATAGGCCCAGATAACCCAAGGGGGTCCCCACCAGGGCTTTGGGGCCAATGGAGGGGGAGCTCGGTGGCAGCTCCAGGAGGAACCTGGCTGTGCAGGCAGGGGTGCTGGAGCTAGTGGGTCTGCAGCCAGGGCCCCTCCTTGGTGTCCTTACCCTGGACAGCCCCAAGGGACCCTCTGTAGTGGCATGGGCAGAGGCATGCAGACCATCCCACTGCTCCCCCTCCTCACTTGCAGGGAACTGGGACTGCCCCAGCCTCCCACCCCAGGGACCAAAAAAAGCAGCCTGCAGATTTGGGGGAAGACACTGATTTTCGTAATCCATAACCGAGGAATTAATCCCTTTGAAGAAAGCATCACTGCTCGACCAGAGGCTGCTGTTGTTGCTCGGTTTGGGGTTTTTGCTGTTGTTGGGTGTGGGCAGGGATGGGTGCAGGCCAGGCGCTGATGCTCCCTCCAGCAGTGCTGGGCTGGGGCTGGCAGTGCCAGGGGCAGGACACCCCTTGTCGGGGAAAACGAGCTCCGTTGCGTGAGTTTGGGTGCACCTGGGGGGGTTATGTTTCCCTAGAAGCTGTGGTACTTAAGAGAAATGCAACAGAATAAATAAATAAATAAGTAAATAAATAAATAAAAGCTTAACGTGGGTAAGGAGAGGCAGGCGCATCCGGAGGCAGGGGGAGGGTGGGAGAGGCGTCCCGGCATCCCTGCCCCCCGTCCCGACCCCCCCGGACCCCTCTGGCTTCCCCCGCCGGGGCCGCGACCAGCTCCAGCCTGCGCTGAAACTGAGCAGAGCCTCCCCGCACCCCCCAGCTCTGCTTTCTTTCACATCTAATTTGATAGGAGGGTGATTTCAAGCTTCCCACAGTTACAACTTTTCTTGATTTCTCCCTCTGCTGCGTCGCCCCCCCACCTCCCGCCCCCTCCCCGCGCATTTATTACTTGCATTTAATTAATTCCTTCTTTGCGTTTCCTTCCCTGTTAATCTTTGTGTGACTGCTTTGTACATATGGCAATCTGATAATGAGGGAGTTTATCCTTATTCTCTATACTTCTTCATGGTGATGTCCACCCGTCCAGTGCCTGGGATATCGATCATCTCTCCTTGGGGAGGGGGACAAGGTAAGAGGGGTGATAAAAGATTTGCAGTATCCCACACCATTAAGAATAGCTTTTATTCCTTGGCACTGTTATAGCAAGTCATGCTGTTTAAGCAACCACATCAAAAGAACATACCCTCTTTTGTATAAATTATATATTCCTTGTATCTGTCTTCTCACATGCACGCAGAAGGGGAGATAAAACTTAGGTTTGTTCTTTAATAGCATGAAGCAGGTATTTAGCTGTTATACAACTTGTTTCTGCAACTAAGTTTGTTGATAAAAAACTAGAAGCCAAGCTGCTGACTTTCTCACTTTTTACCCATTCCCAAGTCAAAACTCCCGAATTTAAAGTTCAGAAAGATAAATCAATGATTAGCTGAAACTCTTCAAAGACACACAAATAACAGAAGAAAAGTATATGCTAAAAAAGAGGGAAGAGCACCAGTTAGAGCCGATGTGAGAGCTTCGGATCACTTCTGTCGGCTTTTTTTTCTGAAGTTTATGTAAAAAGACCACTCTGTCCCTTGGAAGTCCTGCTTGTTCCAGTTTACGGATGTACAACTTTTTTACCACTTAAAAACTAATTTTAAAGTCAATTTTCACATAGTTTAAGTTGATTACAACTCAGCTCGATGTCACAAACCGGAAAACTCCCACTTAATCTGTCGACCCAAAGAGATATTTTTAAAAAAAAAAAAAACCCAAAACTTTTTAAAAGTTGCTCGTTTTGTTGTTCTTTTTGTTTTTCTGATAGTGGACTTTGAAATTCTTCAGCATGTCTTCCAGGCATTTTTAAGAGCTCCTAAAAAAAAAACCCCTGAAAGTTTCGAGATCCTAGGACAAATTGTATTTTCTTAGGGGGGAAAGTAAATGAGCTCTTTACAGGCAGAGAAGTGTTTGTTCATATGGGACCCTGCTTTTCTGTCTAACCTGCTCTATCAGCCCTATCTCTGCAATTTTGCTCGTCTCTCAACACCTTTGTCTGATTAGTAGCTTTTGGAGATCGGGATAAAGACATCACTTGCCACGCTGCATGAGATAACAATTAATTTAACATTAAACTTATCCCCTTGCCATTCACTTTGCTTGGATCGATCTGTTAATTGTGTTTGCGGATGCTTTCAACACTACGTTTTTCTTAAAAAACCTAATGACACCCCGCAAGGAGGTGTAAGAATCTAAAACGCTCCCATTCGACTTCGACCAAAGAAACAAAGAATATAGCCCCAGCGTGCTCAGGAGACCATCTAATTCTTAATTAGATGACTTTTCGCGACTTTTCTTTTAGACTAGGTGATAGTCCTGGTTTTATTTATCACAAAAAAAAAAAAAGTGTCATTTATGCCTCTGTCATTATTGCAGCTGCGTGATGCACAAATCAGACACGCTAACTTCATAGAACTGCAGCCTCGCATCAGACTTACCTCCTTCTACCTTTAAAGCAGTCATTTATCAGCTAAAAGGAGAATGTGTTTAAAAATGTATGTCTTGAGGAGGGAGAGCAATCTCCCTTTTCAGGGGGAAAAAAAACCTGTTACAAAGTCACTTAGGAGGGTGCGCTCTTAAATAGCACCATCCTCCCCCCCCCCCTTCTACCCCCCACCCCCCCCCCCGCTTTCTTATTTCCCCAATACTTTTCTATTTGCACGGCTCCCCGATAATTCGGCATTTTATTTAACCGCAGCTGCCCTTAGAAACTTGACTTGCACTGAGGCAGCCTGCTAATCTTATTTATTATTTTTTTCCCCTCTTGCACAGAGGCATCTATTCCTCTTGCTGACAAATGTACCATTCTGCCAAGAAAGTTTTTGAAGAAAAAAAAATACAGCGTGTAATTGATGTTATCCCAAGAAAGCGAGATCTCCACCCCTCTCAGCTCCAAGCCCTTCAGGTAAAAGGAAAAAAAAAATCTTTCAAGAATTTGTTGCCTTTTTGAGGGTTAAAACATCAGAAGACAAGCTTGTCTCGCCTTGGCCAATCAGCTCTCGGCCCTGGCAGCTATAATATAGAACTAAAGGCAGACTCCTCTCACAAGCGTCTTGCTTTGCTACCATTAAAATCAGACCCTTTTTTTGTCTCTCGATCGCTGTCTCCCGACCAAACTCCGATGTGTTCCGTTATCAGCGACCTAAAGCCTGCCATTCCAGCACCTGTCTTGCTAGGGATCGGTGGATAGTATACGATTCAGAAAGCAGACAAGGACATAGGAGGCGAGAGAGCTCTAGAGAGACAGCCAGGGATAGGCACAGAGAGCTTTGAAGTAATTGGATTCAATGGACGAAATGCTGCTGTTGACAAGAATTCTCTTGGTGGGCTTCATCTGCGCTCTTTTAGTCTCCTCTGGGCTGACTTGTGGACCAGGCAGGGGCATTGGAAAAAGGAGACACCCCAAAAAGCTGACCCCTTTAGCCTATAAGCAGTTTATTCCCAATGTGGCAGAGAAGACCCTAGGGGCCAGTGGAAGATATGAAGGGAAGATCACAAGAAACTCCGAGAGATTTAAAGAACTAACCCCAAATTACAACCCTGACATTATTTTTAAGGATGAAGAGAACACGGGAGCTGACAGACTGATGACTCAGGTAGAGCCACAGAGATACCTGTATTTGTGTTTGTTAACCTCTCTGAGCAATCCTAAAGGACGCATCTGTCTTAGTATTTTTGAAAGCCCCCCCTCCCCTTTCCCTCTCCCCCTCTTCCCCCCGCCCCTCCAAACTCGGCTAGTTTTCCCCATTGAATGTAAATATCATCTATCCAGACAAGTTAGCAGGGGCTGGAGCTATCTAGATATTTGGTGGGGGAATCTGTGTGATACTTACCGTCATTACCGTGCCATGGCGTTCCCTGTAACTTGGTTAGAGATTGCTGTTTGCATTTGTCCCCAAGGATGCACTTTGATCAAACGAATTGCATACAGCTCAGAGGACCCCAAGTGTATAGTGACCGCCAGGCCACTCACTCATTATTACAAACGCTGTCCTCGGTTGCTACGCCTGCTGACTTGATTTTTTTTATTATATACTTTATTTAATTTCTTTTTTTTTTGCTTCATTTTAGCCTTCATTACCACTATCTTTTTTTTTTTCTCCCTCGCGAGCATATTCTAAATTTAGTAGCATGCATTCGTGCACTCACAAAAGGCAGCTGAAGCCGGATCGACCATTCCTCTCCTGATTCCGTATTATATAGCTCGTATTGCAGTACCATCCTTTGCGATTGTGCCCATCAGAGCGTAAATATATTGATATTTCTTTAAGGATGCTCGCCGCCAAGGCTTTGGTACTTCCACAGGGGAGGGACTTGCAACTTATCGGCATTGCATCACCTTCTGTTTTAAAAAATCTGATGGCACAGGGTTTACAACTGGGTAAATATTGGATCTCGGGTGGAATCAGATTGCGGAACCATTTTATGCGAAAAAAAAAAATAGAGAGAGAGAGAGAGCGAGAGAGAGAGCGCGAGCCTCTTGGAGAGTCACCTCGTAATTATTATTCACGCTCAACCGAGAGCTCGGTGGAGTCAATCGCTCTGCCAGTCTCGGAGTTTCTGAAACTACATGCAATCTAGGCACTGG
Source organism: Clamator glandarius (assembly GCA_033459285.1). Taxonomy (NCBI): domain Eukaryota; kingdom Metazoa; phylum Chordata; class Aves; order Cuculiformes; family Cuculidae; genus Clamator; species Clamator glandarius. The sequence goes on from JAUNZM010000162.1 coordinate 507,825, forward strand.
AAATGGGTTTCCTCCAAATATAGGTCAACAGCGCTTTTTTTTAATATTAATAGATTTAAGCCCCACCTTCGGTGCCGGAGCGGGACTCGGGCGGCAGGACGAGGCGGGGAGCGGCCGCGGGGAAAGGGGCTTCGGGGCCGCCGGGGCTGCGGGAGGAGGGGGGGGAATTTCCCAAACTCTCCGCGTCCCTCGGCCTGACTTTCCGCACGTTCTCCGCGTCTCGCGGGGCGAGGGACCGGCGGCCGCCACCATCTCCTCCCGACCACCTTAAACGGTCCGCGGGAGCGCGGCGGAGCCTCCGCCCCCGCGCAGGGGTGCGCGGAGCGACGCGGGGGCTCGGTCCCCGGCGGGACGCGGGTCCCCTCCGCGGGTTCCCTCGCTCCGAGCCGAGCCGAGCCGCACATCCCTCGCATTTTCAGCTCCACTTAACTCCCCTCGCGTATCGATCGCGCCGGCTCGGGTTTCTCCCTTCCCTGCGCAGCCCGGCGGCGGCTCCGCGGGAGACGGGGCGCAGCGCTCCCCGCGCCGTGCGGGGGCGAGGGCGGCGGGGGGGGCGGCGGCGCTGGGTGCGGGTGACCCCGGCCCCGCGGCTCTCCCGGGGCTGCCCGCTCTCGCTGCATTAGCTGGCAGCATCTGAACTCCTGACCTTCTGTCAACTTCCCTCAGACGAACGAAACGAAAACAAATACTTTTTTTTTTTTTTTTTTTTTTCCCTCCCTTCTCCTTCAGTGCTTATTCCCGAGCCTGAGACACAAAGGGGGTGGGTAGTGGGGGGGGCGGGCTGAGGGCAGAGGGAACGGGGAGGCCGCAACGCCGGGTACCCGGCGGCAAAGAGGGGAACGAGGCGGGGGACGGAGCCGGTCTCCAGCACCCCTCGGGGAGAGGGGTGGCGGTGCTGGGGACAGGGTGGCAGAGCTGGGGAGGGGGTGACAGAGATGGGGAGAAGGTGGCAGAGATGGGGGTGTTGGCAGAGATGGGGAGGGGGTGGCAGAGATGGTTAGAAGGTGGCAGAGATGGGGAGAAGGTAGCAGAGATGGTTAGAAGGTGGCAGAGATGGGGGGATGGCAGAGATGGGGAGGGGGTGGCAGAGATGGGGGGGTTGGCAGAGATGGGAAGGGGGTGGCAGAGATGGTTAGAAGGTGGCAGAGATGGGGAGAAGGTAGCAGAAGTGGTTAGAAGGTGGCAGAGATGGGGGGGATGGCAGAGCTGGGGAAAGGATGGCAGAGCTGGGAAGGAGGCAGCAGAGCTGAGGAGGGCGCAGCAGAGCTGGGGAAGGGGGTTGCAGAGCTGGGCAGAAGGTGGCAGAGCAGGTGAGAGGGTGGCAGAGCTGGGGAGGAGATGGCAGTGCTGGGGAGAAGGTGGCAGAGATGGGGAGAGGGTGGTAGTGCTGGGGACAGGGTGGCAGAGATGGGGAAGGGGTTTGCAGAGCTGAGGAAGGGGGTTGCAGAGCTGAGGAAGGGGTTTGCAGAGCTGGGGAGAGGGTGACAGTGCCGGGGACAGGGTGGCAGTGCTGGGAGGGGACGGAAATGCTGAAGAAGGGGGTTGCAGAGCTGAGAGGGGGTGACAGAGCTGGAGAGGGCCCGGCAGAGCTGTCCCTGCCCTCCCTTCCCCGGGCACGGCCGGGTCCGCAGCGCCCCGAGGTGCTGTCCTGCCACTGGCCTCCCTGCCTCTCTTTCTCTGCTTTCTCTCCTTCCCTCCCTTCCTCCCTCCCTCGGCCAGCAACCTCTCGTTAAATCCCAGCCTTTAAGCGCCTGCTTTGCGAGCCCTTCAACCATGGAGAGATCTTCCCTGAATAGAATCGTTAAACATGGAGAATAGTTGCCGAATGCATTAGCCGCTAGTTAATATTAACTCCAGAAGAGGGGGGGGGAACGCAAACAGAGGTAGGTAAGTCAGGTTCTCAACTTTGCAGGTGACAACAGCAGTTTGCTGAAGGCTCCCCCCTTCCTCCCCACCCTCCCCCCCACCCCCGCCATTGGCTGGATCCGGGGGAGAGATAAGGAGGCCAGGTCAGTATGATAAAGCTGGAATTTGTATGAAATAAAATAGCAATCTCGCGTAATGCAGGCACACAAACCGGTGCGTGATGTGAGGAATTTAGAGATCAACTTGGCATTTAGGAAGCCCACCAGGTTGTTTACACTGACAGGTACCTGTTAAGTGTTTCCTTCAAGCAATTCATTTGTGAAGAGATTAGGAGCTGGCAGGAGAGGGCTTGTTGAACAACTTTGCCTCCACACAAAGCGTTAGTGGAGGCAGCCCTGCTGAGCTTCACGGTGGCTGAACAGAATTGGGCTTGATTTGTGGCACACGACCCAATGAATTAATAAATAGTCTGGGCTTCACGGCTTTTGACTCTGACAATCCAGCTCAGGCAGTATAAAAGGGAGGAAAGTCCTTTAAAGGAGGTCGTTTCTTATTTATTCCGCCTGAAGCTGGGAACTGGTGCTGGTCCAGCAGGGCTGTCGCCTTATCAGAAGCTGAGGCGTTTGATCCTTCGCCCTTTTCTCCCTGTAAACCAGTGGAGGAGCGTATTCATCCTCTCAGGTGTGCGAGGGAGAAGGAATGAAAGATAAATCAAGCTCCACTTCCTCGTGCTGCCGGGCTTTCCTGCCGGGAACGGTGCCGAAACCCAAACACAGGCTTTTTCCGTGAAATGCTAGGCCAGAGAGTCCAAAGTGAGCTCAAGCTTGCGGTTTACATCTGTCGAGGATCCCTGTGTCGCTGGAATTCCTTTTTATGGCTGTTGATAGACATATGGGAAACTTTTTTTATTAAGCAACCTTGTCACATCCCTAAAAGTAGCGCCGTCGGGGTTAGTGGTGGGACTTTGCCTTTCTGGGAGCTGTGAAGGGGACCTTTGCGGTGTGTTACTGGGCTTGCTGGGAGTATACTGGGAGAGAGACACTGCAGAAGGCCAAGCATCCCAGTCAAAGCCAGCAAAAGTGAGGGAAGAGCAGTTCACTGCATCCCATGGCTTTAATCCGCATCGATGTTTGCGTCAAATCAGCCATATAGTGTATATCTAGGAGATGCTATCCTCTCAAAAAAGGGGGGGGTGAGTGTGTTGTGAAGTTGGCACTTTAGAAAAAGAATGTCTTTCTAATTCTGTAGCCTTAGTCAAGTGCTTTTCTATGGTTTCGGTGCCGATTTCCTATTTCAGGGATGGGGTGCGGAGGGTGGCGAGTCCTTTTCTCCTACTGTCGGCCTGTCTATTCCCCGTCTTGACTAAGATAGGACCAAAAACTTTCAGGGTTTCATTTAGAGCTCACCCCCTCCATTACTGCAGCTCTCCCTTCTCCCTCCCTCCCCCCATCCCGCACCCCCCATTCGCCCCGTTCACCCCGGGCAAGGCCGGTGGCTCCGGAGGGGCAATGGAAAACCCTCTAGTGCTTCTCCACAGAGTTGTAAAACGTTTCACTCCACACAAAGGGTCCCCTAGCTTGCATAGCATCCCTGCTTCGCTTAACTTCCCTCCTTGGCCCTCCCTTGCTTTTCATCTTCCCACTAAGATCTATATTATTGTATGGATTTGCTGGGCTTTGTAGGCGAGCGCGGGTGCGCGTTTGAAGCGCGGTGAATGCTCCCAGCCCATGCTGCTTTGAGGGCTCTAATGAGTGATGGGCGAAGAGAGAGCAAAAAAAGAAAAAACACCCCTCCCTCCAGCGCATAAAGGCTGTTAACATGTATTGAGACCCCTTTCAACACAGAATTAAGCTGAAAAGACCGAGAGAGACATTCCGGGGAGGGTGGGAATCCATGACTCCGAGATATATGGCGAGTGTTTGTTCTCGGCAGAAACTTTGCTGTCGGGAAGGGGACTGGGCACTTAGCGGCAGGAATTTGCTCCGTGCAGGTGGCTTTGAACGACACATTTACCCCCAGGGCCGGTGATGGAGCCGGGGGAGGGGGGGGTGTCCCCCTGCCCTTGCGGCAGGTGCCAGGGAGGGGACGGCTCTGTCCCGGTGGATCTAGGTGGTATTTCACCAGCTTTTTCTCCCGTGTCCCCAAGTTTCACCCTCCTCTTCCTCCTCCTCACCTGCCTCCCCATCCCTACCTGGCAGCGGGGAGAAGATGCTCAGCCCCGGCTCAGTCCCTCGGCTCCATCGTGTTTGGGGAGAGGGAGGGGGGCAGGATGCAGCCTTGGGGGTGATAGATGGTCACGGGGGTGTCATCCTCTGCCTGAAGCACCCCCCGAAATGCGCCTTTTCCCCATGTCTCCGCAGCGCTGCAAGGACAAGCTGAACGCCTTGGCCATCTCCGTGATGAACCAGTGGCCCGGGGTGAAGTTGCGGGTGACCGAGGGCTGGGATGAGGACGGGCACCACTCCGAGGAGTCCCTGCACTACGAGGGTCGCGCCGTGGACATCACCACCTCGGACCGGGACCGCAGCAAGTACGGGATGCTGGCCCGCCTGGCCGTCGAGGCTGGCTTCGACTGGGTCTACTACGAGTCCAAGGCTCACATCCACTGCTCCGTCAAAGCAGGTGAGGCGGGCAGCCTGTCTGGGGACAAGTCGCGGGGGGACCAGAGCCTTCCCCACCCTGCCCGGTGCCACCCGGACTCCCTCCTCTCCATCAGTCCTGCCCGCCCCGTCGGGGCTTCCCCGCGGGGATGCGGAATTCCCGAGTCCCCCTTTCCTCTTAGCGATCCCGCGGCTACAAGGATGGGGAAAGGAAAGGAGGAGCACGAGGGGAACGAGAAGGGGGTGCAAAAAAAAAAAAAAATGTTGCCAGCTGCAGCGCTTTTGGACAGCATTTTATTTGGGTGATTTGCTTGCCCAGCCTTCCCGGGAGGGCTGCGCAGCAGCCACACACCCTGCTGCTCCCGCCGTGGGATTTGCTGCCTTCCCCAGCCAAGGAGCGTGTTCAACACAAACACTCGTGGCCGGCTCCAGCCGCCCCGCTGGCTGCACGCCCTTACTCGCGGTCGCTAATCTCGGAGTGGGAGCCGGCCAGGAAAATAAATAAGAAACGTGGTCCCCTGCCTTCTTCAGCGGTAGCCGCTAGGAAATTCCCAGATAGGGATACATACGTGTAATTTTTTTTTTTTTTTTTTTAATCCTCCCCTCCCCTGTGCTTACAACGCCACACGCTGTCTCAATCCGGGAACAGCTCACAAGAAATTCCCGGCTCTCCGAGTTCGTTTTCTTGACACTTAACACTTTTTGGGGGAGCAAAAAGGTTGGCAAGTGCCGACTCCTTCCACATCCCCCCACCCCACACCTCCTTCTACCCAGCTGCGTGTCAGTTAATAGCATCCTCTAGCCGAGGAGCCCGCTGAAAAATGTCAAGAAACACTTGGTTGCAAAAGAAAATAATGGGCTTTCTTTAAATATGACTGTTTGCTTCAAAACCAGTAGCCCCACAACAGGGAAACAGGCCTGGACACGCGATGCCTGTCTGCAAGAGGGGTTCATCCCCCCACTCCAGCCCAAAGCTCCCCAAGGGCTGAGCTGAGGTAGCACCTCTCCTGGCCCACTCAGGCTTTGTCCAGAGAGCCCACTGCTGCTTTTGTTCAGCTCCTTTCTAGCAAAAAAAAAAAAAAAAAAGAGGCCCTGCGAAGCTATCAGCCATGCAGTGCTACGAAACATCCCTTTCAATAGCAAAGATGGGCTTTATAGCGCAAGGTGTCCGATGGTGGCACACAGTGACCTTAGCCCAAGCGCACCCCTTAATCCATCCCCATGGGTATTTCCTAGGAGAGGCGTAACCCCAAGCTGCTCATTGAGATTCGGCACACATGGACTTGGGGGCAATATTTAGAGGGTGTCAGGCAGGGTCGTGTGACTGTACCACGCGGGCAGCAAGGGAGCGGGCTTGAATTCCACCCGCTCAGCCTGATTTCAAACTGTCCAAACCTCATTTCATGACAGAGCATCTTATGAGAAGATTAAGCCCCATAATGCCAGGCAGGAAGATTCTTTATCTAGATCTGTGTTTGCAAAAAGTATGATCCCGGAGACTGGAATGCAAAGAAGAGTTGCCCCAAGGCCTGAATTATTGTCACCAGGATAGAGGAGGGAGAGGCAGGGGTGGTAAAAGGGACATTGATAATGCTCTACAGCAAGTATTTAGAGCAAGCTTCTACATTTAAAATTCAAATAGACATCTTGAGTGCCTTGGAAAAGTGGCTCTGCTGTGCAAATAGTGCTTGGAAGGTCCTGGGTTTTTTGGAGGGTATGTGTGTGAATTGGCACATAGGGTTTCTGCACCTGAACAAATAGGGAGGGGGAGAGGAGGGGGGGAAGAAGCTGGGAAAAAAATGGAAGTGTCCTCTCTTCCAAGAGTGTCTGCATTTATTACATGAATCAGAATGACAATGCTGATCCTTTATTGGATTTTAATTAGAGAACCCAAACAAGCACTGCTCAAAGAAGCAGATTTTCACACCTCTGCCAATTCACTGGCATGTTTGTAGAGCTGCTACACGACTAGATCTATTCATCAAGTCCCTGAATATGCAAACAAAGCTCAAGCCAGACCTTTAATGCCAGCTTGTAGGAAGGTGTAGTTTGCTAGCGCAGGGCTCCACATAAAGCACATAGCTTGTTTGTTACCATGTCCTCCCTGAAGAGGCTTTGGAGAGCTCGCTGCTTCATTTCTGAGGAAGAAGTGATAAAGTCGTTAGCAAATCAATAACGGTCTAATTTTCACCCTTCCTGTCCTTCCTGAGAAAGTCATTAGGAGACACTCCAAGGGTTTATTTAAATCATAAGCACTTCAGCACCAGCCACAGAGGCAAAATATGAAATCTTACTGTCTTGAGGAGAGAAATCTCTAGGACTGTAATCTGGTTTAGGGAGCAACTGGGAGAAACCAGGGAAAGGTAAGGGTGGGATAAGGAATGTTAACAGCTGTAGCAAAGACACTTGCTACTGCCACAGACTGCAGGCTGCAAACCAATATATTGAAAATCAGAGCTTTTAGGAAAACCCTGGAGTCACTTGGCTGAATCAGAGACCAGCCTGGAGAAGGACAGAGGTTCCCTCTCATCACTGTGCACTCAGTTGAGCTTCCAGAAAGGGATTTGCAAGAGAGACTTAAAGCCTCATTGCTATTTCTGCTTTCTTTAAACCTGCAATTATTCCTCTCAGAAGCACTGTAAAGCAGCAGCAGTGGCAACAGCATTTGATACCTAAAGTCTGAGTGACTCCAAGAGCAGGAGAGGGAGAAGGAGGGATGCATTTGAGTCTGGCACAGGCTTGGAGAAGCCCAGGGACCATGTGCCCTGGGACAGGGAAAAGCATCTTCCTTCTGGAGGAGCAGGATAGGTGAGGGAGGATTCTTTTTTTTTTTTATTTTTTTTTTTATTTTTTCCTGAAAAGAGGAGTGAAGTAGAGCTCTGGGAATGCCTGGCAGGGGTGTTACAGGTGGTGACATATGCCCCAGAAGCTGCTGTGCCAAGCAGGAGGGCAGCAAGGGCTGAGGGGCAGAACATGATACACAGGCTGATAGAGAGGGCCTTGGGAAATTTAGGCTGTTGCTTTCCAGTGGGGTGACGGGTGAACCTCTGTGCTCTTCAGGGCAAAGCCTCCTCCTGTTTGCTGCCCTAGATGGTATCCTTGAGTAGAGCTGTGTGGGGACCCTGAGCATGGTGAGCACAGACACTCCTCTAGAGGAGGAGAAAACTTATGCCAGCAAAACCACTTGGCTCTTAAAGCTTACGAGTTATCCAGCATCGCATGTCAGGCGCAGGACAAACAGGGGGAAGCTCTTCCAGAAGAGATTTGTTCTGGAACAGATTTTTCTGGGGAAATAATTTGGCCTTTCTTAATGAGTTAAAGAGCCCCTCTAACTCCTAACCCACAAGGAGATGCACCAGCTCCAGTGTGGCAGGAAGGGGATTCTCACTTGACCTATAGAGTGCAAATGGGGCAAGTTTGTAGATGAGAATGAAGGAATTTCAGTGGGCAGCGAGGCTGCATCCTGCACTCAAGCCTCTCAGGTGTGTCAGGGCAGCTGGGCAAGTGGCACACGCCCTTGTGCCCAAGTCCTGGCCCAGCAGGTACTCCCTCTAATCCCCCTGTGCCTCTCTCCTTGCGCAGAAAACTCAGTAGCAGCTAAATCAGGGGGCTGCTTCCCCGGCTCGGCCACAGTGCACCTGGAGCAAGGCGGCACCAAGCTGGTGAAGGACCTGAGCCCTGGAGACCGGGTGCTGGCAGCCGATGCAGAGGGCCGGCTGCTCTACAGCGACTTCCTCACCTTCCTTGACCGGGAGGATGACTCTCACAAGCTCTTCTACGTCATCAAGACAAGTCAGCCTCGGGCCCGGCTGTTGCTGACGGCCGCCCACCTCCTCTTCGTTGCCCCCCAACACAACCAGTCACAGGAGGGGACCCCCAGCCGCCGGGCGCTCTTTGCCAGCCGCGTACGGCCGGGCCAATGGATCTACGTGTTGGACGAGGGCAGGAGGCAGCTCCTGCCGGCGGCCGTGCAAAGCGTCTCGCTGCGGGAGGAGGCGTCAGGGGCGTACGCCCCACTCACCGCCCAGGGTACCATTCTCATCAACCACGTGCTGGCCTCCTGCTACGCCGTTATCGAGGAGCACAGCTGGGCGCATTGGGCCTTCGCTCCCTTCCGCCTGCTCCAGGGGATGCTGGACGCCCTGTACCCCTCCGCCGAGGGGGCCCCGGCGGGTGCCCCCGCTGCCTCGGGCATCCACTGGTACTCTCGCCTCCTCTACCACATCGGCAGCTGGGTGCTGGATAGTGACTCTCTGCACCCGCTGGGCATGGTGGCATCGTCCAGCTGAAAATATCCTGTGCTGCCCTGGCCACCTGCAGCCTCTGAGGGAGAGACAGAGACACGGAGAGAGAGAGAAAGGAGAACAAACAAGAAAAAAAAAAAAGGAAAAAAAAAAAGAAAAGAAAAACCTAAAAGAAAAAAAGGAAAAAAATGACATATTTTTAAAAGAGAGCACGGATTAAGACTTAAAAAATAATAATAATAAAATAATAATAATTAAGTAGGACAGTCCAAAGTAGACTTTAAGGGAAACAAAGACCCCAGGATGTTCTGTTCTGTTTAGTTTATAAATATATATATATTTTTATTTGTTCTTTTGTTTTGTTGTTTTGTTTGTTGGTTGGTTATTTTTTTTTTCCTCCTCTCCTGGATATTTATTTCATTGGTATTTTGAATAGATGTTTTAAATGATATGAACCGGACCTTCAAGAGCCTTAAATAGTTTCTTTGATAATTTATTATCATGTGAACTGTACTCACAGGGGGAAAAATTATTTTGTGAGGCCAAGTAAAACTGCTCAGAGTCTATTTTTCTACATGTCACATGTGTCCTGACTTTCAGAAAGCAAAATTCTGTACTTTCCCATATCTCCATTACATTGTTTCTTCATTTCAGCAAGTCTAAAAAACAAGCAAACAAACACACAAAAAAGACAAACTTCATGGGGGTCCGTAAATTATATTTTTATACACAGAATTGTAAATTAGATTTTTTTGAGAGATCAATACTTAACTGAATCACATTTCGTTTTTTGAAATAGTGTAAAATATATATATTATTTTAATTTAAATAGTTTCAAATGTAACGTCATTTCCTGTATTGTTTTCCATGCTTTGCTTTGTAAAAACACCATTTGGCCACGTTCATGGAAGTCAAGACTGTTACACAAACTTTTTATTTGCGAAAACCGTAAGAAACTTTGTTATTTTTAACTTCAAAAAAATTTATTAGAAAATAATATTTTTTAAAAAGCGCACATGGCGGCAATTCTGTGACGATGGAGATGGTAGTTTGTACAGAGGGGAGAAAAGGATGTTTTGCATTAATAAATTGAGAAATAACTGCTGTAAATTTACTAAAATGTATTTTTGAATATTTTGTAATAGTTTTATAGAAATAAAATGTGCCATGCACAGTCTGGTTAGTATATAATAACTAAGAATTCCTGGTGCATCCCATTTTTTTTTTCCTTTTTGATTATTGGTTTAGGAAACATGATGCCTAAAGGAGTACCTATTATTTTATTTAGATGTGTTGCTTATAACTTTTAATTTTTGATACTTTAATTAATGAAACAAATCCATCACATCCGTGCATAGCCTGGAATCTCTTGTAGTAACAGTAGAACCTCACTTATTTGCACATGCTGTGGGGAGATGCGGTTTCCCTTCGCTGGAACCCTGTCTCCTCATCCACACCCAGGTGATGCTCCCCTCTTCAAGCACCAGTCCCAGCTCTGTGTCCACCTTCTGGTCTGGTCTGGAGATCACAGACACCTCTTAAAATTGATTTGTGAGTGCGTTATATCAAGTTTTCTCTTGGAAGCACATTAATCTCGAGGCAGGCAGCTGCCTTCACCTTGTGGTGGCATCAAGATTTGAATCAGCTTTGATGTGGGTGGCTGGAAGATGGAAATCCAGGGGAGTGACGCTGACTTTGATGAATTAACTGGGATTCATGTGGCTGATGCTGGAAGAAGGATATCGCCACCAGATTATACTGGTCACTTTGCCTGTGCTTGGGGCCACTAAGAAAAGAACAAAAAAAAACTTTGCAAAAAACCCCCCCAAAAGGCACAAAAACTGTTTAATTATTCTGAGAGATGTTCCTTAGCACCAGAGTACATCCTGAGCCATCGATGGGTGAACATATTGGAATTGTGCTGTAGGAAAGGTGTGGTAGGACCAGTGCTGCTTCCTCTGCCCAGTTCTTGCTCCAAGCCATGTGAGGGGCTCATCCTTGCCACGTGCCAATGAGTGAGGTTCTGCTGCAGCTTGTGCCCCTCCCCGGAGGGTTTCCAGGATCCGTTTAAAAATTTTGCAAAACATTGTGTGTGCGTGTGCGTCTGCAACAGGACCATGCCAGAAGGGAGCTTTCCTTGAATGTCTTTTCACCTTTTCTTCGGTTTCCATTACTTGCCAGTTTAGGACGTTCCTCCGTCGGGCAGCTCCAGAGATGCAGCCATATCCTCTGCTGGGATAGACGGCAGCTTCAGTTGGCCTCTCAGGATGTCCCTGCCTGGGGCTACAGCTGGAGAGCACAGACTATGCTCTTCCATGCTCAAAGTCTAGGAGCATCCAGAGCAGCGCCAAGAGCTGGTGGTTGAGCCCCAGGCATCGTCATCCTCGTGTCAAGCCCTAACAGATGGATGTGATCTCTCCTTCCCAGCAGCTTCTAATCCAGGGCCACCTCCACCCTATGAAGCTTGGTCATGGCTGGGATAGAGAGACTTTAGTGTGACCAGTGTGCTGCATCACCCGTGTGGACCACTGGGATGGGAACCAAGCCACCTAAATGCCTACCTGGTGTGGGGCATCACAGGGGACTGTGGACTGCCCAGTGGGTGTCAGGGACCTACCACCTGCCCAACTTGGACTCTGCCACCTCCCTGTCTTTGGGGTCTGCTGGTGCACTGGGGACTGCAGGTGTAGTTGGTTTGAGGTGTGTGAAAATGTGGTTGTGAAACAAATGAGTGTTGCTGTAAGTCTGACCTTCCTATGGCAGCATCTGGGCATCTGAGCTCTCTTGTCCCTGTCTCTAAATTTTGTAAAGCCTTTACACTCAAAAGCCAACTGTGACAGAGCCTACCTTCTTCAGAGGTCAGGCAGTAGAGGTGTTTAGGGAATGGCAGTGACCAGACTTAAAGCCGTTGGCTTGGAGCCTTTGGTCTAAGTTGTAATCAAGATTAAATAAAAAAACAGTAGACCAGAGCCGCAGCTTGTGTCAGTGTAGAGTACATGCCCTAATAGGGACCATATTAGACATTGCTGTGTTTAATCTTCACCAAAAGGCTGAGACGAACTCAGAGCTTTATTGTGTGAGAGAAGCTAAGATGCCATCTTATACTGGGATCAATCTCTTTCACCAAGTGAATAAATGCCATGCTGTGTTTACCATCATATGTTTGAGTGACTACCTGACTCCCTCTCACTGTATGTTTGTTACATCTCTTCCTTTGATGCCTCATGTCCAGATCATCCCTCCGTGGTACACATTACAAGTGCTTCATTAGATGGACCGATCCAACCTATAGCTACAGCTCTCATATGAAGGATGTACTGTCTTAACATTGTGCAAAATGTCTAGGAGATGTCACCGTCTGTTTTCAGGGTCTGAGTATGGCAATAGTTTGTATAAAATGTACACATAGAGGTGGCTACAGAATAGTTTATGACTAAATACATATCTATTACTGTTAAAATAATGTATAAGAATGTACTTCAAGCTATTATCCTTGTGCTCTGTTGTCTGAATAATTAAAGAAATTACGGAGACTTCCTGAAATGTCTGTTATGTGGCAGCATTCCTATCGCACACTTAGCTCTGTGTTTTTTCACCCCATGACATTGAAACAGGGTATGGGGAGCCTGACACTTGGTCCCACAGGATTTGGCAAGGGACCCTTCAAATACAGCAGGAATTGTGCCCATGCTGCTTCGTGTGATGGTGGCAACTTCCCTCTTCTCCCACCTTGAGCCACGTAGACAGTCTGGCATTTACCTGTGAAATACCGCGTGGTTCTGCAAAGCCAACATTTGGCAGGGCTTTGTGGGGAGACAGAAACGCCCTGGACGTCGGCCCATCAGTGGCTGCATGTCCTCCCCAGCCTTCTCCATCCAAGCCAGCATGAGAAGTGACCCTAATGAGACTGGAACTAATTTGTGTTTATCTGACTGGTCTTTCACACAGTGCCCTGGCTCCCAGACACCAGGCACAATAACCAAAGGGAAGCTTGGATACCCCAGTAAAAAGAGGTTCATGTCCACTGTCCAAATAAAATCTGAGCCAACCACAGGAGTGAACCAGATCTTTCACATCCAGGTAACTATGCTGTGCCACAGTCAGCAGTTCTTTGTGCCCTCACATATGTGAGACTGCTTAGATATATCTCTTTTATATATTGTATGCACATATTTGTATACACTTATAATATTATTTCCCCTATAGTAAGAGCTCAGCATACCCCAGTGGACTATAAATATGTTTACATTGGACCTTACAAGCATTTCACATTGTGCTGAGGTTAAGCAGGTGATGTAAATCAGCCCAGTTGGGTGATAATTGGGTAGCAGTTTTGCAGCTCCAGTACATCTATTTCAGTTGCAGGGGGAAGGAAATCAGAAAGAGCATTTTAATTTAGTCATTACTGCAAGCCGTAAGGGACCACTAGATTTCCTAAGCTTTTGAAATTCTCTCTTCTGTAATTTCTGCCTTAAAACTAGTGCAAACTTCACAAAAAAAAATGTCAATTTTCCATGTACAGAACATTTCAGAGCTTTCAGTGGAGCAGTGTTAATGTAATCCTTGGCCTATACAGAATGAAAGAAAAAAAAAATCTTACAAATCATGAGATTGTCTTAGATTTTGATGTGAGCAGGACGAGGCCCAAAGGCACTGTTTATGCTGAGATTGTTAAATACAATTTTTAGTACTTTGCATTTGGGGTGTTCAGGCTTATATATTTAAATAATTCTGGTTTTCAGTACTGAACAAAAGCGACCAGGTCCAGGAAATATGAGTTTAATAATCCTGTCTTGGTTCCAGGATAATCAAGAGCGGCATCCAGAGCTGAGCTGAGTGCACAGGGAGTTGTGCTGTCACCTTAAAGCCTCGTGTAGGACCCTGTATAACACCTTTTCCTTCCAATTTTACGTGAGAGCAAACCAGCTCTTCAAACAAAGGTACTCAGAATCAGGAGTGAAATCACAAGGTCAAGAAATCTGTTTGGGGTAAAAATAGTTGTTCTGATGTCCTGTGACCTAAATCTGAAATAAATATTAGATTTGCTCAGTTTGGTGTAAACAAATGTCCATTCATATTACCAAGGAGGAGAGGTGACAAGGGATGCTCTGTGTGGCGTGACTGTAGAGGGTCCCTTGGCCACCAAACTCACATTTCACTGCTGCCCAAGGGCAGGAGGGAATGGATGAGAGATGGGGAGCAAGGGTGCTGCAGGAGCACTGAGTGCTTCGTGCAGGTCTGCCTAGCTCACTTGGCTCAAGGGGATCCCATCCTCTCCCGGGCAATGCTTGTCTGGAGCGGTTCTCTGGGACACTGTGATATCTCCCTTTAAAAGAGGATGTGCTGACAGAAAAAATATACTTGGGAACATTGTATTGTTCCAAGCCTTCAGTCTTTGGATGGCATTTGCTACAAGGGAACGGATGATAAATCTGTATGCAATTACAGCAACATCCTTTTGGTATCTTCACACACAGGCACTATGTCACAGACCTGTCACAGAATTTCACTGGGTGGAGGAAGCTTATTTTACAAGCAGACTACAGCTCAGGTTTTGGCTAGTTTGGATCATTAAAATATTTCATGAGGGTTTTTTCTAACAGTTTATTCTGGAAGAGGCCTCTGGCGGTCCTGGGTCCCATATGGGGCAGGCTTAGAGTAGGCTGCTGGAGCCCATCTCCTGTCTGGTCCGATGTGTCTCCAAGGATGGAGACCCACTGACTCTCTGGGTAACTGGTATAATTAAATATGGTTATGTTTTGCATCAATATTGCAGTATTGCATTCCATTAACCGAGAATCTCACAGAATCACAGAATCATCAGGCTGGAAGAGACCACCGGATCATTCTCTTCGTATTTCTTCTGGGGTGAAAGAAACCCAAGAGTTAAAACATTATTAGCTTTAAGAAATCTCAGGTTCAAAATCTGGGATGTGTTCAGAGGTCTGCTGATCTCTGCTTCTGCTCCTGCAGCCTGTTCCAAGCAGAGACAGATGAAACACTACTTGCCCAGCCTCTTTGCTGTAAGTCAGTTTTGTCCTGTTTTCTAGCGCAGTAAGCACTGTTTTTAATTACTAGACTGTGATGAATGCAAATAAATACTAGTTTCAGGATTACTCATGAACAATTCTCTTGGAATAGTCACCGGTTTGGTGTAAGCTTTGTTGGCTTTGCCAAATGGTGCCCTTTCTACTCTGCAAAGTTTTTCTAGAAACAGGAGAGTAATAAATGTACAGTATCAAACAAGTCTGTTCTGGCACAGTATTTGTATGAATAACCATTTTGTGCTAAAACTGGTGGAAGCCACAGGGTTCACAGGCATCAGAAAGTCCAACTGCCATTCAAATATTTGCAAATAATGAATCATGTGATCCCACAAATAACAACAAACCAACCTGGTTGCTTTCATTGAGGAAAATTATTATGAATCACTGTGTACTGTGGGCTCGATCCAACAACCACCAGCGTCAAAAGGAGTCTTTCCACAACTTCAAACAAGCGTGGAGCTGAGCTGTGTTTGCTCAGCTTTACTTGGTGTATCCCTTGCTTTCATATTGCATGATTAGATAATAGAATTTATCAGGCAAGCAGGAATTTCCTAGAGCAGCCAAGAGTGGGCAAATGTCATCTCCTGACTGCATATGTGCAGCTCCCACTGATGTCAGTAGGGTTATGTGTGGGCAAAATGAGGTCAGGCTGTGTTGTCCTACTTTACGTGCCCTGTGATATTACACTCAATTAAGTTTTGTCTCCCAGGACGCAACCTCCCTCCCACTTAAGTAACCAGGAACTTTGTGACTGCACAATAGTGCAGGAGAAGGCATGAAATCCTAATCTTTGATCTGGAGTGCAATAAGGTTTAACTCCTGGGTTTGGGAGTATATAGCAGCACTTTGAGAAGAGGGGCTACATTCAGCAGGAATCAAAAAACTAATGCCTGAAATCCCAATGAGGAGCATCTTCAGGAGAAGCTAAGAGCTTTATAAGCTCATACACAACCTTGCAGAGCATAATCGCCTCAGCAAGACATTCTTCCTGAGGCAGGAGGGCATCTTCCCTGCCCTCTGTCAACTGTCCCTTGCAGAAAGATCTTGAATATCATGGGCAACACTTTTTAGGCAGCACAGGAGAGAGCAACATCTTCTTTGTGAGTGATCACGTGCTAGACTACTTTGAAAATATTAACCACTGGTTATGAAGTGAAACTATAAATAGCCGTACGAATTCCACTTGAAAGAGAAAACAGTGAAGAAATCCCTCAACACAAACAAACAAGTTGGCAGAACAACGTTATGCTTTGAGTGAACCAGGTCTGGTCTTTGCCCCTTTGATGAGGTTTCTTCTGATTTTGCGCAAGTAGGTTGTTGTCTTGCTGTCTTCATCAGAGATGTGCAAAAAGGCATCTCTGAGGATAATGTTCCGTGGTCTGTGGTTCAGTTATCATCTGCTACCTGTGTGCCACTCTGAGGGATCTTCTCTGTGTGTACATGGACAATCCAAACCTTTACACAGCAGCCTGTTGGCAATCCCTACAGCAAATATATGTCTGAATGTAGGAGTCCTAACTTGGAGCTGAATCATGCCCAAAATGTCACTTGAGCTCTCCCTTTTTTGTGGAGGCTCCCTACAGGGAGCTGGGTTATGTTTGAGGCCTCCTTGACTCATCCAGTGGTTCTGGTGTGGGAGGCATATAGATTTCCCATGGCTTTGCAGAGTGACATAATTCTGGGCATTGACAAATTTGCCCCTGCTCTGTGTCCACAATAGGGTGAGCCTGGAGTACTCCAAAGCCAGAGCTTTCTCAGGAGCTGGTCCTCCACTCTGGGCTGAGCTCAGGACTTCAGGGAGGCCACAAACCTCAGCACCTCTCTTTCCAAGAGTGAGGCACGCTTGTTCAGCCTAGCCTGCATTGGTAGAAACATCGTGCATGTACAGTGTGGTTAATTAAAACTATTCACACTCAATTTTCCCCAGGGGAAGGGAGGGAGAAGAGATAGATGCTCATGGGAGAGATGCTTATCGTGTTGATTAATGGGATCTGGAGGGTGACATGCAGCGCTGTGAGGACAGAAAGCTGTGAAGGCCTGAGTGAGGACCATAGAGTGCATGGAGAGCTGTCCCTGGAAGGAGATTTCCCTTAATCCATGTACTATTGAAGGGAAGAATTACTGTGTTTCTAGGAGAGAAAACAGGAAAGCAAGACCATCCCCAAGACAAGGAGGTGTGGATGGAGGCTTGCCCTGACACCTACCTAACACTGACTTCTGGCCTGGGACCTTCGAGCTCTCGGGAACCTCCTATCCTCCAAACCCCAGTTTTTGAGCAACTCATGGAAAGGACAGGAGAAATTATAAGTGTCTGGGTGAGGACGTGACACAGCTGGGTCTGCACACTGGCACTCATCTTGGTGACTCAGCCTTGATGCCAGGAGCTGTTCTGGGTGTCAGACACCAAACAAGAACAGCCTACAGCTCTCCCACCTGCTGCTCCCAGACTTACTCATGGAGGCACTGGGGAGTCGCTCAGGCCTTTGTTTTGCAGTGCGGGATGTGAAAGGTCTTGTTCAGGGAAAGCGAGTGCCCTGGTCCATGCAAAAAATACTGTGACACACAGGGTTGTTTTCTACCTCTGGGAGAGGCTGTAGGCTCCTTTCCCAAGCAAAAGAGCAGGCATCCTCTGCACTGAGCACAGAACATGGGACAAGCCCTTCTGAAGCATTTACATTTCAAATCATCTCTGGTGTCTTGGTTTTGTCAATACTGAGAAGCTTGACACTGAGCTGGTGGCTCTGCCATGGACAGTATGCAGCTGGTACCCACCAGCACGTGGGACTACGCTGTTCATCAAGTCCCCTGATGCCTTCCACAGGTGTTGAACAGTATCAGGTGCAGAAGAAATGCTGAAGCTTTATGGAACCTCACTGGTGAGCTCTGGCCAGCACTGCAGCAGTTTGCAGCAGAAGCTGATGGATGCGCAGCAAGAAGGACCTAAGCACCACCAAGGCATTTCCATCTCCTTGGATAAGATCATGGAGATGGTTTGCTTTTCTCGAAACAGGAATAAACCAACAGCATTTAGTGATAGAATCATAGGATCACCAGGCTGGAAAAGACCTACAGGGTCATCGAGTCCAGCCATTGTTTTCAATCACTAAACCATGCCCGTCAGCACCTCGTCCACCCGTGCCTTAAACACCTCCAGGGAAGGTGACTCAACCACCTCCATGGCCAGTCTGTTCCAGTGCCCAATGACCCTTTCTGTGAAAAATGTTTTCCTGGTGTCCAGCCTGAACCTCCCAACAGGCTGCTGCTGCTCATCATGGCAAGTGGGATGTCTATGTACAGCTCCCACCCCTTCAGGGACTGAGAAGGTGGGCAGCTGGGTGGTGGTGGTGCCATTCCAGATGGAGCTGTGGCACAGGTTCCTCACCCGGGGCTAAGGTGATTGTGACTCCACAGAAAGAGGAGCCAGCAGGGTAGGGCCCAAAGGAGCCCAGGTGTACAAAATGAAAGAAAAGTCAGATTTCATTATATAGGTTACCAAGGAGGCAAATTGTCACTTGAAAAATGTAAAAGAAGTCAAGTTTGGGCTCCCCTTGGAGTTGCTCTTTGTAGCACTAAAATGTTTCACCTGATCACAAGGATTTTGTTTAAGGTGGTTTCTTTTTCTCTCATCAAGGAAATGTCTGCACTTCAGTTATCAACTGAAGCTGAGAATGAAATGCACCTAAATATTGATTCATCTTTGGGTATAGCAGAACAAGCAGCAATATTAGAACATCTTGTAGATTTATAGATTGGAGCTATACATTTCCTATTTATAGGGATCTTGACAGGATAGAAGTATGTATTGAGAGTTAAATAATTACATCTGTTATCATGAGTATCAAATGCAGTGGAAGCTGTTTCATATTAAAAAGGAAACTCAAGGCCAATTTTCCTCTTGATGAATACAGGCACAGCTTTACAAACACCTTTAAAGTTTCAAAATAAAATCAGCCCAAGGAGCTTGTATAAATAAGTACTCTACACATGTGCAAAAAGAGTTTGCTTTTCAAAAATGTCTCACCAAAAAGAAGAAGTAAGCAGAAACAAAACCCTAGACCTTTTAGGATTTGTTCCTTTAGGTGGAATCAAAGTGACCTCTAGTGATTCCCTGTTAACCATGCAGCTCAGCAGCCGCCTGCACAGAGCATGAGTGGTACAACAGTATAACACTCTCTCTCCTGCTATAAATGCAATCCATACCTGATTAAAGTTAAATTACAGCAATTAATGACTGTTACAATAACCATTCCTACAATTCAAGTATAAAATATTTTCCCAAACTCTACTGTTTCTTTTCATGCAAGTTGCATGTTATTAAAGGAAGAGGATTGTTTTTATTAGTCCATTAAAAATAAGCAACATAATGAATTTATTAGTAACTTATCATCCATGTGTCTTCTGGCACTGCTGACATGCTGTTCATTTGGAATAGGCAGGGTAGGAAGTGCACTAGATTTGTGAGTTAACTCGTTTGTTCCTACTTTTTGGAAGAGTCACAGGCAGATCACAAAATTATTACCAGTTTTACAGGCAACGTGGAGTGCTCTTGCGAGGCTAAGCCATTCACATCTCTAGGTTCAACCAGACTGGACAACAGGAGAGAGATTTCCACCTCTACAAGGTCATCTTTTTTCTCCCAAAATGTCAGGTGGAATAAAAAAAAAAAGAAGCGTCTAGAGAGATGATGTCACAGTTCATCAGAAGTAGGGGAAACTAAAAATATATATCAGCCAAACTATATTGATTTACCACTAAAATCAATAGAGAAGGTTAGAAGTAGGGTGCAATCACTCAGGTGAAATGTGGGAGAAGTTCAGCCACCAGCGAGGTGATTGGGTGCTCTGGTCTAATATCCCACAGGGATATTTCAGGGTTGGGGAAAGCTGCAAAAATCATCAGTTCCTTTGACATGGGAGGTTGGGATGGGCATGAAGGAGATGCTGAGCTCTGGTGAGATTCAAAATGCAGATTTAAAAAAAAAAAATATATATATTCCATACATTAGGTGTGTCAATCTCTGAACCAGAACTGGGTGAAAAATATGACACTATTCCTACCAGGAAATACCACCCAGCTGCTTTAGCTTTGTATGTGTTTCAAAGAAGTTAATCTCCAACCTCCTCTTTGGTTCTTTCCCTCCCCATCTCCATTAAAGACTATGAGGTTTGACATCTGCAGGAGGAAGGACGAGAACATTGCATCCTTTTTATTCTCTCTTTCCCTGTTTTCAGCTCTCCACAATGGTCATGCTGAAAGCAAACTGCTGTTTGAATCCTTTCCAGGGCTGCTTTAGCATTCCCTGTAATTTTCATGGAGGCTTTGCCACTGTAATGAAGTGTGCTCCCTTGTTGTGGTCAGTGCTACTTTCACCACCCACTTGCAATAAAGCTCCTTTTTTTTTTCCCCCGGGTTTGTCAGCACCTTCCTCTCCCACCAGCAAGTACTGTTCAGGACATTCCTAAGATATGTTTCAGAAGGACTTCTCATGAAAATACGTAGTTTTGCCGCTGGTGTCATTTAACTTGCCAGCTCACAAGCTCTGTGAGGGTTGCCAGGAGGCTCTCCTGCCTCTCTGGGTGTAAAACTGGGCTGTATTCCTGGTAACCACTGCTCGCTACCCCCAAAATGCCCAGATTGGACCTGGATGCTGGGCTATTATTAATTGACAACCTACATTTTCATCTGCCACTGTTCAGGACCGTCTTCTGGATTCAGTCTCCTCCATCCTGGGGCATGAAACAACTTGAATAAATGAAATCATGCAAGTGTTTGTCCAGGGCCTAAAGATTTAGCCAAAAGAGGTGGATTTGTCATCAAATAATGAATCCAGCTAGCACAGTCTCAGCCCAGGCCGTCTGCTCTGCCCAGGTAAGCCTTCTTCAGAGTCATGGCTGGGGAGCAGCCAAGTAACAGGTCCTACTCATGTTTCCCTGTTAAGTCAAATATGACTCGACCTCTATTTGCTTTTAAGGCTTAGAGACTGAAGGAAAACATTTTTGTTTGTTTCGAGAAGCAAAACCAATTAAAACAGGTAGGAAAGAAAAATAAGGGTGTTCAATGCAGGATGGTCTGGTGCTACCACTGAAATATTTTTCAGACCTAGATATCTTTATTGGCAGTGAACCAAACCAGCATCTTTCTTGGTTCCTTTCTTTCCCAAAGAAACTTGGACATTTTGTTAAGCTCCTCATTAATTTTACTTTCATTTTGGATATAATGATACAATTTTAATGAAAAGCAAAAGCTAATGCATTTTGTCTTGGAAGAGTCACTTTCTGGTGAAGAATCATTTCCTTACTTTTAAAGCCAGGACTGTGACAATCCAAAATACTTGCACAGCCTTTGAGTCCCAAACATAAAAGCTATAAAAATATAATTTAATTTATACATGCATGCTGTGGATTTAGTTTTCCAGCTAAGGAATGACAATACAGAAGCTGGATTCATTTTTGTGGTCTAGTAGGTCAGTGCAGATTCACCATTTTAAATATGTGCAGCCATAAATACATAACAAAACAAATTGTTGCTGCTGCTGTGATCCAAACCCCAAATTAAAAACAAATACAAATTAGAAATCCCCTTTAGAAATCCCATCTGTCTAAAGCTACTGAAATATCATCTTGATGACAGAACTTCTTAGATAACAACAGTGCATAATAGTTGGACTTTTTAGAGTGTTTTTACTAAATTTCTTTTTTGTTTGTTTTGAATTTCCTAATACTTAGAGGCATTTTTAAATTCTTGACTGTATGAGCCATGTGATTGCATGCAAATTTCAGATTATGTTGGTTTTTTTCAAGTTAGCTTACAGCCTTCTATATTTGCAGCAAAGATGTTAAGGCAAACCTGAAATCTTCAAGATCTAGAAAAAAAAATAAAAAGGAAATTAAAATAAAACTTGAATTTACAATCATCTTGTATTTATGTCATTTGACAGTTGAAGTTGGCTTTGGGAGACGAGTCAAAAGTAGCACAGTGGAACACTTGGATTCCTTGATGCTGGAAGCTACAGAAAACTATAAGCCAGCCAGCTGGAATTCTGCCTACCCATCTCTGATTTTCTACAACAGAGCAGGTCACCCTGGTCCTCCACGGGCACTCATTTGAAGGAAGTGAAGCATGATGATATTGCATATTTTAGAAAAGGTTCACTGCTGTCTGAAGGGAAGTCTTCTTGAGGAAAGTGTTTGACAAGATGTTCATTAGAAAAGGTCTCATCAGATTTCTTTGGAATGAAAGCAATGTTGGAGTGAAGAAACAGACACTACTCAGCCTGCAGAAATAAATGCTGCATTTCTGGCTTGTACAAGAAATAGCGTGTCCAGCAGGACCAGGGAAGTGATCGTCCCCCTGTACTTGGTGCTCATGAAGCTGCATCTTGAATTCTGTGTTCACGTCAAGAAAGACATGGAATTGCTGGAGCCAGTCCAGCAGAGGGCAAGGAAGCTGGTGAAGGATCTGGAGCACAAGCTTTATGAGGAGTGGCTGAGGAAACTGGGATTGTCTAGTCCACCAGTAAACGTGGCTGAAAGAAGACATTATTGCTCTGTATAACTACCTGAAAGGAGGTTGTGGCTATGTGGGTGCTGGTCTCTTCTCCCAAGTATCAAGAGATGGGATGAGATGAAATGGCCTCAAGTTGCACCAGGAGAGGTTTAGGCTGGATAATAGGAAACATTACTTCACTGAAAGGGTTATCAAGCACTGGGACAGGCTGCCCAGGGAAGTGGTTGAGTCACCATCCCCAGACGTGTAGACAGGGTGCTTAGGGACATGGCTTAGCAATGGTCTTGGCAGTATTAGGCTTACAGTTGGACTTGATTTTAAAGATCTTCTCCAATTATTTAGATTCTGTGATAACAGGTTCCTGCAGATCCTTCACAACTCCCCACGGAGTTTTGTCTTTCCTACCCAAGAGCAGTTTTAGAAATGCTGGAAGCGGCAGCAAGTGAGAGGAAGAGCTAGGGAGGTCCCTCTGCTCCCACCTCCCCAGCATCTCCTGACATGTGTTTCCAAATGGAGTCAACCTCCCCAGCTTCCCTCACACCAGAGGGGAGTAAATACCAAAATGATAACAACACAAGCTGCCAAACACATTTTGGATCTTATACCAAAAAAGAAAGAGTTTGACAAAAAAACCTTGTGTTGGTTGAAATGACAAGTCCTGACACGCTGCCCACAAGCATCATGAAGCCCTTTGGAGACCTTGAAACTAACAGTTACTCTCCCTGCATCTTCCTGGGTTGTGTCTGTGTTTTAGCTAATTTTGTGATAACATGAAAGTGTTTCTAGTCCTTTTTAGGCACTCTTGCACAAAGCAGAACCTGACACTAAAGTACCTACAGGCAGATCATTCTCTTGGAGACAAGATGGTAAGTCCCTGAGCAGCAAAGAAACCAATCTTTTTGAATGCTCACAATGAAAACTGTCAAAAGTCAAGTCTTGCAGCTAGGCTTTGAATAGGCAAAAGCTAAAGAATCTTGAAACACACAGGTAAAGATGAAGCCATGCAAGGATAACTTTGTTCATCCTGCAGAGAGGAGGGAGTCAAAGTAATAGGTATGGCTCTAAATGTACCTTGCCATGTTTTGCAGGAGGATGCTGGTGTTGAATGTGAGAGTAACAAGGGTATGTCCAGAAAATGACTGCATCCACCATGCAACTGAAACTTGTTCCGTAATGCATCTAAAACAAGGAGTCTTACTACCCTCCATGCAAGAACAGGAGGGAGCCAATATATGAGATAACTCATCCAGGAAGGATGCTCTTAAGCACATCCATCTAAATAGTTGTGTTGGCAGGTGACTGGACAACTGCAATGGTTGAAACACTAATTTGTGGTAGGAAGGAAGAGGCTTGAGCAATCACAGGGCCAATACCTTGACCCCAGCATTGCACAAGAAAATAGAATGTGTTTTAGATGAAAGAAAGATCAAAGATAGAGAGTCAAACAGAAAATGGGATGCATAGTATCAGATTGATTAGGTCAGGTAATGTAGAATGGTTCTTTGATAAAGTCAGCGATTTTTATTTTATTTTTAGATAGAACAATTGATCAAAGAAGAATTTGCAATGATGTTACATTAGTATATACTACCTAAGCCCAAGAAGCTGAAAACAAGTGTGCGAGCTGCAGGCTCAGCAAGGAGGGGCTGTGAGGGCTCACTGTGAAAATGGAAGAAGGAGACAAATGGCTTTCCTCAAGTATTGATTGTTTCACACATCTCTCCTAATATCCCTGGCAGAAAATTAGGAATACGCTGTGGTGGATGGCAAGATGAGACCTGCCATGGTCAATAAAAGTGACCAAAATATTGGTCAGGAAGCACAAGGTCACCTTAACTAGATAATATGAATGATATGAAAATGAATAATAAAATGTGCTCCTTGTGCACATAAGGAAAATTAGAAAATGGAGATAAGAAAGAAGAAATGAGTCCTACAAGCATTAGCTATCTTTGTGTAACTGTCATGAATGTGGCAGGTCCGTGCAAAAAACCTAATACAATGCTACAAGGTCTCAGGTGAGATATTTTCACTAGAGCTAGAGGAAAGCTTTGGGAAGAGGCACATATGTGTAGAAAGGAAGGAGTTTTGAAGCTGAAAGTTTTGCTTAGTGTTAGAGTGAGTCTGGTGATAGAGAGATGCAAGAAGATACCTGGGCAGTTGTGAACTCTGACAGATGAAGGCTTAGAGACAGATCCTCTGCGGAGTGGTTGCCTATGCTACGTGTACATTAACACCAGCCAGTCACACCCGTAATGGGAAAATAAGCACTCAGCAATAAATCACATCTTTCTAGGACTTTTGTCAGGTTCACAGATATCTATATAGCTAATTACTTTTCATTTGAAGCAATGTTTAACTTGCACTTATATGTCAGAGCAGATTTCCAGGGCTGACGAGACTAAACTGCTGGTGTAGGAGCAGTGGTCAAGAGACAAACAGCTGCATAGGTCACACTGAAGGTGTCCAGCCAGATTTAAGCACCAGTAAATCAGATGTGTTGAACTCAGAGGTTCAGTGTTTGTCAAGAGAGAGCTCTAGACTCAGTTTCAGGGTGGGTGTGCAGAGCCATAGCCCTGGATGGGATGCCAGGGAAAGCTCACATAAGGCTGCAGTAATTCTGGGTGGTTGCAGTGAAAGGGTTGGTATAATCCTAGAAAGTGAAGTTATGACTACTGTGGTGTGGGCACAGGTCAGCTGTGCTCCTGTCCAGCAGCATCATCCCACCACAGAGAAGTGCACAGGGCAGTGTCTGATGGGGGATTCAATTTTGGGTTGTTCCCACATGGCGTCATAAAATGCACTGAAATACTTACTCCCAGATTTCACATAGTGAGTTTCCTTCAGTTCAGGAACCTGATTTTCTTCCATATATCTTCAGTTATGATTGGATCAAAACCTTCCTTTTTCTCAGCTTCACTCCAGATAAAGAAAATGACAATTAACCTGATTCTGTTGTGAGTTAATTCATTTAATCTCCAGGTGCCCTGAGTCTTGAAATTAATACCCCTAAAACACTGCTAAATATCATTCAAACCTTTTCCTTTAATTATGTGTATAATGAAGCTCATTTAGAAAGCAGCTAGCAGGATGGAGATCACATTGCAGGCTTTATGCCTCTCCAACTACCACCCGAATTACTTTTTCCAGGTTAGGCTGACACTCAGGATTTCACTCCCCTGCCTTGGATGTGGCAGTGCCGGTGACTCAGGGATGCTCTGTCACCCTGTCCAGCCTCCCAGCACCACCTGCTGACACCAGCAGCCTCACTCATCAGCTGGGCCTGGGAATTTTTGTTTCTGCCAAATATAAAGGAGAAACGGCCTCAGCAGACTCAGTTCGTGGTGTTATGTTTTTCCCTGCCTTTCTCTGTCAAGTATAAAGGTTTCATTAGCAGCAATCACTTTTCATGCCTCCCACCTCTCCCCGTGTTACCATTCCTCTCTGCTATGCATCAGCCAGGCTCCTGCATCCCTCAAACACTGTAACTGAGCAACAAAATTGAGTTAAACTATTGTTTCCTACCTGTTCTCCTTTGTGAATATGCTACTTCAGTTTCCAACCCAGGGGGCTGTCAGCTGGACAGTGTTTCCTCTGAGTCCTCCAGCAAAGTCCTTGCTTTCACCAGCAAGGATGACACTAGAGCTTGGGGAAATTTATCTTCTGAGGCCAAAAAACAGTAAAAGAACTGAGGTCGTACAAATCTTGCCGTGACCTCCTTCAGCTGCAGCAGGGGTGGTGGCAGAGAGAGCTGAAGGCTTACAAATTTCCCTGGGCTGCAGCGGTGGGACAGCGTGGGGGAAGAGGCTGAGCCTGGATGCCCCGTGCTGGGGGCTTTGATCTCCTCTGCCATCAGGGAGGGCAGGCACAGGGTACCTGGGCTCACATACTACGGTGCAATACTTAGCTTTTTACCCTCACTTAGTTTTTTGGCAAGTTAAATATTTCCTTCCCGGGTTACTTTGGCTGAGCACCTTTAGTGGGCCACCCCTCACTTCCAGGTCACCAGGCACCTCCACCGCCAGCACCAGGAGCTCAGTCGCCGACTTCCCAGTTTGTTTCATTCACAGCCTCAGCCCACCTCAGGGAGATGTGTCCTGCAAAGGACAGACCCCCTGCCATCCTGGGCTGCGCTTCCAGAGCTGGTTTCTTCCTTGCCTGTTTGTTATGATTCTGTCTAAAGACTTTGCAGACACTCCAAACCCTTTGTGCTTGTTTCCTCTAAGTGGATTTCAAGATTAGTTACATCTCTGGCTCAGTCTGGCCCAGGTTTTGCCATGCCCTCTCCAAAATCACACATTAAAAGTGGTTATTTAAGAATATTCTGTGGCATTTGGTATAAAAAATGCTGCACCAAGGGGCTCTTTGAGATGGGGTTTCTCTTGCTTTTCCCCAGGGTGTTTCTCATAATGGCATAAAGACCATATTTCTGTGGTAAATGGGCTTTCACTCTCCTCATCTGTCAGCCCCCGGCTTATCTATCCACCACATGCCTCTCAGCACCTGCCCAGACTCCTCTCCTGGCAGCTCTAGGCTTGGCATGAGCAGGCAAAACTCCAGCATGACCAACACCACATTCAGCATCAGTCCTCACCAGGGGCCAGATGTTTCCTCTGCCCACCCCATTGCTCCATGTGGGTCTGGAGGAAAACGACCTGGGGGTGTTGGTTGACAGCAACTGAACATGAGCCAGCAGTGGCCCAGGTGGCCAAGAAGGCCAATGGCATCTTGGCTTGTATCAGAAACAGTGTGACCAGCAGATCCAGAGAGGTTATTCTCCCTCTGTTCTCAGCACTGGTGAGACCGCACCTCGAATCCTGTGTTCAGTTCTGGGCCCCTCACCACTAGAAGGATGTTGAAGCTGTAGAGCAATGAAGCTGATGAGGGGGCTGGAGAACAGACCTTATGAGGAGCAGCTGAGAGAGCTGGGGGTATTTAGCCTGAAGAAGAGGAGGCTGAGTGGAGACCTTATTGCTCGCTACAACTACCTGAAAGTTGTGGAGAGGAGGGTGCTGGCCTCTTCTGCCAAGTGACAGGACAAGGGGAAGGGCCTCAAGCTGCACCAGGGGAGGTTCAGACTGGATATTAGGAAAAATTTTTTGCAGAAAGAGCTATTGGGTACTGGAACAGGCTGCCCAGGGTAGTGGAAGAGTCAACATCCCTGGGTGTTTAAAAGACAAGTAGACAAGGTGCTCCGGGAATGGTTTAGTGGCAGAAAGGAATGGTTGGACTGAATGATCCAAGAGGTCTTTTCCAACCTGGTGATTCTATAATTCTATTCTATGTTTCTCCATCATGAATTCTTACTGTAGAGACAGGAGGAAGGGGAAGGTAAGCACTTAAATTCAAAATGAATTAGAGACAGGCTCAGGCTCCTTTTGGGATGGATGGGCCCGTTCCCAGGTGGGCTGGGACTACCCCCATCCCTCTGCCTGTGCTGGAAGAAGCAGCATGAACAATGCAGAGGGAATTGGGGAGGTGCCATCCTGGGGGAGAATTTCTCTCCACACCTGTGGGAATTGCATCATGAATTGTTGGCCTGGGGATGGGCAAAGGTGTGGTTGAAGGACATATACCAGACTTAATTATTTAACTTTATGAGGCTGAGGAAGAAGAAAAGCCCTTGTACCATCATGCTTAGCGTAAGTCCTTGCAACCATGGCCAAAAATCACCTTAATACCTTCCAGAGAACTGGCATCAGTCCTTCTCTCTGCCTCTCATGCTGGCATATCCTCCCTTAAGAGATGCTCACCAACAAAAGGCAACTTAAAAAAACCCGGAGGACTTTTGTGAAGCTTCACTTTTGTGTTTCTTGTCATAGGTAACTTCACACTTTCACTCAGGAAGCAAAATCAAATATGTTTTAACTAAATATCACCTTCACGGACAAGATGCCCATCCCTTCCGTTGTCCACTCCACACTTTTAAAAACCTGGGGGATATGAATGGAGCATGTTGGGATTTTTTCATTTGCTTTCAGGCTCTGATGTTTCAAAGAAGCCACTAAGAAGGTGGGTACTGATGATCTGGCTCTTAAAGATGGGGACTTAAAATAACACTGTGGAGTATGGTGGGAATGGATTCCATGGCCCTGCCAACTTAGCCTCCCTGGTATACTGTGACCCAGACCCTGGCTGGAGCTTCTGTCACTCCAGGCCCTTCTTCTGCTTCACAAAGATATTTTTAGGAAGGACAGAAGCATCTATGTACAAAGAAAAAAAAACCTGAAGAGAAATAAAGCCTGAACCACTCGCTATTTCCAGGAGGTAGGAAAACCCATTTCTTTCCAGTTGTCTTTGCACCAGAGTGCTTGGTCTCCCAAACCGTGCTTTGGCACTGAAGGTTTCTTCTCACTTTTGCTCAGGTCTCTGCCTGATGCTGGGGTTAAGAATCACCTTCACCTGACTCCTCACACTGCTGCCAGGCCCCCCTTCCCTGGAGATCCTGGGTCTGTCTCACCTCTTCAATGTTTATTTTTTAACAGTTAAGTGAAACTGAGAGAGCCACAGGGCATGCCCTGGTGACCAGGACTGTTGGTGGGAGATGGAAGGACAGAAGCCCTCTTGTGGATTTTGTTGGGGGTTTTTTTTCACTCATCAGGTTTGCTGGCTTTGTGGTTGGGGTTTTGGTTTTTTTTTGGGGAGTATTTTTAGGGTTTTGAGGGTATTTACTTCTGCTCTTTGGATTAAACCTGTATTTCTTTACTCAGTAAATCACCCTGCTTTGTTTAACTATTCCCACAGGAATAGAAGGAAAAGTGAGGATGTGGCAGCCTTGTCATTGGTGACCACAGATCCAGTGGGTCTCTTCCAACCTGGTTATTCTACGATTCTATGATTCTAAAGTGAGGGGGAAGAAACTAAGAGGGCAGCAGCCCACATCAGTGCTCCATATGCACTAAATGACTTGGTACAAACCATGACTGGGGGGGGGGAAGGGGAAATGGCCTCAAGCTCCACCAGAGGAGGTTCAGACTAGATATCAGAAAAAAATTTTTCACAGAAAGGCTCATCAGGCACTGGAACAGGCTGCCCAGGGAGGTGGGTGAGTCACTATCCCCGGAGGTGTTTAAAAGACAAGTAGACAAGGTGCTCAGGGACATGACTTAGTGGCAGATAGCAATGGTTGGACTTGATGATCTAAGAGGTCTTTTCCAACCTGATGATTCTATGAGACCTTGGGCTGGGATAGTCGTGAGTGAAATTCTCAAAATGCAGAGTCTCATCAGAAACAGCCACTTAAAGGAGTAATGAAGCAGAAACAAATGCAGAATCTCACTGAGTAGTTCTTTCACTGCTGAGGCTCCACCAAGCCCTATTTGCACCATAGTGGCTCACACCATCAGGTGACCGTGGCTGTCATCTTCTAAAGAAAAGAGATGAACGATGGTGACAGAGCATTGCCAAGCTGTGGCCATGGCACCCACTCACACTCCTGAGCTGACCTGTGATGATATTTTTTCACATCAGGAAAAAATATTTCAAAGAAAGGGTCATTGGGCACTGGAACATGCTGCCCAGGGATTCACCTTCCCTGGAGGTGTTTAAGGCACAGGTGGATGAAGTGCTGAGGGGCATGGTTTAGTGTTTGATAGGAATGGTTGGACTCGATGATCGAGAGGGTGCTTTACAACCTAGTGATTCTATGATTCTATGATACCTACTTTTGCTTGGGCAGTATGCACCATGACTCTGGATGGGCTCTTGCACAATAATAATTAAGTCGTCTGTAAGACAAGCAGCAACACAACTAATATTGCCAGAGAAACAAGCTGGCATTCAAGCTGCCACCACTGTGCTTATTTTTGTGTCTCATTTCACATTTCTTGCATGCTCAAAATATTTAGGGTTTGATTTGTGTTTAAAAAGAAAAAAAGGATCTGGCTTCAGTGTGATCTGTGAGGATAAAGGATTTGCACTGGAGCACGGCAAGTCCTTTACTTCCCAGATCTAAAGCAAGGTATTCACCATCTCCAATCTGCATACAAATGCACTCATCATATTTGTTCCCTGCAACTGATTAGAAAAGAAGAAGAAAAAAGGTGCTTTTAGATCCTAATGCACATTTTGCAATAAGAAACAAGAGGTTCTTGCTTTGAAATAAAAAGGGCTAAGAAACACTTGCCAGTTTTAATCAATAATGCAAGGA
Organism: Clamator glandarius; assembly: GCA_033459285.1. Classification (NCBI taxonomy): domain Eukaryota; kingdom Metazoa; phylum Chordata; class Aves; order Cuculiformes; family Cuculidae; genus Clamator; species Clamator glandarius. The sequence goes on from JAUNZM010000162.1 coordinate 538,237, forward strand.
ATATTTTGGCTCTGGGCTCATCCCTGCAAGATCTTGTGACTAGAAAGATGGGAGAGCTGCATTGAGTCATGGGAGGACATCACCCTGTAGAAGAAAAACCTTAATGTAAGGTGCTTGTGAGAGGTTTAAGCAACCGAGATGTAGGCATAGAAACTGTCAAAAGGATCCTGCCTTCTCTGGGGACGGCCCCTTCATCAGCAGCATTCACTGTGTGAGGACCCATTTCACCTCTCTGAGAGGGGGTAATTATTTCTTGTCAGTTAGACTCAATCACTGAACTCTAAACAGCTGGTGGTAGAGAACCATTTAGCCTCATTTACCACCGTGATAGCCTTTTAGCTCCTCCACATTTCACACGGTCTCTGCCATTTCGCCCGTAAATTCTCCTTTAAAAAAAAATCATAAAAATTTATGAGGGCAAAAAAAAATAGGCATAAAATGAAGGCAGCTAAGAGAAAAGGTACTAAAATTTTCAAATGAGGATGAGGTTACGTACCCCCAGCTGTTTGAAGTGCAGTGATTGAGGGTCTCGCTGATGAGGGATGATTACATTCCTCCTGCTCCTCACCCCCATTAAAGTGCATCCTCCCTCTGGGTACAGCTGATTAACAGTAACACAGGGAAGACCTGGGAATAACTGCATCTTCCCTGTTTTGATGTGATCCACGCATTTTCCTGACCTTAGTGAAGGAAAAGTTCTTTCCAATAAGGTAGCACCTTTAAACAGGTTTATAGTATCAGGAACAGGGGAGATACCACTTTGCAGAAAGGCCAGTTTGTGGCAGTCTTCAAGATGGAGAATATATAAAGAAATGATCTCTCCATTCATTTAAACAGGGTTTGGCTTCCAGGACTGGTTTTGCAGTGTGAAAATCCAGGCTAGAAATAGGATATTTACAAAGCAGGGGCTTTCAAACAGCACCCGGGGCTCCGTTGACCAAATCCCAGTTAATTCCTTGGGACTTGGGTTTTGCAACCAGCCATGGTTTGCAGAAGCCTCACTTCAATAATAATAATAATAATGATAATAAAAAGAAAGGGAAATGATAAGAAGTGACAAAGAACAGCAGATATTGGGGCCACTGAATGCTTGCAGAGCAGTCTTAAATCTGAAAGCGAATTCATGGCAGACCCTCTGTTTTAATAAAGACCTATCTAAGCACAAAGTGGTAAGGAACCAGATGATGAATGTTCAGTGTGTTATTTGTAATTTGATTTTCTATCAACTCAGAATCATGGAATCATTTGAGTTGATAGGGATTTTAAAGATCATAGAATCTCAGAATAACCAGGTTGGAAGAGACCCACCGGATCATCGAGTCCAACCATTCCTATCAAACACTAAACCATGTCCATTAGCACCTCATCCACCCATGCCTTAAACACCTCCAGGGAAGGTGAATCAACTATTTCCCTAGGTAGCCTGTTCCAGTACCCAATGGTCCTTTCTGTGAAATATTTTTCCTTATTTCAAGCCTAAATCTCCCCTGGCGGAGCTTGAGGCCATTCCCTCTCATCCTGTCCCCTGTCACTTGGGAGAAGAGGCCAGCACCCTCCTCTCCACAACCTCCTTTTAGGTAGTTATAGAGAGCAATGAGTTCTCCCCTCAGCCTCCTCTTCTCCAGGCTAAACAACCCCAGCTCTCTCAGCCGCTCCTCATAAAGCCTGTTCTCCAGCCCCTTCACCAGTTTCATTTCTCTTCTCTGGACTCGCTCCAGAGCCTCATCCAGTTCCAGCCCCCAGGCTATGGGCAGGCACCTTTCACTAGATCAGGCTGTCCAAGCCCCATCCAGCCTGGCCTTCAGCATTTACAGGGATGGGGCAGCCACAGCTTCCCTGGGCAACCTGTTCCAGTGCCTCACCACTGTCATTGTGAAGAATTTCTTCCTAAAGTCTAGTCTAAATCTTCTCCCCTCCAAATTAAAGTGATTCCCTCTTGTCCTATCACTACAAGCCTTTGTAAAAAGTCTCTTTGCAGTGGTCCCCTTCAGGTACTGGAAGGTCGCTATAATGTCTCCCCAGAGCCTTCTCTTCTCCAGGCTGAACAACCTCAACTCTCTCAGCCAGCCCTCGGATCATCTTCATAGCCCTCCTCTGGACTCGTTCCAAAAGTTCAATATTCTTCTTATGCTGAGGATTCTAAAACTGAACACAGTGCTCCAGGTGGGGTCTCACGAGAGCTGAGTAGAGGAGCAGAATCACCTCCTCCAGCCTGCTGGCCATGGATGCAGCCCAGGATAACTTCTCTTAAAAGTGTTAGACAATGCTAGACTTTGGCAGTGTGCAACGCCATCATCATCATGCCAGCCATCATTACTAATATAAATATTGCCCAGAGAGCATCATATGCCCACAAGTCCCTGACTGAGGACCATTTTGCTGTATGTGGTGCTAAATAAACACTTCATACTTGAGAAAATGCCTAAACTCCCTGTGATTTATCTTGTATCAAAAAGTTTGAAGACCCCAGCCTCCTCTGCAATAAGGGCTCTTAGAGCAGCCAGGAATCCCAACCCTCCAAATACCTTTTGACCACTATCAAAACATATGGAAGCTTTTCTTTGAAGCTTTTAGCTATTCCCTGAGCTCTCAAGCCCTGTAGAATGGGATCCGTGCTAATCAAGGGTGTGAGAACCACAGTGCCTGGTGTTGCGCACCTGACTCGCTACATAGACACACGAAGGAAAAAGCCTCCAAAGTCCCTCTCTCTCTTCTTATGAGCTTTTCTACAAAGAGTGTGATGTACAAGAATATTGAAATTTCAGAAGACACAGCCTGATTTTTTAGTCACCCAAGAAAACAGAATTGGAAAAGGCTGCTGATGCTACTTAGTCCTCCCGCTTGCTGTTGCCTTCAAATCCTTATGGAAGTAGAAACCTCTCATCAGTAATTTAATGAAAAGTCATTGTTAATTAGCAAACAATAAATGGAATGTGGGACTAGAATCAGAAGAAATGGAAATGCTCAGCTCCCAAGTCCTCTGTGAAGCACCCCGAATGTCACTCACATCTACACAGAATGATCTTCCTCAGTCAGCATCTTTAGTGTTTTGCCAGTTGAAGACAAACCTTCCCCTGGAATCTTTTCAAAACAGCACAGATCGGTGAAAATATTTAACATATATTCAGCAGTTACTAGAACTGACATTTGAAACCAAGGAGCAATGGCACTGTGTGACCAGTCAATTCTCATTGAACCCATCTAGGGAAGCTTTCTGAAGCTTAAGCCCCGGTCCTTTAAAGGCTGAATGTGCAGAGCAAAAGCAGACAGAATCTTTGATAGCTGAACCATTGAAAAAAAGCTCCCTAAAATAAATATTCACAAGGAGGTTTCTAATCAGGGCAGTAGGGAGGTGGCTGATTGGGTTGGTATTTTGAAGTCCTGCACTAAATCTCCACACTACACATAATAGTTCAATTCTGGAAGGGTCTGACCCATCCATCCTTAAAAGGCAAGCATCTTTTTTTCTTAATTCGCCACATCTATAGATCAGCTATCTGCAATTAATTCACTGCTCTTTCTCTTTTCTCAGTGACATTTACTGCAAAAATCCTTATTTATTAATACCAGAGTGCACGCTCTTGCACTTCACAAGATTAAATTAAATCTCACCTCTATTATTCTAATTCTCTAGCTCATCCAGCTCCTGCAAGATGCTCTGATCCTCCCCCGAGCCCTCCCTCATCCATCTCCCAGCATGCTTGGTAAGCACACTCCAACTCATCCTGCCCAAATCATTACAAATTAATTATGGTCAATCAAGACCAATTTTTAAAGTACTCCACCAGGCAACTCAAAAATTTGATTGTAAAGGTTTATTTGTACCTCCCTCGGTCACTCCTTTTACCACTACTGGAATAGCTAGCTTTTAGCTCCACAGATTTCCTCCCTGACTTTGCAGTTTTCACCCTTCTAATTCTCCTAATTTTCTTAAACATTCTACCAGTTCACCAGCTGGAGATTTTAACTTCAAAAGACCACATGGACTCCTTTTCCTGATCCTAACCTGGGCTCTCAAAAAGGGAGATTGGTTTTCCCTGTGCTGTGCAATGGTCAGTCTCTTTGGTTTATTGCAAGAGTGGATGTTGTGTTTGGCAGTGCATCAAATACACTAAAACACAGCCCCAAGACTGCATATTAACAGAGGCAAGGAAATAAAGTACAAAGAAACAAGGAGATATAACACATCACAGTTGGGGTTTGGAAAGTTTTTGGTGAGGTTTACTTCTGCTTGGAGTTTCTGTAGAGGAAGAAACATGGAAGAGGCGAGTTGCAGTCAGATGGGTATTTACAGCGCGCTCTTACTGTTAATTCAAAGCAAAAACACCAGTTGAAAACTAAACTTGAACGTTGTAAGCAAAGACGGTTACTCTTACATTGCTCAGAGGCTTTTCACCTCCATGGGCTTTCTAAGGTTACAGCGTTGCAGGTCCCCAGTATGTCCTCTATCAGGATACAAGCAGAAACAAATGCCTGGGAGTATCATTAGTCTGCCCCCCGCAAGTAAGTATGTTCTCTCAGATCTACCCCCAGTAATGGTGTGAGAAGCTAGTAACACTTCAATGAAAATGTACATGCTGGGTCACAGGAGCCACTCTGCAAACGATACCATGGTGGTAGGGGGATTTTTTACATTTAACTCTGTGAATAACAAACTACTGAAAAACCCTACAAAGTGCAAGGCAGACGATTCCAACCTCTTTCCTTGGTACACATGCCAGTGGAATTAACATTCACTGATGTTGTGCTTATTAAAATACTCCAGAACTTGATATAAAGTAACATTGTTTTGAAGAGTGGAATAATTAAAGGATATTCCATTTGTGGAATATTCCAGAAGCATTTGGCCAATACCTTCAAGCACATTGATCTAATTGTGTTCACAATATAATTAATGATGACCCTACTGAGCTTGCCAACAGTTCCTCTTTATGTCATAAGTTAAGGGAGGCAATATTTGAAAGCAGAGCTCTTTCATTAGACATTCAGTATGGCTGAACAGAAGCAGAAAAGCTTTTAAACTCACGAACTTTCCTCCTTAACCTGTAAGATCCTTGTTGCCTCCTGATTCCTGCAAACAGCCACACAGGCACAAGCCCCTTTTTGCCACCACCTCTCCTCAGTTGCTGTTTTTTCCACCTGGGGTACCTCTGCACAGCTCTGAAAAAATGCCATTTTATGATGTTGTAAAACGTAGGGGGGGCCCAGAGATGCCACCATAATAAAAATGGTAAAAAAATATGGTATGAAAAGCTTTTTCCTTCATGTTTGAAGTTCAAGGTTGTATATTAAGCGACAACAGAGGAAGCATGATAAAGATCAATTTTTATTGACATATTTTAGGTACAATAAATATATTTATACGTTGACATTTGAAACATGGAATTACATGTAAAATATCTTGTACATGAGGTCATCTTTGTTGTTCCATTTTTACATTCACTTAAATAAGTCTGACAAAGATCTCTTAGGCAAGCGGAGGATATGGTATAGATCAGTATTACATTCAAGAAATTAGCAGTAAACATCTTGTGCAGATGACGCTGTAGAGGTAGACGAACCCCCACTGGAGTCAGTATGATACAGTCGTCTGATGAATTTATTTCCTGAACTGCTAATAAACAACTCTGCAATCCAGATTAAAGCAATACATTTGAAGTGATTCTGAAAACACCCGAATATATACAGTGTTTAAGACTTTACAGGTTAGGAAGGATCACATTCAGTAATAGTAATAGGAGGTAGAATTTTGTCGACAGTGTTCATATTTCTAGGTTGTAATAAAAAAAAAAACAAACGTGCTATTACTATCACTGAATTCAAGAATAGAACTCCTGAAAAAGTGAAAAGGACAAAAGAAGAGTTAATGCTGTCTTGCCTGGCTTGCCACAAATGCTGGAGCATGTACACAAAATGTTTTAATTCTCCAACACAAGTAAAACTGCAAAGCAAAACCATTAAGCGATGCTTCTCCAGTACTTAGGGAGGGGCAGCATCTCCTAAGGTGCAGTACCTGTAAAAGGAAACTCGATTTTATGTACCGAAGACTGCAAAGAAAAATACAGTACAATATGCTTTCAGGGAGGGAGATGTAGGCTTCGGGTATCCTCAAACAAACCTGTAAGAACAGAAAATAGAGTGGAAGATTGAATGCAATGAATGCAGAAAGGAAAAAGTCCAGAGAGACGAACAGAGAGCAAAAAGAGCAGGAATTTAACAAGGATACAAACACCCTTGTGGGAATGGAAAGAATGGGGGCAAATGAGATGGAAATGAGGTGAAGCACAGGGCAGAAGAAAAGGGCACCACAGGAAAAAAGAAAGTTGACTTATTCTAAGAGCACTTTGCATCAATAAAAATTGTGTGCAATGGCACCGATGATCAGCTGTTAAAAGTGAGCATTAGCATCCTGTCTTTGCTGTATCTGTAAGTGAAAGTGTATATTAATTAGCAATTAAACTGCTGAAAGACATTTCACCACCTGCAAAAGAAATCCTGCAAAAAAGAGGTTTTGTTATTATATAAACAGAAATATAACGGTAAGGTTCTAAAGTCAGTCTGATAGACACTAGGAAAAAATAAAAGGCATATTAAAAACCATTAGATACAAAGAAAATCCTGAACCACCAAACAGACATAACATTAATAAAGCAGTGTTTTAAACTGTGATCTTCCAACTGACTACACATAACATTGCAACACAGTCACATTTAACTGTACACAGGTTCTTGTACAAAGATGTTCTTCAACTGTAATACCATTTAAAATTATTTAAATTGTAAAAAAAAAAAAAAATCACTGTACCCAAGTACTGTTACAATAAATAAAAGCAACGTAACCTGTTGAAAAACAGTGAATATATAAAGCCTGTTTCCAGTTAGTTAGAAAAATCAGTGCCTCCAACCAAGAAGTGAGAAAGCAACATAGGCACCTAAAAGACCCAGTGAGATTCACCTTCCCTTTGAGGTTTTCTTTAATGCAATGGGACCAAAATAAAGTAGAGAAGTAGAAAACAAGACGTGTTTTTAAATAAAAAAAAACCCAACTCTCCCAAAAGAAGCTTTATAAAGAATAAAATGATCCTTCCCAACCATATCATACCAGAAGATGGTATACGTAAGGATCCAATATGAATCAGTGGTTTCGTACACAAGACCCTGTGCTCATGTGGATAATAAATCACCTATATGATTAAAAATCAGGTTAAAGAAACCTGACATAAAATCCTTAGGATTTGATACTAATTGAAGATAAAATACTTTCAAGTATTATGTTTATGAATTAATTAGAGATTAAGGCATGATTTAAGGTAACATTGAAACAAACCCCCTATGTTACCCTAAATGACCTTTATGCTCTAACTTTCTGCAATCTGTCCAGCACTGTTTTCCTGCACATTTAGTTTCTCATCCAAGATGCTGCTAAAAATCAAATAAAAAGTACAAAAAATAATTTTAAAAAAGGTTCTTGTCTGTCTGAACAAAAAATGCCTTTCTGACAGCGAACAGGTGAAGCCAGTTTTCTACCTTGGAGTACCATGAGCCACATAAACACAGTACTACGCGAAGGACAAGAACAACACAATACTACACCAGAGAACAAATCTAGGCTCTCTGCAGAGTTAGACAAAAATAAACAGGCAAAACAAAACCCCCAAGGAACGAAACCCTGCACCCTCCTGCCCACCCTCTCATCACAGCTACATGGGCAACGCACCCACACACACATACAGACACACAGTTAATGTGTGTAACTATCAGGAGTGCCTACAGCAGGTTCTACAAAAACTGCACAATTTCAACAGATGAAAGATACTACGTTTAAAAAAATAGTAATAAAAAAAAAATAATCAGCACCAAGCAGAAGTTTTTTTTCTTATTCCAAAGAGGTAGATCATGTTAAGGGAAAATTATGAAGATCCTTAGTGTTATTCTGAAATAACCTACAGTTTTATTAAAAATGTCCCATGAATACATTTGCAGTGAATGCAAGGACTAATATCAAAGGACTAAAATGTTCCGTCTGCTTGTAATTTCAATGGCTAGAAGGGCTTTTTGCAGAAATTTGCAATCTGAAATGATTCTTTAGGATTAAACTGGGGAACAATCTATGTACCTCAAGATACTTTACAGAGGGGGTGATGGTATTTACAGTAATATTGGAGATGTACCTGGGCAAAGAACGCTATCCTTGTCTAAATTTATTCTCTATACCTAGAGATATTTACATGGTAGCTCCTCCAGGTATGAAGATGCTGTGGACCTGTCCTCCTCCTGCCTAGCACCAACGATGCTGAGCTTTTCAAACACTGCGTATCGACCCATCATACAGTATATGTGCCACAGTAGCTGCTAACATCGTGATGAACAAGAGTGTTACATGACCAACTCGAATCACGTGTAAACCCGATATATTCCGAAGTTTTGAGAACAATATTACACGACAGATCTAATTTGTACTTGTACAGCACAATGGAACAAACCTAGAACCCCCACGCCTTGGCCTGATAGTGCACTGTATTTCCCCATAGAAGTGAAGGACAGATTTCTTTTTTTTTTTAATTAAGTAAAACATTCCACTAAAATACCACCAATCATATGGCCAATCCAACCTTTTAGTCAAGACAAAATATGATTAGTTATAAAATGAGTTCTCCAGTACTATAAGACAAAACCAAAATAATTTGGAAGGAAAAAAAAGTTGGCTCCATAAAATCACCTACTGGAGTTGCCCATTAAAATAATTATAAAATTATGCTAATAAAAACTGTGAACAAATAATACACAGATCAGGGTATATGTATTGACTTACTAGCATCTTTATAAAAATTTGAAGATATACACAAAAACACATTAACATTTATGGAACTGTATCCATTAAACTTAGATAAGACAACACAAAAAACTAACAAATAGCTAAAATGTGGTTGACTGTAAGCAGTTTGAGTAACATTTTAATTTTAAAAGTTCAATATTTACATACTACATTAAATGCTTTTTTTTCTCTCCTTTTTGCATTGTATTTTGAACGCATGATACAGAAAGAACAAGATAATGGTTGCAACAGATCTTCCAAAAAAGTTAACTCAAGATGTTCAGATTTAACTATATGCTGAAAGAGAACATAGCAAGAACATGTCCGTCTAGCTTTATCTCTGCTTGCTTTGGGTTGTTTTGGGAGGGGACAACCAATGAATCTAGAAGAGCTATATGATCCAAACTGATCATTGCCAAGAGATCCAGGTTTAAGGTAGGATTTCAGAACTAACAAAACACAAATATTTTAACAAATGACTTGCCTAATTGCTGCTTTTGCTACTGAGGTTTTTTTAAGATATGGTGACAACACAGGGTATGCATATGTATGTATGTATGTGTATAATAAAACGCATATAGACACACATACATATAGTATGTTTACACAAAGTAAGATCCCTGGGTACTGCAATAAGCAGCTAAAATCACGACCAGCAATCCACCAGCACTCTGCCTATGCACAAGCAATAACCTACTGCAACCACCTTTAAAGAGGATGCACCTAGTCATTAAACAGGCATTGCTTACATTGCCTCTTACACTTATACAGGTCTGAGGTGATTTCGTCTTTATTCCAAAGCCACACATCTGTCTCAAAAAAAATTTTTTTTAACAACTCCAACTGAATAAAAACCTAAGTCAGCTGAACCTCAGCCTCTTTGGGATGGATTCAAAACCCAAAACAGTAGCGTTTCTACAAACTTCTTTGACTTTTGAATCAAACCCATATTCTCAGGCTCCAAGAAACCCTCTAATCCCAATAACATTTCCTTCTGACAGGACAGCTGATCAACTGCAGATGTTCCTACTGCTGAACTCAGCTGCTGGCCTGTCTGGCACTTGTATCTAACCCAGATTTCCAGACATGCACTATTATCACTCCACTCCAAGAGTGTCTTCCTATCCTTCTCATTACAGAGAAGCTGGTCCCTAACAGTGGGATGAATAACTGTTTAATGACTCATTGTAAGGATAAGCATTTATTTCTTAAAAATAAAAATTACATAACCTGAGAAGGCAGCATGTGGTCCTAGCACTCACAGTGGCAGATCACCTCGCATGGGTCTTCACGGTTGGCTCCCACCGGGCACTTCCTACCTGTGGCTCATTCTCTGTCCTGGGCTTGGGTCTATCCTGAAGCACTAGCACTTTAAGTATAGTAACTGTGCTATATGTTATTGGGTATTATGCAGAAATGGGGAACTACACAGGCAAGTGTAAAACACTTCCACAGAAAAATTCTCATGATGTTACTGCACCTTGTAAGTTGCAAATGGGCTTAGTGCATCCTCCCAATTTTTTTCCCAGTGCAATTATTTCTAAAGTATCACATTATTCTACATTATTTCAATGACCAAAGAGCAGTTTGACCTAGAATCCTTTCAACAGTATTTATTATTCAATTATTACTTTTAGTAATTTCTATGTAACTGAAAATATGGACCAAAACTGTAAGAAAGCCAATTAGGTGTTTGTGACTTGGTTACCATTAAATATTAAAAAAAAAAAAATATATATCCTATGCTACCATAAACTCGCCTCCCTATGGCATGCCTATTTTGGACCCCATTTGCAGCTGTTTCATTACATACCAATAAGTGTTCTTCTGTGGTCATGCAGATAACAAACCTACAGTGTTTCTGTAAGTCCCCCCCTTCAAATAACACGTGGAGTGCTTAAGAGTATTCCTAAAATAAAGGATGAAGCAAAAGCTCACAGTCCAAATACTAAGGAAGTATACATAAAAATGGGAATCTGATATAAAGATGACATTTTTATAACTTTATTCAGAAGTAACTCAAAAAATTCTTCCCTTGGCAATACCATCTAAATTATTCTAACCAAAAGGAAATACGGATTTTACTTTGAATAAAATATAAGCTCCTTAATGTTTGCACATAATTTTGGGGAACTGCCACATTCGTGAGCAGATTCACAATGCCCTAAAAGTCCTATATTTATTGGAAACAACACATTAAACCAAGCCCTTTCAGTCATGGGTTTCTTATGGTTCAGTGTTAGTCACAAAATAAATCTCAAAGAAAAAAAACCTAATCAAAATACAGTATACGGCAGTCATGAAATTCTAGCCCAAAAGAACTACTAAGAAAGCGCCACTCTTCCTGTGTAATAGTTTTGAGTTGAGCCACTAAATATTTCTTTTTCCATGTATCCGGCAATGTCATTTAAAACAACCTAGTTACAGCTTGGGAGATCACTACCCCACAATGGTCCTTTAGGGCAAAGATCCTTGTTTTTAAAAACCAAGGAAAAATACAGCAAAGTTATTCCTACATAGTATACTAGGGCAAAAGTGGAGTTGGAAGGAGAAGGTGGAAGTTTGTATTGGAACAGAAAAATGCAAAGACAGACGTAACATATTTACAAAGGTTGAAATTACAATTTTCCAGTGTCACCTCCAAAGGTCCTCAGCATACTGCTATTCAGTGAACACATTTAAACCTATGCAAGAAATACCTTCTGTGCCTTCAGATATACAACACAGCTGTACGTATTTTGTTTAGGAAAGTGAATTTTCCTTCAAATACCTCGCACTGAAGATAAGAGCAACCATTATCAAATATTCTTTATTATGAAGCCAGTTTCTAGATCTTTCGATGTAAACGTTCTCTCTCAAGTCACTGTGGTCACACAGCAAGATCTTGAAGAACAGTGTCTACATGCGTTGAAAGCTTTTTGAAAAAAAAAAAAAATCTGTAGTTCTATGTGGTTACAACAGAACGTGAGCAAACCGAACAGAAACTCCACCTCTGCAGTTCCTCTCAAGTTCAGCTCTTCTGGAGAACATCTTGCTGTTTTCTGTAGTTCAATATAGCAATTAAAGACTAAGCTGAAAGGTTTCACAACCCGATGGTTACGCCTGTGTGTCTTCTGTAGCTCCACAGTATGCTCCTGTTAGTGTCAGGGTTTCTCTCAGCAGACATCACTCAACTATCAGTGCCACGTTTATGTGGGAGAGATCTATCATGTGCCTGTTAAAAGTTAAAAGAAATTTAAACCTGGTACTCAAACTGATTCTAGGGGTGGAGAACAGACAAGGAGGTTCTATGAAGGTCACTGATAAACAGATGCTTGATTGGAATAAGAAACATTGAGCAGAGGAGACTGATTTAATCTTTTGAAGGGAGGGAAGGAACTGAGGCAGCAGCAGCACTTAATTATTTACCTGTGGAATTTCTGTTGAAATGCTAAAGCATGTGCTGGCTCCTTAAATTTTGCTATGGCTTTCCGCTGTTGAGGAAGCATCTGTAAACTCTGCAGAGAAAAAAGCGCAAATATATTTTTAGTATTCGTGTCTCTTTAAATTGATTTTGCATCAAACACATTGAAATTCTGTCATATTTCTTTGCTTAGTAATGCTTATTGGTGTCCAGGGAATGGAAAGAGACTCCTGAGACTGCAGTTAGGGACCCAGTGGAAAGTATTTGAGCTGCTGCATTGAGCAGCTGTACCACCTGGAAAACACACATCATCGCTCATTAAGCAAAAGTAATTGCTCTTCAGTTTGATCCATTCAGATCAACCAAATCCTGCAGCCGAACTCGCACCAATTGCATGAGAAATGTTCAGCTGGGCACAGCACTACTTCACACACAAGCACCTGAAGTCATTCACCTGACAAACATCAAAGGATCAGGGCTTTCAACAGGTTAAACAGGACAGCAACAGAAAAAAAGGTGGTAAGTTTTGATCTCAAGACTGCATATCCTCATACTGTTTTAACAAAATCAAGTGCCTAGCTTCTGGCAGACACTATACCACATTATGCCAGTGAGATGGCTTCAGTCGCCACTTCCAAGTACTCCTAGTAATAGGCAATCATGCAACACACATCTACAGAAACAAGTTCATGGGATACATGCTTCCTATACCACAAGAGCAATATTTCACAATACTGTAAGCTACTATTACACCCCACGCAGAACTGCAGTCTCCAAAACTATCCATGCCTCAGCCAGGGAGTAAGACAACTCACATCCTTGATCCCTCTTGCAACAGGAATAGGCATGGCACTGTGAACATGGTTCTGGAGAGTAGTCCTGTGGCCTTTGTAATGACAAGTTATCAAACTTACTAAGGTTAAAGTCAATGTTTCGGGTTAGCACTTTAGTCAGAATGGCATATTTTCCAAAAACTTAAGTTTCTTAAGAGAAGGTGAAGTTTTACACATTAAGTACATATACACTCAGCAGTCAATGAAAACAGATTCAGTAACACAAAATATTCAGGATGGAAGTATTGATCCTATCACTCCACTGCCTGTGAACACAGGCCACAGATTTCACAGTAATTAGGTTAAAACAGATCTCCTGAAGTCTTCAATCATCATTGTAAAGCTCCATGTCACAGTGATTCCACTACCTCACAACAAGTTTTGGGTGTTTAATGGCCAACATTCCTCTTTTCTTTGCATAAATTTCTATCTAAGGCCAATCCAATCTTGTACTTAGCTTTTATATTGATTTATGGTATTTTTACATATATATATATATATATATATATATATATATATGGCATCTGAAAACTTTTCTAGATTTCATTATAACCTCCTGGTGGATAAGTATAAGGGTAATTCTCTGTTCCTGCATCCTCCCTGGCACTCAAGTGGCATCCCTCCTCATTTGGATGATTCCAGCAGTCTGATGGTCAGTCTCCAGGATTTTAAATTTCACCTGAAGTAACCCTTTATCATCATCTAGATTATTTTAAAAGGTACCGCATATCTTTTCTTGGGAAACTACGTGCAATCCCACTCCTTTATACATTTTAAGGGTGACACACTTTGAGATCTACCAGTGAAATAATTTTTAATTCAACTAACATGTTCCCTGTTCATTCAATCTAATGCAGCATTTTAAGAAACACGTCAAATGCCTAGATGAAATTTGCTATTAAAATTGCCTACTTACAATCTCTTTTGAACAGGTAAGACTCGTTGATAAAATGTGTACTTAACAAGAGCCATGGCGCTTGACAGTCATAATTCTTCATTTCTAAGCCTGACAATTCAGCTCTAGGCTCTTTCTGTAACTTATCTATCTGTGATTCTGAAGTCATTAATTTTGCAGTAGCTACCTTGCATCTTCATGTAATTGACAGGAAACTTCCCTCTCACTAGGAAAATCAAAAAATTTTATTACTTTCGTCACTTCTGTGATTTCAAAGTGAAAGCTGAGGAAAAGGTAAAGGATTCAGCAAACCTGATAAGCATCAGTGGGTTAACTAATTTGCACTGTAGAGTTCTTGGAAAGCTACTACAATGGAAAGGTTTAGCTAAATCACTGCAACTTCTTAGTTTCTGAGATGGTAGTAATAGGGTTTAGCTTTAAAAAAAGAAAACACTCTGCAAGTGATTTTTGTTTGTTGCTTTTGGTTTTTTATCAGGAAGTTCTTAACAAGGTTGAGCACATTTTACCAGCAAGAATACAGTCATGCTGAACAAAACATGAATGAAAGACCTTGGACAAAGCTCAGTTCTCCTGGAGGTTATCTGCTCAACTGGGTGAAGGAGGTGCTGAAGTTTCCATTCTCCTTCACTTGACATCACTTTATTATCATTTATAGAACTGTATCTAAAACATGTTCTCTTGACATCACTCTTCTGGCAAGAAAAGAACGAAGTCCTACCACTAAGGGCTAATTTTTGAAGACTAAAAATTAATCAGAACCATGAAATAAGATTTAGAAACAAGAGACTCGTAGAAGTTGAAAAATCTCTGAACTGTAATAAAAAAAAAAAAGATAAGTAATTATGTTCCTTTCAAAGAACTCCACACTTTTAATTCGAGAAAAACCTGTTTGAATCACTGAAAGGATGAGTATTTCAGACAACACTCAGACAAGAGGAACTGCAAAAGAACCCAGGGATGCATCATTTCAGCTGTACCCTGCATGCCTGCCATCACCGGCTTCTCTCTCCTCTCCTGAACCATCTCCAGTACCCTCCCGCGGACAAGCAATCCTCAAAACATCAGGTCTCACTCAACCAACACAGAAGAGTCTCCCAATGCTTTATGCTCCAGACTCCTGATGAGATCAATTGAAGAGAAGCTGCATTTAATGACTTCTTCAACAAGAACTGAGCTATTATTGCATTAATATTCTCGAGATGCATTAAAGCAAAATTTGATTTTGCGGTTTATACATTCATAATGATAAATTATTAAGAAGCTGCTCAGTAATTAGCAGATAAAAAAATCGATTAAAGGAAGACATTCTGGTATAGCGCAGACTTACTAGTGAAATTAGGCAAAGTATCTAAATCTTTAATAGACAACGTATTTATACTTTCATATGAATTAATGAAGTTTATTGACTGAGTAGCTGTGACACTATATCACAGACTCTTCTTATGTTGAATTAGCGCACTATTTTCCAAAGCAAAAAAATCATTGCAATTAAAACACTAAATACATTTTAACACTCAATTGCCTTGGCAACAAGGCATCAATTCTTGGATAAGTCTATTGAAAAGCATCCTTATCAGATTTAATTTCACTTGCCAATACAAACAATTGTGGAAACAAAAAGGCAACCATCTGATCTTTCACTGAACTGCCTAAACACCAGCCATTACACAGCCCTGGGGTCAGTTAGTGAAGTCTAGCATCTGGGTCTTCTAACTACTGCAGTTACACGTGCCGATGCTTTAACAAGAGAGAGAATTAAGGACAGCAAGACAACAGGATAAACTAATGCTACACAAATAACACTTCTCCAGGTGGAAACTGCCTGAAAAAAACCCAATTCCATTAAAATTTAATTAAAACAAAAATTCACAGTCTCCACTGTGAATGGTACTGAAAATCATGCAGAATCACTTCATGTTTAGTTAGTCATATTAGGAATATATGAAGTGCGACACAAAAAAGCCAAGCCTAACCCCAAGACCTGGGAATCAAGAGTGGGAGGGAGTAGACAAAGAGGTCATTAGAAAACATGTTCTAACCTGTCAGAATGAGACAAGGCTCAACTCAATCACTTCACTCAGAACGAGTGGACATGTGTTCAAACACAGATGTTTTGTTACCCTGTGATTGTGCACCAGCCCACAGCATCTTGTCTGTGAAGCAATTTTTACTTAACAACAACACCACTGCCCTTGAGCACCCATCCTGTTTGCCAGACCAGGCTCCCTCTTCCCAAAGATCAAGTTGATGCTCAAAGGAAACCATTTCTTATTGGCAAAAGACATGAAAGCAAAAACAATGGAGATCCTCAACAGCCTTTCAGAAAACAATGTGCAGAATAGCTTTCACCGTTGGCAGCACTGCATGCAGCTGTGTGTCAGCTCAGAAGGGAACTGTTTTGAAGGCAATCATAGCTGATTTTCTTAATTTGTTAAATGAAAGGAGTCACTGGCATAGTCTCAGGGTTTTTTGTGTTGGACCTCATCCACCTTATTTAGGTAGATGTAAATTTTTGTTTTGTTTTAACAAGGAATAAATAAGGCAATTAGTAAGCTAAGTTACTTGGCTGATAAAAACACCATAGCCTGAAATAAGGTAGCCTGAAACACCATAAATCTTTGCTGATACACATTTTTAATACCTCAAAATTAATCATGATCTACACTGTGTTTGCAAACAAATCCTCATTTAACATAACTTGTGAATATGAACATGATTCATCCTGCTGACAAAGATACCTTGAAAATCTGTGTTCTGATTTTGGGACAATATCTGCTTATTTGCATTACTATTCAAATCTTCAGTTTTATGCTTGACAACATTGATTGTCAGGCACAGAACAAGTAAGTACAATTTTGCCAGAGTGTGTAGGTCCTGAGCTGCTGCTATCCACCCTAAGCAGATGGGTTATCGGCTGGGAATACAAACTAGTGTTCCATTTCAGTGGAAATCTGAAGGAAAATAACTGCATGCTCATCCTACTGGATTATTTCCATCTTCTTGAATTCAGGATGATATGCAGTTTAGAACTGATGGTGCATTTATATGATGTTAACATTGACAGCCTGAAGAAAACATTTCTCTTTGTAACCTGTGGAGTTTTATTAGCTCAAAATGTTGTTCAAGGCATTATTTTAAAGATTTACTTCACCAGCTTCTGATTTCTTTAATTCCAAATACATCTGCTAGGAAAATACATACAAAATTAATTAATTCTGCATATCTTAATGATGCTACCTCATTAGTCCAGTACCCTTAATTTATTCAACTTCTTAGAATAATTTGGCGGCCATTATTTTCAGTGCTAAAATGTCATATTTCCAGCATCCATATGACTTGAGTACTCACACATTCATTACACAGTGATCTTGAAATAACCTCTCAGAAAGCTGTTATTTTTAATCATGCTCTTTCACCAGACTATTCACTGTATTAGCCAATTTACTTGTAAAAAATGCTCCAATAACTTTCCAGAATTATTAGTAACATTGTCTATGATGCTTCATTAACGTATAAATTCATACATGTGCAAGAATTCATCTTTTATTTTTGAAGTAAAACCTGAAGTACTGCATTAGCTATTGCAGAGCTTGCAGATGCTCACCTATAATCTTCTCAGTATTATTTTTGTTTCCCTACAGTATATCTAGCTTGTATTTCCAACACAATGCTGTACATTAGAATAGATTTAAAATTTTGTGATTTCTTTTCACACTGCCTAACTACGTCTGGAGAAGATGCCATAATAATGACATATGGGTTTCACTGAACAAAAGCTCTTCTTGCATGATTCTCTACATAAATGAACTAATCTAGTATTTGTACATTTTTGTCTATCACCCTCATTCACTTTTGAAGTTCATGATATTTATTTGAAATTACATGTTCAGAGGTGAGGGCTGGGTTTTTTTTAGAAGTTTTTAAGTCTTATTTTTGGAATACCAAATCTCTGGCTGCTAAAATTTCCATGAGAAGCAGAAATTATGAATATCTCCTACAAATCACCATAAAAGAAGCCTTGAAACAAGAGCTAGCTATAATAAGCAAGAGGCTGGAAAGATCAAACTACCAAAGTTAGGTGATAAAAAATACAGTTTTGAGTAAAAAAAAAAAAAAAGAAAAAAAGAAATTATCAGTTTGTCACAGTTAGCAGGAAGCACAACAATTTTTAATCCTGAAGAAAATACTTCATATGTGCAAGACTTCGAAAATCATAGTTTGCGCAGAAAAATATTTCATCCATCATTTCAACCAACAAAGCTAAATAGAACCTACAGCAAGTCTTTACCAAATTATCAGTCCTTTGTGAGATGTGCTAGCCCTCCCGCAACATCGTACTTCCAAAAATGCCCCAGGGATTGCTAACAGGGGACCATGCCAGTGACCTGTTTCAGGTTCCACTCCTTAACAGCTACTTCTACTGCTGATACCCGAGTGCCAGAACACAAATGTCTGGCATACAGTTTGTAGATATTAAGTGGGGGTTTTTTTCCTTATAAAATCCAGATGATTTCTGGTTTGTACTCTAATGCTTGAGCAATATCCTGCTAAATAGATAACTGTTACTTAGAGACAGACACATTCAAATTGGTATTAAATACTTTTCTCTGTAATGTTCATATATAGTGAATACGACAGATTAACAGCATTTCTGAAAAAAATGATTCAGCGTGTTGGTTTCAGATTCAAGGCATTAAAAAAGAAAGCTAAGAGCATCAGACAGATCATAATAGAGCACTAATGACAGTTATTCTCTCATTTTCAAAGAATACATAATACTGAAGTAATCCTCAGTTTTATGATCTTCGTTGGGAAAGAGACTCATATTTTTATCATCCTAAAGTATCATGTCTCCTTAGGAATTTCGTCTGAATTTAGTATTACTCTGCTACCTCCTCATTTTGAAAGGTTGGGTTGGGGAAACGGGGAACAACTGGCCCCACAGCACTGCCTATGAAGATGGGCTGGTTCTACTGAGTACCACTTGACTTCCCATTTAATGCTGGGACACATTTCCTCCACAGAGAACTCCCTGTTGCCACGCTGCACTCCACTAGAATCTCCTTCTATATGAATTCCTGAACTGAAATATCACAATCCTTCCAAACTTCACAGCTCTGAGAAAACAACTTCATTCACATCTCTTTAAGCTGATCTAGTCAGACATTCACCAGAGGATGAAAACCTCTTCCCAGATCCACTCAGGTGTAAAGGATTGACAATGCACACAACAACTCCCAGGGGATTTCAAATGACTGGTTGCTTTATGGATTCAGGCATATAGATCTACCATACAGCATTTTCCGAGATCAACCTGAGATCAAAGGTATTCTGGGCGTGTTCCCATTTGACTCTGGAGAAGAGATTACATTCTGATGTGTTTCCAGCATTAAAAATAAACAAACTGGTTTAGGCCAAGGAGAAGCATTTTGTATGGAAAGGATTTAGGTTGCATAGAGCTCATACTCATCTTGATTATCTGCTTTTTCTGCTTTCTTAGTCACTGACATGGAAAGATGCAGATCTTGCGTTGAAAATAAAATGCAACAAGCAACCAACCAATATTTTGCGACCACTGATGCTTTTGACTGAGTGTTTGCCTGTTTTAAAACATACTATCTAATTCAAGAATAATAATAAAAAAATCCAACATCTGCAGCTCTGGCTCTTTCTGCAGCTGAAGTACTACCATTGAAGAAATCATGAATATCATAAAAGGGTCATTCCCTCTGCAGACATTTATTCAGGCCTGCAGACCTATACTGCCCTCAAATTTCTTCTTTATACATGCTCTGTAATTAAATCTACATTTTCACAATATCAGTGAAAATTATATTGATATAGCTTGTATGATAATAGCAGCACAATTATCTCTAACTAAGCTTCACTGCAAAACAAAGAGCCTTGAGACAAGCAGCAGGACATCCATGAGTAGAAAGCAAGAGATCTCTTGCAGAAAGCAAACATCTTTGACACCAAAACTCACAAAGGTTACACAGAGACAAAGAAGTTAAAAGGGAGATAACAGCATCGTGAGATGGAAATCAAGCAGGCAGGAGTGAGAGTGGAGCAAGCACTCATTTCAATTATAAGAGACACATGGGAAATAAAAGTTTCCTCCCTTAATTTCTTTCACTGAAGCAAACGGACTACCTAATAGACTGTACATTCAGTTCATTGGTGAGTATGGGATTAGGGGCAGCAGTCCTGTATTAAGGTGCTAAAACAAGGTCTATGCAAAAAGTAAGTATAAATTTTCCTAAGCACATCATCGCAGCATGTGATCCAACCTGCTCAGCAACAAGTCAAATAGCAGCACAGCAGGCACTTTCTAAAAAGAAATATCAGATTCAACTTGTTCTTCACCCCAATCAATAAATGCAGGCAGATTTTTATTATTTTCACAGTCTCCTGACACCTGAAGCGTCTTTCCTAGGAGCGACACTTCCTAGCCACTTCCAATAGGCATAGAGGCTGGGACAGGATGTATTTATTTTATACTCGGCTGTGGCACCTGATCTCTTCCACCTTCTGTTCCTCCTTCCTGTTTTTTTTTGTCACCTTTGACTTCCTACTATCCACTTTTAAAAGTGCTCATCTTTCCATCTCCATAAGCAAGAAGAGAAGAACAGATCATCTTCCATCATTGAGATGGGGACCTCAAGCTCACACACTGCTCTGCATCAGGGCTGAGACAGACAGGCTCATTATGGAGCTGCCCTTCTCTTCCCTCAGCCCCAAAGGATTGAACAGTCCTGCCTATAGCACCTCTCCCACAGTCAATACAGCTGGCAAAAGCTCTTGGCTTAAAATGTTTTAACATAGAAGATCATACAGGTCACCACAACAGACCTGCACGCCTTGTGTGCCCTGTCACACGGAGAACCACCCTGCTGATCCTGGAGAAGCACTCATGTTCTGGGCATGCTCATCCAGGTGTCAGCTTCACAGATAAGCCTTTAAGCTAAAAATAAACTCATCGATTTTGACTGCAGTGTCAGCGCAGACAGTTGTCTTTACCCTAGATGAGCACTAGGTAGCACTAACACTCCAAGAAAGGGAAGAGAAGCCCATCAACAAGGCAACTGTTTTTCCCTTCTAAAATCAGAAAAGAAATGATTATATTATCAGAGCAAAATTCGTATTTGTAAAACTATGCAAAATACAGCTATGGTCGCAGCATTGTCATCACCTCTGATATACAACAGCCAAGTTTCTGGGATTTTTTTTTTTTTTCATTCGTTTCACCATTATTGAGATTTTGCACTGATGTTTGCTGTTTACCACTATGTGATGTAAGAAAATATGATTAGAGATGACAATGCAACATCTCCACAGAACTATTATTCAGTACTCTAATTATCTTGAGACGTAGCAAATTATTCCGTCTACCCACCACCATACTAAAAAAACATATGTAAAAAGAATCTGAAGATGGACATACCTAGGCTGAACACAAGCCTCTTTGGACAGTAAAAATACTGAACTCTGATTCAAGGGCACCAAAAAACCCACACTGGGTTTTTCAAGACCTTTGCAACTTATTAGTAATCTACCTTAGCAAGTGGTTCTGGATGGATGTGTACTGAATGTCACTGTTCTTGTGCGGCCCCCAGGAGGCTCTATTTTGGTGCTGCGTTCAGAAATCTTCTGTGCTTTCCAACACTTTGGAATGCATAAATTTATTTACAGTATGAAATTATTCTAGATTCAGCACTCAGATTTTACTGCAGGTACATTATTTGTATCTGAAAGCTTATCCTCTCAAGAAAGGGTCTGACAGCAAATTGTACCTATGAAGGAATTAATTTGCCTGCTAATTTAATCATGTTTGAGTTGTAAAATGCAGCTATAACTAAGGAGCTGCTCCTGGAGCCCCTAAGATTTTCTTCTATTTCATGTGTTAAGAATTTTAATGGTATTTTTTTCTCCCATGTTAATAACAGAGCAGCTTTAATGAAGCAGAGATGAGAATGAAAGTGTCTTCAGTGATTAGGCAATAGATGGTATTTCAAAGCTCATATACAGGAAAAGATAATTTTCTCAATATCTAGGGTATGGAAGTGAAAAAATGGTAAATTTCCAAATCTAAGTCTCCTTTATCATCTCTTATGCATGCCTAGCTATAGGACGGAGAAGAAACTGAGGGAAAACCTTCTTATTCTCTACAACTACCTGAAATGAGGTTACGGTGAGATGGGTGTTAGTGTCTTCTCCCAGGTAGCAAGTGACAGGACTCAAGTTGTGTCAGGAGAGGTTTAGATTGGATATTAGGAAAAAATTCTTTACTGAAAGAGTGGCCAAGCATTGGAACAGGCTATCCAGGGAAGTGGTGGTGTCACCATCCCTGGAAGTGTTCAAAAAAAATGTGTAGATGTGGCACTTTGGGACATGGTTTAGTAGACACCGTGGTGTTGAGATGACAGCTGGGACTTGATGACCTTAGGTCTTTACCAACCTTAATGATTCTATGACCAGATCTTGACTCACAGAACTATGACCCCAACACAAGCTGGTGGCAAAGGTAGGAGCACTGAAGATTGTTTTGAATGTCCCTTAACAAGATTTGTGCAAAGTACTTGTATGTTGGTAATGATACTGACATGGAAAACCTAAAAATTCAACCCTTTTGTATCCAGATAAACAAAGTAATCCCTATCCATCCCATCGATAAGCTATAGACTTTTTGCATAAACATGTCAAAACTTTCTGTTACGCCAGTGAAGATCCTTCTGAGAAAACACATGTAAAATAAGCACATTGCAACAAAATTAGGAGCACAACTATGTTTAAAAATATGAATTGCAGGATGAATTGCTCTAAAGATGCACCGGTCTGGAAGGTGCCAATTGACCAGAAGTCCTGTATCAGGTGGGACAAGTGCTTGCGATCTATTCTTGCTGTCAAAGAGCAGAGAGATCACTGGGAAGTTCTCTCTTCCCCTTCTCTGGGAGCTATGCCTCAGTGTGGCTATTCCCACATTCACAGCAGCAGAACCTGGATACACAAAAAGCAATACTCACATTTACCAGCTGTGTTTGCATGCCACTTTGAAGCAAGATTCTTGCTTACCATTATAAGTGTATGTCCTGCAGTTTATGAATATTTAACCAGGGATTTGGGTGTCAGATAACAGGCACATGTCATTTCAAGGCAGGCAAAACTTCTGATTCCGATTTGAAATTTCTTATACAATTATGAAAAAAAAGCATGAATTTGACACAAATCCTTTACGCTCCCATGATAAACAAAATTAAAGAAACTGATGTCTCGGAGTTCAACTCATTAAGGGCAGCTTTGCTGAATACAGTCAACAACTAAAGACAAGATATGCTACATCTTTATGAAGTCAGCTACAACTGACTCACCTTCCCCTCCTCTGTCTCTTGAACTCCATGTTAACCAGCTAAAAACCTATGGACTGAAAAAGCAGCTGGAATTCGTCACCTTGCTGTTTCCTCTCAACAGCCATCTCCCCAAACCCTTCCTATTTCAGTTCATCAAGCTGCAACATTTCATTTTAGAGGATGAGAGCTCTGCTGTACCCAAGATCTCTTTGCTCTGCCCACGGCCAAGATCTGTCCTTGCCTCTCAGTTCTTGTCCTCGTGCATGAAACCCCTGAAATCCACCTGGCAAGGAACGCTTCCACTCACTACTACTTGGCTGTCTTCATTGGCTCACTTCTACACTACTCATTGCAAATCACTTAAATGAAATGCATTTTCAAGGAAGAATGAGGAAATAATCACAGAATCATAGAATCACCAGGTTGGAAAAGATCTCTTGGATCATCAAGTCCAACCATAATTAAGTACCCTTCACTATCAGAGTCTCTTGACCATTTCCAGTTGCAGGGGAATTTGCACAGCACTGAGCATAAGCATTAGTAAAAACACCACAACTCAACAAAAAGAGCTAAATATTGCATACAGTGGTCCCAGCATCACATTCTTCCTATAAAAGGATCAGATCACTTCTCCCCTGCATATTTTACTATCCACACTTGTGAAACACCATTCAATCTCAAACAAGCCAGGAAATTTCTAGTGTCCTACCAGACAGGCTTGAAATTCAGGTGCAGAATTAGCACAAAAGCCTTCTGCATCATTAGCTAAATTCAAGCATCTCTTTCAAGTGCTACTTCTAGACCCCCTGATAAAATGAAAATAGGTGATGATTCAGAAATGATAATTTCAAAAGGTACAGCTATTGACTACTGCTGCAAGAATACAAATTCTGTAGGGCACAAGGATATAACAAATTGCATTGGAAAATTTGTTATCCATTTTTTCCTTATAAGTACACCCTTCTAAATTTGTCTGTGGCACTGAACTGAAAGACTGGAGTTTGGAGTCTGCTATGAAACAGCAAGTACTGATTTAGCACATTCTCAATAACTTCTCTCAATTGTCGGTATTTCCTAGCAGGGTTTCTACTTATCTCCTAATATTCTCAATGCAAGATTTAGCAAGTAAATGCTGAATAAATGTGCTTTGAAACTGTATGAATAATTTCCTAGAATACTACAGAACATGAAGGAGGAAAGTATTTTCTGAGAGTATTTATGCTTTCACAAACAAATTAAACCTCTTTGAATTGACAACATAAATTATTCAGCATTATTCCATTCACTGCATTGGGAAGGAGTGAGGCAAAGTGAACATCTTTAGGAGAGCAGCGTGTTTTGCAACACAGATATGGTCCCACTCAAACAGGTCCCAAAGAACAGCTCAAATTCACACATTCCATTTGTCTAAAAATGTTGATCCGGTCAAAAAGCACAACGAAAATTGGAAAAAAGAAAAAGAGTCAAGGAAAAAAATTTCCTCATCTGTACACTTCATTATTAATTGATATTTTCAGACATACTAACAGTGAGTCAACCAGGGCCTCCCAAGACCTTCAGTGCTTTGAAAACCTCAGTTCCAGCAAATATTTTATAAACAAGCTTCACAGTAGCTCTACCAGTGCCTGTCATAACCTTGCTCACAAGCCCCTCCTAAACACGATTTTCCTGAAAAAAAAACCACTACGTAAAATCCTTCAAAGAAGTCTGTGTTTTTATCTGAAAAAGTAAATAGTGCTACACAGTACAAAAGCCCCGCTGGGCAGTGGTCATTAAGTGCTGTTACCCCAGGACTGCAATGACAGGAGTCAAAAAAGGGGGAAGTGCAAGTCAACAATAAAAACAAGGGCAACAACCAAAAATACATGCTTTCATATGATCATTTGGCTTAAACAACCTCACAAAAGGCATAAATTTGTATTGTCTAAGAAAATCATTAATGGAGATAGCACAGCAGCTCCAAAATGAAGGAGACTTTTGCAGCAGGAATGTGATGGTTAGCAAAATCCTACCACACCTCCCATGCTGCAGTATCATCACATGCTTGTCTTTGCTACCAGGTGTAGTGTGTGTGGGTGAGGGTGCCTTCAAACATAAATTACCAATAAACACACATTGTAGTTAGTGTCAGGGAATTACTTGAGCTTTCTGGAATGAAAGCCTTTTGACACAAAAAAGATAAACCGAGGTTGACCTACCTGAATGGGTCCCACTGACATCAGCAGGTTTTTCAGTTGGACATCAGTAGTTGATGAAGAAAGCCCTTCAACTGACACAATACAGGGCTGAGGTTTGCACTCCACCACTCGCAGGTTCTGTTTATTTGGCATCAAGCGTCCTCGGCCCATCTGGCCTGCTACTCCTCTGCTTCTGCCGTGCATAATGACCTGCCAACAACAAAAATAACAGTATTTTGATTTACTTACCTAGTGTTTCTGCTCACTGCATTTGACAGACAATATAGAAGTTGGCAATTTACTTAAAGACATGATTAAAGCACGTGTTGATTTAAAACAGCTTGTTGCTGTTCACTGATTTGAAAGGCCACTTATTAACATATTCATCCACTGCTTATACAAACCTCTTTTAGAAGGATAGCAAGTTATCTATGATATATTGAGTTGTATACATTGCACTGAGGCTAAAAGACTCAGATTTGGCATAGATCAACCAAGCAGTAGAGGGTCTCCGACCAAAATACACAACCTAGCTTTCAATACCAATCATATTAGCAGCATGTATTCAGCTGCCATATTTAGAATCTGGCCAAAAATAGCAACCAACATTCCCTTCTCCTCTTCTCAACCCACACAGGTAAATTAAATGTACATCAGCAAGCTGCTTCAAGCACCTCCAGTCTCTATTTTGCTGCCAATTCTTGGTCTGTTATCAAGACTAATTACTCATATATGTTTAACAACATTAAAACAACTTTTTTCAAAGTTCCTTTCCTCCAAATCCTGTAGGATCTGATCCGACAGCATCCTCTGCAGCAGGAAATGTGTGGATTTAATACTTGTAAATTAAAAACTGAGCAGCTGGAGAGAGGAAAAATAACACAAACAGAGTAACAAACATTAAAACAGAATTAACAAAACACTGAGTTAACACTTAACATTGAGTTAGCACTCAACATGGTTTCTTGATTCCTACTTGGAAAGCCTATGGAGGGTAATGATTTTTTCACACTCCTCCACATCAGTAAGGAAACTTTATCTTCAAGAGGAAGATTAAAGCCAACGGTTCAAAATCAAAATGTAACTTAGAAGCAAAAATACCAGCTATTTTCAGGGAGTGTGGCAGTTAGGGAATGCAGAGAAGGCACACGCTGGTGGCCACCCAAACCCCTCTCCCTGCCACCCCCCCACTGCATAATCAGTGCAAAAATCAACTTACAAGACCATCAGCTGTTTTTGAGCAATACCAACTTTGAGAATCGACCAAAGAGCATCCTGAAACAGTCAGTGAGCTCTCCTACATATGCAGGAAACAGTTGGAATAAAAGCTTAAGACAAACTTCAGGAAAACTCTTGGTTTTAAAGCCAGAAAGCACACCGGATACCATCTCCTACAGTGCTATCTTGGGATGCACGCATTTTCCTCAGGGAGTACTGTGCTGGCCAGGAAGTCAGCATATGAAACGACCTGCAGGCAACTCCAGTCTGTGCTGGGTACAAACAGATCTCTCTAGATTAAAAGCTTTATATGCAATTATGCATCTCATGGGTCATGCAGCCCTGTGCTAGCAGTTGACAGTTAGAATGCTAGTTATTAACAGAGCAACACAGCTAGACAGTAAAACTTCTAGCAGCGATATGCATCTAAAAATCACCTTTTTAGGCTGATGGAATCCCTGGATGTTTTTGACTCTTTGAGGAGCTGGTGAATGGATCTGTGCCTGCTGCTGCTGTTGGTGCTGCTGCTGTTGCATTGCCTTTGTCAATGTGACCTTCCGCACTGGCTGCTGTTTCGGCTCCGGGGGTTGCTGAGGCCGCTGGGGCTGGCCCTCTGGGTGAAAAAAGCCAGCATCCTCTCCCCCCTGCTGAAATCAACAACATAACAGGCGGCTCAATGTCCAGGCACTGCAACCCTCACCCTGATCAACCTTCTGCCAAATCCAGCTCATTCAGCGCACAGAGAACACCCAGCAGTTTGCTTGCTAAAGCAAACCAGCACCTTGGCACGTGCATGCAAAGGCTCAGCCTGGAGGTTATGCATCAGCCTCAAATAAACCCAGAGAATCTGAAGTGTAGTTTGCTTTGTTCAGATTTTACTATAATTACAATGTTCAATAATGTCTTTTCATATACAAAGCAGCAAGGTATTTTCACTTCTATTTGCAAATCATCCTTCCTTCCAGGGTTATGTGTCAACTATAGTGCGCGGGTTTGGGGGTTTGTTCAGTTTTGTTTTGTTTTAAAAAGAGATATACACATTGCAGAAGGAGAAACAAGGATTGTGAAGGCTGAAAGAACCAGGCAAATACTCTGCTCATCTTTAACATTCCAGCTTCTCTTTAGTTAAAAACTGGCATTTATTTTGAAGTGCATATTTATCCTGTCAGCTTCTGTAACAGCAGCCTTTTAAGTAGTACCCTTCCTTAAACACTGTCCATACTTGGAACACTTCTTCCCCAAGGGATTTTGGTTGGTTGGTTTATAAAGCTCTAACTATAGAAATTTATAATCACAAGCACAACAAAAGACCACCTCAGTCCCTCCGTCATCCAATGTAGCTCTTTCCACTATGTCTCTCGGTGCAATCAAGCACAGTAAAAGCATAAGCTGAAAGCACTAAGGGAGAAATTATTTTCTTCCACTCCTCTATCCAAACATTTCAGTTTCTCCTACAAACAGGTGATTCTTGAATTTGTGTCCCATTGGCAGATTAGTCACTGAAAAACATCTTGTAGAGCAACAGATACCAGAGCTTGACCAAAGATCAGGTACTTTTCTATCTATAAAGTGCACCGTATTATTGCATGATTTCAACAGCAAGATCTGTACCTTAAATGGACTCTATTTTTGAATCCAACTACTAGTGAACATTATAGCTGCATGCTGAAGGCATCCTCAAAGCCTCTGACCCACCTCAGGTAACCCCCTCAGAGACTCTTAAACAGAAGGCATATCAGAAGAAAAAAAAATAAAGAAGCATCCTTATTTACATACAATTTTTCCCCTTCCTTAAATATTCACAAGTCAAAACTCCTTTTGCAACTGTAACATGTCACAAAATAGTGGGCTTCATACTAACTGGCATGTTTCTTGTGAATAAGGAAACAAAATGAAAGGCTGCTGAAGGAATAGCTTTATAGTCTATGAGCAAGATTACATTGATTTAGAGTATAAATCATTACATGTCCCTATAGGGATTACACAAAATCAAAAGAAACATCTACTGAGGACTGGTTACCAAGTCTCTTCATTATTATTTGAAGATAAATAGTCTGGTACAGGTGATCTAGGATAGTTTCGCCTCTGTAATTCACTAGTGCAGAACACATCCATAAAGCAAGTTCTCTGTGTCATCAAGTATACATGCTGGCAACAGTTACTCAAGAACTCAACTACTTCATTCCCAGAAAACTTAAAACCGAAATGAATCAGCTTCATCATGCCCCTTGCACTGTCTCCAAAAGCATAATCTGTCACAGGGAAAATCTTGGAGCTCCTCCCACTTAAGGGCTTTTCACCACACTATTCAAGGCAAGAAAGCAAAAGAAAATTGCATCTGATCAAGTATGTTTTTCTTTGCTAAACTGAATGGCTCTATGGCTTCACAGAAAATTTTACTTATAAACCTTTGAGAACAGTAACTAGTGGGCAATTATAAAGCTTGTCCTTCAGAGTCTCTCTTCAGTTACTGCTCAAAACCATAAAAGCAACAGCTCTCCTGAAAAATACAAACATGCACACAAAGAAAACCTTAACAGAAAATTAGCACTAAATCCTCCTCATTTTAGTGTTCGTTCTAGTATCAGCAGCACCAGAAGCATATGTCCCAATCAGATAATTTCTTTTATTAAACTCTAAAGCAGCCAGAAAATGATGAAACTAAAAGGAA
Organism: Clamator glandarius; assembly: GCA_033459285.1. Lineage (NCBI taxonomy): Eukaryota > Metazoa > Chordata > Aves > Cuculiformes > Cuculidae > Clamator > Clamator glandarius. The sequence continues at coordinate 567,616 of JAUNZM010000162.1, forward strand.
CAAAAAAATTCCAGGAGGAATTTAAATGCAATAATTGTGAGGTAAAATCTAATCTCTCCTAACTGCCTGCAATGACAAACCACCATAAATATTTGCAACCCGTTCTTTCCAAACCAAAAAGCAATCACATAGGAACAGCATCTGAGAGTGAAGCCCTCAGGTACAAAACACATTGAACATGTTCACTTCTGAAACTTCAAAAGCAAATTGTTATTTCTCATAAAAGGCTAGAATGGCCAATAATCACCCAATATTTAATTACCGAGCTCAATTATCACCAAATAAAACTGGATAAAATAAAACATACAACTATATGAGTCAAACAACATTGGTTTACATTCACAAAATATCTGATGGGATTTGCTCCCTGCTGGCATCTCAAATGCCACCTTTGGGTTTCACTGCTAGCACGATGGTCCTGTAAAACTCTGAAAAAAGGGAGAAACATCTCCAGACTTCTTAATGAATTAATACATTTCAGATTTTAAAAAAACCCATACAAAACAATAAAGTCCACAGGATAAGAAAAGGGGATGGAGAAAGATCTGCTTGCTCCTGCAGCAAGTAGGAAGAAAGGGAAACTAGATCCTAGCCCTTCTTTATCCTACTGTGCTGAACGTCTACTGACAAAAAGGGGGGAAGCAGAACCTGCAGCACCACTTCTCAAGAGGTCCATGAGCAGCTTGGTGCTCAAACACCAATGACTAAATCCAGAGGGGCTCTTAAGAAAATGAAAACCAAACATGTCTCCGAAGTTCCTACGTGCCTAACAAGGGGGACAAGAAAGCCTCAGATAACAAATTTTAGCACCAATTCCTTTTTCGTTTCTTGAAGACATGACAGTGCAAGGACAAGCACTATCTGAGCCAAACTGAACAACCTATGCAGTAATATTTAGTGGCAATTAGACTCACCACCATCATCTTTTAGACTTCTATGCAAGACAATCAGGGGCTACTTCAGCCATGCCAATGAAGAACTAAAGTTAAACACCCACAAAAAAGTTTTAATATCTGGACCTAAAGGTATAAAACCTCAACACATTACTTACAGGTGACACACTTGTATGAGAACATTAAAATTTTGGAGTGAACTATGTATGGCTGTAAATATGTCGATTCCCAATTATCACTCATGAGGTATATGATAAGCCAGAACCCAGAAGGTAAAGCAAAACATACAACAAAGCTAGAGGCAAGTGACTGAGCGAACTGAGGCTGTATTGCAGAAGCTACCCAAAACGATGTCTAAATCACAGACACTAAATTGTTACCACCTTCCTACTTAAAATGTGCCAGTTCTGGCTAATTTGAAATCAACATCTGATTTTCCTAAAGACTCGGTATTGCTACTTTTTCAGTACCTCACATCCCTTCCCTCACCAACTTTAACCATGCAGCAACAAAATAAAGGAAGTATTAAAATTTTAATTCTTCTCTTGTCAAAATACATTATCTGACTTTCTATCGCACTCTGGGATGCACACGGCCACACCAAGTTTTTCAAAGATGCCCCCATTCACTGTCATGGCCTGCCTCATGCAATTTGATGCACAAAGTGCAAAACTTGGTAGAATACTCAGCCCATCACTGACACCTGAGATTGACTGATATAACCTGATTTTATACTGCAAATATCCTCAAAAGTCCTCAGCAAAAATGTGAATTTCCACTATCTTAAAATCAATAAAGAAAAAAATGTTTTTCTGTTATTGCCTACTGCTTAATTTCTGTATTGCGAACTATTTTGACCTTAAGATCTGTATTTCCAAGTTTCATAGGTCTACGTTCCTGAATTCACATATAGCCAGGAAAGAGTTCTCTTGAACAAAACTTTACCATTACTTAATTAATTCTAAATGAAAATGACTTTTTTAAGTGGCAAGAGTTCTGTTCAAGGGAAAGTAGGAAAACTACCTTTAAAATCAAGTACTGCAAGACTGTTAGCAGTGCCAAAATGACAAACTAATTTCAAATACTGCATGTAGTTAAACAAAATTCCAAAGACTGAGGCAAAAAGATTTGATCTACGTTATGAATGGTTTTCAAACCTCCACCATGAAAGATTCTGCATAGTTTGGACTAACACAAAAGAGAAATTACGCCCTTCAATGGCCATGACTTTTAGAACCAATTCCCCAATACTTATTTGAGGCTGTTTTTCAACAGTAAAACTCACACAATACATACATATATAGAGAGAGTCAGTGTTGTGTTTTGAGAAACATAAAGACCATTCTGTCATATATGAGATCATAAATTCTAAAAGCAGAATTTTATGAGGGATTGCTTGAATTCAGCAAGCTGAAGCTCTCTATCATAATCATTATGACAGTTTTACAATGAAGATGAAGTTTATTTGCCACCAGTATTTAGCTGGACAAATTTATTTATAACAAATGCTTTAAAACGTACTGATAAAAATGCCTATTGATACTGTCGGAGCTGCTTGCAATTTGACAGATCAAATCTTATTTTCATTCTTAAACCCCATGAAGGAATGGTATCACCAACTTGCATTCTGTAGTGAGCAAATTGATTAATCCCCCTCTATAGAAATCTCAACTCTTGATTACACCTATCAGACGTTAAGCAGCATTATTCTAGAGTGACAACACTTGACAAATTCCCAAACCATTTTCTCAGCCTTTGTGGCCCTGCTAGCTTGTATTAACCCTGATGAAAAATTAATTTTCCTTATCTTCCTCTAAACCCCAAAATCCAAATCCGCCAAACTGGCAACTCTTTCTGTAAAGGTATTATGAAAACCTCTAAAAGATTAATTGCATGTCTTCAGGTGACATTAAATTAATTTCTGTACTTGTGACAGACATTTGATACTCCGTACTGAGAGAACAGATAACATTGTCAGGATACACAGAAGGACAGTGGTGCAGTGTCCCAGGGCAGCCTCTTATGAATTCGCCTTTCGATAAGGCCATACTTCACTGTCATTGGCACTGTTAGTGATCTTGCAGCCCATAGACCTCACTGCACAGGTTTCTATTAACTACGACAATACTGTGTCTATCCATGTAATCTTTATAAAGCTAATTCAAAATCACCCAGTAGCAAAAGGATGCGCATGCCGAATAAACCACTTAAAGGAAATAAACTCTGGCTGATTTGTGTAAAATAACACAGAGAAGCAAAATATTTTCATCTGTTCTTAGACTCACTATAACTCAAATTCTCCACAGCAAGATGAAGGCTTAAATCTTGCAGGGAAATCTCAGTCCAAAACTATCTTGTAATTGATTTCCTTTAAGGAAGGAGAAAGCCCTCATCTGTTACCAGTTTAAGTCAATATTTCTAGAAATGAGTATGTCTACAGTGTCCCAGTAATCAAGAATGGAAAAAAACCCCATCCTTCAGGTTATTAAATTCATCTTCACTTCAAGGACAAGAGAAATGACTGTTCACCAGCTATATAGGTTTTAATATGTAAACTTGTATTTTACTGACACTGTGATTGACTATAGTAAGAGAGAGAGACATCAACACAGACAACTGTGATCCACATGTAACAGAGAACACCAGTAAAGCAAAACCCACGTAGAGCAACAAATACTATCATCAGATATATATTGTTTTTTTTCTCATTACAGTTATCTGAAATACTTATTAATGGCAAAGCTCTAATAATTAGCTAGTTCTCTGAACGTTTTACCACAGTGATATGGCCAACTGACAGATCTGGAAGGAAGCCTCATCACTTGCCAAACAACCCACAAGCAGGTCACATGACCAGGCACTGTTTCTGAACAACACAAGATCTGTTTTCAATCTGTTAAACACCAATCAGAAACACCTGGAAACCTTTTTTAAGACCTTCTAAGACTAAGTCGTCTTTTTTCAAATTTAAGAATAGCAATACCTAAAAAACCCACTGCTCTCCAGCCAGGCTAGAATATACTACTATATCAATAGATAAATTCAGCATTAACAACTGGTTTAAGACTTACTAATGGTCTAGTTTTGACTCAAGAGTACACAAAGAAACAAACCACATCAGACTACAGAAGTGGTGGGACAACTAAAGCATTCCCCATTCACATCAGAATAAGACACTTCTGGTGCTGCACAGTGAATTATAGATTATGTTTCCCAGACCAAAGCTTTTGCATAAGGCAAACTTACCTCAAACAAGATGACCAAGACTAAGCAATAAATAAATGAAATGCAGAAACAGTTCCCTTCCCATAATAAAAAGACACTGCTAAGCTGTTTCAGTCGGCCAAGGTAAGATGACTATCTTCTGTGCCCAGTGGCATGTGAAAAGTCAGGACAGCAATACAAAAAAAGTCTTGTATGAAAAGCAGCCAATTCTATTTAATCCCATCTCCTAACAGAATTCTTACCTTAAGCATGTCCTCATCTGCCTCATCTGAGAGGAGAACTAAGGCATAGAGAATCCCGGCCTCACCTGTGCTACAGTGAATTTTCACCAGGAGTGACAAACACAGCCAATCAGCTGCCAAATTACCACTATGTGTTTTTCTAGTACAACCACCCACTCATTATGAAAAAAAAAATATTAATTCTGTGTCAAAGCAACAGCAAAATCAAGGTTCTGACAGGGTACATGCAATAATCTCAGAAGTACCTTCATTTTTACATTGTTGTCAGGAAAATAGGTGATAGAGATGTCAATAAACATTTTTTCTAAGCAAAGTTCAAGAACAACTGAAAAGTTGCCAGCCTTTAAGATGTTTTTGTACAGGCAGTTTTAGTAAGGACTGGACACACAGAGAAATTACCAAGAGAAAAGGTTCCTGTTGGAAAATAGCAGCGATTCAAAACTTCTGATGGCCCAAAGCTCCTCAAGGAGCACTTCCCAGCCAGACACCCTCTATGGCATAGAAAGTCAGTACTAGATATCAGACACCAATACAACTGGAGCTTCTCTTTTTGTGTCTAGTTTTTCTAGTTTACATTCCTCAATGCTTAAAACAGCAAGTTCAATCTCTCTGGCGTGTTGCCCCAAGCTATTTGTACAGTCTTGACATGGACAACCCACACCATTTCCCTTCCCAATCACTTACAGTGTCAAGATCCTCCTGACTCAGAGCCAGAACTCTGTACTACAGGTCCTTTTGAAGTGGTCAAACCTGAAATACCATTTAACAAAGATATTTGTGGTTTCTCAAAATCTTAAGTTAAAATTGGACACATCTGCATGCTTCCTCCTCAAGTTCAGAGACTGCACTGAACTAATTTTTATTTGAAAACTAGCTCTTTCTCCTTGTGATGTACTTGATTCAACAGTGTTACCTGTCTTCAGTTGTTTCACATTAGGAAAGTGGGCTACTAGACACTCTGTAACATCAACATGATATGGATATGAATTTTGAAGTGAAACACCACGGCATAAAAACCTCTCCTTTGAGACTTAACAGGAGCAACAAGCAATACCAAATGCCTTGCTTGCAGGGTGTTCAGGAGGAAGCAGCACTCTTCAACATACAATTCAAAAGTCTCCTGAGGAAAAGGAGAAACATGTTCCGCAATCTAAAATAGGAAATAATTTATTGTACCAAGATATCCACAGCAAAGTTTAAATTCATTTTAGGTGGACACTTCTTCCCCCTTTCAAGTATTTTATTACAAATGCATTCTAGTTTGGCTGTTACCTTAAGTCATTCTAGTTGCTAAATCCACATATGACATATTTAATTTTCTCAGTAACTAAATAAGCCCCAAACAGTACAGGATAGCCCACCTCACTACCTCTACCTCCAAGTCATGAAATATTCTTTCTTTACAGGGACCACCCTCACTGATGTCTGAGAGGACAAGGTTTGTTGTTCCACTTTTCATGAAAGTACTATGCCCTTGTCATAGCTGGAATATCACAAGGCTCCCCAACCAACTTCTTTTGCCTGTTTTTCTAGGGGGACAGGGCTAAGAGGGTGTTTGTTTTCTTCTGAGGCAGAAGTAGGAAATTCATGTCCATTTCTGAAACACTGCCAGAGTGAAATCTTGTAGGTTGTGGCAGGCAGAGTGCTTTTTCAACAGCATTTACAATACTACTGCTTCAAAGGTCTTGCTCATTTTGACAACTCTCTAAGCAACAAATGCGGTATCTGAGCATTCAGATATCATGGTTTCTGCAGCTCCTTCAATCTGCTGCAGATAGAATACAACATTATCCATACCTCCTTCAGTGAGACACGAATAAACCACAATGCTCCAGCTTCTTAGAAAGAAATAGCACAGTATGAAGTGAGAGATCCTGTGTTGTTTCTCACAGCTAGTAGTGCTGCAGAGCTGGGTGAAGGGCTCCCTCAAGAGCTTGTCAGACAAATGCCAAAAATCTTAGCGTTTGTAATTCCTGACATACTGAGATGAAAGGCGCTATAGAGCTTTCAAGTCAAATATTTTAATCACACTTGAACATATACATGCAAGGAGAAACAAGTACAAACATTAACCATTGCTGGTTGATAAGGTTACATTATCAAACAAGAATCGTCTCAATCAGCATCTTTTTCCATATTTAGAACTCCATAGTCATCTCTTACACTTCACAGTTATTCTAAATATGAATAAAACTGTCTATCTTCCATTCCAATTCTTTTTCTTTTTACAATCCAAGGACATTTTTTGTGACAGGCTTTTCAAACAAAAGAACTTGTCAAATCTTTCTTCAAGCTTTTCAGATGAAGCTTCTCAGGTTTTCAGGAATTACGATCACTAATAAGATACTGCTTTTAATCCAACAGGGAACACTGAGATTATTATGTATTTTTTTTATTTATGTATTTATGAAAAAAGCTCATTGTTCAGCTTTCCACAGAGACAAAGAGTGGTATGTTCTTGGTGCAGCATAAGAATCAGCATTTTCAGGCTTTTGGGACAGATACGCATCACTCTGAGCATGGCAGACCATTTTCTGGCTAGAGAGAAATCACCCAACAACAATATAAGACAACTGAATGATAGAGATTTTAAGATATTACATTTTCTCACAGAACCTCCAACTAAAAGGAAAACATATTCAGCCATATTTCAACACAATCTTAAGATATTTAAGGCTGTAACTGGTACAAACTCACTATTCCAGGATTAAAAAGACACCTGTAATAAAATGGCTTAAGGAATTGTTACTGGAACTCTTGATATACCAACAGATTGACCACAGAGAGCCCAAAGGAGTCCACCATAAACAGTCAAGGTGTTAGAAAACATGCCCATCAAGAGACAGCAAAGGGTATTAGTGCTCAGAAACAGTTAAGAGATCTTTAAAGAGAGAGACAGTCACAAAGAGCGATATAAACTCTTTCCCTTGTCTCTTGCAGTGTAATACAATTAGTCATAGGTTGAAAGTTGCAGCAAGAAAATGTGGCTAGGTCACTAAGAAAATTCTTCTAAGCATACAGGCCAAACACTGGAATAGATGGCCAAAGGAATCTCCAATAATGAGATCTCAGAAAATGGTTGGCCAAATCTGTCAGGAATGCTACAGAGTTCATTTGCCTTTAAGATACAGCAAATTATTTCTACAGTCCTTTCACCCCTATCTTCTCTAATTTTATGATCACATTCTTAAGTGATTCATGAGGGTGCTTCTTCCCAACAAACAACATTCTAAAACCCCACTGAGTTTATTCTTATTCTTAGGTTTTGGATTGATTTCAGGCTCCTCACCAAGCCAGGCAAATCTCAGATGTTTTCTTAGTATAATATACTAGTATTATATATTCAGCAGATATGCTCAACTCCTGTATCTGGTAAGGATGTTCTGGAGACAGGCCACAAACCATAAAGCAGACCAGAGCCATCAAAAGACACTAGGACCTCCATGAAAAAAAAGCCACAAACCTCAAAATTCATACGCTAAACACTAAGCACTGCCTCATATTCCAGGAACATAACATTTTGAGTAATTAAAAACTAATCAATGAACTGTCATTCCTGCATAAATTACAGGTGTATTAGAAAGTGATGGGCATATCAGTATCAAGGGGGAAGGGATAAAAGGAAATTTGTTTTTAAAAAGCATCAGAGAAAATCACTGATGATGGTACATATGTTACCTTGATATGCAGACTTAGTCTGACATATAGGAAATGCTGAATCATTTTAAGTACAAGAAGCCATAAATTAAGGCATCTAGCGCAACAGATAAAGTGGAAAAAAAATAAAATATTTCTTGAAATTTAATTAGCAATTCTTAAAAAATATTTAAAAAGCAAAATCCTCTCGAGTGACAATATTGTGGAAACTGATGAAAGGACATTTTACCTTCTTAAGTAATAAGGGATACTTCTACCTAGAGGTCAGAGATTCACAGTAGTACTGCAATGGCCAGCAATCCCAATTAACATAGTTAGAAGCTTAGACTGGGAAACATACTGTCCTCAAGAAAAGAAACCATTCTCTTCTGACACTATTTGTACAACATCAATCTCACCAAATACATCTCTAACTTAAACAAAAAAACATCACCAGCAGCACACCACCATTTAATCCTGTTCTACTGATGGTCCTACCAAACGCAGAACAGGCCTTGCACCAGCTCCTGGTTTAGGTCAATTTGGTCAGACAGTCAGTACGTGTCTGGCTTCAATCAGCTGCTTCAACTGACTGCCCTACGATCACGCTGCACCAAGGCTGGCAGACTGTAAGAGACAGGACTTGCCAAGTCTTTACCCAACGTAAATCAAAGAGCTCCAAACCAGAACATGCATTGTGTCAAATCACAAGCCACCTCACTCGTGGAGGGCTATTCAAAAATATCTCTGCACAGAAGAGCTCTAGAAAGGAAAAAGGGCACAAGTGATGAGACTTAGGAGACAGGCAGGGCCACTTAATTGCAGGATCAAGTCTGCGTATGGATAGGAGATATCAGACATTCCTTTAGCCAAAGACAGAGAAATTGGAGGAAGCACAGTTAACATGCTAAGGAGACTGGCTAGGAAAAATGAGATTTGGCTTTTGCTTTATATTTATGGTTGAGGCAAAAGTTGTGAAAATAAATAAAGCATGTGGCAGGACTAAACACTAGAAATGGAAACTATATGTGACCCGTGATCCTTATAACACTCAGAGCCCAAGTAGCTTTAAATACTACTTTAAAATCCTGTCAAAATAGAGAAGATTAGCCCCCATGGCCACTTGATCTTTTTCTTTTTCCTTGTGTGGTCAAAGAAACGAAGTCATAGATTCAGCTTGTCATTAACTAATGAAAAATTAATCTACTATCTTGATCAGTGTTAAACAGTTAACTGCAATGCTTGCTTTTATTCTTCCACAGTTAGAAGGAAGATTTAAAACATCCATGGCAATATGAAAAAAGTTACAAAAGCTAAATGCAAAGGACCTACCTTACTTTGCTAAAATCTTGGTACCTGAAAATTAAGGACAGAGCAAATCTGCCTCTGTCTACAGTGAAAAAGGGGTTACACGTGCATTTAATGAAGCTACTTGCTCTTGCTTATCACGAGACTTATCTGAAACAAAAAAATATGTAGCTTTCTGAAACAGACCATTATGACAAGAAGTATTTTGTTACAAATGCCAGTTTGGGCACCAATAGTCATTTGTTATTAAGACCTGTATACAGTGGTGACTGGCATTGTTTGGTTTCATCATGTAATAAAAAGTTGTGCATGACTACTTTATTCAATTATTCATGAATAACAAATCTGTCATACCTCTTGTGGGCCACTGGGATTCCTGCAGACATATTTACAAATATTTTTAGCCCAACAGAAGCAATTCCTTCCAACTTCTTGTACTTTATTCTTCAGTACTAAAATTGCCATGTCTGAGGAATGAGACATCCTCCAAGTCAGGTTGCTGTCAGCTCTATTTAGTCAATAACGTCCTTTATGTTAATATTGTGAAAGACCACATGGTCATTATGTAAATCACAATTTTAAGTGTATTTAAGTTTTATGGACTGTAGAAAAACATTTATAAAGTGCAGTTAAGACTTTATGTTTCAACTTCCTCCTCATTTGTACAGAGTAAGGCCTAGCCTCCAAGGCCTTGTTCAGTCTCTGTTAACATAGTTCATTTCATTACAGACAGAGCAGTTCTGCAAGTTTCCCTAATTAACGCTCTGAATAATTTAAGAAGCATTCTTAAAAAAACCAAACCCCCGACCTCCAATGTACCACACCATTAAACCACATCACATCCTCCTATCCTCTTCAGCACAGACCCGAGGACAAATTTCACTCTGACAATACAATCTCACCATGTGCCCTCAATCTCAGTTCCTGCAGAGCCCTAACAAATTAACTTGTCTTTTCATTAAGACAGAAGAAATTTGGTAGAGACACTTCCTAGCCAAAGCCTCAGATCTTAAATATGCATGCTGCCATCAAGACCAGCACTTTGAGTCTTCCACCACATCGGTGCTAAAGGGACACTCTACAGATAATAGAATCCCTCATTCGAAGATAAGGAAATCTCATTTAGATGCAGAAGTGAAACGGTAACATTTTAAAAGTAGCCTCTAACAGAAAACATACTCCTCCAATACTGCTTAAATTAGTTTCACAACATGCTTACCATGAAAGACAATCTTCCCCTGAGTACAGAAACCACACTAGCACCAGCATCGGCATGTAAGTAGGTGGCTTCAACTACCAAACAATCAAAGCCTTGTTTTTTAACCAAACCCTACAACCAACCATCCAAATATTTTTCTCTGACCAGTTCTTAGATCTATCAACCGTAAGCAAAAGGAGCTTTCAGTTGAGGTGTCCTTCAGGCTCAAGTTCCAAATTTAAACTTAAAAGAAAAGAGTATTATTTCAATGTGATTTCAGTAATAACTGCCTGGCAGGTAAAGCATTACAGAAAACATTCATTTCTGAATTAAGTGCGAATAACTTACAGTTCTGAAAATATAAAATACTGACCATTAGATGTGTTAAACCTGCTACTACCCTTATCAGCTTAGGCCCATTGTTTATTTTGGGATCACACATAATGAAACACAGAAAAACAAACCATGAGGACACACAGACATGAGATGAGCCTTGGAAACTTACCCCTCCTGACAACTTAATCACCCTGACTTTGCTGCCGACATGGGGCACTTCTCCACTACTACTGTTTGTCCGCTGCATGACAGTCCTTTTCACACCAGGTTTCATTTCCTGGGGCCTTGCTGGTACCGAAGCCACTCGAGCAGTCTGTGTTGTGGGCAGTGATGCTGCAGCAGGTTTTGTTTGTAACACTTTCTGCGGTGTCTGAGGCTGACTTGGAGGTACTGTCCTAGTCTGCCTCAGCTGCTTCACTGGCTTCATCTGCTGTCCTTGATATGGCATATTAGCCCCAACCTGTGGGAAATCTGTGGGTTTGGGCTGGATATTTGGAACTACCATATCTTGCTTTTTAACAAGGAGTCTGTTTTTCACATTTTGCCTGGTCTGTAAACCCGAGTGGGGTATGTAAGGACTGCCGTTGGTGGGGAACTCGGAGGAGTCATCCTCCTGATGATGCATGTAGGACTGTTGTGTAGGTTGCTGCTGCTGCTGCTGCTGCGCAAGTCTTTCGAGCAATTCTCTCTTTCTAGCACCAGCCTGCTGCTGCCGTCTCAGCTCCTTTTGTTTCAGAATTTCTTCTCTCAGACGCTTCTGCTCTTCTATCTTCAAACGATACAATCTAGTTTCTTCATCTTCATCTGGATACTACAAAGAGAAATACAAATGAATTTACAAAATTCTCAACAAATGCCCAGCTTGGTCAAAACAGTATGAAATTGTTGTTTCTGATGTCATAATGGTATAAAAATCTGAAGAGCTTTTGAAATTATCCCTGACACCAAAGTAAGGCTATAAGTGGAGCATATCTGCTGGTAAGGTTTATTTGCTATTCATTACAGACAAACAGCTCAAATCTGGTATAGGACTTCCTAGAGAGGTGGGGCGTGGGGGGAAGAGTTATAATATCAGTTAAGAAACCTTATCAGAATAATAAAAAATGAAGTTTTACAAATTGGAACTAATTTTGAAGTTTCTAAAACCAATTAAAATATTAATATAATTCAAGATATCAAAATATGTTTCAAATGGAAAGCAACAATAGGGAGGCAACCCACTGTCACATAGGTTTTATCTTGTGCTCTTCTGACAAAGTAACAAAAGGTACGGTAGTAAATGACCTGAAAGGCCCTGATTAGAACTATTGATTTTTCTCACAGAATTTTCAGACTGATCTCAAACTCATTTGTCACACAATAATTGGTTATAATGAACAGCACAAGTCAATCTTTCTGACCTTGAACTCATGCACTCTCTTCAGAATCAAAATGTGGCCAAATGCTGTGTTGGAATATTAATGGTATACAGAGAATGCCTTTAATATTCCAACCCTGGGCCCTTCTGAAAGTACTACACACCACTAAATAACCTTTCTAAAGATTCTTCAACTATGGCAGAATAGGTTCTTATGAAAAGCTGTATAAAAACAGACAAGAGTCAAGGAAGTTTCTCATCATTCTGGAAAAGATTGTGACACAATCACAAGCATTTTTCAAAATTAAAAAGCATACTTTTTCATCATTTAATTTTTTTATTTTCAGCTGCTTGAAATATTAAGCTAGACCAGGAGAGACTGCTTACAAAAGATAATACACATGACCTTCTACTCAAGATACATCCATCATCTTGAACGAAACCAGGCTCTCAAAGCAAGATGACTTTGCACTTCAGTAAATTACAGCATAAAGAATGCTAATAGGTTTCTCAAAACCTAGGAATCCGGTGAACACTTATTTGCCTTGCAGTAACATGTAAACTCTTTGTCAACACAAATATCATTTTCTGCACATATACGACTCAAATGTGCAGCAATAGATTAATGTTTTGGGTTTTTTTTTATTTTATTTTAAGTGCTTTCATTCCTGGCACATCCCAGAATCCTCCACAAACCAAGGAAAACACAGATCCACTCATAAAGTTGGTTTGCACATATAAAAGCCCAAGGGAGTCATATTTGTACTCACAGAATTCAGATGCATGAATCCTGAGTGCTTGTTTCCTTCAGACATAACTGTATTTTCCCTGAGCACTGACTGATGGGGATTATTCCCTCAGGGACTAAGAAATAGATGTTTAGGCTGGGCTTCTGGTGTCAGACGTACAACAGCCAAAACAGACTTCAACAGGATTTGGTTGTTTTTTGGTTATTTTTAATATGGGCTACAGTTCTGGGATGAGTTCTAAACCGTCCTTTCAGGAGAACACAATATCGCAAAATGTTCTGATCTTCCTCTATTCTTTTCAGACTACAACAATGATAATTAATGACTACTCACTGCACCAATTAGATTACAGGTCCTTGTTGATAGATTGTAATATTTACATTGTGGAATGTACTTCCACAAACTAAAATGGGGAATATGAGGAAACTCAAATATGTAATCTTATCCTGAAAACTGGACATGCTAGATTGCAGTAAAAAAAGAATAACACCTCCACAAAATTGAGTAAAAGGACAAATATAGTTCACATGGGATGACAAAATACAGATCAGCTCCAGACAGGAGGATATGCTATTATGCAGATCCCGGTGCAATGAATAAATATTTCAGTCACTTTCAAAGACAGTGTATATGTCAGAGTTAGTGAAATTGTCCAAAAAGAAAATCTGTTCCACTTAATGAATTTGCTTGTTCACTTAACTTTGCTTTTGATTAGAATAGTCTACATTTTATCTAAATGTGTCTGATGGATGCCACTGAGACAGCAGCAAGCTTATCTTTGGAGGTAGCACTGTAGCGTTTTACTTTCGTTTTCAGTTGAAGGTGTCAATACCAGCAAATACTTGCTTGTGATCAGCTCTTTCATCAACTGTCCTTTATTACCAGGACCTATTAGATGATACTATGAGCAGATAAGTTCTGAAGGCCTTGGAAGATGCAGACCATAACTCCTAAGTACAAAACACTAACTGAAAGGCTACACGTAGCAGCACAGATGTGTATTCAGTGGCACACTTAAATTAAATCTTGCCAGCAAACAAGGAATAAACATGCTGTAGGACTCTGACCAACATACCCTTGCCACACTCCTTGAACAGATACACTGATTTTAATTACACTGGCACAGAAGAGAACCAGCAAACTGCATAACCAACATATATGAAGCCAGATGAATGTTTTAATAGAATATCCAGGCAACTTCATCTCAAATATCACCTGAAATTTTCCTTTCAGAAACTCAACTCAATACTTAAGAAATCAGTATGAACCCTATGAAGTCAATGTGTTTTCAAAGGTTAAGCTTTGAAATAGAGGGCCAAGAGCTCCAAGGGATACAACTGCCAATCAGCCTGTTAATAGGCTGTAGGTAGATGTAAATCCTTTGTCTTCATAAGCAAGTTATTACTACTGTCAAGTTCGCAGTTCGCAGTAATACATCCTTACAGCTAGAGGAAGACTGAACAATAGAAAGACTATGATCATTAACAAAATATTTGCACTCGGAGTCAGGTTTAATTGGAATTAGTTGTGCAATGACCTAACAGTACAGTTTCAGAATGGACAGCAAACTCCTTACTAGGATGAAAACAAGGGAAGTTAAATCCTCTGCTGCTTAGCTTTAAGAGCATTTTATATATACATACGCACCATGCTAGATAGAGAACATATACATATATATCTATATGACTGACAGTATAGATACATGATCCATAGTATGTAGTAAGAAGCTTCATCATATAGAACAGACAAAACAGTATATTGGGTCAAGATGTAAACACTATACAATCCTTACTGCTAATAATTTTCATCCTATTAACTTAATAAGGCCAGTACAGATTTCTTCCAACAAGCAATACACTGCCAAAATAACATAAAGAACACACCACCACAAAGGCATTTTTTCCAAAAAAGCAACTAGGAGAAAGCAGATGTTTTTCAAAGATGTCAACAATCCTTGTGTTTGGAAGTTTGCTGCCAAAAGCAACATTATCTGTAGATGGAGGAGCAGAAAATTTTAGAGCAGCCTTTTCCTTGGATAGACTACCAAATGCTTCATAATTTTTCTGCAGGGAACTCCACAAAAAGTGTGATATTGTATACAGCTCCTCCTTTTACAGGAGGCAGCACAGTAGAAAAGGTCAGAGATGCAAAGTAGTTCCCTTAGTTTTGTGGAAGTGTGCACGTGGTTGTGTGAAGAGGTGCTGGGGTTTTGGGAGGCTTATTTTTGTTCAGGGGGTGAGGGTGTTTAGTTTTGTTGTTTGGTTGTTTTTTTAAGTTGAGATTCTCATCCATCTTTAAACAGTTCTTGACTGCATCGCACTGTGATTTGAAGGGAAGACTGAACCTTAGCTACAGGTTCTTCTGCCTTTAGGTTCAAAGAAGTTTTGTTGAGAAGAGTCAAAAGATGTTGTTACGGGCTGCTTTTCTGAGTCTAGCAGAAGATCAGCAGTAGGAGAAGCAGCAGTTCTACATCATTCTCCTGGAGAACTCAGAATGCCACTGTTGACTTGAAGAACACATGGCAAAGACATGGTCTAAAGCAAGGGATTAAACTTTCTACTGAAATGCAAATCCTAGTATCAGTAGCTTGCTTTTCATACATCAAATTTAAAAAAAACAAATACACCTTTTTAGAGGTTTGCAGGCTTTATTACTGGTTATAATGGGAAGCCATAAAAACCAGATACTCTGCGTTCAGGTTTGCTGTCAATGGAAAAAAAGGAATAATGCAACTAGGCTCACGTGCATCCTTCAGTAGAATGGCTGCAAGAACAGAGCAATGAAAATTGTTCTATCTGTGGTGTATACACAAATCTATTTAGTAGTTTCACCTTTATTTTTTCAGTTGTAACATCAAAAAAAAGAGGCTAGACTAATTTGTCCAAAAATTCATGACAAATCTTCATAAAAGGTAAGGCCAGATCCAAAATGTACAATTCATCTGCTTGTATTCAAAATCATAAAGTATCTTATTTAAAGGCACCTACATACATATCACGTTTCACATCACTGATGCCGTCAGCTCCTGAACCCTAGGGAGGTATGAGTCACCATACAAAACAGGTGCTGTACATCTCGGACAAACAGGAAGAGAATTAAGGACAAGGTTACAAGTTGAGAAAGACACCGCCCTCTTGCAATCTTCCAACTAGAAAAAAAGACTGTGCTTAGAGATCATTCTTATGACAAGGCAAGTGAAAATATTATTGAAATTTGGAAATCAAACCTATTTATACTGGAGAACACTCAAATTCAGACATGTACAATTTTTTCAGGTAGCTAATTTCCAAAATGAAAATCCACAATCCACATGAAAAGGACTTAGATAAATTTCTCCAATAGCAACACGGCAACTGTTTTCCATATTGCAAGTCTTTTTTTTAAAAAGACAGCAACACAACTTCAAAAATTTACTGGATTGAGGAGAATGAAATATGAAGGTTTGCAAGATGGCACTATGAATAGACCTATGATCATGCAGTGCTCTACTAATTTCTCTCCTGTTCTGAGCTAAAATATGCACTTGTTCTAAAGAGATTCACATTACATTTCTACATTTCACTCCTTCCTTAAGCTCAAAAATGCTTAATATGGCCTTAATTCCTCATCCTAAACTGACCTCAACATGAGCAGAATTATGTCCACAGTCATCATCTATATTTTCCAATTTCTTTGACAAAACAATATGCAAGTTTATAATCATGGAGACTAACAGCTATTATAAACAAAGGCACTTACAGTCAAAAAGCCTGCTTTGAAAAGAGAAGGGTTCTGTGTCACGCACACATTAACACAATTTTCTAATACTTGCCAAGTGTATCCACAAAGGTTCTACCTTTATGGTTAATAAGGAGGAACATTGGGAGTCACTGCTTCTTTGAATGCAACATTTTTCTTATCATGTTTCACAAAGGCTTACAGGAAACAGGTATTAAACTACTTTCAAAGATAGTTTTGAGATTAATCTTTCTTTTTATTTATATTTGTAAAAGCAAAAATTTACACGAGTAAGGTTAGTCTTAAAATTAAAGTTTTGTTAGGGTACATTTAAAACTCAAAATGGAGAAAACAAAATGATGGCTTTGTTAGTTGCATTTTTAGATTAATTTAAAAGGAGCGAAAAACATTCACTGATTTTTGTAAACACTATCAGAGATATTTCAACACTAATGCCTTAAATTTCATGACTAAACTATGAAATATCTAGAAGATGTTTTAGATGGAGAGGTCTTTGAATAGTTCTTCAAAACTTACCTCCGCTAATGGCCTGAAAGACCAGAACTCCTCTAACAGGCACTGCATTTTCTGTGACTTAACTGAGGGGGAGTATTTAAGCCATTTTTCAAAACCATCAGAATTAAAAGCTGAAACAAGGATTTATAGATATAAATATATATATATTCCCACTGAAAAGCAAGTGCACAGGAGGTCAAACACTATTAGCTGTGGGTTTCTTTTGTGTCTCATTTGTGAAAATCATTTATGACCATCCCTAATTCAAGAACAAGATTGAAAGCTAATTGCAAGCAGCTCAGAGGGAAGACAGTATTATCACTATTAAAGCCTTCCAACAACATTGAAGAAAACCTGGTCCTTGCAACAAGATTCGTGGTCAACGAAATCATCAAAATTTACAGTTCTTCTCAGAATAACCTGACACTCAGAAATTGTACAGGGTGCATTTGTCCACCATAGTCCTCCCAATGTTTAGAATTAACAGCATCATCAGTGGAATCCTACTCCTCTCTCAAACTAATAGCACTCACGGAGAAACTTCTCTAGCTTTAGCTTCCAGGAGCACCTGTGCAGGGCAATAGTCATCTGTTCACACTGTATGATCCAGTGGACCCTTAAAAACGTTGCATCTCACTTTCTGATTGTGGAGAGCACTCACAAAGCAAACATCTTTCTCCAAAAAGGAAAACTTGTGAGCATCTATTCTTCCCTCATGCCAGAATGTTTCAGAAGAGATTTCCTTCTTCAAGGGCAAGAAGCTCCATGGACAGGGCAACACAGCTGCAAGCTCCTACACAAGCGCTCAAGACCCTAAAGGAGACCACAAGCAGTCCTTTTTTTTTTTTTCCTCCAAACCACACAGCATCATAGGAAATGGAAGCAAACAGGCTTTCTGACTTAGAAGAACAAGATTAACTTAAAAAAAATGCTATAATCCTCAAAGATAAAATTCCACACAATGGGTATTTCAGAGGCTTGTATCATTCATGACCTTTATTCAACCTCTGCCTTTCCTTAGAAATGGCCCCTCCTCCTGCAAAACAGATTCAATGCAGCTCTGTCAATCTTCCAGGCTTATTTTTTAGCAACGAGGACTGGTTTTCCTACCACGTTAAAGAGTAAAGCACAAATCAGAAGGGAGGCCCCTAGTGGCACCAAAAAATACTGGGTGAATAATACATTAAGTGTGTGTACAGTTCACAAGTCAGGCTAGAAAACTTTTTTTAAAAAAATGGAAGTATTTTGATGTTATTGTTTAGTCTGTGCTTGGTCATTATTGGTTTGGGTTTTTTTTAAAAAAAAGCCTTACCTCTGCTTCAGATTTTACTTCTGATTTTGCCTGGCCCACTGGTGTGACTGCTTTAGTTTTCATCTCAGGCCTTCCCTGTGAGTTTCCAACACCAGCTACAGAATTGGTGGCAGACATCGTGCTTGTAATGGGCTTAACTTGAGCAGCTGGTGTAGAGGTTCGCCTGCTGTTGCTCATTTCCATAGCATGCGATGGTGCTATTGGCAACTCACGCAAGTTACTATTCCTTGGAGCAGTTGACTGTAGCTGCTGATTTGGACGCTTGACAATATTTTGCGATGGTGCATTCTGAAAGGAAGAAGGGAAAAAAAATGCAGACTTCCACTAAAAACAAAACTAAAATGTTACCTCATTCACATTTTCGTGATTTAATTGAGTTTGGGAAAATAAGCTTTTCAAAGAAACATTTTTTCAATGTGAGAAGGAAAATTACAGAAATTAGAACATTTTAACAACAGTTTTATTCTTCTTTAACTAAAAGCAAACAATGAATGACACTAGTTTAATAACTTTCTCAGAAACTGGTTTAACTGTATGGTTTAGCTTTGTAATCAAAACAATTATTCTAAACTAGTTACATTTTCTTGAGCACTGCTACAGACTGCCAGGTTATCCCAAGCCACTAAGCAACAAAATATGCTGCACTAGAACAAACTCACAAAATCTGAGGAGCACTACCTGAATCAGAAAGCTTATTGGCAGTGGTATAGGGAACTCTTCAAACTGAAAGGCAGCATCAGAGAACTGGGCTCCATAATCACAGACTACCAGCAGTTGGAAGCAAACATATCCTCCAAAAACCCTATATTGCCAGTTCTCAGGTAACTGCATCATCTCTTATTGGACCCAGATCAAGAATACTGAAGACTGCAGGAGAACAGGGAAAGACAAACATGGTATTTTCGGATGCAAGTTATAAAACAATCAAAGGAGAAAAGGAGCAAGAAATAGTAAAAAAAGTGACAGAGCAGGACAGAATAAATGGGACTGAAAAGCCATACTGGTAAGTTTTGAAATCTGTATTCATATGCCCGTTACCCATGCAGAACTATGCACGGCAACACTGATGCATGTGGTACTTACATGCCTTGGCTTCATTGGACCCTGTCGTGGCTGACACTGCATCCTGTTATTATTTGGCTGCTGCTGCGTGGCCTGCATGTGAGGCCTAAACTGGGGCTGGTTCATAGGCATCAGGGGCTGTGGTGGCCCTTGGAGATGATGGTGGTGTTGCTGCTGCTGGTGATGGTGCTGCTGCTGCTGCTGGTGATGGTGCTGCTGAGGCTGAGGTTGTGGCTGAGGCTGTAATGGAGGATGCATGGGACCCTTCACATGAAAAGAAAGATTACTTGGTTTTAGTTCCAAGGTAATAAACTCCCAACAAGTAGCTCCAGCCTCCCAAGTCCTCAAAACATGTGTAAGCAGCTATGGACCAAGCCAAACCAGAGCAAAAAAAAAAAAAAAATAAATAAAAAGACTAAAGTGTGTAATGTAGTTCTACACTTAAACCTGTGTAAGGCAACAGCTAAAGTGGAAAAAAAGACAAATGCAAGGGTTCTTGCCCTCTGTCTCCCTTCCTAATGGCTTTTAAACTGTCTGGGCTTCACTGTTTGTTTTTTTCATCTGTTTTTTCCCCACAGATGCCACGAAAATATCCCACACAAAGGCTACAGAACACACACGGCTCTGCACATCCCCACAACACCGATTGCTCCCAGACACGCTGCAGCCTCCTGCCGGGCTGCGGGAGGGCCCCGGCTCCCCGCCGGGCTCCGCAGCTGAGCGGCAGAGGGCGCTCCCGCCCCGCTGCAGACCCAGCCGCTCCCGAGGCCACTCGCCCTCCTCTGCCGAGCCAAAGAAATTTAAGGAGCCAGGGCTGGGCTGCTCTCAACTTAATCACTTATTCGGGCACAGCCAGAAAGAGGGTGACGGGTCAATCTCCCTCCTATCTACATCTCAAACAATTCACCTCAGCTCCATCAGCCCTACCAGCCTATACCACAGAATAGTTTGGATTGAAAGGGACCTTGAAGATCACCCAGCTCCAATCGCCCTGCCATACACAGGCAGGGACACCTCCCACCAGATCAGGCTGCTCAAAACCCCATCCTACCTGGCCTTGAACACTTCCAGAGATGGGGCATCCACAGCTTCCCTGGCCAACCTCTGCAAGTGCCTCACCACTCATATAGTGAAGAAATTCTTCCTTATGTCTAGTCTGAATCTGCTCCTCTCCAGTTTATACCTGTTGTCCCTAGTCTTCATCATTACAAACCTCTCTAAACCGTCCCTCCCCACCATTCCTGATCTACTGGGACATGTCCCTGGCCATGGCAGGGCGGATGGAATTAGATGATCTTTAAGGTCCCTTCCAACCTGAACTATTCTATGATTCTTGTAAGCCCCCTTCAGGTACTAGAATATATACATGTATGCATGTATATATGTGTGCATATATATGTATACATATATATGGCAGCACTGGGCCACTTCACGCGTCCCTAGTACAACTGGTACCTGTATGCTGGGCTGTGTGTGTGCGGCGAGGAAGGGCTGTCCTGGAGCTTGCATGAACTGCTGCCTTGGAGGGATGAATGGCCGTGGATTTGCCGAACCTGGCTGGTTGAAGTGGAGAATTCCCACAGGACCTTGAGGCTGCATGTTTGGCCGTACCGGCCGCTCTCTGGGAAACACTGGTTGTTGTCCCTGCTGATTAAATGCTGGTCCAGGCTGGCTGAAGGGCATCGGATTTTGAGTCGGGACAGGATTAAGAAGCGGGGGAGGTGGCGGTGGCGGAGGGCTCCGCTGCTCAAACAGGTGATGGCTTGGAAACCTTGGATCTGTGGGAATCAGGTAAATAATTACATGACAAGCTCTCCAAGACATAATCACACTTTCAAAACATAAAGCTCTATTTTAGTTTGGAAAAAGTAACCCAAAATTTTGAGAATGCAAAATCGTATAAGATGTTTTAATTCTAAGAGCTACCTCAAGGTTATTTCTGTTTTTCTTCTGCCACTTGTGTATAAAAGGAACTGATGCTTGAAAGACCAGCACAACTGGTACTTTGCTGGAATTAGCAATATCTTTTAAAAATTCTACTTTAATAAAATCAATGAAGGATTACAGGGATTATAGTTTAAATCACACAAGAACTCATCAAACATTTGCTGACCAGATATTTAGCAACTTTTAACATATTTTGTATGTAAAATGTCCATATACACTTATTACATATAGATGGTATATACATATATCTATACATATGCGTGCTATGTGTTTTGTTTTCTATGCTATATCATTTCAGCTAACCTTAACAGATTTCTTACAGTACACATTTTCCAGGCAATTTAAAGAGTTAGATGGAAACCAAAATGTATGGTGAGTACTACTTATCTAAAATATAACAGGATACACCATCTTTATTGCAACAATCACTTGGACATTAATTTTATACTGAATCTGTATAAATACCCAGATTAATGGTAGTTACAGATTAAGGCATACAATTACATCAAAAAAGTAAAGACACCAGACCACCAAAATTCTTGGCCTGTACAAGTCTGACGATCATACAACATCTTCCAGACTACAGGCTCTTCCCAATGCTTCATGTTACACAACACAAACCTAAACTGCATGACTCCTCTACAGAAAACGGATGTTATATGTTAACAGCAATGAAATGGCTAACCTGCTATGAAGAAGGGATCTCTTTCCTGAGGAGGTGGAGGAGGGAGTGGTGGTGGCGGTGGTGGTGGCCCTCTCCACTGGTCCTGGATTGGCAGCCTTGGAGCTTGGGAGAAGCTGGTAGGAACTGGTCCAGGTGTATGCTGCTGAAAGTCTGGAGGACCCTATGTAAAATAAGACAGAATTGAGGGTAAGACAACCATCCAGGAATTTGTCCATTGCCTGCTATAACTTTTTTCACTTAAAAATGCAATCATTTTATGAGCTACCTACCTCCTATCAGCAGTACAAACTGGCAGCTCTTACTGAGTCACACTCTCACAATGGAAGAGATGTTAAACACGAGTATAGTATCTTGAAATGAATTCACTATTTTAATATTCACTAGCACCACAGGAATGCCATTTCTTCTCAAGCTTATTGAAATCCACACAATTATTGACCTTCTCTTCCATTAATCCAAAAAATAAGAATGTCTGCTTTAGAAGACATTCCTGACATTTATCTTCTTAAACCATGCTATTCTTCATCACCAATTTAGTTCAATGTAAGCTACAGAAGCGAAGCAGCTTTACTTAAAAAAAATGGAGGAAGGACAATTTATGGCAATTAGAAAATTAAAGACATCATCTTTCAGAAAGAAGTAACAGTGTAACACTTCTATTCCTAACTTCACATCTGATCCCTTATATGACAGAGTGCAAAATTATCTTTCCTCCAGCAAGTTTTTTTTTTTAAATGTAAAGTGAGCTTTTACATATTGCAGAAAGCAGGATGTTAATCCAAAAGCAGAACTATGCAGAAGACACATCAATTGAGTAATTCACACTATAATTGTTCTTAATATCAAAAGCTGAAAAAATACGTTGGCAGCCTCTGATAAATGGAAGAAATTTTGCTTAACACAAACCATTATATTAACAAGCATTTCCTTATTATGTGTGAGTAAATCAAATGAGTAATGAACATCATCTAAGAACATCCTTGTTTTCCTCAGTACAGGGATTCCAACATCAGTAGTTGCATTTTTTTCTGCCTATATTTAATGCTCATGTTAAATCTTAAAACTTGCTCTTGCTGAAGATGAGCTTCCCAAAACATATTCCAGACAAAACACTTTCTGATAGACTGAAATACAGTCAAAGGACCAAACAAGTTGGAGTGGCTTATCATTGATCTATTGAGCTGCCCCCACCAATAGTATGCATTAGCCTCATTCTATCCTATTTCTACTGCAAAAATACTAGTGTTTCAGGAAAACAATCTCTCACAAGCCAAAACCGGGTATTTGTTCTGGAAACTGAGGTCTACTCGCTATAGAAGTAGCACAAGACAAAGCTGCTCCACATTCTTCTACCAACACAATACAACCAGGATTGTCAAGGCCCAAAGAAGAATATGAGAGAGGCAATGAGGGTCACAGCCATTATTAAATCTGTGGCCTACCTGAAAACATCTAAAGGGGGATATACGAGATACTAACACCTCTCATTCGGAAGCAACACTGTGAATATTTGTTTTATACCAATACACAGCCATCGACTGTAAACATTTTATCATTCCTAAAGATTAAAAGCCTTATAACCCACTGACAGTGTTCCTACTCAGCCCGTCTCCTGTGGTTATTTTCATTTAGTGGAAAGCCATACTAGTCAAGCATGACAATCCTAACATGCACACTGTTTGCAGAAGGAGATGCTACTCCTCTGCAAGGGAACAGTTCCCAAGGCAAAATATTCTTGCCACCTCAGAAGATAGAAATATCTTCGAATTTCACAAGTCATCTGCAAAAAGCAGCAGCTGGAAGAAGAGGGAACTATCTGGGATGGAGAAAGCAACATTTCTTTGTCCCATCAAAACATGTTCAGGTTTAGCTGAATGAGGCTGTTCAACTGAACTGCCCTTCCCTCATGTTGTGCAGGACAGCACTGGCTGCCTGCCAAATTGCAACTGAACACAAACCTTGAGGATCCTGACCCTTTGCTCTCAAAATGCACCTCTACCATCACTGCAGCTAGGAGCTGCCAGATATACTTTAAAATAAGGGGAAATGTATCCACTCCATCCTGGAAGCCTTGGTGATAAAAGCCTACTTCTCAAAGTATTGCTCTTACTGCCACCCAAGGGAATACATAGCACTTCCACGAGACGCATAGCCTCGAGGGAAGCGCTCAGCAAGCTGATATTTAGCTTTTTAGTTATTAGGTTTTCACTGGATAACACATAAGGTCATTGCAACAGAGGAAGGGAAGAAACCAGTTCATGAGGGCAGTTTTCACATAACATGGTTTTTACCTTGCATCTTATTTAATCACACACAGTCACATGAATATATTGCACCTGGGTAAAGAACGCAGTCTCGACATACAACCTGCTTTTTCCTATTTTCTGAGAGCTTGACTTGGAACCTCTGAAATTCTCCCTGTATTTATATATATGCCTAAGTATGTCTTGGCTTTTTCTAAAATAGCCAGAGAAAAACATTATGTGAAAACATACTGAAACCTGAGCTAATAAGGTGTGTATCATGTATTCGCCACCTGATCATAAGAACTGGCAGCAGCAGTGATCTGGCTGGGCTTCTTTCCAAGTACCAAATGGCACTGCAGTGACCAGTCTTCTCTACCTGCTTCTTCCAAACTAGATGTATTCTACCCTGGTCAAGGGAACAGATCCTTGCCAGTCTTTCCCCTTACTCTCACACTCCAGTTTTGGTGCTAGGCTATAAAATACAGGCTCAGGTTACAAAATAAATAGACATCTCCAATTCTATGACCTAATCTGTAACCCAGTCTCAAAAATCTTCCCCAGTATTAGTTCTCTGTTCTATCAGCCTTATTGTTCTCCTAGTTCTACTTCCTCTTCAGACAGATTCTCTCATCTCCATCACATCTTTCGTTCTGCCCACTGGTTCCTGATTCCCGCATAGAATCAGCCTCCCAGCTCCTGACTTCAGGCTGGCGGCCTTGTCTTGCAGCAACCAGTCAGGAGCTCCTATTAATCCCAACCAGACCCTGACTCTCTTGCCTGTACACTTAGTCCAGGCAATTTCCCCTCTTTTTCCTACCAGGGAGTAGTTAAATGAGAGCACAGGTTAAGAAAATACTCTCTAGCTGTATTTTAAATAAACACTTCCACATACCAGTTTTCCCTCTCCTGCCAATCTGTACCCTTGTTATTTATGCCCAGACCTACATAACTCTTCCCAAAGTAGCCCTGATATGCAAATGTACGGTAAATCCTGTTGAATTTCACACAGCTCTTATGTACTGAAACATCCTCTGTGCAGCCAAATACAATTTTTCCTCAAAAAACTCAAGCAATAATAAATATTTCTAAATAACTCACTTGAGCATAACAGTATTATCCTACCATTCAAATCTTGGAATGAAAGTATTTGGAAAATTTCAACTAAAACAATCCAAAACAAGGCAGGTAACCCAGCACAAAAATTTCGTTCAAACCACAGATGTCTGGTAGTACTATACAGGCTGAGAATAACTTTATATCTCCCATAATAAGGAAACACTTACGAAATAGGCTTTATTAAGTTTTAGAACTAAGTAATACAAGGGTATTTTAGACATACAAAAGGCTACACCCTTTATAAAAAATAAATTATAGCTTATTTATGAAAAAATTTACAGAAACCAATAACCAGCAAGGTGTTTGCCCGTTAAAAATAAGCAATACTGATGTCAAGCTTCCTTCAGTATCAAACTGCATAAATTAAGAAGCAAATTTTTACTGTCCTCTACATACTTTCACTGATTTTAAGATAAATGAACAGTTATCCAACTGTTATCTAAAACATAGCATCCGAAAATCCCAACAAATGCCCACCCAGATGCACTGAGAAAACACTTTTTTCTCTAATTTTATTATGGTGTATTTCATAAAAGTATGTCCCACTTAATTAGTTTGGGTAAAGTAAGTCCAAAACAGTCCAACAAAATCAGAGCTAGAAAGAAATATTTGAAGTTTGGAACTCTTCCTACTGGCCTCTTTCCATCCCTCACAGTTATGAATTCTGGGGAATTTTTTTTTTTTAAACACTTTTTAAGTAAGATTCCAGCTAAACTCTGAGGCCGAGAAGTTTTTAAAAAGAATAAATATTTTCCAATCTTAAAGCAAATCCTCCTCTATTTTGTGTATAAAGTAACATGAAGACCATAGAATAATAGAATGGTTTGGGTTGGAAAAAGACCTCAAAGCCCATGCGGTTCCAACACCTCTGCCACAGGCAGGGACACCTCCCACTGGATCAAGTTGCTCAAAACCTCATCCCATCTGGCCCTGAACACCTCCAGGGATGGGGCATCCACAACTTCTCTGGGCAGCCTTTGCCAGTGCCTCACCACCCTCACAGTAAAACATTTCTTCCTAATATCTTATCTAATTCTCCCCTCTTTCAGCTTAAAACTGTTCACCCTTGTCCTATCACTCTTTTTATAACCTCTTCAACAAAGACGAGTTGTCCCTCACTGTCAGGATTCATTAGCACTGAAAGAATGACCCTTCCTTGCCAGATGACTTATTCCATACACACACACACAAAAAAGAATTACCGATATTTGTTTAACATCCACAAAAAGACCAACATCTCCTTATTTCCTAAACCAGCTTTGCTTCTTCTACTGTCTCTAAAGAGTGAAATCAAATTCTGCCCTAAATTACAGTATCACGGGTATGGGGAAGCTTGTATTTTCAGATATTACACTGCTGAGATTTTTCTTCTGAAAAAGCTTTCACAACAATTCCAACAGGAATTTGATTGTGTGATGGATTCATTTCACACACTACATGTGAAATAAACTCTAAGTTTCAACTACAGCTACTACTTCCAGACACAAATGAAGTTTTTTCAAGAAAATATGTAAATCATGGTGTATATTTTTCTAAGTTATGAGGTGCTTACCTATTATTCAGAAATGTCATTACATTATTATTATTTTTCCAATTTAATTGGAATACATTTCAAGTCTTACTTATGCCAGATTCTAATTGTTCTAAAAACAGTACAAAATAGCATTAACAGTACTTCTTACTTAAAGTTTTTGAGGGTGGTTTTTGTATTTGTTTCTTCTCCTTTTTTTTTCTTAACAGTAGTTAAACTATAATTCTAGGCATGGATTATTTTGCCGCTAGTGTTAAACTCTAGATTCAGCAAGTATTTGCTGCTAATAACCCCCAAGTGCCCTCTGGTATTTTGCAGAAAAGACCACGCAGAGCTATTTAACTTCAAAAAATAATGAAGAGCAGGTGCAAAAGCCAGTTTTCATAATGGTCTCTTTTTGATAAAATAAGCATACTGTAACATATATGCATAATAAATCTTTATAGGCACAGTGGTTACTCCCATTTTTCATGGTTTTGCTATCCGGACAGTTTCAAATTACAACCAACTATTCAGTACATAGTACATATAGCAACCAACACTCCCTACGAAAAATAATTTTAACTATTACTTCACTATTATACCTTTTCAGAAATTTCCCTACTTAATAAGTCTCAGAGTCATTAAAACACCTATTTTCAAGTTAACAGATTTCAACCTAACAAAAGAAAAAACTGCAAATTCATAAGATCAGGCAAAGCAGCAATGTTCTAGCATTCAGTCCAACACTGGGGCAAGTGACAAAATTTTTACATGCCCTTACAGCAAGATCCAACAAGGTTGGATTACATTTCATACAGACAACACTTCCAGAGACAGAGTTACCAAATGTCTGTATGGAAATACCCAGTAGAGCACACGCAGTAACCCTTTGGAGGATTCTTCTCCCTTTCTCATTGTAACGGGATTATATAGTATCACTATTACAATTTAGTATGATTAATATTGTTTATTATTATCAGATTGATTACCTAGCAGAAGTATACCAAGTTGCAAAGGAAGACTCCTAAAACAGAGTTTTTAGCTAGATTTAAAGCTAGTCGCACAAGGAGCACAGAATCAGGCAACAGCAGAAGACCAGAATCAGATGTACCCATCATCCCACTGTCTGCTCCTGGAGACCTTAACTGACTGACACATACTCCTTCACAAAGCTACAACTCCTTCAGCACTGCAGCTCCTTCTAAACCCCTACCCATAGCCCTGGCATTAACAAGTGTTTCAAAGACCTGAGACAGAAATTGTCTCAGCAAGGCCTCATAGGCTTAAGGGGTGCGTATAACTATAATTTAATTTATCTTTGTGTAATTTTAGCTTTGAAAATTCTTATATGTCATCTTTTTATGAATAGAAGACCTAAGGTCTAGAAGGAGATTACAGTGGAAATGGGCTTCTTTGTGGATATCCAAAGAGACCACATTCACAAATGTTTTAGAAATATTTCAAAGGAGAAGATAACTACACACTGAAGTGCTATGAACAGATATTTTGTTGACTTAAATCTTTAATTTTGTGAAGTTTATTCCGACAAAAAGAAACAACCTACCCACTCTTCCTCCCCGCCCCTCCTCCCTGCTATAATTTACAGCATCTCAAATTGACATTTTTATACAACCCCACACGCCTCCAGGCTGCACAATTTCCCCTTTTACTAACTTTCAATATTCAACAGAGCTAAGACATAGCTTACACCTTATCAATCACTTTTGGAAAAAAAAATTGCAATGCAAACTTGCATCTACAATTTGTTAGAGTTGTGAATAGCTCATCCAGCACTGACTTTCACACACTGAGGCAATTCCACCTTCTGAAAGAACATGAGATAAGGTTACTTTAATCCTTTCAAAGAACTGCACTATTTTGCTTTCCTTTTATCCCTTTAAATATCCATCCTAGTTAAGAAATTAACATTCTCTCTCATACAATTCTTACACAAATTGTACTTTTCTGCATCTCTTGTTAATTACATGATGTTATCTACAATAATCTATTCATGAAGCACAGATAACTTTGGTTACCAATAAAAGGGAAAACTTAGCATAAATTGCTTAGCACAAAGTTAATCTTATAAAGCAAGGAATAAAGAGGATCTAACAGCTATTATATGACTTATCAGCTTCTCTAAAAGGGTCACTACTTTTTTTCATGAGACTAATTAAATACCTTAACAATGTCATTGAAACTTCATGAATCTTTCAATAAAATACACCCTGCCTCTACAACATGTTTTCATTTATTAATCTCACTTAAAATGCAAAGAGCTTGGAGAACCCCATTGACAGTTAAGTAGGGCCACTCAGTTAATGCTTCTTATATGGTTTAAATGCAAAGAATAATGACCACTATAACCTACGACAATTAAAACTATAGCCATCTGTCACAGGATGTTAATCCTCTTATTTCAGCAGCTACTAGACTTTTTGAAAAGCTTTCCTAAAATGCCTACCTTCCAGTGCAAGGAATTGACTTTTCATCCTCTTGTGTGGGAAGCTCTGCTTCATGTATCTTGCATATTACTCAAAAATTTTCAAAGTTGAAATGTATATATTCCCCCAAAAATATGGCTCTTCACATTTAAGTTTCATAATGTGCAGAAAAGGGAACAACTCAGTGAAATTTTACAATAAAGCTTATTCAGACATTTACTTAAATACAGTCTAAATTACTCAGTACTGTTCCCGTGATGTCTATGACATCACACATTCCACCAAGATAACTAAAACCGAGGAGGCACCATGATTATCCCAATGGATTTAGTATTATAAGATGATTTTATATTAAAAAACATGTCTTAAAACATTTTGATGGAGGACAAAAATTAAACTTCAGAGCAATCATAACACTCAAGACAACAATTGTATCCTACCATACAAGAGTCTTTTCAAAGCCTCTGGAATATACTTTCTGAGAGAAAAATGCAGGTGCTGGTTTAAGAACATGGACTGCACAGATCCTAGTTTTACAGGTGGCAGAGCGCCGCAGAGAGAAGGGGTCAATATTGTTCTCAACTGAGCTGGAAGGAATTTTTTATATTAAAATGTACCACAGAATTTGGACAGGCTTCTCTATGATAGTACACAACTCCAAAAGATAAGGAAGTGTGTAGGGAAGTTTAGGCATAAGCCCAGGTCAGTGTGAGAGAAATCACCAATGTCTAATTGGTACAACCACTAAAACCAAGGCGAGAAAGACATAGAATCATAGAATAGTTTGGGTTGGAAGGGACCTTAAAGACAATCTCATTCCAACTCAGGTTATCTAGTTTCAACCCAATCCCATGTTATATTCCATGCAAACCCTTGTTATATAATCCAGCTCATGATCAAAGAGCTAAAGAAAAGGATGCAGGCAATACAGAAAAAGTATTATACTGTCTGTATACTAAGACAAACCCAAACAATTCAGGAAACTAAAAGTGAAAAGTTAGATTCACTATACACTACAAGCACAACTTTTCAGCAAGTTTTTGGGCATCCCTCCAAATGCATCAAGCAGGGACATATTCACATTGCAATTGGAGACAAAAATACTCCGAACTTCAGTTTGTTTCTAGAAGGGAAGCAGTAGAGCAGAATGGCCACAAGCAATCAGTGCTACACAGATCTGTTTCTTAAACCTCCATCTGCTCTGCCATCAAGGAACAAGTGTTAGAAGTGGGAAATCTACAGGACAAGTGGTCCCACTCTCCCAAGTGACTAGGCAATACAACGAGAGGAAATGGCCTCAATTCATGCCAGAGGAGATTTATACAGGATATTAGGAAAAATTTGTTTACTGGAAGAATGGTCAAGCATAGGAACAGGCTGCCCAGGGAAATCATGGAGTCACCATCCCTGGAGGTGTTCAAAAAATGTATAGATGAGGCACTTTGGGAGATGGTTTAGTAGGCACCATGGTGTTGGGCTGACAGTTGGACTGGATGATCTCATAGGTCTTTCCTAGCCTTAATGATTCAATTTTAGGCATACTTCTTTGTGCTGAAAGGTAACAGTTTTAAGGATGT
Organism: Clamator glandarius; assembly: GCA_033459285.1. Classification (NCBI taxonomy): domain Eukaryota; kingdom Metazoa; phylum Chordata; class Aves; order Cuculiformes; family Cuculidae; genus Clamator; species Clamator glandarius. The sequence goes on from JAUNZM010000162.1 coordinate 598,695, forward strand.
CTAAAACATCAGCAACCTAGAAGTATGCCACTTTTTGAACATGCTTTCAGAGATGTGAAATTTATCCCTTATCCTTAGACTTAACAGACCACTCTATGGAAACATTATTCCAGTGTTTATTAACCTAGTGTATGTTGGTAACATGCAAGTCACTGACACTTAGACACAACACTGAACTGGATCATGAATATGAAATTCAGGATTTTTACATTACACTCCAAGCTGAAAGGTGCAGTTACAGTTAATTTAAAACACAATCTAAGAACCTCAAAGATAAATACATGTGACTTGGGGATGATGTTTCTTCCTTCAATGAAAAATGCTCAAATTGCTACAAAAAAAAAGAGTCAAAAGGCAGTCAGCTTTACTGAAGACAAACATTAGAATTGCTGCTAACCTGGACTTTGATCTGTATTAGAAAATACCTAGTTTGTAGTCAGGTCTGAAATGTCAAATTACCCGATTCCCAATCTTTAATTCTGCAAGGAAATCTCACTTTGGAGAGGTTTATAAACATCTCTGACATTGCAAACACTTTCATGCAAGAACTTTAAATACCCACAACTCCCAACAGGCCTGCAGGTACAACTCATATGTTGCATACAAAGGCCTGAATATTTTCTCCTTTCTTAGTACTCCACAGTCAACTCACAGTATCCCTCTAAATTATCTCACTTTACTGTAAACAGCATGCATTACCGTTCTATAATGTGTGAAGCATTTTTTCCTTTCACATTCTAAAGAAATGGCAAGAATAGAAGATGCATAAGGTGAATAAATGGCAGCTTATAGATTTATTTACTTTGTACTGGGATGACATAAATGCAGCGCATTATCTTTTAAAAGGACATTTTCTCAACTCGGAGAAAACACCTCAAGAACTGTACTATCATCTAGGACTCCATAATTTTACACCAAGCAGATTTTATTTCTCCATTCAGTATTTAGCACTCAATTATCCTGTAGTAAGAAGTCAACTGTATGTTTTAATTAGATTTCTTTATGGAGTCTTGACTTCTGCAAAATATTTCTTTAGCAGTGTCTAATTCATGGCCATATAGCTATGTGTGTCTGTCTTTTTCCTCTTTGCCTTGACAGAAATTTGTGCTTTGCTCACAGGGCTTAAAAAAGTTCACACTTCATTCATACAAATAATACATAGAAACCATACAGGCTTTTATACATATGGCCATTTCAGAATGTTTTACTGTGAGGGTGACTGAGTGCTGGTAATATGTTGCCCATGGTGGTTGTGGGGTCTCCATCCTTGGAGATACTCAAAGCAGAGCTCTGGGTAGCTCTGCTTGAGCATAGAGTGGGACAAGACGACCTCCAGAGGTCCCAGCAAACCACAAGCATGGTGTGCTTCTGTGTTTAGCAGGTATGAAAGCTGAGACTGAAAAAAATCTACCATCATTAATAAAGGGAAAAAACCAATCTACAATTCTGGTTTCCTTGGCAGTGTTAAATAGCAATTATTTAACAGAAAGGTAAATGACAATAACTATGAAATATAAATGCGCAAGTTTTCTGTTTGATTTTAATATCGACAGAGCATGGACACACTAGAGCTAACATGACAAGTTAAAGGGTTACTGCATTTAGAAACCATCTAATTCCTCTCTTATTTAATAGCTGTTACCATCATGTTTAGCTGCTGCTGCTCCTCCTGCAGATGGGAATTCATTGATATGATTAAATTTGATGGTATGATAATGTATGGTAATCGTGATTAATCAGAAGCCCACTAGCAAATGGAGGATGTTGGGTATTATGTCACCTGCATTTTAAACCGCATTCCCTCTATGCCAGCCTGACAATATTTGACGGCTGGAGGGATCTCATGCTGCATCTACTTGCTACTACTTTTAGATCTGATAAGAGAAAGTGCCCATCATTCCTTCACAATCTTAAGTGCTGTAATTACGGGGCTTTGCAGTCAAGTTGTGAAAACAGTAAGTGTTAAAAAACAAAGCTTCTTGCTAGCTGCTGAACAAGCTCTCTCACATCTGCAAAGGCTGTAATCTGAAAGAAATGTAATTTGATGCAGCAGTCTCATTCAAACATGATTTGCATGAAATGCTGTATAAAGCACTATCCAAGAAATGTCAATCAACACCACCTGATACCACGTATCCTGTTAAATGAAAACAAAATGCTTTTCTACTCTACCTGTGATCTGCTACACAGTAATAGAGTGAAAATTTCATTTACTGTTACTCATTACAGTAAAGCCATAGCTAAAGCAGAGTAATTGTGAGGAAGTAGGAGAATGATTTTCACAAGTGGCTTTTTATTTCCATTAACAGTTTGCCTCCTACATACAAAGTGCCACGAGCACATACTAGTTACCAAACATCACTGCTTGCTAAATATTAGTCTAAGACAATTGCCTATAACTTGGACCATGGACTGTTTTAAACTGTCCTTTCTGTAAGAACTGGAGAATAGAAGCCACAGTAACAGCTGCTAAAAACCTTACTAAGGTGTAGAAACTCATGATCGAATTTGAAACAATGGAAAAATGTTAACTTCTTATTTGTGTATCCCACAACAGCAAACACTATTGTAACTTTTGTTCCTAAAAGTGCTGCAAATTTCTATATATAAATACTGCAAGAGATGTTTACATAAACGCACACCCACAGACCCAGGTACATCGTGACATCCATTAACTGACCCAAGTTTGCTGAAATGGTGTTGCAGGCTCATTCAAGTAAGTCTAAGGGCTAATTTGGGGAAAAGCGGTAAATTGTATTCCAATGTACCTTTTATAATTAATTTGCATAGCACTAATACATTTTTTCGCTAAAAGAAATGTTTCAAGCAAGCAGCAATGAAAGACAGTAACCTGTGTTCTGAGAAACAACTGGGCACCTGTTTAAAAATCTCTCACAGATTAAAGCTTAGTGTGTTTAAAAGCAGCGTTCGAATTTCAAACAATACTAGAGAACTCAGAATTCATCAAATCAGAGCTCTCAGAAACACTGAAAAAAAAATGAATCAAAACTTCTCCACTGCCTTTCCCAGCATCCATTTAAGAAAATATCTGACACCTTGAAGACCAAGTGGAAGCATGCTGAATGAGAATATAAAGAAAGTTTGCTAATATTTCTGCAGTTTAAGGAAAAGAAGAAAATAAAAATCAAGTATTTTGGGGATTAGTATGATTCTGAAAGAAAACTAAGTTTTAAAACCACATCATGTCCATGTGATGTAGAATATTCACAAAGGTCTGAGGACAATTTATTTTTTTGAAGTCTTATTTTTACTGAGTAAAACACAATTTATGTTATACCATTCAACTTTTTCAGGCTTGAATTCAACAGTCATCTGAAAGGCATCCACTAAGGTATAAAGGGAGAAAAGCTTTGTGCATTAAAAAATATCAAAGCCTTCCTGGTATGAATTCATACCACCAAAGCCAGGCAGACACCAGTGCTGGTTGAATTGTGCCGTGTGCCATTTCAGACCGCTCTTGACTGCAGCTCTGAAACTTAAATCAACTAAAATGAATGAAGTGTGTCTGTGGAACCAACACCTGCCTAGATCACACTGCACTCAGGGCATCAGGTTCCGAACAGCAGCTAAAACAACATCTATGCCAATTGCCTGAAAATTCTTCTAGCAGAAGGCAGACAAGCTACATTAACAGGCTCTGCTCTCTCTGCAGTAGTTTCAGAGGGGGATGTAGGACAGAGACAGAATGGCCCCAGGTTTCTCTCCTGCCTTGAGCAGTGTGAAGCAGGTTCTCCTCAAACACTTCTTCACTCCAAATACCCCATTTCCAGACCCAAATTTAGATGTTAGGTACCCTTCACAATTTCTGGTTAAAGAATTTTAACAGTGCGAAACACCTTCCCTTTGCCACATTCTACCCAAAACCAACCACAACAACACTTGCTCCACTTTCATACGTCCTTAAAAAATTGCAAAGTGTGCCACATATGAAAACTACTTCAGTATTCATTAAGTTAAAAAATGTCTGAAGCAAAAAAAATCTTTATAGATTTTTCTTTCTGCAAATATGGAAACATTTCAGACACTGAATGTGCTGTCGATTCCCATAACAAATGAAAACACCTGGACCATCAACCTACCTCATGAAAATTGCTATTTGAAAGCAAACAATTTTGCTAGCTTCATATTAGGTAAGGATTTGGCCTCTACAACATTCAGTTAGCAGCAGCCTACATATCAGGTGTTCAGAAACACTTCAGTTTAATTTTTTATTTCTTCTTCCCTGTTTTTACTCCACCATTCCTCACAGAACACAGCAGTTGAAAGAGGAGTTAGTTCAGATAATGAACAGGACAAGAACCTCAATGGTTCCTCCTGTGTAACAACGAAGGCCACAGACTTCATACTTGCACTGGGGCATCCACAGGAACTAATATTTGGTCAGACAACATGTGAAAGGTTCATAAGACCCATACAAGTATGAAGAAAGCCTTCTGTTACATCCTTTTGGTCCCCAAAGCTGACTTATTTGTGAAATACCAATCATGACGCTTGGACAGCCATTCAAAGAAAGGCATTTTACCCACTTTACAGCAAAAGATGATGATAAAACAAGGCTTCCAGAAAGACTTAGATAAAGTCAGCTTAATCTGTTGCTTAAACAGTGTAAAGAAAATAAAGAGTTGGCACTTGCACAGTTCCAGGTTAATTCAAATACCTGGAAAAATATTAGCATGGACTATGCTTGAAGACTGGATTACTGTCAACTACAGCAACCTGAAGAATATTTTGCAATTCAGACAAGCATAGAAGCCTTTGCAGAATTCTGGGCTTTAAGTCCCAGTCAGCACAAGTTTACCACATTTCACAGCTGCTAACACGCCTCAGATCCATCATTTATTCAGTCCTAATCAGCTGAACATAGCTCTCAAATATCATTCACAATAAGTCACCTTGAATTCTTCCAGAGTAAGAGACTGACAACTTCCTTGCTTGATTAAAGATTCTTGTAAAGGTTAAAATAATCTTAAGTAGGGAATACAAAGTTAATCCCAACCCTTAGTACCTCCTCTCTAAACATTTAAGAAGTTAAGCTTTCAGTAAGAAATAACTGAACAACAAAAATATTAAAACTAAATTCACTTAACCTTGAACCTAAATCAGTTCCAACTCCAAGCAGGTTCAATCCTGATCAAAATCACCCTGATGTAGTACTACATTATTTCTTATAATTTAGAACTCACACCAATATGCTAACATGCTCATTACAACTTTGTTCAACTCTGCAATTACATCTTTCTGCAAAAGGTTGTAAGAATTAACCATTACATAGTTACAACTCACTTCAGTAGCCCTAAATTAATAAGACCTGGTTTCCAATGGATTTATGGCTTGCAATTGACTAGCCCCAATTGAAGCTCTTCCCACATTCAGAACACACACAGGTTCTCTGTGCTGAGAGGTTTCTCTCCAAGATAAGATAGGAACTCAGAGGCTATTTTTCCTTCAGTGAGGACACTAGCCCTCCTTTTAGGTCTCTCCCTGTAAGAATTTAATTACCTTTAAGGTTCCCACCTCTGCCACATTTAATAAAAATAAACCATCCAATTCAAAGCTAAAAAGGAAAGCAGGCTACAAATATTTAATTCTAAATCCACAATTTTCTTAGAGAAACAACCAGAAAAAACAGTTGACAGTTATCTGTTGATTAGGCAATCATAAAAATCAAGAGCAAATTCAAGTTATTATATATCCAGAGATTCTTTCTATGATGATGAAAAGGATGAATGAGTTTTAGTCTGGAATATTTTCTTTATCTTTTTCAAATGGCTTGTCTGCAAAGTTGTCTAACCACTGCTGTACTGCTCTAAGTCAACATTTACGCATAAACATGTGAATTATAATGGCAAAGGCATCTGACATGTAAGAGAGCAAAAAAGGTAGTTCTGCAAGATAAAACATTCAAGTCAAAGTAAATATGACTTCAGCTCAAGAGCTAACATACTACATTTAATAAAACAAACATGAGATATGTACACAGTGACACTTAATTCCTAATCCTAATGTGACAGATAACCTATGCAAAATTTATATAGTACTTCATAAGGGAAGTCCATATTATACTCAGTGAGTCGTGGAAAGATTATTTTCTCAGGGCAATATAGGAAGTTACTAGCTGAATAAAAAAACCCACTCGGGGCAACCAAATCGCAGTACTGGATCCTCTGAGTTAAGCCAGCACTACTCCTCTTCATGACAAAAGAATTACATTGACTCTTTGCTAGTGCACTGCTTACATAAAACAGCAGCAAACAGGCAAGTATTTTCCTTCAGGCAAAAGAAGCAAGAGTCCAACCAAAAATGCTGTATGTATTTTATTCCATTTTAAAAACTGCTGCACAACAGATTAGCTGGGTTTGCAGTACTCCTCAACTTACAAAACCAAAAGTGAACAGAATCAAAATCCAACTTCACAGTCAATTTTAAAACAATAATTTCCCATTTTTCTACACCAATGTAAACACGCTTCAAAGATGTCAACTACAATGCCTTTACAGATATTCCATGTCCTGTGGTTTCTTTTCCATCCACAACTGTGTTTATTGGCAAGACAACTTAGTGCCAAAGGAAAACAAATGCAAGATCCTTGTTTTCATAAAAAAACAATCAGAATTACTTTTAAAATGTTAAGAAGGGCTCCACATAACACTAAAAACTCCTGAAAAAAATGGCTTCCTCTGAAAACCATGTTTTTTAATAGAAAAATATCTCTGGTGAAGGGCTGCTGATGAAATTACAAGACATGAAATTACTTAATGAAACTGCACTTTCACTGCTTAACCTTTTCATACTTCTCAGAAGGGAAAGGACAATTTAAAATCTCAGTTACTGTACAAAATAGGGACATCACAATTCCTCAACTATAAGTCTTGAAACTAAAATATCTTGTGTCAAAAGCAGCCAAGTAGGCACATGACAACCAAAAGTCACTGCTGCTTATAAATACATGTGGTCTCTATGCAAGTAATTTACTGTGTGATACTACACAGTAGTTAACAAGCATCTACTTTCCTCCTTCAGCACCATGCACAGAGGATAATTTTTGTTTTATATATTTGGGAAACATAATATATGGGTCTTTATTTGGAAATATTTAGGACAATATTGCACAAACTAATTATTCTTTTTCTTATTTTGATCTTCTGTAAACCACCTGAACTAACAATTTAAGACAACAAAACTGTGAAATGATGAGAAAACGTCTAGAAGCATACACTCGCTTCATTTCCAGAATTAAAAATAATTATCAAGTGAAACTATCTTGTCTGTTTTGGAAGTTAGAAACATGTGAGAAAGCAAGGTCATGCAATGTCATTTTCATTTTTTATATAAAAATATGAGGGCACTTAAATGCCTGAAGTAACGACAAAAAATTTTGCTGATTCTTGCAATAAATAATATATACTGCTTTTTAAGCTAAGGGATTACTTCAAATAGCCTTCCATTATACCAAATAAAATAAGGATTCTATTTATACAGTAAGAGTCAAGTAATAAAATGAAGCACATATTCCTTAAGACAAGATGCATTCATGTCTCTCCCACTGGAGAGACTGGTTCAACAATTTTACAGTTAAACAGAATTAATTCTACTCTCAAAAATCCATTGACCTTAAGCTTTTAACAAACATTTTCAACTGCAGAGTGTATTGTCAATATTTACAAATCCTTAAAATTATATTTCACTAGAACAGCTTTTATTTGCTATATTAATATTTCCTTGCAAATGTATGCTTATCCATATCAAAGAAGAAGAAACAGCTGCTACTCACAGGAAATCTCTGGGGTCCTACAGCAGGTCTTGGCTGGGCTGGAACTGGCAGCAAGGGCACTGAAACAAGAAGCACCTTTTAACATCATTTGTTTTACCTAACAGTTGTTGCTGTTATTTCCAAAAGCGTTGCAACAAGAAGCCATGATTAAAATCTGCTACCTTTACCCTCACACGTCACAGTTCCTACAATTAACTTTAAGCAGTCATTTCCTCCGTGCAACATGCAACAGGGCAATTAGGATTCTCCTAGTTAATTTACATAATTTAATTCTGCATTTGTCAGAATTACATTGCTCCTTGTTGCAGGAAGGAAAACCAGAATACTTAGTCAGCCAAAGCTGTCTCTTAGACAAAGACAGCAGACTTGAACAATAATTTTGTGTATCAACTGGAAGAATACATGATTAATTTGCCTTCTCTACTTCATGCCTCTCTACAATTCCAGAGTTATCTCCCAGTCTCACCACCAACCTCCCATAAAAAAGCATGGGCACAAGAGACTCTCTGGTACAAATCACTCTTCACAGGAAGGCAAAATGAGGCAGGCAGTGGCAATTAAAAGCAAGCAAAAACTACTTCATCTGGCCTTGCCAGCATAATGGTATACACAACTGTGACTACAGTCTGTGTAATCATAGATCTCAAATGAAACACTGCTATTTCATAGAGATACCAAGAAGAACTGGGAGAATCTTCTCCTAAAAACCAACCTCCACAATTAGTATTTCAGGAGATTAACATAGGTGACTTGTCCATACAACTGCAATTCATAAGACCAGTCACAAAATAGTATTTCCCAAAACATTCACTTAATACTCTGGCATAACACACAAAGCATCTACCACTGGATCCCCTTAGAGGCTGAACCTGTTTGAACCCCCAGTACAAAGCGTAATGACAGACTTCTCATTTTCCAGTGCACTTTTTATTTCCTCTTTGAGCCATTCAAGGGGTTAAAAATACAAATGTTCAAATGCTAAACAAAAGGCCTAGACAAGTTAAAGAAAGCATTTGCAACAGCACTGAATGTGACTTCTCATTTACCAAAAAATTTACTAAGGTTATTTTTATACAGTTCATTTTTAGCACTTCTAAAAGTAACTTTGTAGACAAGTACAATATTACACTTCAGAGCAGGAGAGATGTTAAGGAAATGAAGTCAGTTCAAGGAGAAGTTGGGTGCATTTCCCAACACAGGAGTTTGCTACGGTGCCTCAAAAAAATCCCTTTTTACTGTAGTAACTGAGGCAGAAGAACTGAGACATTAGTGGCTATTTTTAGCTTATGCCCATGTCTGGCTTCCATCCACTTTTGTTAAGTATTTGTCGTTTATTAGTTCAGGGACTGATGGGATAAACTAATTGCACCAGTCTTTCAGCTCTAAAGGAGTGCACAAACTTTGTATCAGGTTACACTAGAAAATTAGTTGAACAGTCTCATCTTGGCTTCTAATGAACATCTGTCGATATCAAGCAGCCATGGCCACCTGGAAAAAACTGACAGGGTGCTCTTGACATACCTAGGACTAAAATAGCTCAGGTATTGCAGGTCAGAGAGGCACTGAGAAAAATCATGTAAGGTGGGAAATGTACAGAAATGTCAACTGAACAGGGCACTTGTGTCTATTTCAGTATCCTGCCTCTGGCACACTGAAATATATATATATTTATATATATTTTAAGCAAATGAATTTAATACTCAAGATAATTGTTCAAACTCTGTGTGCTTTCAATCCTTGGACACTTGCTGAAGCAGCACAGAAGTCTCAAATAAAAATTCATTTTCCTGATGTCAAATCTTCCATAAGTTTGAAAAGCATGTTTCAAAAACAATACACAGCATGTCGTCAGACACGATTTTCAGTAGATTAATTTGCTTTTGTCTATAAATTCCAATGCTATACCTGAAAAGATGAGGAAACAATTACTATATTGATTATTTAGGAGAACTATAATGTAATTTTTCCTAAACAGTTTATAAATGACAAATAGCACACTAATCTACCAAGCTACCATTAACTGCTCATTGGGTCAAGTCAGTTTTGGCAGCACCACAGCTGTTTGTGATATAAAGGGGGAAAAAAACCTCAATACTTGTTATAACAGGTTGAATTAGTATTTCATAGTACATCTGTGTATAGTCCTTCAGCAGCTGTAAATTGATCATAATCAAATCTGGACATGCATTTAGCCAAAAACTACTACTTACAACTCCAAATTAATTTACAGGATAGTAAAAGATAAAACTACATAACAAGCAAGCAACTAAAAGATATGGGATTTAAATGCTACAAAAGACACTACTGAGCATTATCTGCAGCAGGTATTTGCAGAGGCTCACATAACCATTTCAGAGGGTTTGATAGTCTGAGTTCTTCTTAATAATTTATGAAGCCTCAAACATTAAAAAGAGTAGAAATTTACTTGAAAGTAACTATTATTTAAACAAAGATTCAAAGCTTGGCAGGGAGATGATGGCCACTGTAAGAGATCTGCCTTTAAGACCTCAAAGGAATAAGGCAACAACAGGATTCTTCGGGAGTGCTTGAACTCTTGCAGGCTGAAGCAGCTGGTTCCTAGAGCTCCTATACGTGCCATGTTATTCACATAAAAACTTCATAATAATTTACAGGAGGTTTGAGTCTCCTTTATAAAACACTGCTCTAGTCAATGCATTTCAAGACTAACTCAAGCCAAAAAGATGTTGAGGAAGTGAATTCCTATGACTTGCAGTTAGAAAAGCGTCCCTGGTGCTGACAATTAAAAGTATGTGAGCTTAATCCTGCCATGAAATTAGAGGGGGAAAAATGCCAGTCTACACTAAAACATGACAGCATACCTTTAAAATTACCAGAACCCAAGTGTGCATATCATACACTTCCAGACATGGCATTTTTAGCTCCCAAGCATCACATTTTCAACAACAGAACTCCAATAAACTTTGCACCTATCCTCATGCATCTGGAAATATATTCAGCCAAGACATCATCAAGAACCTAAGGTCAATCTCCTCTTTCAGTACTTCCTGTAACTCTGAAATGAATGATGCTGCACATGAAATGCATCATAATGTTGTCAACTACTGCAGATAGATTAAACTGAGGAGAACTTTTAAAGAAGTTTAGAAGAGCTTTCCTTACACAAGAATTTATCTAGCATTTGCCTGTAGTGACTGCTTAAAAATTCAGCCTAATATGCAAACGCTACTGATTTTAGAATTATGCTCATCTTCCCTGAAGAAGACTACTGATTCCTGATTTCTTACACTTTTTTCTTAGCTATGCATAGGTCTACTTTTCACATAATTGTACTACTGCAGACTAAATGACTGAGATGGCCACTCCTCTCAGCCACTGCAGAAGACTCAGCTTAGCATATAAGCTTGCTAACCAAGAAGGTTAAGATTCTCCAGCAACAGCATTTAATTGTATGCTGTACACCTATTAGTAGATATATTCAGTGATCTTGCTAAGGATTCCTTTAGTAAAATGGACAGCACGAAGGTACTTCATATGATCCAGCTGCCACCAATACATATAGCCAAGACCTTCCTCACTGAAATACAGGTCTTGCACCACTCAAAAATGGACAGCTCGTTCTCCAGGGCTGCTCATGCTGCAAGGACAACTAAGCTTTGACAACTGCACGCACAAAGTCAGCATGTATGAGATGTACAGAAAGACTATAAACCCAGCATTGCAGATCTCCTAACATGAAGGACGTACACAACTTTTTTAAAATGACAGTCTGCAAATACAGTCAGATGGTGCTTAAGACAAAGCAAGGCCCCTCAGATACCCACAGTGCCACAGAGGTAGTGGTAAGGCTGAGACAAGCCCTAAACCATCTGATAACATGTAAAAAAAATACTCAGACAAAAGAAGGAATACACGCTACTACTGACACTAAGCAAAATCAAAAAGCCTCAGTAGTCCCTGCAGGCATTAGGAGGGCACTTGTTCACCTAAATACAAATTTGCCAACTGTTTCATGGAAAAAGAGAAGAGGCATTTAGAATAGTCTAAAAACAAATTTTGCTTTCACAAAACAGTAACTGCTGCTTTGGAAACGTTAGGAAAATGCACAGAAGGCATAAATCCAAGACTAAAGGACCTTTGTTGGACTGTTTCCCGATAATCTGTCCTGATGCATAATTTGTTGGGAAGCACTAATTTTATTAGACAGGAAAAAATACAAAATAATCTCTACAATGCAGCTACTATGAAACCAAGTGAGAAGACTAGTAGGTATCTATCAACTGGCAATATCTTACCCTGCTCCCATCCAAACAGAACCACAAATCACAGCTATGTGCACGTGTTTTTTTTTATCCTTTTAGGCACTGACATTACTACTTTACTTAGAAGCGTTTAACATCTCTACTGAGAGCTGCCTGAAAAAGTGTAGACAAAAGAGTGCTTGGTTATGTTAGGTAAGTCATGGAAAAAATGTACTTGCAGGCTGCAAATCAAACAATCACAAATGCGGCACTGAAAGGCCATGCACCTTGTCAAGCAAGGACACCAGCTGGTACCTTTCACAGAGCAATTTCAGTGCAAGGAGTGCCTCAGTGTACTCTCACTGAAACAGGTGGGGGGCCATTCTGAGAATGCTTGGATGATGCTGGAATAATAGGGGATATTTTAAACGGCAGTACTTATCTAGTTTTGAAAACCGACCTTTCAAATTTTAAAAAATACATTCTCTTTTCAGTTTCCATTTTTACTGCTCTTTGCAGGCTTTACAGTAAAGTAACAAAGATGATAAAGAAGTTGAAGAGACTTTACTATTTCAGCTGGCCACAGCCCAACAACATTATGTTGTACTTTAGGCAAAACATTTGTTTCAAGCCCGAGAAAAAAAACACCAGCCTGAAGCACATTTCCATGAAGTGACAAACAAACAAATTGGTGCATCTCTGGCAAGGAAAAAAAGATGAGTCACACTTGCATGACTTCAAAGGCACTCAGAAAGCTCACCTTGGACAGGTGTCACTACTGTCCCTTTGAAATGCGGATTTATGTGTATATTCTTCGGTTGTTGAGGTGTCACTGGAGGTGGAGTCATCATTATTCTAGGCGTTTCTATCTGAGGGGGCATATGTAGCCCTGGAGGAGAAGAATGATGCTGATGCTGTAAAGGAAGCAGAGATTGTAACTGTTCCTGCTGCTGCTGCTGTTGTTGCTGCTGTTGCTGCTGCTGTTGATGGTGCTGCTGCTGTTGATGGTGCTGGAACAGACTCCTAACAGGTTGCTGGTGTGTTGGAATTAACCTCTGTGAATGAGTCTAAAGTCAGACAAAAGAATAAAGTCACTACGCTTTCAAGTTAAAATATCCTGACAAACCAACACAAAACCAAGACATCTTTGGAGAACAATTAAGGCCAAATATGAACAAAAAAACTCATTCCCATATCATCAACTGGAACTGTTAAGAACCATCAGCACAGGAAAGCAAAGGAACAATTGAACTGGATGGCAAAGAGCAAGGAAGCACACAGGGAATGCAGACATTCATTCTCTTATTCTTAACAGCGAAACTGCCCAGTCTTGTAAGTCAGGGTTCTGCATATGCCACTGGAAACTGCCATCAACTGCAATAAGATACAGATGATGATCACTAGAAATAAGCCCTAGTATAAAAACGAATCCACTAACTTTCGTCTCATGTATATTAGAGCCTTTCTGAGAACACAGACCTAACAGCAGCAACAAGTCAAAATACAAGTGAAGTCAGATTCTTCAGATATTAGTACAGTCTATCTACCCATACTGCTTGAAGAAACTACTAAGGATACTTTCAAAGCACCTTCTGCAGCCCTGAAGAAACTCTACTGCTGCTCAACACTCTCAAACCAAAATGGCCAAAACCAGTTTGGTGTGGGTTTTTTTTTTTCTTTAACTATCATGTTTCGCTTGAGAGACTTCCTTCTGCTTCTGAACTCACTGATACTAAATATCAGCCCTAGTCCAATTAACTTCCAAATGGTAGTGCAAGAGTCATCCCAAACGGGCAACCTTTCAGTAACAAAGATATGCCACGTTTTTTCAGCAGCCATATACATCAAGCAAAGCAGCTACAAAGTATGCACAAAAAGAAAATACTGTGATGAGCACAATGTTTACAACACTTAAGGTCAAAATAACTAGCAAAGCCTGTAGCAGCACAGTAAAACAGTTATTCCACCTTCACTGTTTTAAAAGCACAAAATATTCTACTGCAGGGCTCTCAGCCGCTGAGATATCCACCGACTCCTGCTAGTGATCAGCACCTAAGAGTTACTGCTGTTGGAAAAAATCCCCTCTGTTTAATGCAGATGACCTTGTCCTACAAAGACACACACAGGCTTTGTTCTGCAATCTCAGCTTCCAGTAAACATCATGAACTTTAGCAAAAATAAATGTGGGCTACCTCTTGATCATACATTTGCTGGTTTGGTTGTTCTGGGTTTTTTTTGGATGGGAAAATTAAAATCTTACAGTTTGTGATACAAAGCACATCAGGGTAAAAGAGGAGCAAAGCTGAATTTCAGCTGAAATCCCAATACACTAGTTTATCTAGTGGTGATTACCTCCCTAGGGTCTATTTGCCTCCACAGAAGCATGATAGGTATACAATATTTTTTTTTAAGAATTATCAGCAAAAATACTGTTTTGACAAAACCAAGAAATATTTTACAAGATTCTATTTTTTTAACCAATCACTATTAATAATGTGGGACTAAATAATGTGGGACTGTTGCACACAGAGGACTTCTCAACAGAATTAACTTATTCCTCCATCCTTATGCAAGCCAACAGGTAAGCCCGGTTGTGTTTTATAAGTCAAAATCCGCTTCTCATTTGGAGGCCTTAAGATTCCTCAAGATGAGGCTGGTAACAGGACTAAGCACATACTTTCACAGTCACCATGTTACACAAAGCCCTTCTTACCTAACAGTGCCCTGAAAGAGCAAAAAGTGTGAATTGGAATATATTCCACCTTCATAAATATTCAGTATTTAGAATGCATTTATCCATAATTTCCTGAAAGTATGTTCAAAGAATCCTAAGGATTAAAAGGTACCATTGTCGATGGCTGGTTTGACAGCAGTGCAGGTCTGTGATCCTTCATTCTTCCCCTATCATTGTCTCTCCTTTGTTCTCCCATTCCATGGCACATAATTGAGCCTCCTCTTCGCCCTCCTCTCCTTGAACCATACCGTCCCTGTTTAAGCTGCCTTTCTCGCTCTTCAAATTCAAGTAATGCTGCTTTGGCTTCTGCAGAAAGTTCTGTCAAAAGTGAGAGACGAGGGGAAAAAAAACATTTTAGCTTCATACTGGGAAAATGAAAAATGTGATGAAAAACATCACTAGTATTACAGAAGCACCCCTGCAACTAACAGAAAATTTGCAGGCACTTTGATCTCCTTTAGGTGGCATGTTAACATTTCATTAAATGTCGTCTTTAAAAGGAAAAAGCATGCAGATATCTGTCTGTTGCACAGGCAAAAAGCAGCACACAAATGAAACAGGCATGAACAAAAAGGTTGTTGGTTTATCTAAATGCTACTGAAGTTTGTCTTATGCTGTAAGAGGAGGCTGTGGCTCTTCTCACATTCATGTCATCTTAAACCACATCTCACTTATCTGCAGAAATGTCAGGCAGCACAATGAAAACCCCAGTAAACTTTATAGTACAGGATATGTTAAGTCTTCCACATAAACAGATTTTATCCACCAGACTCTTTGCACACTGGCCTGTTCCAAAGAACAACTTTCAGGTTGCTGAAGAGTTCTTGCAGTATGTTAACTACTTAGTATTTTATCTATTGTATGTGGCTGAAGAATGAGATGTAGTTTACAAGTAAAAATTCCACTCATAGAGCACACTTCAGAATCTCTGCTTGGCTCAAGTCAAATACATGGCCACTGATAACACCCACTGAACTGACGTCACAGGTAAATACCAGAGAACTGACAGCACTCAGACTGCCAAATTCGCTTGAAACATAGGACAGCGCTGATAACATCAAGAGAAATTCATGCAGTAACAGGCCCAGATGATCAAATTACTTGGAAATGGAGATAAAGTCTACAACAAACTTCAGGAAAAAAAACTGTGATAGTACCAAAGCCAGTACCTGGTGCCACTTACCAGGTTTCAGCTACTTGAAGGGAATAAACTTTAATCCAAACATGCAGCTGAGGATTTTACCATGTGTCAGCCAGATTCCTTGTTGCCACATGTCAGTCAGATACCTTGTTATCCCTGGTAAAATTGACTTCTGCCTCTAACAGGACAAAATTAAACTACTCTACAATAAACATAGTTCTGACAAACAAAAATATATTTTGAATTCATATAAATGGCAATTAGTCCAAGAACTCTATTTCTCCATTTAAAAAGTCTGCTCGTAATGTTAAAGAAGACTGGGTACAGGGACCACATTTCAGGATGAAGTGCTAATTACTTGCTAATACTACACATAATGGCTCTAAGACCTGAAGACCAGAATAAAATTGTTTTCGGCAACTGAGACTACAACAATGCCTCCATATCGCTACATCCCTCCATCAAGAATACATAACTAAAGCATCAGAAAACTATTAAAATTTCTTGTGATTCTAATAGCCAAAACAACTTACACCACCATCTTAAAAACCTTCATATGTAATCTCAAATAGTCTTTGAAGTTGAGGACTGGCAGAAGGACAGAGAAGGGTGACTGCAACGCATTCCCACTGCAGCAGCTGTTCTTACTTGGCTACAAAAACCACCTGCACAACTGAGCTTCAAAGACTGTAAATTTGCATGTCCCAGTTTTCAGAGGTATGCAGCACCTCCAGAAGGCAAGGGCTTTCTGATTTTTAAAAGAGAAGTTTTAGAACTTGCTGACTGCTTAAGAACACAACAAGCGACAGACTCCTACAAACCCAAGATCAGCATGCAGTTTCCTACTTGATTTGTGCATTCTGGTGATGAGACAAGTTTCTCTACCTCCTTTTCTCTCCCCTTTTTGACACTGCAATTAAATGACAAAGCCTTAATTTACAATCACACGAGATATCCTCACAAAATACTACCTTTGCCCTAGCACCTGCCTTGAAAGATTGGCAGAGCCCAAGACAATCAGGCTTTATCAGAAAAATCTCAGCATGCTTAGAAAGGGGCAAGGAATCTCCCTCCTTCAATTCTTTCACAGTCATTGCAACAAGTACCTACCACTGATATTCATTCAGGATAAGATTCCTATTAAACAGATTAGAAGTCACCTGTGTGAAAAGCAATTCCTAATGAAGCTGGGAATAGAGCAAGGCATCCTACAAGGCAAAATCATGTCTGAGTCATAGAATCATAGAATAACCAGGTTGGAAGAGACCCACCAGATCGTAGAGCCCAACCATTCCCACCAATCTCTAAACCATGCCCCTAAGCACCTCATTCACCCTCACCTTAAAAAAATCTCCAGGGAAGGCGAGTCAACCACCTCCCTGGGCAGACTGCTCCAATGCCTAACAACCCTTTCCGTGAAGAATTTTTTCCTTATTTCAAGCCTGAATCTCCCCTGGCAGAGCTTGAGGCCATTCCCTCTCGTCCTGTCCCCTGTCACTCGGCAGAAGAGACCAGCTCCCTACTCTCCACAACCTCCCTTCAGGTAGTTGTAGAGAGTAATAAGGTCTCCCCTCAGCCTCCTCTTCTCCAGGCTGAACAACCTCAGCTCTCTCAGTCGCTCCTCATAAGATTTGTTCTCCAGCCCCTTCACCAGCTTTGTCGCTCTTCTCTGGACTCGCTCCAGAGCCTCCAATTCCTTCTTGTGGTGAGGGGCCCAGTCTTTTAGCATCTTGAGCACATACTGAAGGACACACAGCTGCAGAAGAATGGGCTGCTCCAAACAAAATGACTTCAGGGGTTTTGCTGATTAAGCTTAGGAAGAGATGAGAGCATCCAGGGCAAAGTCAGTCCTGATGATCTTGTCATTCTTTAGAATGAAAACCAATAAATTGTTTTCCTACTCTCTCTACACAAAAGTTCCCAAAACTTTAAAGGCTGTGTCTTTAAAGGCACAGTCCATATATACAGTTCTTGAGCCAGAAAAGTGAAACTGTGTGTAACACTGACCTTGGAAAAAATATCCCACCTTGACTTCACTGCAGCAAGCATCATTACCTTCACACATCTACGACCACAGAATGATGCTTGCTGCAGCTGAAGTCAAGGTGGGACCTATTTTTTACACCAACCAGGCTACAGATGTATACACAAACACTGCCTACACTGACCCTCTGCACAGGTCTCTGGCAGCTACGTACACCTTGGGTGGCTCCCTGAGAGCAACAGCATTTCAAATTCTCAGGTTTGAGAATCCCAGAATCATTATATCCTTCATAATGCAGAAATTTATAACATAAATCATACTCTAGAACAGCTATTATAAACATACATATGCATTTAAATGCAATTTAAATTGATGCAGATGGCAAATGTTCTCCTTTAACTTTTTTTCTGGAAACCTAAATATATTATGTGCTTCTGCACACAGTACAACAGGAGAGTGGTGAAACCATCCATTTTAATTCCCTAGTCTTGTCCAGAATCTCAGTCACTAGTTATAAGAGTAAATATAAGCCAACTAAGCAGAATGTTACAAAAAGTACTACCACATCCAATCATCTTTGGTATCACTTTACAAATGTCTCTGCAGAATTGTAGAGTTTTGGCCTCTATATAAGGTATAGAGACAATACTTCAGCTTGGCAATGCCAAGGACATTTTTTCTTCCTCACATTCTTTAATACATAACTAAATCTAGAGCATGACAATTCCAACTCTGGGAAGACTTTACTACATGCATTGAAAGAAGTTATATGCTTCTCATCAAAGATACAAACTCAGTAACTCTAGAAATCAATTATATAGTTGTCCTACAATAAATCTCCTTTAAAGTTTTCAAAACCTTGCATTATCTTGGATAAAGAAATATTTAGGAAAGCTCTACGCTACACTCATGAGAATGCTCTCTATTTTTAATACAAATTTTTACCAGCACAAACACTCATCTTGACTTAGTTCTCACATACAGTTAATGCAGTGAATCAGCAATTATTTTTCTAGTGTCTCTAAGTGTCAAGATTAATTTCACTATCACTGGTAATAAAATGGTTTCAAATGACATCTTTAATCAGCAAGTAAGAATGCACTCCTCCAATAGAGACAAGCTGTCACAAAAGGTCACCAAAATGTGACAGGATGGAAATTACGTTTGTAACTTCAACTGAAATGTTAATTCCTCTTTACATATTTTCTCAACTATGTTCAGATTTTAAAGTGAGGAGATGTAGCTGTGCAAAAAAGTTCCATTTTTAAACCAACAGCATCTGTAAAAATTTGCTCTCTAATATCAAAAGCAAGCAGATATTTATATGTAAACAAGCACTTTTTGCTGTTGAGCTTTCCATGGTCAATAATTTAGTCTCTTTATCAATAAATTAACATTAAAAACTAGTATTAATAGAAGCCATTTCTCATCAGCAAGACTGTATCTTTGCCAAAAGCAGTTTCAAAAAAAGCCCTTTAGTTTATAGATTCATCCACATTTGCATCACCTTTTTCTTTACATCTCAGAGCCACATCCCAAATCTCTTCAAATTACACTTAAAAATAAGTCTAATTCAAATCACTGTTCCTTTAACACTCAAGCTCCACTACAAGTTTACTCTGTATTTGCTGGTCTTTACACTAAAGAATAGAGCAAACCCACAGATATATGAAAATGTATGCAACTGTCATTTAGTTTCCAAATATGTGCAGAGATTTAGCTATGCCAGTGCACTCTTATTTTTAAAACATTCTGTTTTACAAAGCCACCAGCACTTTTTGTATAAATAACACTGTCTGCACATAGTATGCAGAAATACAATCTCATAGTTGAAAATACATTTGGAATGAACCTCAGCTAAAATATCCGTTGCCCATACAGACTACTACTCCGTGTCTGAATGCCTCTCTAGAGAGCTTCCTCCAATCCTATTCTGAGCAGAATCAATTCCTGACTATTAAAACAATGCTGAATAAAGGCCCTCAAAACACACCTCACCTGATATTGCAAGAAGAGCTATTTGCTAAACAGGAACAATAGATTAGAAAGATCTCTATTCGAAACCTTGCAGTGACGTCTCACTCACAGCATGACACAGCCGACAAATACCACTGTGAAAGTCTGGTTCAATCTCTGCAGCTAGCTCCTTGCTGCTCATGAACAAGTCCTCTTCGCCACAACAATTTTCTTATAGAATTAAGGCTTCTCAGTTTCTTCATGCATAGTAAAAGCTCAAATTCCTTGCAACTGAATTAAAGAATCAGCAGGCTATACAGCTCAAGAGAAAAAACATCCTCAGAATCAGCATCCTTTGCAAAGCAAGACTTCTAAAGTAAGAGGAAAATTCCATCAAGACTAGTTCCAGCAATCTAAGTGTGTCCTCTGTGAATGTAATTCCAAAATGCCCTGCTGTCCCAAAGACACGAGCTTATCTGGAAAGAAAGCAGCAGCACTCAGTTACCAAGCTAACACTGCATAGTGCCCATATTAAATCTATCCTGTGAGAAAAATTCATCCCTGCAGTCTGGTAAAACTTAAAGTACAATCAAAACATCTCCCAGTGGTACATGACAAATAGACAACTGTTACAGTATCTGACAATTTGCCCTCATTACCAAGTCACCCCTCTTGCGTATCTTGATTCTCTTCAAAAGATCAGGGCACTTCCTCCATAGCCTGAATTGGTATTTTGGTTCGATAGGAAAACTATGAGATTAGCACACCTTTCACAGAGAAAAACTTAATATCTGCCCATTTCCCCAGTATCTTTAGTATAATTTGTTATTATTATTACCACCACTACCATAAAAGACCAACATGAAGTGGCAATATACTTATCCCCAGTGGGGCAAATACAACACCAGCATCAGATACGCGAGCAACCAAGGCATATGCAGAGTCTTGAAATCAACTCTCAAAACCTTATCAATGTCATTTTACTTATAGAATAAAACAAAGCAGCTGCAAGAAAGCTGCACACCTACTGCTTCTTCTTAAATAGCAATGGCAAGTTCGTTACTTACAAGGAGCACTGTTCCTAGAAACATACTTGTGTTACAGTACTAACATACAAAGAAAATAAACCCTTTCAGACACTGCCTAAAGAATCAAGGTGATACGTGATCCAGATTGTTTCGTGTTAGAAAAGCTGAACCCAGAAACCAGGGGATTCCATATTCTTCTAACACACTCCTCACAACTTACAATTTCTCTAGGCCAATATGATAGCAGGAATGCAAGTTTCACAACACATTTCTGTTTCTGAGAGAAAACAGTAAGCATGCAGGTATTTGAGGACAGAATACCAGTAACAAGATCTGCATTATCAACAGAAAATCTTCCAAGGATGGAAGTACAAAGGAATTCCTTAAAATGTATTCCATCACAATATGCAGTGAAGCATAGCTCAGATAGCTGCTGCTTGAAAACGGGAAAACTTTTAAAGACACCACAGAAGTCTCAGTGAATACACATTGCACTGGTTTTCAAAACACTATATGCTTAAATGTTATTTCCAAGGAGACAGATCCTATACATACTACAACAGCTACATGTCACTTTGGACAACTTGGATATAGGTCCATCTAAGTTAGAACAGTTACCTTCTATCTTTTCCACTAAACTCTCTATTGAAAGTTTTGGCAAGCTTGCCTTTTACTTTTTTTTGTATTATTGTTCTTGCAAATAGTCCACTGACACAAAAACTCACCCAATGTTTCTGGAATGTTTCTTCTTTCTCTTGTCACGTCTGAAAGCCGAATTATGGTTCCTTCTTTCCGTTCAGTTTTGAAACGTAATCGTCCAGACTCTTCGTCATCATCCTCCTCTTCATCAGATTCTTCTTTTGTTTCTTCTTGAAGTTCCAGGGATTCAATAGCTGCCTGAATCACAAAATACAGAGAACATGCAAACTGAAAAATCTTCTTTGTCATCAAGTGTCAAAGACAAAGCTTTCGAAAGTCTCTTTGTTCAAATTTTGCTGGCATTATACATTGTTCTCATACATAACTCACCAACATTTAAGAGCTTAGTGAATTTTTTACAAATATAAAGCTGTGAATGATATAAGAAATTACATAGTAAAGCTTATATAAGAAAACCCATTTTCCTGCGTTATTTAAGGGAATGTAGAAATGAGTTATCACCACCATCTGATTAGCAGTTACTTTTGCAAAGAGTGACATTTTATCACTGAATTGATTAAGACGCAAAACTGGAATACTGCCAGATTCAACTAATATGAACATTAAATCATTAGTATTTCTCTTTAACCAGTTAACAATTGTCAGTAGTATGTTGTTAAAAAAACAACAAAAATAAACTTACAACCCCATTTTACACCTCTACTTATGCACAACTACACTTGTCTTTACTTCTTCTACTCCTTGAATATTTCCCAGTTTTAATGCAGCAACTGATGAAGAGAACAGGACTGGATAACACTTGAATATAGTAAATTTGTATATTAAAATGCTGCTCTCATTCCTTCATTTAATTTCCAGGTTTCTCTATAACAGAGAACATTTATTTATATGAAATAATGTCCCAAATGTAAATGGATCCCTTTCCTTCAAATTTAAAATAAGTAAAAAAAAAAAATCAATTTCATTTTCCTACGCAGGCATGATAAAATTAATGTTCAGAGCGTTACACAAGTTATATTTGATTTCTAGAGTTGAAAATTAAAAGTGTTCCAATACAGTATGGCTTTCCATAAAACATCACGTTACTATGTATTGGGTTATTTCTTGCATGAGCCTATTTGATGATTCCTTACAGGCTGTACATGCATTTTAATTCTTTGCAAAGCCACTAAATGCTCCACAACTTTCATGTTGCTGGAGGACAGTTAAAAAATGAGTGAAATGGAACATGGAAAAGTCAGTTTAATCTTCTAATTAACCAGATCGATGCAATAATTTCTATGAAAACAGCACAACAAGTGTGTCAGTCAAGTGGAGAACTATCAAGACACAAATCAAGAAAAGGAATTAATGGCAGAATGGTTTGAGATTCCTTTTTCAGGAACCCAACTTCATCCAAAAGCAAAAAGAAACATACAAAGCAAAATAACAGACAGGAACTGGGAAGACAATTTCTACTTTAAAAAACAGCACTCCACATAGACTCAAGCCCAATGCTACTCTGGCTTTGGTCTGGTGAATAAATGATCCATAAGGGTGTGGTTACTGGGCTTCAATGGGCTACCAATCTCAAGTTATTTTTCCAGTTTATCCTCTCTTTATGTTGGAACATACTTTATCCATTCCAGACAAACATTCAAAGAAGTTTTCCAAAAAGCTTCAAGGCTTGTATTTTAAAAATATATTTACTTTTATATAGTAACTATTATATTTAAAAAACGCAGCAAAAGCAACAGACAGGACAGCAGGCAAAAAAACCCCAAACAAACAAACCACAAAATCTTCAAGAATGAAGGAAACCCCAAAAGCAAAGCCAAATTGAGCACAACTTGTCTGATTAACATATCCGTGTATAAGCAAAGCACCTCTGAGGATAAGTTGAGATGCATGGATGAGAAGAGGAATGTTAGCACTAAAAGAGACACTGATTTAAAAAAAATCAAAAAACTAGAACACGGGAGAAAGACTGGGTTAGCATTTTACTTTCAAAATAGGGACTCTTAAAAGAGAAAGAGTATCAAAATCTCTATCAAATTTATGTTTTAAAATATCATAACACTCCATAATTTCACTGTCCCAACGCTTGTCTTTAAAAACTTCCCCTTCAGGATCAAGACTGGGACAACAGAACTGGAGTGGCCGTTTTGTGAGACACACTCTCACTATGCTGAGCCATCTGTTCTGCTTCAGAGCATAAACCCCAGGCACATCCACTCTTTTTCCATGCCCCTTAAATGCTACGTTGGAATTCCAGTTTTTGTTCATCAAATACTGGTCTCGATAATGTAATCTCATCTATGAGTGCAAAGCTTACTCATGCCAAGCTCGACATGTGGCTCAGACTGCATAATCAGGAACTACAACTGCTAATCCAGTTCCTATTGTCCTGAAAATTTTTGCAACATTTTAATGAAACGGTACAGAAAATACATGTGGAAAATGATGCCTTTTAATAATTATTCATTATGGGGGAAAAAAACCCCAAACAACCCTATCCATTCTTAAAAAATATTTTAAAAATTCCATGTTGTAACAGACTAGATAACTATTTTCCTATGCAACAATAAAAAAACACATTTTTCAAATCTTTCTAGACCTTTTAATTCTATTTTTATCCACTTATATAATTTGACTTATATCAACAATTTCACTTACACCAATAGTTTTCTGGGTCTAGCTCACTTTATTCGTCATTATAGCCCTCATGTCACCTATTAACAAACAACGCTTGCAAGCGTTAAATATCACAGACAAAAAGAAATAAATCAAAAAAAATCAAAGGAGCTAACGAAAAAGCAGGCACCAAGGAAAGGCGGAGCTGGAGAATGCTAACTGACCCACATCTCAGACTGACTGCACATATTATTGAGGGATTTGTATTAATTGTGATGGAGAGACAAACACGCCTGACAACCAACCATATGTTCTCTACACACAGCTCCAGGAAAGGTTATTTGAGCTGTGTAGGAGTGCACACCCTTCCCTCGCAATTTGTTCAGCAGTTGTAGCATGCAAGATCATCTTTTCCAACTTCCAGCCTAACAGGATGAGTTCTTTTGCTAAGGTTACAGTATATGAATGGATGCCGTTTCTGCTTGCACAGGAAAAGACACAAGTGCAGACACAGAATTAACACACACCAGTACTTATAGGATTCTACTTAATACTTGCTAATCGTTAATATCTCTGCATAGAAATAAACAGTCCTTGAATGGCCACTTGAGGTCACCTGCCTGGACTAGCCAGCCCCAGCTCTGAGCAGTCCTCCCTCAAAGGAACCTTAACATGTCCCATTATGATGCCTTGCACAAAGCTACCAAAGAGCTTTGCTGACACTTCCTTGTGAAGAAAAACAATGACCTTTCTTCTATCACAAGGTCAGAGTTTTCTGCCATCCCCATTAAATAATTATCCTATAAATCCCAGCCACAGACCAGAGCAAGAGGGAGTGCTCCTGCCCCAAACAGCTGACCAGGCAGTCGCAGGTCTGATAACAGACACAGCACAGGGAAAGCAGAACAACACACTAATCGGCATGATAAAACACCGATCTTTGCACAGGATCCTCCCAAAACATAGGACTGTCAAGTGTTTTAGCAGGCTTTGTGCCGCAGACTGCCAAGATGTACAAATCAGATTCCTTCCACGTGAAGCATTAAGAAGGTGAAACAAAGAAATATTAACTAGCCAGAAAACAAGCAGTGGAGGCTTCTACCAGAGGCTAACACTGAAGCAGCAGCAATTGCTCAATCCTAAGGGATCAAGAAATAACACAGAGCAGATAAGAATAAGTTACACCTATTTAAAGGGCACCTTCAGTTCATAGATGAAAAATGGGAATAAAAAAACAAACCTAAGAGTTTCTAAATAACCTTAAAACTTGGCTGTTTCAATTTGCAATCTTTTCATCATTTCCAACAGGTAAGCCTCTTCTAAATTGAAAAAAAAGAACTAAAATACTTCAGTTTGGACTAAACACAGCTGGAAAAATCCAAAGTTGGCACTTTTTTTCCAAGTCCATACAGGAAAGCAGTATGCAGCTCCTCTTCATGCGATGTTTCCTTGCTACAATCCTGATCATATCTTATCAGCATAACCTATGACAGGGTTTAAACTTTGCAATAGGGAGCCCTCTATTACAGAGTTCACAGGAGACGAGTTCAATATAAAACAAAGAAATCATTAGTTCTAATTTTAGGAGGTTACAGTTTAGTGAACATATCATAGAAACAATCAGTGATATTACTGTAAAAATATTTAGGATCTGATGACCCATGTAACAGAGTTTTAGAACACCAGTTTGCTGCTCAAACTCCTTGGTATTGGATTTTGCTTTGTACCTTAGGAAGGTAAAAGTATTGTCTGAAGCTCTGCTATATTTTTCAGGGAAGCTCCACAACAGGTGTTATTTATTCAAAATCCAAGTTCTCAGCACTGTATCATATTAAATATCAAGTGGAAAATCATGCCTTTAACCTGATCTGGCCAAGGACACAAACTTTTCCTGCCTCTTCCTCAGATTTCCCACCCAAGTGCCACCCTTAACAGGTCTCTCACTTCCCTTATTCACTATTTTCCCCACACAGTGTTCCTATTCACCAGCCAGTCAGTTTTTCTCTTAGTTTACAGAATTTCTTCATGCAATATAAGAAGCTGTATTTGCTTTTAATGTGCAAACTTCTTAAAATACAACAGTACTAAGCACTTCTCTCTATCAGCTCACTCTCAGTTATGCAGATGCCAACCTTCAATCAAGAAATAATAATGCTATTCATTTGTACCGCATCTATTACAGCTCCATTCTTGTGCTGGATTTTGTACAGAAGAATGCCAACAACCACCCTTGTTTACAAGCAGTGAATGTTATGACATTTAAATATAACACTCGAATAAAGAACAAAACTGTTCAGAGCTGGAGGCACTCATCTTACCGTGAAATAAACAGAACTGCATACTCTACAAAGGTTATATCTCTTATTCACATTTGGAGAATACAATTGTGAGTCTACAGACAAATGTAAATAAGCTACATGTGAAATAATGAAATGATAAAAAGACAATACTACTTTGGAAAAAACAAACCTGTGGTAATATGCAAAGCAGAATGTGAATCACCGTATAAACATGTGGCCAAAACATGCGCATTACATGATGAACAAATTCTCTAAAAGATCTATTAAAAACTTGAATGGATGATATTTTTTGAAAAAAAAGGAATTTAATTTTGAATTGGACAAATTTAGACAACAGGATTATTGCAGAATTTGCACTAGTTCGTACTCTAAAACTGAAGCTGTGCTATTTTAAGGCATTAAGTTTGACAGTGAATCCCACCTATGTGCTTAATTTTACATGATCTGCTTTTATCATCTCATACAGACTGTGGCTGCAGGAAGCACAAACACATCAGGCTGTTTATAAAACACCAGAAGCAAAGTGTATATAACCTAGTGAATGCACAAGAGTTGAAGTGTTCCGCAGTTCTTTGGAAAAGTAGATTTAATACTTAGGAGTTTAACTATGTTTAAGGTCTATTCTTTGTAAGATGTCATGCTTGCAACAGCAAAGACTGAAGAATTGCGTGGCCCCTTTCAATGCATTTCTCTTCACCTATCAAAGAATGCTGTTCTATTATAATACATTTGATACAACTCCAGAGTATCACACCCATTTGTTAGAACTTCACAGAATAACTGCTGTGTCTTTGAGGAATTAATTTCCTGATGAGTTAAAGCTCCAAAGAGAGAACACACTCTGACTACACTTCTCAGCAGGTAATCCATTCAATCCTATTTAATTAAGAACTGGAATAAAAGTAATATCAAAGTAGATTCCTGGTGGGAAAAGGAAAAAAAATCCCACATCAAAAACTAACTGCAAATTAATAACAGGTATTATACCCTTATTCCATACCATAACGAGTGAACATATACTGGCCTAAGTATATGTATCTCTGGCATACGCTCTCTTCTTGCAAATGAAGGAAATCATCCTTTTTCCTAACTGAAGAATTAAGATAAACTTCACAGAAATTTCAAGCCCAATACAACTTCTTCCAAAACAACAAACTGACCTTTGCCTTTCTAATGTAAGGAACCTTTCAGGATCACACTCCTCCTCAAAGTGGGATACACAAGAACAGTATCCACACTCTTAACTGCAGCAAATATCCATGTGGAACATGAGGCACCATAGCTAATAGAGATTTAACAAATAACATGCAGTACTGCTATCATTCTCCTACTTGGAACAGTACCTGAATTTTCTAATATTGAAGCTAAGATTAGACATGCACATTTTGAGCTCTCTGTTCCGATTTTCATTGCAAGAGGGAGAGGGGATCTGATGTATGTGACAATATGGATGCTACTACAATTCATCGTACAGAAAGAGTAAGATCACCAATAACTCAGCATTAACAGTCACATCAGCTCTTAACCAGCAAGATGGATAATTCCATAAATTCAAATTCTGAAACAACTCGTTATTTTAAGTTGCCATTAAATTCACAACATACCTCTTCCGATTCATTCGCTATTGTCTGGGATTCTTCCAACTCCTCATCAGCTGTATACTCTCCTTGTTCTTCAATTGCTTGATCATTATAAGATTGCATGTAATCTTCATCCTAAGACAATAACAAAAGAACATGAAAAGACACAGACCAACTTTACAGAATCACAAGCCCAGACATGGAGTCTGCATAGAGTTACTATTTCCAAAATGAGAAGAGAATTATTTTATCTATTAGAACTGTCAGTTGTAAGTGACATATCATATAAGGTACAAATTGCAGAGATTTTAACAAGACACTAATTTCAATGTTATCAAAGCCATACTCCAAAGAGTTTTCATTCAGATCCCCGTTTGCACCATCTAATCCTTCTAATACAAACTCAAGCAGCAAACGCTGCAGTGCTTTCTTACGAAAGGAAATATGCACCTATAGCACATAAACATTAATATCAGACTTTACTCCAAGAATATAAGCATTCTTAAAATATTCTAAAAGTGCTGACACATGAATGATTTCAATTCTGAACAATTATGACCAAAACCAAGAGCAAAACCTCTCCTAAGTAAGTTTGCTTGTATTGTAAAACATCATTGATCACAGTGAGCTTTAATTAAGATTAAATCATTCCACTAGCAATTAAAGCCAGTGTATGTTCTCTAATACACTGCTTAAATTATATTGAATTATGCAGGTGACATTTTCTGAACTAACCTCCAATCTCTTTATTCAGGTTTAGACAGTTCTCAGTTACAAAAAGGATGAACGAGCAGGACATCAATCACTTTGGAATATTAGCACCTTAAAGATGTCTTTAGCAGGTCAATAATCTTTTCACCTTCCAAGGACTTTATCAGATCTTGTCTAAAGCCTGGATAAAAGCTTTTGCATTAAGTACTTCTAACAATTGGCAGTGTATCTCCACAACACAAAGCTGTTTTCTTCCTTAAGGATACGATCCTCAAGGTCATGATTCTCAACTGCTTTCCAGCATGACAAAGGAGCATTACCTACCGCCAAACAAGCTGTCAACACAAACTTTGTCACAGCCTAGATAAAGAAACTGGCAGACAGTGATAATAGGTCTAATTTCCCCTCCTCCCTGGGGAGGTAAACAGATTTCACATCAGTCTAAAACCCTATGCACATGAAGCAGTGTTATCTTTGAAGATACAAAGAAGGAAACTCACTGGAAATTCATCTAGAGGTTCATTGATTTCAAGGTCTAGCACTTCATCTTCTTCTCCATGCTCTTCCCCATATTCTATTTGGTCTTCTGTCAGTTCAGGATCATTGCCTTCATAATGTCCTTCTGAATACTCTGAAACATATACTTCTGGTGCTTCAGATTTGTCATAAACAATTTCATCTTCCCCTTGGTCATACTCAGACTCGTGTTCTACCGACTGATCATTGATGGCCTCAGAGAGTTCATATGACGACAGCATGCCAGATGTAGCATTGAGGCTAACTGTGACACCTTGAGAACTATGGCACAGAGTGGAAAAAATTTAGAAGTTGAAGCATAACAGTCAGCTACTCAAAGACTTAGCAAAACAAAGCCAACAAATACAAATTCTCTAAGTTGGTGGACAACACAATACCTCACACTACTCGATTCCATGCCATGTTCTCATAATGCATACTGTACTGCAGCTTATCACCAGCTGCAGGCTATTTGACCAGGGGAATCAAATCAACCAGATGGTTTAGCAGGTCAAACTGGCAGAAGTCCTGCGCAGTAACCAAAGCGGACTGGATTCAATCTTAATTCTAATACTAACAAAAAAATATACAAGATTACTGTACCTGCATCCATTTTCCCAATCTTTCAGAATAAGCTAGTAAAGTACTGTTCCTTTTTTATTGTCTTGAATTCAAACTTACATTTTTATAACGGATTTAATTTTCTACTTAAAATAATGTAAAATATATAGTCAAGAACTGTCATTTTAATGCCTAAATTTATTCCAATTTGGTAACAGCACTGGCACAAACACTGAAAAAAGTTCAATATAATAACTGACAAGTTTAGGAGGAGGAAAAGCAAACCCCAAAATTTACTGTTTACAATAGCCAGTGCCACCAATACTTAAATGAGCAACTAACCCACTGCAGACTAGTTAGGAAAAGAGGAGGTGGAAAGCTCCTCTTGATTTGAGGGCTCCAGGAAAACCAGGTTTTATACATATATATATATATATATATATTTTCCAATTATTCACTGTTTTCTTCAGTTTGGGGGAACAAGATCTAGGCAGCTTTACATCTGTAAGACTGAGAAGATTTAACACAAATGTGGAGATTTTATGCAGGGTTATCATTATCCTTCCAACTATAGAGGCAGAAATGAGTCTGAATGGAAATAGAGATAGAGGGGAAAGGACTGAAGCAAGATCCACACTCCCGGGCAATAGAATTGTTAAAAATGCAAGATCTTCTACAGCAACCTGCTTCCACTGAGCAATATTATTACACTTAGATACTCTCTCATCACTTGTGCAGTCACAGCCATCCCTGCTGCCCAAGACTCATTAGGAGGAAATTCAGAGAAGAAACAGCAAGGATTGCAAACTGGGATTCCCACATTTTGAAGGGAACAATCCAACCACCACTCCTGTAGGAAGGAACAACAGCAGCCAATGACTGATGGTCTGAAGTGTTTCATTACACTGTCATCAATCCAACACAAGGACCTCATCATAACTCCTGCCAAGAACTGAATAGAGATCAAGAGCAGTATGCATGTGTGTACATACATTTATGTAAAATGTTATACATACATATATATTCCTACCCTTTGAAGATAACATGCCTGCACAGCGCAGATTCATAGACTTGCCTGGTCAGAAAAGACCTTAGAGATCATCAAATCCAATCATACCTGTTCACTACTTTTATATATCCCTTAGTGCATCATCTATCCATCTTTTAAATCCTCCAGAGATGGCAACTCAATCACCTCCCTGGCCAGCCTGCTCCAGTGCCTGACAGCCCTTTTGGTAAAGAAATTTTTCCTGATGTCTAATCTAAATCTCCCCTGGCACAACTTGAGGCCATTCCCTCGTCTCCTATCACCTGTCACTTGAGAGGAAAGACCAGCACCCACCTCTCTACAATGTCCTTTCAGGTAGTTGTACAGAGCAATAAGGTCACCTCTCAGCCTCTTCCAAGCTAAACAGCCCCAGTTCCCTCAGCCGCTCCTTATAAGAACTGTTCTCCAGCCCTTTTGTCCAGCTTTATTGGTCTTCTTTTGACACGCTCCAGGATCTCAACGTTTTTCTTGTAGTGAGGTGCCCAAAACTGAACACAGCATTTGAGGTACAGCCTCACCAGTGCTGAGTACAGGAGAAGAATCACATCCTTGGTCCTGCTGGCCACACTGTTTCTGACACAGGCCAAGATGATGGGCTTATATTCAGCACCTGAGCACGCTGCTGGCTTATATTCAGCTGGCTTCCAACCAACACCCCCAGGTCCTTCTCTGCTAGGTAGCTTTCTAGCCACACTTCCCACACCTGTAGCACTGCACGGGGCTTTTTTTTTTTTGTTTCAAGTGTAGGACTCAGCATTATACCTTGTTTTCGAACCTCTGGTCAAAGCCCATCAATCGAGCCTGTCCAGATCCTTCTGCAGAGCCTCCTTCCAGCTTAGTGTCATCCACAAACTTACTAAGGGTACATTCAATCCCCTCATACAGATCATTGATAAAGTTATTGAAGAGAACTGGACCCAACACTGAGCCCTGGGAAACTGCACTTGAGACTGGCCTCCAATCGGGCTTTACAGAAGAAAGCCAACAACAATACCAAGAAGGCATAGAACAAGAGGTCTGTAAGAACTTACAAATAATATTAAATGCAGAGGAGATGTCACAGTTTCTTCTTTATCTTTTAAATAAATTTAACTCAAATCTATTTAACTCAAATAAAAAATCATTTTACTGAAATGTTAACTATTTTACTGAACACATTACATATACATCACTAAGTTGTTGGCTAGGTAAAAGGCAAAACTACTTTAAGTATATATCAATAACTTCAGTGTATTAGTTGTTAGCTATCAGTAGTAGTAGTGATTAATAGCTTGGAGTTATCCAAAACAAAAGATTTAGAAAAGAGATACCGAAAGTCTTGTTCCTCTTCATTGTCACTTTGTAGAAGATCATCATTCAGCTCTTCATCTGACAAGTCTGACTGATTCTAGGTTTCAGGAAAAGTCAATCATGAATATAAGAAAAGGATATAAACTTTAAACTATGTACTGAAACATCTGAACACTAAGTATTTTACACTAAGGACGAATCCCAGACTAAGTCTGTACCCTCAATGAAATTACCTAATGAGCAAAAATACAGTATACAAGACAACATATCTGAAGACAAATATTTGACAGTTTTATCAAAATTTAAAAACTCAAATTTACCTAGCTATCAACACTTTTTAGTGATGTATTCCCAAATACAAAGATGACAACTCACTTGAGCAGTACCAGGAAGAACAGATAGCTTTAGTGCTCTTATTTAACTGCCTTGTGACTCTGATGCATTAGGCAGATCAAGAACAAACACTAAGTTAACAGCTTTTTCTCAAGAGCAGAGATATTAGGGAGACTGGAAGAAAAGATACAATGGCATGAAGAAAACTGAAAAAACATAATTAGTTTATAAGTGAAGGAAAAAAAACAGAAATGAGCCTTTTCTGTACTTATTCCAATTTGTCTACAATACTTCCAGTTACTACATTTATTTATTTGAAAAAACTACCCAATAGGAGATAACTGCAGTTTTAGTCAGCAACATTATTTCCATCCCTAAATTGATAGTGGCAGAAAGGTTATGCAAGGGCAGGTTTATCCAAAAGCAAGTTTAGCCTAAATAGCTCAAGGAAAACTTCCTCAGAAATCTATTATTACTCCAACATAGGAGTCCATATTCCACAGGTACTGCTCAGAGCCCTGTAACATGCAAAGCTGAAAACAAGAATAGAAAAAAAACACCAGAACACAGAATACACTGGAGAAATCTGATACTGGTTAGTATGTGTATGGATTTTTTTTAAAGATAAGTAACTTTATCAGCTCATGTTTCAACTACAAAGAAACATGTAATGTTAACTGCTTATATTTTTGATAACTGCATAACACACACCTGCAATCCTTGTCCTCCTGGAATTCTATTTTTTAAAACAGTACATAAGACAAACAAACTTCTTGTCTTCAACAGGTATTACTTACAGAATAATCTCAGAAGCTAACTTTCAACATCTAGAGTATAATTATAAAAAACTACATCAATTAAAACTCAGCTTTTACCAGATCTGGGTTTCTCAACGAATCTATTAATCTCTAACTAAAACTTTATAAACTATATTGTAAATTAATTTGTTTAGCTGATCACACTTTTTCTACAGAGTTCAGTTTTGGAAATGGGTATCAGAGTGAGGAGTCTATAGCAGACATGGGGGACTCATTTACATTCTCCAATGCTCACTGTTCCCATATTCTTTGCTCACTGTAGAAGAGGAAATCACCTCCCTATTCACTAGATAAAGCAGTAGTGGACTGTGTGCAGTGTAGCAGACCTTTCACAGGCACCTCTGATTGCTTTTTTATTTACCCTCTGCTAAATATTGCTAGAATTTTGATGAGTAACTTTTAATTGCCAAGAAACCCGCAGCTGAAGTGAGTTCTCCAGGATGCTAATCAGCACTAAGGAGGCATAATTGGGTTTGGTTTTAGTTTTTTTATTAAGTCAGTATGAGCCACCAAGGAACTGATTTTGACAAGCTTTTTGAACGTTATGAGAAGATACACTATCTCAGAACAAAATCATTTCTCTAAAATTTTGATTTTAAAAAGCCAGACTCAGAGGTATTTCACAATAGGAAACAGAGCTCTGGGTGCCCAACACTGGCTATAGTACAGATCTTGGGTACCTACAGGTGTCAAGCTTTAGGGAGGTGACTGTAACATACGAAGACCACCATACCAAATAAGTGAGGTGGCTAAGCTGAACAACATCTACATTTTAACATCTGTAACAATTCACTTTAATACACATCTCTCACCTTTTTGCCAGTTAGCAAATCTTCTCCAAGCAAGTCATCATCAAGTTCACTGGAAAACATTAACAAATGTAAGTTGAAAGTTAGAAAAAAACCCAAACACCATATAGAGTATACAACTTTAACTTCAGGAGAACTGTCCCTGAGTCTATGCAAAGCTTTCCTTTTAGCAAAGGATTCAGCAGGTTGCAAAAGGAGACATGTATCTTAAGTGGAACAAGGGGCAATACACTTTAAGTAAGACCACTGTTGCACAATCATTTCATTTTCTTATGCTCTCCTTTACATACCCTTCCAACTTAACACAGCACAGAGACCTAAACAAAGCGTAGGCATTTACACATAGTTGGCTACGTTCCCACTCTACACTCTTCACTTCAAGGCCCCCTGGGCACGCTGTCCAAACTGCTGATTCCCACCTCTCCAGGGAAGGGGCAAGTGAGACAGTACTGTCCTGTGTGATAAGACTCAGCCTACAGGCCACCGCACAGCCCAAGTTGCACTGCAGCAAGGAGACACAGGTAGGGGAGCTGGTTGGCAGCCACTTCGATCTTTCATAAATACCTTACTCCCCACTCCTTGAGTTGAGGATAAGTTCAGAAAGACGGCAAAATCAAACGTACGTTTCACCATCTTTATAAGTGTGGCCAAGAATTCAGGAAGCATAGAAATTCCTGGTTTACAAAACTTTTGCCATCACACAGCATCTGTCCCATAAACAGGATGCAACACAGAGAATCGCACTCCAGACTAGTTAAGCTTTAGGACAACTGCTCAATCTCATTTTTCCTTCTAGTGACAGGAATAAATGGATTTCCTCTTCTATAATAAATGCTTATAACTGAAAAAAAATATCATATTATAAACACACATGTCCTTATACTAAAATAAGATGGCAGTAATTTGAAATATGAGCTGCAATTCAAGAATACAAGTCTATTTCTATCTGCACACCTTAAAACAAACCCCCACACCTTAAGTACTACATAAAAATTAAATACCCCAAAGTGAGAATGAGCAATATATGAACAGAGTGGGAAAATGTAGAAGAGTACCTTAGGACTACATAGGAAATGCTTGAAAATGGGGAAGCCAATCCCAAGACATAAATCAGTGCTAAAACTTGTTTTTGCAGATGGATACATATCTTTCAGAGTTGGTTACTGTACAGATAATGCAGGGGGCATGAAAATCTTATGGGATAGAGGAGAACAGATGATATTCAAAATCAGCACTAAATAGGACATTATCACCAGTACATAATATTTGTCCATAGTTACTGATATAAAACAGTTCAAGGAATGACTGAACACTAATAAATAGCAAATGGCTTGTGCTCACTGCAATATTAAACAAAAACTGGGACAGAAGACAAATCATACATCTCAAACAGTGAATTGACTGGACTTAAAACCCTTTATTTCACAGACAAAACACTATACAACAGAAAAGGTTACAGAAGCATTTAGAGCCAAAACTAAAGTAGGAAAAAGTCACTAATCTCTTCAGCTGCCAGTAATCTGACAAATGCACCAAAAGGTCTGAAAACATATCCCAGCACTATGGTCCACCACTGACAGCTTTTAATAAAACTGCACTAGAGAACTCCAAAAGACAACAAAAGCGCATGTTATAGTAGCATTCAAAGATTAAAAGAACGTTCAGGTAGTAAGAAATTCAAATAAGAAAGCAATGGAGAGAAAAAGGAAGATTAATTTAATTACCTAAACATAGTTAGGACTACTCAACAATTCCTAAAAAAACATCCTGGGTTTGAGTTTTCTAAAAAAGTTTAAACATTTGGTCAACAGAAGTAATTGCATATATACTCAGTTTTTAAAAGCTTTGGTTTATTACTTCTTGACAGTCAAAAAAAATTAATGGAATAGCATGTAAATGGAACTCATAACAGAAGAGTGTTTGACACAATGACCCCCCAAGCCTATTTAAATAATCAATGTCATTCAATATTTTCACTGATAAACTAAAAGACAAAAAATCACCCTTTGTAACTTTTTGAATAAACAAAGTAACAGTAAGAAGCCTGTACAGTAAAAGCAGACCTATCTCAGGTTCTTTTAAAATAGCTGAATCTGAAGTTATCTGTGAAAATGAGAGGGACCGGAATTACCAGATCTATTAAAAGAAAAAGGAAAAAAAAAATTGCTAAAATATCCTAAGTTAGTTGAGAAACAGACAAAAGCAAATGGTTGAAATCTGACAGCACATAAAGCCATACAAAATAAACTAAATTGGAATAAAAGTTCACATCTGTGATCGCTCCAAAGTCAATCCACCCTCACTATCTAGGCACAAAGGTCTTTCCAAAACCACAACTCTAGCAAACTGGGGTTAAAATAATCTAAGAGTTTGCTGCTCTCAGAAGACAGACATTTCCTCCCTTATCTCAACTCCCCATACTGAACATTCCCCTCACCAAATGAGGAGAAGCAAATAAAAACAAAAAGCTGAAAGTTTTTTCCAGCGTAGAGAAATGAATCATCTCAGAGAAGGGTCAAAACAAGTGCATTTCAGCAGAAGTCAGCTACTAAATCAGCCCTGTCATCTCACAGGATAGCACCAGAACTGCATGTTTTTCCCAAACACAAGCTTTGAGCTACTTATAGAGATAAATGTATAAATTAACAGCCCGTGATAAAGACATCAGGCTGGCTGTTTCTGGCCTCCAATTTCATGACCATGCCTCATTAAACATGAGCAGTAGCAAGGGCACAAGTGTTTCAGGAAAAGAATCTGTAAAATATGTAATGGGAAAAATACTTCAAGAACAATGTTACATTTGTACTCCCAAATAACAAGGGACTTTCAGTTATCACCCTCCAGTGTTTGAGAAAGAAAGGGATGTGGAACTCCGAAATGTTTAAATGACTGGGGGATGGGCCTCAGTTATGCACCAACACAGTAAAGGATGATGGTTAATCAGGATGTGTGACTAACAGCACGCCTTCACCCTATTCTGAATTAGGCCACTAGTAAAAAAAAAAAAAAATTGAAGCAATTACATTTAGCAACAACATATAGATATACATGTACAGCACTTTAAACTGCCCAAACAACCACAGAACTTAACACTTAAAAATAGATTGGCAATCTAAAAAGATTAATAATAATTTTATTTATTACCTTTTAATTCCAACACATGCAAATGAAATAATATTTTATTTCAAGCAAAACAAAATTTCAGAAATAAACCGCAAGATGAAACTCTAGAATCTCCAGTACTGCATCTAAAACCACTTCCCTTTCCTGAACAGAATCCCTGTGTGCTTTGAAGTCTCAGCTTCGTGAAAATATAACCTTTCCATATCCCTACAAAATTAAATTTGTCACAGGGAGTTTACCACTGGCAATATGCTTACAACTTACAACCAATACAAGAGCTGTTTGACTCCTCCAAATTTTCTAAAGTGGTAACAGTAGGACAGCTGAAAACCAAAGTGACTAGACGGCATCCAAGAGCCCACTTATTCCTACCATGAATCAGTAAATGCAAGAAGTTCAGAAACTATCCTAACACAAATCATTTTGCCTGTAATAGTGGCATCAGTATTTCTGAACACCCAGGGCTAGGAGGCAGCACAGAACAGTGACCCAGCCTAAACAAGTTTTATTGCGCCTTCAAATCAGATCAGTTCCTTGATGAAGTCTGCTCACCATCCAACCCACAAACAGCTGTGCCGCATGACAAAGAGCAGACCCCTCACTAGCAGGCAGCAGAGCACCCTATATACAGGAGCTATTGTCCAAATTCCTTCTTCATTCCTACACAACTCCTAGAGCAATGAAAACTAACCAGTTAACCTAGCAGAAAAGCACGGAAGAAGAAACTAATCCCTCTGGCATGACAATAAATGTAAAGTAATTGATTCACTCCAAGGGCTCAGCTCAGTGGAAAATTACTGAGTGTAAAATTTGCTTACCAGTAATCAGTCAAGTGATTGCAGACAAAAATCTGTCTGGAACTTATTTTCCACCTTTTTATAGTGAAACCACTGGTAAAGTCAAAGAAATCTCCCTGTTACTAAAAACAGACAAAAAACCAGCAACACCACAAAAAAGTGAGAAAAGTTTTCTCTCAGAAAGAATGGAGAGTTCTGGTCAGCAGCTTGACTGAAGTCTTCATCAGATACAGTGCCTTCATGTGAAAGAACATGCTTTTACTCTACCTCCAAATAACAAAGTTTATACGTACTTCTAAATCTTTACAACAGTCATATTTTTCAATAAAAGCACAAACCTAGACTCCATTACTCTCCCCCAATGCAAAACTGACTTCAAGGATAAAAATGTAAGTGTCTAGTTAAAAAAAGTTAATTTGAGCAAAACCAAGCCCTAAAAAACATCCAACGTAGTTTAAATATTAAACCACTGAGATCCACTAAACATTTAAAAGGAAAACAGGACACTATTTGCGAAGTTAATTACCCCACAAATGCTTTGTATTTATCCAGTTTTAAATGGTATCTCTACATAGTGCTCCCTATATTCCTCAGGGCCAGTATGTTTGGTGCAATCTAGCATCAGCCAACGCATGCAAAACAACAAACGTCTTCATTAGTATCTAAATACTCACTACTCTAAATGTTAGAATACAAAATGCCAGAAGGGTAAAATAGAGCAAAGTAAGTCAGCGTACAGAAACTGAAAACACAAATATTCCACCTACCTGTCCCAGTCATCATCTCCAGCTCTTCTTCTCCAAGACCTTTCTGCACCAGGCTTATCAAACTGATCAAAGTCGTCATCTGTAAAAGAAGGTGACTACATTAAATGACTTACTGAAAAGTTTCTGAAGCAACTATGTAGGTGGGATTTTTTTTTGGTGGGGGATCAAAAGATGCAAAAATGTCTTTTTCTACTTTGTATTTTAACATGAGAACAGATAAATATCAGCATGCTTTAGTAACAAAAAAATGCCATCATGTTCTGTATTGCTTTCTCTCCTCTCACTATTGAGTTTAAAGATAACCTAAATAGAAGAAATGAAGCATGAGATAAACAAGTGGAAAATGCTGTCAACAAAGATCACCCCAGAGAAAGGAGCTCCCCAGCAATGCATGAAACTGAGTTCCAATGGAGGTGAAGGGAGCAAGGTATGCCAGAACTCTGCTTGTTTTGGGGGCCACAAGCTAATCTACCCACACTGGGCCTGCAAAGGCACTTGGAAAATAGGAGTTAACCTCAGGTCAGCATAAGGTAGGACAGTAACAGCAACCCAAAATGGAAGAAGGAAGTCAGGTGTAACACACTGTCAATTATTTCAACTAGGGCATTAAGAATGCTTGAGGACACTAAAGCAGGTCATGCTGCATGTTAGGATATGCACATGCCTGCCAAGGTAAAACTGGTGCAATACACAGTCCTCTCAACAAGTACTTTCATTTTAGCCTATCAAATCACATACTACTCTTGCATAGCTTAGTTTGCAAATGACTATTTTGCTACCCAAT
The DNA here is from genome assembly GCA_033459285.1 of Clamator glandarius. Classification (NCBI taxonomy): domain Eukaryota; kingdom Metazoa; phylum Chordata; class Aves; order Cuculiformes; family Cuculidae; genus Clamator; species Clamator glandarius. The sequence continues at coordinate 638,260 of JAUNZM010000162.1, forward strand.
AATATTAAAACTTCTGTTTATCTGCAAAAAGAAATGCAAAGCTCATCTGCTCCATTCAGACGTCCAGATGTCTCATTATCTGTAAACTGGAAACAATACCTTCAGAAACACTCAGTTCTCACTCTCCTGTCCTGTAGCCATAGCTCAGCGGAGAATGCACACCTAGACTCAGTGTCTTTTCAGATATTCCCATGACTTCCCTAAGAGTCAAACAAGTATGTGACTACAGTTTAATGGCTTGCAAAATAATAGAAGGTTGAGCAATCCAGTCCTTCCAGCCTGGATTGGTGAACACTAAGAGGCCACATACCCAGTTATTCTCCTCCATCTGCACTCAACTCTTCGACCAAGTACAATGCCAAGGGTCAACTGTTTTGTGGGTTTTTGTGTTTGTCTGGGGGTTTGTTAATGAATCTTCAAAATCAAATCTGTTCTCAGCTCTTTAAACTAGACCAAATAGTCTTTGGTGAATATTCCGCACATGCAATGACAAACCTATTCTTTTCTTACTTCATATAATTAAAGCCAGGTGTTTGTTACTGCTAGAAATTTAAAAGGAGGTAAAAATATTAAAGAGAGAAAATTCAGCTCTTGCAATGCCATTAAATCAAGAGCTTTCACACTAGAAATTTCAATCATGGCTGTGAAAGTAAGACTGCCCAGTATGAATTATGATGTAACCCAACTGTAGCAACCTTTTTGTTTTGAAACTATAGATAAAATCATTTCCCCTTCATCAGGTTACCTCCTTTACTCCCTACAGATACTTCCATATTTTAACTAACTTTCTACACATAAGCTAATTTACATAGTCTAACACCCCTGAAACAGTTGTTTTCTCTTTCTCTGCTCTACATACAGCAACCTCCTTCAATTCCAATTCTTATTTCACCCACTGGGAAATCCAGAGAAATATCCAAGCATTCACTATCCTCCCCTTGAACATCAAGTTACCCAATTTTGTGTTCTCCAAAAAAGTGCCACCTTGCTTTCCTTATGGTCATTCAAAGCATCTCAGAGCATTGTGACTTCAGGGACACAAATTTCTTGCATTGTCATTGTTCTTACAGTTGTAGTGCAGCAATCCACTGACCTCATGTAATGCAATCGGTTTTGCAGCAACCCAAGTTATGTGTGCCCACACATTAACAACTAAAAAAAAGGACCAGCATCAGACAAGAAATTCTTTTTAAGCTGTGCCTGCTTGCTTGCAAGATACCGTATTTTTTTCATGCCAAGCATCACTCTGAGGACTACAGAGAGGCTGTATTATAAACCAACACCACTTGAAGACAAGACCATAGCTCTTCGGCACGCAATTCTTACACAAATGGACCTTCATGTCAGCCAGGTTTAAATCTAGATGAAGTTAAGGGCCAAGCCCATGTTCTCTGTTGAGATCTCTCTACAGCAAAAAGAAATACCCTTTAGTATACTTCATAGCGCTTTTTCAGGCCAGACAGGTAAGTTTTATGGCCATAAAAGTGCTTCAATCTAGTACTACTGCTAATGAAGAAACAATACGAAAAGAGGGTCTGAGTTCCTCACATAGACCAGGATCCACTCAGCCAACACCCCTTCACCCCCTGGTACTTCCAACCCCTTCAAATTTCTCACATCCTATTCCTTATTTATGAGCAAGTCCTACCAAAATCCAAAGCTGAATTACAGCCAAGCAAAGCCCTTTTCACAAGCCTCCTCTAGCAGGATGCATAAAAAAGCCTCAAAAATGACCGGACCACCACTTACAAGAAGCACTCCACCCATGTCCCTACTACATCCCTGTTCTCATCTCATCCCATACTTATGATATAAAGATCTTTAGGATAGAGTCAGCTTTTCTTTTTTATGCTTATTTTTTCTGTGACAGCTGACACTGACAATAAGCATTACAAATTATGCCATTTTGATATTAAGCGTTGTCAAGAGCCCAAAGCAGGTTGTGGCTCTCCTTTAGAAAACTAGGTCACAACAATCAGACGCCTATGAATAACATTCAATGCCTGCTTTATCCTTTGTGAGACTGCAAGAATTGAAACAGGCACAGGGCTTACACCTGCAGTGCCATGTGATACCTAGCAAGCCTCAGTGAGGCTTACTTTTGTTTCCATTTCTGAAGCTATGCAGATTTTCATTTTTCTTTTACCTAGCTAGGTAATAACACTGGAAACTACCAGAAAACAAAAATCAGTTTAACATTTGTCTATGATTCTCCTTGAGAAACACTAAGCTAATGTTTGTGACAAGCATGGGTGAGCGCCTGTAAAACATTAACTTGCACAGGAAGAGAAACACTCAGCACCAGCAAAGCTGAAAACCACTGACAGCAACAGCCAAAATGGTTTGGGTTTTTGGGCTTTTTTTAATAATTCTCAGTATGACTATGTGGGAGGCAAAAAGAGAAGCAATAAAGGGAGGGGAGGAATCCATGAACACTAGCTTTTTAAATAGAAATACGTCCACTGTAGGAATTGGAAGAGGTTTTGTATTTCTTGCAGCAGTATCAGTGCAGCCTAGGAAGGTAGTCACGCGTAGCAACTGTTGCCAGGACATGCAATGCAATGGCTACCCCTCCTCGTTTCAGTTCAGGGCTCTTATGGTAAAGCTCAAGAAGGAAGTGTGCACACTACATGCGTACAAACTGGAAGAACCTGACAGGCAATCATTGAGCACACTATGACCCCCTTTAACTTCAAGGCAGAAGGTGATCTTCCCACTAGAAGAGAAAAACAAACAAGACCAATCAAATACCAAAAACTCCACTAACTGAACAAAGAAGCAGGACAGGCCAGGAAAACAGAAGAAATGATTCAACATTTGGTAGCAGGTCTAAGAAAATTGCCATTATCAAAGCGACGGAGAAGTTGCAGGATGCTGCACAGACTATCACTGGCTGTTTTATTAGATCGGCCTGCCTCACAAGGTTCTAGCCAGCCGTGAACCAGAATACACACAAAGACAGTTACACACACTTGGTTCCTCACACTACAAGATTCCTATTTGCTTTATACCTACCCTGGTGTAGCACCAGCAGTGCTATAAGCTTTTTATACATCTTATTTTTCGGTTTTATGACACATGCCCAGAACTGTTTTTTCCAGCTTATTAAGAACAGATCATCCACACTAGAAATACACAACACACAAGCCTCATTTCCTCTTTGTCTATGCTGATGGTAGTTTCTAACTCCAGAGAAACCCTTTCACTAATCATTTTTTTCTGTAAAATGGAAGTTCTAAGCCATGCAGTCAAGTCTTACAAGTGTAGGAGGTGAATCAACAGGAACAGTGCAGAGCTCTTAATGTCTTAAAATGGTACCAACATAGCCCAAAAAGGCAGTCCTACATAGCAACTGTTGCTAAGATCAAGTATTTTACTGCAATTTGGCCAAGACTTCTAGACTAGGAAAAACATTTGATGACTGCATAGTTTGTCTTCCTAGAAATACACCTGTGTGCTTTCTGGAACAGCAACCACATGCTGTCTCATAAATCTCCCCAACACTTCAAAATTTTGTGTATTGGTTCACTTCAATATTAGACTATCACCAAGATTAAACACATTACTAGTTTTAGGCATTGAAAAAGCATCAAAGATTTCTCCTTATCCAAAACAAGATGTAGATGTCACAATGATCCAACAATTCACTGCATTAAAAAGTACTGCACACATTTTACCTAACAGGTCTTCTAGCAGCATCTCAAGCACAAGTCTCCAGATTAAAAACAGCTTACCAGTTTATCTTTATGTAACTTTATTTCTACAGGATATTTTTCTTCAGATTTCATTGCAAAAGGCTATGCAACACACAGGTATTGTAAAACCCTGATTTTTCAGGAACCAAGTATATAACTTAAAAACAAACCTCTGGTCCTGCCTGACAGTGAACTGAATTTCAGTATCTCTTTCTATGTGATACAGAAGAATAAAGGTTTAATGAGCAAAAGCAACATCTAAAACACAGGCTGGCAATGTAATCATACCAGTTGAATGAAAACTGGCACCAAATCGCAGTAAAAATACAACATCTGCGATGTAAACCTAACACATTACAAAGCATACTGCAAATCGAGTCTCATTTATAACAGATAATCAAGCTCTCTACCCCATCATAAAAATCATTTACTCAAAATCCTGCATTATGCACAAGAACACAAGTGTGCAAATAAACTAAACTGTTGCTGTTTGTGAAGTATCTGTACAGGAAGAGTCTTCAGGTAGCTTTATATTGGTAAACAATTATTCATAAAAGCCTTAAGTATTGAGTGACTAAGTATTCACAACCACGTAACAATTGCATAACATGCCCCTCAACCAGTATATTACATTTTCTTTCCAAATTAACCCTACAGGATTGTTTAGCTTCCTCAAAGATGTAACATAGAAAACATTGATTTCCACAAGAGATATATGAATTTTTACTTTCTCAAAGATTTCTTTTTTTTAGAAAGAGCTTGTCATAATGCAAAGCAAGTAGCTAGCAATAAGCAAGAACAGAACTAATTATGATATACTGCCAGGAACTGAAGTTCTCTTTCTAATCACTACATGAAAGAAATTGTACCTTATCATTTATTTATTTTTATATTCAAAAGAACAAGAAACTATATCTAAAGCCCATATCCACCAAGCCACAACAGAAAATGTTTCCAAAGTCTGCTTGGATTTTAAAATGTATTTGCTTTACAAAAATATTTCAGAAGTGTCACAGTCCTTGCCTCACAAACATACTGAATAGTAAATAAAGGCCAAGAGTTTAAATGTGAACTCAGTTCCCAAACAGCTCTGGAGATTGATGAAAAACAGCAACTGCCCAAAAACTCTCCAGCATCCTTTCAAGCCACCAAATGTTATAGTTAAAAGTGTGACTACATTACAACACAATATAACAGAACCAAGCATAAACATCACCTTAAAGTACACTGGACAACAAGTTTTATGCAACCTAAAATCTGAGGTCAAGTATTCCATGCAATGAAGCATGGTTTGGTTATTGTAAAAGCAAGCCATGCTAAGACTATGTTTAATTTAGACAACTTGAAATGAAGAACATTCAAAACAACATGACCTCCAATGAAAGCTTGTCAGAGAAGCATAAAAATATTAACAACTGCTATGCTTTAACATAAATCTGTCGACCACAAGCTCATTCAAGTAGTAACATTTTGGCCCTAGTGCTTAGCTGGTATAGTAGCCCATGATGATATATTTGTATTTCATTAATTAAAACATCCATAGGCCTCTGACACTTGGAGGACTTCCACTGTGTGCCTATTCCAATACAACTCTAAGTTAGTTAGCAATGGAATCAGGCCACCTAATAAAGCAGGATGCAATACCCACAGAAACCAAAAAACAGCCAGCACTACAGCCACTTTCATCTAAGCACAAATGCAGAATCTATTTCCAGTCCTTGTATGCTGCTGCCAAACAGCCTGAAGCATAACAAACCCAATTGAATTTATTAGACTGAGAGTTTATACTACATCTTTCAATTGGATAGTGACCTACAACAGAGGAAGGTGCTTGCTGTGCCAGCTGTATCAGCTTTTCTCCAGTTTTTATCAACTTCAAAAGAGGTTTTTAAAGCCACTACATTGCTGAGTGTGCAACAGCAGCCCTCATATTAGTTAAAATCAAATCAAGCTGATGACATCTTAAACTCAAGCTGGAGGAATAACATAATAGGCTCTGAGGTACAGAAATATCCATTCAGCTACTCTTGGTACAGGACTTCCAGCAGGAACATGGGGTAGACATGTACAAACGGTGCCCTCTTCAGCTCCTCCTCTGCCCCATCTCCTGTCATGACTCACATCCCAAAGATATCTACGCTCAAAGTCTTCTAGATCACTCAAGTTCATAACAAGTGAATTCATCTGAAAGAAAAAAAACTTACAATAGTTTTTGCTTACTTCAGCATGGCAGACAATCGAAATAGAAAGTGCTCATTGTCTTGTTTTAGTGATAGTTTGTTCTTTGTGCTTTAACCATCTCTCTCTAAATGAGATTACTGCAATTCACAGCTAGATTTTAAATACTAAGAAAAAATTTCAGCAACTGTACAAAACAGTTATTACATCAGACTGTAAGCAGGTGATCACTATATCATAGAACAACCAGGCTGACACGGACCTTGAAAGAGGAAAAGGAATTTCTGAAGTAATGCGAGGCTGTGTGTTATTCACAGAGACCTCAAAGACCGCCACTTGAACACTTCCCTGTCAATGTTCGTAAAACCTATCACCAAGACCTTTTACCTTCATCCTTAGAAGGCTTACCTGAATCAACACGAGCATCAGGTCACAGAAGTACATACGAATATCCTCATGAATCAAGCCAGAGACTAAAACATTTTAAATGGCTCATTATAAATGAGTGAGTCCATGTGTGCTGTCCAATAGACAAATCACCTTCGTTCCATTCCATCAAATGTATTTAAGTGTTCAGCCAACACAGCCATTTCATATCTCAATTTTCATCCCTGCATCATATCCTTACAGACGATATAAACTTTAATCTGCATCTTCAGAGCCAAAACTATATAACTTTTTAACTGTTACTCTGTAAAGTCAACAAATTAACATCCCGTTTATTTTTTCACTGCCTATTTCATACTACTTTACCAATCAATAGAGCCTTTCTCTTTTTTTTTTTTTAAGAAAACACTGTGGTGCCATCATCTCCCTATTTTAAAAACCTCCCTTCCAACTTCAAAAACTAAATCCAAAATACTAGTTCCTACAGCTAAAACTTCATCTGACCAGAACCATTAAAGCTGTATAACCATTTAGTCCTGGTCTTTTCATCCTGTACACATTCTTCCCCTTTTGTTACCAACTATTGACTGTAGATAGCTGCCGCTTTCCAAAGAATTGCCTTTACCACTGCAGTAAGTGCTAGGCTTTCTTTTTTCTTCTTTTTTAAACTCAATTTAACATGTGAAAAGTGTATTCAATCAGGAATTTTCCTTAACTAGTCATACAGACATAACTGTGTGACACTTCTGGGTTTCTTCATTCAGGTAAGTGCAGTACAAGGATCATTCAAACTAAATAAATGCTGTTTACATGGGGCAAGGATCATATTTATTTGGCTGCTATTTATTGATAAGCTCAGCCTTAATGCTGAACAAACTAATGCTTGCGCCCACTTAGTATAAAGGGATCTTAATTCACTGTTAGACATACTACTCCACAACAACAACAAAAAGTCTTGAAACTGCAATTTCACCACTTAGTTGAAAACTATCTATTGCACAGACCTTTGTATACAAAACCGTGCCCCTTCAATTTACAGCAGGTTTCAACATAAGAATTAAAATGATTCAAAAGTGATAGTTTCTTTAAATTACTCTGTTCTCATAATCCAAGAAAAAAACTTCCAGAGATGGAACATGCATGCAAAATTTACTTCCACATCACAAATAACTGATCTGAACCACAGAAACTAGCACTAACTTATTTTTAAGTAACATTAAAAACCACACAATGTATTTGACATCATTAAAATGATGCCCAAAATAATAAATTACTTACTGTTTTCCCAATCAGAGCTGTCCTTCCTAGCCTACTTCCCAAAAACCCCAACTCCTAAGTTCAGTAATGTTTTTGTAGCATTTAACTACAATAGGAAGTTTAATTGTGTTTACACACACTGTTACCAATTAGCTAGCAATGATGAACAGTCAGACCAATTATTTGAGGGATCACCAGGCCAAGTCACACTCTTCTCCATGACACATACTTACAGAAAAAAAAAGGAGACGAGAATCGTCGAATCATACAATGGTTTGGGTTGGAAAAGACCGTAAAGATCATCCCATTCCAACTGGATGGGCAGGGACACCTTCTACTGGATCAGGTTCCTCAAAGCTTCATTCAACCTGGCCTTGAACACCTCCAGTGGTGGGGCATCCACAACTTCCCTAGGCAACCAGTGCCATTGCTTCACCACTCTCACCGGAAAAAAAAAAAAACCCTTCCTAATATCTAATCTAAATTCACTCTCTTCCAGCTTAAAACCAGTCCCCCTGGTATTATCACTGTACATCCTGATGAAGATCCCCTTCCCAGCTTTCCTGCAGGTCTCCTTTAAATATTGGAACGTCTCTCTGGAAAGTTTTGCACAGCCAAGGACAAGACTGACAACTCTGACCAGTCTTTATCAAAACTGTTATTCCTAATGAAAATAAGGCCTGCAGCACCAGAAACAGACTTTTTCTCTTAACTGTATCTCTCTTGTATGACATTGTATGTCTTTCTTTTAATCACTCAACCAAACGTCCTCATTTATAAATACGCTTAATACACCAGCCAGAACCACAAAGAGGCTTGAGTGGCCATTTAAAATGCTGTGAGAGAAAGCTTCCTTAGTCAAAGCTTGCCTGAGAATTGTGCGGTCAAGCACCAACTTTATTTTACACTTTCCAAATGAGACCTTCCACTTCAGGGCCACCTGCAAAAGAAATCATAACGACTTTCCTGATGTAAAAGAAGCTATTCAAGCAGGTCACACACTGTAGTTGTGAAAACTAGCAGAAGCTGCCTTTAAATAAGCACATACACCTGACACAGAGGTCCCATGGTGAGTGAGGAAGCTGTAGTCCCTTCCCGGCCTTACTCCAGTCAAAGAGAGACCTAGAGGGACCAGGGCAGCTCCCACTCTACATCGCTACTCCCAAGCAGGAAAGAGACAACAGGGTAGAGGAGAGAGCGAAGGAAAGGACGAAGGAGGGAGCGAAAAGTGGTGGCTACGCCTCAGGAAGGCTCACCTCAGCCCCAGCAGCTGCTCCGCGCCCCCAGCGAGTCCCCGAAGCCCCCCACGCCCACATCCCCATCCTTCCTCCCCACTCCCCGCCCGAGCAAAGCCACGGGAGTCCCCAGCGACTCTTCCCCCCTCCATCCTTCCCCTGGCGAGGTCACAGAACCCCCCGCCCACTGGCGAGGCCACGGAGTTCCCAGCCCTCGCCAGCTCCACTCCCAGGAGAGGCCCCGGAGCCCCCAGCACCCTCGTCAGCCCCCCAAAACGAGGCCCCGGCGCCATTAGCCCCTTCATCCGCCCCGCCAGATGAAGCCTCGGAGCCCCGAGTCCCCTTGCCCGCCTCTAAACGAAGCCCCCGGGTCCGCGGCACCCACCTGCACCTCCTCCCAAGGCGGCAGCCATGGCGCTCCTCTTCGTCCAAGCGGCAGCGGCTCCCGGCAGCGACCCCCTGCCGCCCACGGGCTCAGCAGGGGGCTGAGGGGAATGGGGAAGGGCTCAGGATTCAGCACCCAGCGGCCCCCCTTCCCGCCACCCCCGCACAGGCGCCCACCGCAGGAGAACAACAAACTACCACAACATGGCGGCAGCCGCCGCCGTCACCGTCGCCACCGCCCCCGTACGACGGAGGGATGGCGGAGGACCGGGCCCTCCCCGGGGCGGGCAGCGGCCGATGCTGGTTGGCTGGCAGGGGCCCAGGCGCGCCGCACGCCCGGTGACGCCTCAGGCCCCTGCGCGTGCGCCGGGAGGGGGGCGGGGCCGCGCATGCGCGCCGCGAAGGGGGTGGGACCGCGCACGCGCTTGCGATGGCGGCCAGAACCGCTGCGCGTTCGGGCCTTGACCGGGGGCTGTGGGGCAGCTCCCAGCTCGGCCCCCCTCCCTTCATCGGGGAAGCGGCCCCCCCAGCTCGGCCTCTCCTCGACAAGGGAGCAGCCCACCCCAGTCCGGTCACCCCTTCGAAGGGGAGCAGCCCTCCCCCCCCCCCCCCCCCCGCCGTGATACAAGAAGTAGTTAGTTACTGTTACAGAAAGTGGAATATTTTTGGTTTAAGCTGAAGTAAAGTTAAGTTTCATTTAAGAAATTGTATTTTTTAGAAAATTAGACATGCATGTATTCTTTCAAACTGTTGTGTATACACTCAGAGTCAGAATAATTTGAGTTGGAAGGGACCTTAAAGATATCTAGTTCCAACCCCCCTGCCTTGGGTAGGGGCACCTCCTACTATATCAGGCTGCTCAAAGTCCCATCCAACCTGGCCTTGAACACCTCCAGGGATCAGGCATCCACAGCTTCCCTGGGCAACCAGTGTCTCACCACTGTAACAGTCAAGGAATTATTCCTTATTCCTGGTCTAAATCTGACCCTCTCCAGTTTATACCCAGTTTTTCCAGATGCTGTTCCTTCTTTGACAATGATAACATCTTGTGTGAAGTATTATCTGTGCTGAACAGATGTCTCTCTCAAGTCTATCTCAAATGGGAGGTTAAGCAGAGATCTGGAGCCAGCTCCAAATCAGGAAGAGTTTTGGCTGTTGTGGAGTTCCTAATAACATTAAAATTAGTCCTTGGAAAATAATAGAATATGCATAAGGTTTCTGGGAAAATTTATACATGTGCATGTAAGTAAGAAATGCATTCTGTAACCAGCTTTTTTCTCGATCAGCATTACTGATGGAGATCACTCCCTCATGTTGCTCAGGCCTCACAGAAGATGCTTGCTTTCTGAAACTCCACAAGTCTCTAAAATTCTAAAATGAATCTCACATTGGGCTGTATTGGGGCTTTAGTAGATTGCAGGACCAGCTTGAACCCCCATGTTCAGCTGCCTCTTGCATGGCAAATAGTCCCATGAGTTGAGTTAATGGAATTAAAATACACCGCAAAAGGGACAGTTTGTTTTGTGTTTGGTAGATCTGTGGTCCTCCCATTTTTTTAAGGCTGAAGTATGCAGGGGAGTTAATGCTTCCTTAAACTAAACTAAAACAGTTCTAGCCATGTAGTTCTTGCTTCTCCACTCCAGCCTCACCTGGGTTCATAGTTAACAGGCTTAATTTCCTAATATGCTGGATCCACTCCCACTGCAAGCTAAAAGTCCTTTTCTGCAAGCCATTTCTCAGAGCTCTTCCTACCTAGCTGCTTATCTGTATGCTCTCTCTCCCCTCAAAGGACCTAATGATAGTGTGGCTGCAGTGTAGATCAGTTTGGATTGCAGATCTCACAGAGAAGTAATTAACCAGAAAGAATTTTCCTTTTTAGTTTCCTTCTTGCCTTTTCCTAGTTTTCCTTTTCTCAGGGGAATCAGGACTTGTGGTGTTCTGTGCAGACCAGGTTAAACACAGTATAAAATTATGCCTTGACGTAAACCAAACTTTTAGGTTACACTGCCTGTGAAGAAGTCCAGTCTGATCTAAAACAGTTTAATGGAGCCTACTATAACAAGGCTAGTTCAAGTAAATGGCAGAACTTTCCCAGGTGGACAAGTCCTCATGGAAATAATTAACAATGTTAATATTTAAATTATCAGCGTTATCTGATTAAACCCTCGCTGTGAGACTAGGGAAGTTCTCATGTCACTTTTTTCCAGGTTCCCTGCAGACTTACCTCTGCATTGCATTTGGTCTCATTTTTTTTTAGTTTTTTTCCACAACTGCACAGCTAAAGATTTATTCTTTATGTATTTCTAAAAACTTGTAGCCAGATTCTGACTTTAATTTAGGAAACAGACCATCAGTAGCTGATGCTTGCTGATTATTTTATACATAGTCCATCAGTACAGCTCTGAGTGCCTGTCATGGAGGTGGTAAACAAGGTGAATATTGGTAATATCAATGATAAAACCCCATGATTTCAGTGGGACCAGGGTTTCAGCCATTGCTCTTTGGTAGCGATCTTTCTTTTGGGTAGCTGGTATGAAACGTAAAGGGATTTCCTGGCAAAGGAGGGAGTTTTCTGGTTCAGGCCTCTTAAAGGCTGAATAAGAAACTGTATGGGGTAAGACTTGGCCAATTTCAGCAGCAGCCTGTTACAATTCACAGCACCATCTTCATAATTCTCTGTATCCCTTCTGTTTGAGACTGGGAAATGAAGTGCTAAACATAAGCAGTACTCACCATGAGCATCTTTGTAGCATTCAGCTATGTAGAAGAGTGTATTTTATAGGTGTTTTATGCTCTATATTTTGATTTCCATGACTGATGGTGCAAATACAAATCAAGTTACCATTTGCTTGGCATAAATCCAGTGTTAAAGATAAATAATGGAATCAGAGAATCACAGACTAGTAGGGGTTGGAGGGGATCTCTGGAGATCATCTATTCCAACCCCTCATTAAAGCAGGTTCCCTAGAGCAGGGTGCACAGGAACACGTCCAGGAAGGTTTTGGATATCTCCAGAGAAGGAGACTTCACTACCTCCCTGAGCAGCCTGTTCCAGTGCTCTTGCACCCTCACAGTAAAGAACTTCTTCCTCATGTTCATGCGGAACTTCTGTGCTCCAGTTTGTACCTATTGCCTCTTGTCCTGTCACTGGGCACCACTAGCCTTGTCTGGCCCCATCCTCTTGGCACACACCATTATAGAAGCATTGATAAGATTCCCTCTCAGCCTTCCCTACTGGATAAACAGACCCAGGTCTCTCAGCTTTTTCCCGAAGAGAGAGGCTCCAGTCTCTAATCCTCTTAGTGGCCATCCATTGGGCTCTCTCCAGGGTAGTTCACTATTTCTCTGTTTGTTAATATACAAATCCTTCTGCCATTTTTGCACAGCTCTGGCACAAAAACATGGCCATTACCAGATGTCTGAACTTCAGCATGTATGGAACAGGAACCTAAACGATGATGACAGAGGTGGGTATACAGTGACTACTCACCCTCACCGAGGACTTCCCATGTGATTTCCAGTTCCAAGGTCTATAGTTGCTCTGGATTCTGCATTAAAAACTCCAACTTTTTCTTGATACTACCTAACCCGTGCTATAAAATACAGGTGTGCTTGTGTCTTTTCTGTAAATGAGGGCTAACATACTTACCGCCTCTGAAAACCATGAATTAAAATGACTATATATGTGCTAATAATCATCAATTTATTTAAATACTTTGGAAGTTCTTTGTAAATAATATATTTGCCTCCACCATGTCTTCCAAACCAAATCCAGCTGCAATTGGGAATGCAACATTGTCTTGCAGGGAATTGAGTAAATAATTGAGGCAGAACTCAAGAAACTTGTAGTCCTGGTTCTACACTTGCTTGATGCATTACTGGGGCATATTGTCTTATATCTGTTGCCTTAGATTTCCCCCTCTAAGCTGGGGAGAATAATGCAAAACTATTTTTTTCCTGATTATTTGAAACTTTTTGGTAAAAAGTGTTGTTGCCTAACTTTTCTACTTTAAGCTATTTCCACTGTAATAGTCACTATCAGTTATATTTATGCTAGTTAGGGATTTTAACATGTTTTCCATACTGCTTAGTGGCTTATTTTTTGAGGAGATGCATTAATTTTTTATCTGTTTTTTTTTTATTTAAATTATTTATTTTTGCATGCACACTCAAGTTGTTAAAATCTGCCAGTCAGAAATCCAGTAAAGCAGACTTCTATATTTAATTCCATTAAACACTTAGAATTAATAGAAGGGTATTACAAAGAGTGTTAGCAACAGCAAGTGGCTCCTAATTCCTTAGAGAAAATGTGCTTCTGCCTTATTTTTTAACCATAATTGCCTCTTTTGTGAGCTTTTATTCTAGCCCCATTGGTGAAACCAGCCTGAGTTTTCTTAGCATGGCAGGTTGGCCAAGAAAGGTGGTGCCACCATGGATTTGCCTCATAACCTTCTTGTGGTTAGCCTCTCAAAGTGACATCAAATTATGAGGCACCTTCTTCCATTAAGAGTTAAGCCTGGTTTTGTACAGGTTTCTCCAAACTGGACACTAAACAGGCCTTGGGTTATTTCAGCAACATCTTGACATGAAGCAAATGTCCTGTTATGCTTGACAGGAAATTTTGGATTCAGAGTGTACAAATGAGGAATATGAAAGCAAATTCGCTCCCTTGTAGGGGCTCCTGAACCTGATGTATGACCTGTAAACAATGGATGCAATCTTAGGAGGCAGCAGTACCTCTTAAAAGATACACATGGGTGAAGGATGCTTTCTCTTTGAATATATTCAAAGGTAAAGGCAGAGCAGGAGATGAGAAAGACTTTAAAAACTTACAAATGCCTTATTTAAGGAAAGAGAACAGTACAAAGCTTAAAATAATTAAAATATACAAAAAAACCTGGTGAGATAAACTTTGAGCAGAAAACATTCTGAGAACATTACAGCCTCCGGACTAATTGTAGTCTCAGGCCTGTGGGCAGTGCTCATGTGCATCAGCTTTTATGACTGTATTTTTTCTTTCTGTTTCCTCCCCCATTCTTGTTACTTATTTATCCACTTGTTTTGTCTTATTTACCTTGTTGTCTGTAACCCACTTGATGCATCTTATTTCAGCTGTATTTTTTTCAGAGCAATATGACCTAAGGACCCCTGAAACAGCTGCGAGGGTGGAAAACAGGGGAGCTTGTGTGCTGAGAAATTGTGTGAACCAGCTATGTGTCTGTCAAATGTGTTATTAACGTGTCACGTGTGGAGTCCCTATAAAACTGATCCCCCACTAGAGTTCAAAATCTCAACAGAGCACAGATATTGTTGAAGTACAGTGTAAAATAAATAAATTATTGCCAGCTCCAACTGGCTGCAGGGAGGTTTGGGCTGTAGCTTTTGGTTCTGAACTGAGCGCAGCACACAGAAGCCTTAATATTGCCCTAAATATTGAACTCCAGCATTTGCAATGTCTTTTAGGGATCTTGAGAAAAGAAATCAAGAAACACCAGAGGAATCCAAGTGTTGCACACATCACGGGATTTTATTTGTAATTTTTTTTTTTCAGTCTGGATGCTGGAAGTCTTAGTGACTAAACTGTGCTTTGATTCACCATGAAGCCCTTTTGGTGTCAGGGGCAGCAGGGGAATTAAGGTGAAGCTGACAAACATAAGGCAGTCCTTATTTTCAAGACTGACTCAGATTAAAGTGGAAAATTCCTAAGGTGCCCTTTTCTCAGGCAAAGGGTATGGTACCCCATGACAAACGTAACAGGAGGAGCAAAGGTTAGGAGTGTTTCCCGAGGTTTCCTGATGAACCAATGTACGGCATTGTTAGCCTTGCCCAAATGCTGAGTTTTGGGAAGCACTTTCTTTCTCTGGACGTAGGCCAGTCTGGCCCCTTCCACACCATAAAGAGTAGAAAGATATGTGGTGGCTCTAGGCAAACCTCGGAGCATCACAAGTGCCTTGTGTGTCCCAGATTCCTGAGGCCTGTACCTGTGAGCAAAGCCCTGTGCTCTGTGAAGCCCCACCGAGTATAGAGATGTGCACAGGTATCAAATGTCAGCTGTCATACATGAACTTCCAGATCAGAGCTTATGTTCCTAAAAACTCCTCTTACCAGAAGGCTATAATCCTGCTAAAAGCCTCTGGGAACTACTGCAATGCAAATAATAGTAGCAATAATTAGCTCTGCTTTAATTGATACTGTGTATTCCTCAAATGTCAGTGAAAATTTACTTTGCTAAGCCAACAACTTCTCCCCTGGAACACTGCTGGCATTACCAGAATTACACGAGGGGTGAATTTGGATCATTGTAGGTTCCTGGCATAAATTATCAGCTGTTGATTCCTTGCCCTTTAAAACTTGGCAAGCATACAGGATGAGTTTGCCAGACATGCAAGAACTAGGTCTATGCATTTATGGGGATATCCTTTGGGGCTATGCACGGGTAGGAGTACAATTTGCTAGATGTACCCAGCTGTGCAATCCAAGAACTTCTGCACACAGCTTAGAGTGTGTTTTGACTGTCCTCAATACCAGTGGTTCCTGGAAGCTGTTTTTGTGTCCTCAGCTTTATGAAAGTATGGATGTGGTTGTAATAAACCTTATAAATGATGCTATGTTTACAAAGTAGCCCTAACAAGGATGATTTTGGTTGGCATAATCTAGAGGTGGTTTATGGTTACTTCTGTTTATCACAGGGACCAGGAGTTGTCTCAGCTTAATGTTGAGAGTGTAGTTCTCAGCATATCATTGGCATAAATAAGTAAAGTTAGCACACTTGAAAGCAATCAGCACAAAGCAATCAGCATGTTCAGTATGAACAAGTTCTACATCTGTCTCACGGGGCACTCAACAATTTTGGTGCCCTGTCGTTAATGGACAAACTCTGTCACAGCACTGCTACAGCTACCTGCTCAGACACTCCTTGGGGATTCTTTCTAAGGGAAGGATAAGTGTTCTCTAGCTCCAGTTGGCTAAATATTAGATGCCTAATCTAAGCTTCTTTTGTGAACCTCCTTTGTTTGATTACATTGGATGGGCTGAGTGGTGGCTCTTAGCTTATCTTGATAAAACTGAATTGAAATAAATCCCAGCCATAGAATCTTTATTTTGATAGTGACAAACAAGTTTAGAGCCAGTAGCAGATCTCAAGTCTAAAGTTTTCTACATTTACCAGGAAAAGACTCCTGGCTCATAGCGCTTCAGCACATATTTCCAGACCAAGCTATTTCTGTGTTTGCTGGTCATAATGGGTAGTGGGTTTAGGCTGTAATGGAGCCCTTCAGAGACTCAGAGACACAATGCACCTGATTTTATGAATTATCCATATGTACAAAAGCGTTATTACCAGACAAACTCAAGACAAACTCAGATACAGATCATCAGCACATTACCAATAAGCCAATTAGTGAAATGAAGCATTGCAACTGTTAGACTTCTTTATGCAAATATGTTTGCCTGCATGGAAAAGAAAACCATTTGGACTGGGTTTAGTATTCAGAAAGAACTTGCTAGTATGATATCTGGTGATAGTTGCTGTAGCTATTACTGACCGGTTTCTTTTTGCACCCTGATAGGTGTGGATGTAAATGAAATGAGTGATGTGAACCTGAATGACTAAAAAGATAGGCAGGATTTGGACCTTACCATATATTTTCTTCAGTAGCTGTTCCACAGGTTTCGCAGCATCTTCTAACATGAACTTTGAGTATAATATTTTTCCATTACAATGGTCAACAACATAAGTAATTGACTTGGGCCAAAATCCACAAATCTTTCACATTCAACTGATTTCCTTACAAGGAAGACTGACAGAATTAGGCCCTACATATTAAATCAGTTTCAACCAGGGGCCTTAGTTTATCTAGTGGATCCAACAGATATATTTATCACAGCCTGTCCACATTAAGCTGGGCACCTTTTCTATAATGAGTTCCTGGCAGCCCAGGAGCAGGTTATGGAACATGACCCATTTCAGCGTGCTGTGGTAAAGGGAACCAATAGAGATGCATCATCCAGTGCAGGCACAGTTTGAAGCGCTATCTTGTATAACAAATTATTGACTTCATTGTACATAGTACTAGGATTTAATTAAGCGATAAGACCCATCATAGTTGTCCTTTATCTAGCAGATAAGGATTTACCAAGCTTACCCAAGAGGTTTTTATCTGAAAGATAAGAAAAAGGTACATAAGGTGCCTTCCTCTGTTTTTAAATTGTTAATTGAAAAGACCTTATTTTTTAAGTTCTAGGTTGTTGTCTTTTCTTCATGGCTTAGTATTACAGATTCGAATGGACTTCTATAAGGGAGGTTGTAGAAGGGAAGAATGTTACCAATGGCCTTGACTGAGTGAAATTAATAGGTTTTGTGTAATTTTTATTCACAACGTATCAGCTCTCAGCTCAAGTAGAAATATAGCCTCTGATCGCAGGAGATTTTCCAGCGACTTCATGATGTCATGGCCATAGAGATTCATTCATTGCTGATTTCAATGTGCTACAGTTACATTTACATTGTAAAGTTTAGGGAAAAAAATGAATTGTGTAATAGAAGAAAATGGGGGATACAGATGATATCAAGTCTGTTCTTTTAATGATTGTGTTGTCAGCTAAGCTAAGGGATACCAAAATCCTTGGTCCTTTACCTATGTGATGTAAACACATATGAACAGAAAACATATAAAGAAATGAAGGCTGATACAAAGAACTAACACTTAAGTTAAGACAGACGAACTGAACACCACAAATCATACTGCTGCTAATGCTCAGTGCAGAAGAACACAAAGGAAATTCCAGAGAAATGAGAGATGATCATATGGTTTTTAATGAGAAAGGCACTTAGGGGCTACTGGGTAGTTGAATACAGAACAGGATCTTTGGACCTAGCAAATTTAACCCATAATATTACAGACACTTTTTTTTTTTTTAGTAGAATCCTTTCATAAAGGTTCAAGCTTTTTTTTTTTTAGCTACCTGAGATCTTCCAGTTTACAATGTGACAAGACCATACTTGTTTGTTCCCATGTGCTGATATTATCTTTTAGCACAAATGACATTTCCTCCTTTCCAGCCTTTTTCCTTCCCATTCTCTTGTAAGCCCAGACAGCACTCAGCCTTTACTACACGGTGTAAACCAAGCCCCATCAGACTATTCTGCCTTAGCAGATCCAGAAGTGACAACCACAAATTGACTCTGTGCAACTCCAGGGACAAGGGACATATCAGACTCACTGTTTGTTTCACCTCAAGTTGCTTTGTTTGGGCTGTGTGAAATTGTCCTGAATTTCCAGACATCCAAGAGCCTAAGCTGCCAAATACTGAAAATCCAGTAGGTTACTGCCCAAAGCAGTTGTCTACCACATAAATTGATAGCATTGGCAGCTCTGCTTGTGAAAGACTCCCTGTTCCCCAGATTGTATTAATCATCTTGCTCTGCACCTGTTCCAGCTTGAATTCTTCATGCTTGAACAGGGGCAGTAAAGCGGGGTCTAAAGGGATCAGATTGTATTAGAAGTGCTTGGAGCAATTCATGCCAGGACCGAATAGCGATTGTAATGAGAGCTACCCTCCAGGTTACACAAGAGGCAAATTGCCTCAGCGGTGAGCGGAAGTTTTGTAGTGCTGCTCTGAGTCCGTTTGTTCAGTAACCAGGGGATTTCATTTCCATCGTTGACAATCTGACACCTTTTATGGGCAATTGATTAACTTTTTTAAAAAGTGTCTGGCACAGAAGCAATAAGTGAGTGGAAAGGTGTGAATTAAAATGTGTATAGAGCTAAAGATGATTACTTAGATATTTGCTTAGACCTGAAATCCCAGCTGCAAACCTGGGATTATTCTGTCTTGCTCCAACTACCCTTCAGCAATTGCCTTATGAACAATTTTTCTGCTATGTGTTTTTGCTTATTTATTTGCAGCTGCCTCAGAGGAAGTTATGAGGATGGTCCCTCACCTTGATATACCCAATATAGAGTTCCTTCACCTTGGTGTAGCCTCTCATGCCTGCAAGGCTTTAAAATGGGTCTCTGTTGGCTCGTGCTTCAGGGAAGCCAACAGAGCTTCATCCTCAGATTCAGCAGAATAACTTTCCCACCACATACTTCATGCTTATTTCGCTCAGAAAAAGATTTTATCTGAGTGCTACTCGCAAGCACTCTGCTGTCCTCTTCTTCCTTTGACAACTGGGGAACAAAATCAGCCCCCTCCACTTACAAGTACTTCAACACAAAATTATTTTGCTTCGTACATCTGAATGGTATCGTATAAAAAGGGATTTTTTTCTTCCTTCAAATCACACTCCGATGGGAGCTGCCCCAGTCAGCAGTGTTTGCTCTCTCTGTGTAGTTGTTCCATTAAAGTAGTGTGAAAGCTACAACTGTGTGTCCACTGTCATTCTGTATTAGAAGTCAGGGGTAAGGTAATGATATGCAAGCTTGATCCTTCTGTAATACTTTCCTTGGAAGTACAGTTCTGCCGTTTCTGCTGTCAGCCTGCATTTAGAGTGCAGAGAGCTGCATGACTTGAAAGCAGCAGTAGGCAATTCCCAGCCTAAGCCTCATACATTTACATATTTATACTCACTTCAGCGGAGTAAATATGCTATGAATAAATCCTATTATGTTTGAAACTGTACTTACAGTATAATAAAACCACACAATACGATGGTGCAATCTCAGGTTTTCTTTCTATGTCAATATGGGCATATATTAACTAAATTATGTATTGTTAACAGGGTATTCAGCTTCCAGCAGCTGTTAGAATACCTTGTACAATATGTGAAAATAATGAGGGAAAAGCCCTCTAGTCTTTAAACAAGAATTGAAGAAAAAACACTGGCTGTTGGTAAAATAGTTTTGTGGGAAATGGTCAGTCTGTAAGGGGTATAACTCTACAGCTGTTACTTTTGTTATTATTGCTTGTGAAATTGTGTGCATCTGAATGTGCCATCTAATGCAAGCAGTTTTTTTCAAAAGGACGTTGCCAGGTATTTCTGTTACAATACCATGATGTTGCACATGTCACAACCATATGTTGGTGCTGTGTTCTGGCAAAAGATCATCTGACACAATAGTAGTTGCCTGCCAAAATTTCTAGGAGTTTCCTTGCTGGAAAAGGTGGCTGGCTAGTGCTTGAGTGCACACAGTCTCCTCAGCAGTTACTTCAGCATTATGCTCAGATGAAGGATTCCTATGAAAAGGGGGTCTGTTTTCTTGTTACAAAAGCGCCAGCCAGAACACTTGGTTTCTGTTCTGAGTCTTGCTACCAACCTTTTCTGTGACCTTCCTCAAGACACAACACCTTTCTCTGCTTCCTTTTCCTTCCCATCGTTCTTCACATGTATGTTGTGAACTCTTCATTATATTATTATCCAATGGAATTCTAAATACTTTCCTTATTTCAAAGCAATGATTCTTTGTGCACAGATATTTAGCACTAACCATACAACTTATCACCCGGAGGAGTCCCACAGAAACCAATGGGATATTCACTGTAGGAGGTTGCATACCACTATAGATATTTCTTTGCTTTTACAGCTTGACCCTAAGTCCACTGAAGTAGAGGAGTTTTACATTACCTCAGCACAGACAAGCCCCTAATGTTTGCAAAGAACCTTTCAGTAAAGCCAAAGATCAAGTCTTGCTCTATTTGCTAGATGGTATATGAAGACTATACATCTTAACTGGAATAGTTGTAGGATTTTCCATGGAGTATTTTACAGGATCTAAGGTCATGCTTTCACTTCTTCAGAGATGACCTGTACGGCAGAGGGAACATCCAGTTGAAAGTGTAACTGTTCTGTTTATGTCCTCCCTCTATGGCACATAAGGAATCTCTTATGAAGAACCCAAAAAAAGTAAGAGATGCTTACAAGACTTGTGGAATAAGGAAAGTTGAAAAATAAAAAAGGTAAAGAACTCTAAAAACTGTAAAAAGAAGTTGACAGATCTCCAGCTAAGCACAACAGAACTCAAACTGTAGCTAGACATGTCAGGTTGTTGATCGTTATTCAGGCTTTGCTGGACACAGGGGTTTGAGCTGAATCCAGTAATGTCTACTTGACATGGGAAAGAGAAGAACGTCAATTAAATGCTTTGATATTTGCCATTGTGACCAAAATGTTCTTCTTAACTTTGAGGGAAGAATGAAAAAAAAAAAACTCCAAAGGCATTTGATCCTTGTTTTTAAGACAAAATATTATCTATGAAATTTCCAGGTGGAATATTTTTTAAGAAAGACCAATATTAATAAGCAGTTGCAGGAAGAAATTTGTGCTAATGCAATCAGCAGCCTTGAACATGCCAAGGACTATGTGTCGAGTGTGTGATGGGTAGAAGTAGAGTTGCTGTGAGCTGTGCTTATCTCAGAAGAACACCTTTATGCGATGCTGAAGTGGCTGTGCTTACTTTAGGACATAAAGCGTGCAACTTGTGTTATTCAGAGTTGGCATGCTGTGACAGTGGCCATTTCACTTCTCATAATTGCCCCTCTGTTTCTTTATGATCCTTAAGACTGAGTTTAAAATATTTTGGTTGTCTGGCTTTGTATGTTTACCTCATGAGGTCTTTGAAGTAAGAACAGTCAAAAAGCTATGAAAAGGCAGATCCTGTTCTCAATAAGAGTCTCCAAGTGTAATGAAATACAAAGACTTCACAAGATCATCACTTTAGTCAAAGCTTGAAGAGGATTAAAAATCAGTATGCAGTTGTACTCTCAGCAGCTACAGGAACAAACACCAGAAATATAATCTCTTGTTTACTGCCTTTCATTGAAGTCTGGATCAAATTTGCTTGTATTTAGCTTTAATTTAGGAAAAATAGAGATTTCCTGTTAGGCATCAATGCTGTCAAGAAATGTTGAGATTGTGATACATTCACAGTCTGTTTATTCAGTCAGCGCAATCTCACTTCACACCATTTACCATAAGATCATTATTTAAAAAGCAAATGAGTCCTAGAGTGATGAGAGTGGGTACACCTGTATCAGTAAATAGAAGATGTCAGAGACAACCCTGTGAGTGTCCCAGTTCACTGAACTTTGTTACCCCCAAAACAGAGTGGCCAGACTCACCTCACCAGTTGGCACTATCATCGCCATTTTAAAATGAAGAATAAAAGGTTATAAGAGGTCTGTAGAGGTATTTGAGCTTCCTCAGCTATTGCTAGAAGTCCTGTGTCACTGGACTCCAAGTAGGCTAGTTTTCCTGTCTTTCCAGGTTCATGCCTACAGATAAACCCTCACAGTTATAATGTGGATCCCAGTAAAGATACCAGCATGAGCTCATTTGGACCTGGCTCAGGACCCAGAGTTAGGCCAGCTACAACAGCATGAGGTTCCAGATAAACCAATTCATCACAGTTAGACTGCTTCCCAGACAGTGTTGTGCAGACATTCACGGGTGAAGGGTGTTTTCTAAGATCATGCAAGAAGTTTGACCATAAGGCAAAATTTAATTCCTCTCCCAAAATCTCCGCTTTATACAAGACTCTTGACTCATTGGCCCTCTCTTTAGGAGATTAGATTTCATTTCTGTGCAAATCAAACACAAGTTTCCTGAAGACTGTTGTTCCCCAGAACAGACTGCCGGCAGTTGTTCCCAGACTTGATGGACCATAAAATAAATTATCTGTTGAGGGGACAGCAAGATACTTTTACATCTGTAACAAATACATTTCTAGCTTGAGTCTGTTAAATTATTAGTTGGTAGGAATTTTGCCAGTTTTCAGTGACTATAGCCCTGAAAAATTTGAAAGTGCAAAGACCTTGAGTGAGTTTTTATTTTGGAAAACATGAGAAATTGTATGCGGAGAAAACTTTTGTGCAAACTACAATAACTTGGCAGATCTGCTGAGGATAGAGCATGCCAGAGCAAACCAATATGTCTTAATTACTAAACCTGTCTACTCAGTACAACTGTGGTAATACTGATCTTTGCATGAGAAGCTGTGGAAGAGTCTTGGCTGAATACAAAGGCTTTTTAGACTTCTGTTTGATTTGCTCTTTCAGAACTGTAGTGTTTTGAAGATAAATAAAAACTGCTAATGAATATTTATATGTTTCCTGATGTAGAGTATGTCAGTGAATGTTCTAGGATGGTTTTGTAGTCTGCAATGAACTTGCTCCTTTGAAGTTTTTACTGATTTAAAAAATGCAGTCATTATGTTTCAGTCACACATCAGTTTCCTGATTTAGTTAGACAAAGAAAATAAGCTTAGACAAAATATTTCAAGACAAGAACACTTTTCAACCTCAAATGCCTACATACCTTGAAAATTCTTTTCAAGCAAGACAGTTACAAATTCTTTAAACAATATGAAATGAGCTTAGTTTTTATGTTAGAAAAAACAACAAAACCCACCATTTTCTCATCTGCTTAAGCAAGAAATATAAATGAGTTAAGAGGCTCTGGGGGACTAGAGATGTCCATACAAAGGTCATACGAAGGCTATACTGTGCAGTGCCTGCCATCCAGCATGCTGACGTCATGCCCTGTCCAGGAGAGCAGTGGCAGCTGGGTTCTAGTGGGGCAAGCACCCATACTCCGCACCCCTGAGACATCACAGGGGTGGGAGCACAACTGGCTGCATGGCCCTTTGCTTGGTGGCTGTCCATGTGGTCTGATTTCAGAATTGCAGCTGTAGGAACATCCTTTGACTCAACTTTGACAGGAAGCCAAGGTGGATGAAAGGAAGTCTTCAGTTTTACTTCAAAAGTAGAGGAAAAATGAAGCATTCAGTACTTAAAAATGGATTTACATTTTATCTGTGTGATTTTTAACATTTCTATGTCAATCAAAAGACTTTAGTGACATCATCATCCTGTTGCATAAGGTACTGCACAAGCTCTGGATGAGGTAGTTCCTCTTCCAGTAAAATGACAGTCTAAAAGATAAAACAGAAAGAACAGGAGAAGGAATACTAGCTCAAGGAGTCAAAGTTGTTTCTACCAGATTATAAGAAGTGAAGAATGTGATGTCCCCTCCAGTCTAATTCACAAACTGACAATAGATTTGTGGGCAGTAGCCTTACAGAATCACAAAATGGTTGAGGTTGACAGAGACCTCATTTGATCCAACTCCCCTGCTCAAGCAGGGCCACACAGAGCCAGTTACCCTGGACGATCTCCGTGCAGGTTTTGAGTATCTCCAAGGACGAAGATTCCACAGCCTCCCTGGGCAACCTTCTCCAGTGCTCAGTTATGCTCGCAGTTATAAAAAGGTGTTTCCTGATGATGATGGAACCTCCTGTAGTTTTAATTTTAAGTTTTAAGTCATCACCACAGCCCCTGGAATAGATAGCATTGCACACCCACTCAGATACTGCATCCAGCTTCTCCCTAGTACAACCAAATGGTTTCAGGTATTATACACGTCAAGCCAGAGTTGCAGAGATGTTCATCTGAACTTTTGATAGTCTGGGACAAACAAAGCTTTGCTGTTTAAATCGTATAGGTGACACTTTCATCATCAGTTTACCTTCCTTAATTGGTTGATTGGCCTTCTCACCAAACCTGGACATGTCTGTAAAAATAAAGCATAGCTCATCTTCTGTATACGAGCACTCATGTAACCTTCCCATGGATGCTCATTATTTACTTTTCAAGTAAAAAGAACTTTGACATGTTTACATTATCACAGGGATCTTGTTCTTAGCACCAGGAACGAGATCAACAAGTGATCTGGATTTCTAAACTATGTCTAGTAAATTAGATAGGTGAAACCTCTCCTTGTTCCTCTGTACTTCTTCAAATTGTTCTGAGCAAAACAGCTCATTTTAATTGGTTTATGTTTTGGCATTTTTTTTCATATTAGGAAGGAATTCTGTGTCCAGCTCTGGCCCTAAGAGCACTGTCATTACCTTGGATCAATCTGCAGTCATTAACAAATGGGACGACACTTCTCCACTAGAGAAACCCCATTACTTAATGAACAAGATCAGAAGTGGGCTTTCAATACATATTCAATATATTTATTTCAGTTAACTACAGAAGCTTATCTCACAATTCCTTCCTGAGTTGGACCTTTTCAGCTCATTTCTATTGGAAAATCCGTAAATGCTTTAATCTCTAAAAGAAATGTGTGCACACATAAAAGTATATATATTCTTACACCTAAAAACATCTAAAAATGTGGTGATTTCCTCCAGTCAGGAATAGAATGTTTGCTCAATGATATTTTTTATCTCAGCCAGAAATAATAAACTAGACAAATGGCTTGATGAAACTCTGTTGTGTGTTCAGTGAGATGAGACAAAATAATTGCCACTGTCCTTTCTCATCTTGGAAATCTATGGAAAGAGAAGCTGAGAAATGGCCAATGTAAGAGAGGGGAGAGGAGAAAACTTAAAGGAGATAAATGCTGCTAAGTGTCATGCAACTTTTTTTAAGCAAAAGCTTATACTTGATTTGGGTGGAATCAGAATAGTTTTCCTGGGTATATATATGCCTGGACTGCCTGCAGATATGGGAGCAGCTACCTCCCTTCTGACTTCATATTTTCATAGAGCTTGAGCCCTTGATCCTGTGCAAGTACAGTGCCTCTTGATTGCAAGGCTATGTGCCTTAGGGGAGCTTGCAGTTCTGTGTGAGACCAGGAATCATCATAATCAGGTTCCAAGACTTATGCCTGCCTTGGACTCAAGGTGTGTTTATACACAATGAGGAGATGGAAAGATGTCAAGTCGTGAGCAGGATCAGTGCAAGGTAGGGTTGTGGGAGGGTCTCCATTCAGTCACAAAACATCTTGGTGCATCTCTTGGTGCCATGGCTGATTGGTAAGCTTTAGCTTACCGACTTTAGCTATAACTTGAGGTGCATCAATAAATCTGGAGGCATGGATTTCCAATATTTATTTATATCAGGTTGTGCAATGTATATCCCTTCACATACACACACATATATATTATGTTTTCCAAAATTGCTGTCCAAGAAAACCAGCCATATCCAACCATTTGGGTTGCATTTAAGTTTATCTTGGAAGGAATGTTCATCTCTACTGTGGGATGAAGGGACTGTGCTTAATATGAGAGCATTTATAAGACTTAAAGCCCAGAGAGTTGACTTCAGCCACCAGCACTGAAGTCATTGCAAGCTGCAGCCCAAACTTCCTAAGAGCCCTGAAATCCTCACTCTGGATCTCTCTGGAACAGATCCTGTTTTGTGTGTGTTTGTGTGTGTGTGTGTGTATGTGTGTGTGTGTGCGCGCAGTATTGTTGTGATACAACCAAATAGGAATTAGTGAAACCCTGTTTTAGTCCCTGAGAGGGAGGGGACCACTCCTGCAACCACTGATGCTCAGCTTCTATCATAAGCACAGCACTGCAGTAGTGTAAGAAAATTAGCATTACAATTAGCTTTACTGTATCCCCCAGATACGTTGTAAGGAGGAAGTCTCTGACAACGTCATTTCATGTCGTGTGGTTCATCATGGGAGCTCCACTTCAGGGCTTGCATCGGTGCTACCTGGCTGGAGCTTCATGCAAGCAAGGCAGGAGGCTCTGTCACTGAGGCTGCTGGGCTGTCCATTCATTTAAGTCCCTTGTGTCGCTCCTGGGGTGGTGGCAATAGCAGAGAGTCTTTAGAGCACACCCATGACATGCTGGCAAGTGCTGGTTCTCTCTGACATTGGCACCAGATTGCAGATACAGGTGGGAGGAAAGACACTTACCAATCAGCATGGAGATCTGAATGAGCTCAGGTGAGTTTGGGAAAGGTTTCAGTTCCAGCTAATGAAATTGATGGGTGCCAGGTTGCAATGTGAAGGCTGCTCTTTGGTGGGAGCTGCTGACCTCTCACTAATTTAAGGAAGAACCACAGCCAAGTGTTCTCTGCAGGTGGAGATTTGCAGGCAAAGTGCAGCATCTTTTGCCTGCTTGATACTTTGCCTGTGTCAGGTTTGGCAGCCACTTAAAGAAAGGATTAATTTTGTTGGGTTTTTTTCTTGACAAGAATTTTGTGTTTAGTTATTCAGAAGCCAGGGACTAACAGTCATGTTCCTCTCTTTCTAGCAGGAGCTATGCCAAAATGCATGTTTGCTGGTGGTATTGGGCCAATGGTGCCTGCTCCAGCATTGTACCTCCCAGAACCTGCTCACCTGTATATTTATAGCATCGATATGAATCCACTCAAGAGGAAATGTCTTGGTCAGTGGCTGCACAAGTATCAGCTATTGTTCAGTCCTTAAATTTACGCAAATGTGGAGTTGTGTTACAAAGAATATTTCAGAAAGTGCTTTCAGATCATGCCAGGTATTCTGGGAACAGAGCAGGTTAACAATGCTGTTTAGTGCCCAAGTTCAGCAAACAGGATCTCCTGCAGCAAGGGAGCACTGTTATGAAATATTTCTGGCTTGAAAGCCAGGCTTTGTTGGACTAATCCTGCCTAGCAATTTGATCTGGTTCCAGCAGTTATTCTGAAGAGCTGACTTGTATCTGATTCATTATCATTCTGACTGTAAGAAAAGGCTGATTTCTGAAACACATTGGATGAATTCTGCCGATGCCTGTAGGGTGAATGTCTCTGCAAGTTTTGAATGTGGAAGCTCTGACCGATAGAGGTCAAGAAGGACGTCAGTGCCAGGTTTTGTCTTGTGCCTCTTGCCAGGAGGCAAGACAACGGAGGAAGACAGCTTCATGATGTCTGCGCATTTCTGGGCTTCAGGACGGATCCAAGGGCTGGCACACACGCCAGCCAGCACCCCAAGCGTTGCTATAGCGTATAGATGTGGCCCACAGTTGCCCACCAGCTGCTATGCAACCCAAAATAGCCTCAGTACAAAGCACTGCAGGACGCCCCGTCTTCTTTTCCTTCAGTGTCCCCTTCATCCGGTGCTCTGATGTGGAGAGGTTAGACCGAAATGAGGAGTTTTCCTCATGAATGAATTGAATTGATTTAATTCATTTGTAATAAAGTAAAACAAAAAAGTAGCAGATTTCTTCTTGATTATTTGAAATTAAACATTTTGGTTTTCTAATCACTCTTAGCATTTATTTTTGCTTCTTAAAATGATTTTAATATTCACTTCACCTCTTTTTGCCTTGTAGGAAATAAAAAGAAATATTAGATCTTTTATTTTCCCTCTTTAATATTTTTTTCTTCTTGCTACTGTCTAGCTGTGTAATATTTGTCTGGCTATTACAAATGGTGCAGGAAAGAGTGGTAAACCCCACACACTTAAAAATATTACTAGATTCATGGAATTTCGTTTTCTTTTCTATTTTTGCCTTTGAAGCACTTCCAAACCTGGCAAATATAGAAAAACTAGGTCTTGATCCTTATAAGAAGTTACATATCAGGTCAGAACAAGAGTCCATCTGGCACAGTATTTATCTCCAAGAATGACCAAGAATAGGTATGTAGAGCCGAGACTGAAAAGGAGAACAGGAACAGTTAATTATATGTACTCAAAGTATTGTCCAGACATCTGTGGCGAGAAGACTAGGAATGATGCCTTGGGATATAGGACTCTTTCACTGTTGTTTATCATTGCCATCTTCCTTTTCATCTGATATGGGACCAAGGTTCAAAGATCCTTTGCTCCTGCTGCAGAATTGAAGTAATGAACAACCAGAAGTGACCATTGACTTGATGTAGGAAGCTGTCCCAAAATTTAAGGTCAGAGACAGTGTTTATAGACATTCTTGGTTTCTAAATTTGCTGCAGCCACTCAATACAGACTGGCTATGAAAGACTTGCATATAGCCATGTTGTAGGATGAAAATAGGCAATATTAGCCAAGGAGGTTTCTGAGATACGTGAACAAAAAAATGAATCTTATCAGAGCCAAAGGAAATGGAGATGATTGAGAAAATTTGGAAATTAACTGAAAAATATGTTGAGTAATTTTCACTTAAGCCTCTTAAAAAATGATGGAGAAAAGGAAGAGCCATTTGTTCACTTGCTCTTTTTGTATTCCTC
Source organism: Clamator glandarius (assembly GCA_033459285.1). Classification (NCBI taxonomy): domain Eukaryota; kingdom Metazoa; phylum Chordata; class Aves; order Cuculiformes; family Cuculidae; genus Clamator; species Clamator glandarius. The sequence goes on from JAUNZM010000162.1 coordinate 667,298, forward strand.
TCGACTCTCAGTGTTATATTTCCTCCTGCATAAGGTAATTTCTTTCTAAAAGGTTTTACACCATTTTCCCTTTTGTACACTATTGCTGTATATCATACTGTAGCCTAAACAACCCTTCCCAATATCACCTATGTTTCACTATGTTTAGGGTAGTATCTGATCACCTGACACAAGTGCAGATGATGGATGCTACTCGAGTGCTTTGTAATCAGAAACCATTACCATTCAACTCATCAATGCAAAAAATCTTACCAGGGTGCTAATGAGTGTGTTGAGAGGACAACAAGGTCCTCTGGCCTCCAAGACTTGATCATGTTATATTGCGATCACAGAGATCTTCTGTTCACGGAGAGGGCTTCTCTTTCTCCTTTGTCTGTTCAGCTTTTAACAGTTTTTGTCTCTCATTGAACAAGATTTCCTGCGTCCTACAAAAGGGGCAATTTTAGCAATGTCTTTGAGGTGTGCAAACTGTAAGCAGGATTAGCTGCTTTGAGTTAGTTTTTCATTCTCTGCCACAAAGACGAGTGCAGGATGTCTCCTGAGGGTTATCCTGCCATGCCAGGCGCTAACACACATTTGCCACAGCTGTAAACTTACCTCTGAGACAGGAGATGTAGGAGAGCCTGTATTTTCACTGCTCCTCATCCTTCAGATGCATTGCTCTAGTCCTTGCTATGCTGGGTCCAGCCCTGTTCAATGTCTTTATCAATTACCTAGATGAAGGTATCGAGTGCACCCTTAGCAAGTTTGCAGAAGACACTAAGCTGGGTGGAAGTGTGGATCTGCTGGAGGGTAGGGAGGCTCTGCAAAGGGACCTGAACAGGCTGGACTACTCGGCGGAGTCCAATGGCATGAGGTTTAACACGGCCAAATGCCAGGTCCTGCACTTGGGGCACAACAACCCTATGCAGTGCTACAGACTAGGAGAAGTCTGTCTAGAAACCTGCCAGGAGGAGAGGGACCTGGGGGTGTTGGTTGACAGCGGCTGAACATGAGCCAGCAGTGTGCCCAGGTGGCCAAGAAGGCCAATGGCATCTTGGCTTGTATCAGGAACGGTGTGACCAGCAGGTCCAGGGAGGTTATTCTCCCTCTGTACTCGGCATTGGTGAGACCGCACCTCAAATCGTGTGTTTCTGGGCCCTTCACCACAAGAAGGATGTTGAGGCTCTGGAGCGAGTCCAGAAAAGAGCAACGAAGCTGGTGAGGGGGCTGGAGAACAGGCCTTATGAGGAGCAGCTGAGAGAGCTGGGGTTGTTTAGCCTGGAGAAGGAGGCGGAGAGGAGACCTCATTGCTCTCTATAACTACCTGAAAGGAGGTTGTAGAGAGGAGGGTGCTGGCCTTTTCTCCCAAGTGACAGGGGACAGGACTAGAGGGAATGACCTCAAGATCCGCCAGGGGAGGTTCAGGCTCGACATAAGGAAAAAATACTTCACTGAAAGGGTCATTAGGCAATGGAACGATCTGCCCAGGGAGGTGGTTGACTCGTCTTCCCTGGAAGTGTTTAAGGTACAGGTGGATGAGGTACTGAGGGGTATGGTTTAGTGATTGGTGGGAATAGTTGGACTCAATGATCCAGTGGGTCTCTTCCAACCTGGTTATTCTGTGATTCTGTGATACTGCTTTGCCACGAGCCAAAGGTTTTGCTGTTGACTCTATGAAGCCACATGAGTTTTTCATGCTTTTCTTTGGAGCAGAGGGATGGGAGATGCAACATCATGGCTGTACTCCCCCAATGAAAGAGTCTGTTAGGGAGAAGATGAGGTGGAAGAAGAGTGATCTGAGGGAGTTTTCCAAGGGTATCTGGTCAGCCTTAAGGAAGAACAAAGCTGCCTTAACACTTGGGTTCATTGATGACTTTTAGACTTGGAAAATTGCCCATTTGGCTGCTGAGGCAGCAGCCTGAATTGTTGTGCAACTTGGCTGTGAAGGGAATGCAAAGGGATTTCTTTCCCTTCAGGTTCACGCATCACTAACCATGCCAGGCATGTTGCTCCATACTGTACGCCCTGAATGAATAAACTGCTTCTAATAAGGAACCAATGTTGCTAATATCTTCGTGTAATTTAAACCAAGGCTTTTTGAATTTAGCTCATTTGGGGAAGAAAAAAAAACTACTGATGTTGCAAACGCTTATGCATCTGATTAACTTCGCCGCTTAGCTTAATTTGCAGGATCAGGGCCTTAGCTATCAAGAGGCTACATGGCATTACAGCCCTTCTATACATCTTCATTAGAGTATCTTTCTTACGAATTTGCTTTCATGCATGTTTTTACAACCTCAGTCATAAACTGAATTGCATCTGCCAGCAGCAGTGTTTAACTATGTCAGCTCCTTGCTGCCTAAGCTAATCTCTTTTCCTTCTTGACAGGAGTTGGGGAGAGTGCTGTTTGCAAAGAATTGATGCACAAAAGTCGCCATGTTGCTGGTAATTTGCCTAAAAAAATGAGGCGATCGCGAGGGTTTTTTTAGGTCTAGCATTTTTGTCTATTCAGATGGTTTTGTTTGGGTTTTTTTTGCAAGTTGTCGTAAGAATAGAATTTTTATTTTTCTCCAAGCTTACTGATTTTCAGGACTGAAAGGGGTTCTTTCATCCCAATTTCTGTTACTTCTGTTCCTATTCTTTTCAGCCCGACCTCCCTGCAGTTTTTACTCTCTTTTTTTTTTTCTACTGTTCCATCTTCTTTTCCATTTCCATTGTTTTTTTTTTCAATGACATGATGGAAAAATAGTTCTTCACAGCTTCCTCCAGCTGCTGCCACTGCTGCATCTCATATTTTCAGATTTTAAATCTGGAAACCCTAGTGGGTGTCCATCTGGGGAATTATACAGGTGCAGAAAGGAGCAAGTGTTCCTTCTCTCGAAGATCTGTATTGTTGCTGTCTTTCCTCATGCCTAAGGACATGCTCCCTCAACTGGCAGCTCCCTCTGAGGTGCCATGACTCTTGGCTTCCTCCCCACCCAAAGCACTGTGTGAAACGCTTGACAAGGCTGAGATATGAATGTGGCTATTAAAACACAAAGCCTTCTTTTTTTTTTAAGGTTTGTGCCTAATCTGTTCTTTCCTGGGGCCCTGGGTTTTTTGAGTCCAAATATTTATTACAGGACTCATAACTCATAGAGACAGATGTAGCACTGGCAGCCTCCCAGTTGTAAGAGACATGGATGAAAATTTCAGCTACATGGGGCTCCCACATAAGTGCTGATGAACTTTGTCTGTGGCTGAAGCATCCCCAAGCCAGGGGATCCTGCCAGCTGTCTCCTCACTGTGCCATCAGAGACGCAGGTGCAATATGTGGGCACTCAAAATAAATGTGTGTGGGTAGTCCCTGCTGAGAGTTCATGGCAGGCAGAGCTCTGCTGGAAGTTGCTTTAGATACATGGCTTTACGTGCCTTAAAGATGTATATGCATAATATAAGATTTCTGTTCATTTGAAAAGCATTTTATGAGTTGTTGTTTTTTTCCTTGAACATGTACAAACTCCAGTTACGGCAGCAGTAAATTAGTGGCAGAAGTAGAGAAGATAGTTGCAAATTAACATATCCTTTCTGTTAGTCACAGGATTCTATTAAAGTGCTTTGACTTTTTGATTTGGTTACATCGCTTGATAAATCGAGCCCTAATCCTGCAGTGTGAGATGGGAGGAAGGAGCCTGAAGTCCACAAAGAGTACTGATGAAATCTGTGTGTCGAGCATCCGCCTTCTTGCTGCACTAACTGGATATGAGTCAGAAGTTATATTTGCCTGTAAAAATCCAGAAAGTGAAACTCTTGGTCACTAAATGCCTCTGGACAATTCTGGGGCACCTCCAGGTCTCCCTCCAACCATAATGGTTTCTGGGGCTGCCTTCTGGTCCCCAGTGTGTTGCATCTGGAACAGGGACCACTTCATCTGCCTCTGCTGGTGCACAGAGCCCGGCTGAGTGGGAGCAGGGAACTACCGGGCACTGTGGAGGTGAGAGGGTTGATTGGGAGCTGCTGTTGCTGAGGCTTTTATGAGAAGTGATAGATGCAAACATCTGCTGGTACCCAAACTCTTGCCTCCCAAGGGCAGCATACCAAGTCTGAGCTTTGAAAGCAGGTTTGCAGAAGGGTTGAGCATCACCACAGCTGGGAGAAGGGCTGGGGTCAGAGGTGAAGGCCTTTGTAACACTGGTGGAAAAAAATTATGTGTTTTTGGTTCTGTTTTCAGATAGACTTTCTGGCATGCCCGCCAGCCTCAGAAGTGCTTACTAGTCCCCAGAAAGCTGCTTTGCTTCTACTGCTGCTGACTTGGATCTTCCTGGAGGACAGCAGTGCTGCTTGCACTGGGGAAAGCTGCTGGGTGCTGCTGCCCATGTGGTGGGAGCAGTGCTGTGAAAGCAGGGCAAGTGTTTGCTTTCCAATGAAAATAAATACCATTTTCTGTTCTGTTTGGATGAAATACCTGTCTCAAATGATCAGTAAGTGGAGGTTAATTGGCATGGGCTGACTTTGCAGTTCCCTTTCTGTAAAACTTTCCTTCCTAATGAAATCTCCTTTTTGTAAAACTCCAGTTTTTGATAAAACTTCCAGTTGCAGACCCTTTTCTGTAAAACCACCCTTTAAAACTTCTGACCCACAGGCTCAGGAATGGACCCAGTCAAGCTGAAAAGGTGTCAGCTCAATATTAGAAGGTGTTATAATCACCCCTGAAAAGAAGGAGTGTTACTGATGCTTAAGTCAATCACTGCTCATAGCAGTTGAAGGACCTGCTGCTCACTTCGTGCTTGCTTTTTTCTCTGCAGGACTCGGAGGGTCAGTCAGCAGAGCATGGTTTCCATTGCAGTCTGGAGTGCTGGAAACACAGTGTTTAGTTAAGCACACACCAAGCATTCACTGAGAGCTGCAGCGTCTCCAAAGAGGCAGCAGTTGAGGCTTCAGGTTTTTTTGTGTCTGAAACTGATGGTGTGGTTGCCAGGCAGTGACTTGGGGCAAGAACCAGCAGCAGCAGCCAATGGGAGGATTAAATCCATAGCTTGGGCAGCACATCATGTTGCATGAAGCTGCATGAACTCTTCCTTGAGCTCTACTGCATTGCTCAGTGTCCTGCAAGTCAGAGGGACTTGAGGGTCCTGACCTTGTTGACATAGGCTGGCTTTGCTTATTAAGCTGATCTGCACACCTTGAGCCAGGAAGACCCATGTAGCACCCTTCTTCCCAGGCGCACTCGTTGTGGTGGTGATTCCACCTGGCTCCAGCTAAGAAGGCTTTGGCATATATTGACAGTAATGCACACAGGGGGAAAAACTCCCCATCTGTGGTCATGTAACAGAGAGACGAGTGGCTGCATTTCTTAACAGATGGCATAACAAACTACACGAAACGCGCATCCCCTTGAGACATATAACCTGACATCAGATAGTTTCAACAACATATTGAAATAAGTCCTCCCTGATGAACACTGTGGCTTCAGACGCAGCCATACCTCTCTCCCCGAATCCCTTGACAAAGCCTTGGGTGATGGAGGCACAGCAGTTTTGAGGGGTCCCACCCTGCTGCCTCTGCCAGCAGCAGAATTTGGGGCAGCAGGCTGAGCAGTGACTGAGACAGCCCCCAGATGCCAGGGACTGGAGAAGAAGGGAGCTGAGGCGTTGCTACTTCTCCGTAGTTAGTCTTTTCAAGCTGAATAAGCTCTTTGTTCTGACAATTGCTTACTTTAAACATCTGCAGTAGGAGTCTTAGCATTTTTCTTTAGGGATTATAGACTTGGGCTTGTCTCAATGGAAGGGGAGCAGAACCACCTTGAGGAATAAGCATATTCAGAAGTTGCTTTTGCTGCTGAGAAACTCTTTGAAGTGCTGAAGCTGGGCAGTGGGCAGGTCATCCCGGCCTTCAAAATACTCTGGACCTATGAAACAGTGCTCAGATATAAGAAAAATTGAGAATTTGGGAGCTGGAAATCATAGTGCTCAGCAGCCCAGATGGACCCATCAGCATCAGAGGTGCCTGGTGTGGCTGCAGGTGCCAGGGCAGGGCTCCTGATCTGTGTCTGCCCAGGCTGGGGATGCTTTGTACCAGTATGCAGTGATCCACACCTCAACAGTGTCCTCAGTGATTGCAGCAAGAGAGGAAAAGACAGAAACAGCCTGCCTGACATGCAAATAGCATCAGCATCAGCATCAGATGGAGTGGGAGCTAGTGGGAAAACAAACATTAAATTAATTTAGTTCACAACTCTCCTGTAGGGTATGGGATCTCCCTGTTTTCCCAGGAAGAAGTCTAGAGAGATTAATGTCAAAAAGATCCACTAATTTTGATGACCCAATTTGCATGCCTAATGACCTGATTTTTTTGAACACTTCATGTTCTGTAGCACTTTATGCACTGGAAGGACACTGCCCTTGTTTTCTTTCACAGCAACGAGTGCTAAGCAGTTTTGTAAATCAGAACTTGGGGCATTAATTTATGCATTCAAAAAACAAAACCACACACAAATGCCAAGACAAGACTTTCGATGTATGGTTTGGATGACTTGGCAGTATCTCACAGAAACTCTTCAGCAAGGACAGAGATAGCAGCCAGTTCCCCAGGACACCATTCAGCTGCCTTTACCCTGTCTCCTTCCTCCTCAAATTTCCTGCCTCAGTCACTGGGCAGCTTCCAGTTTCAGCAAGAAATGAGAAGGGAATTCAATGGACACAGGGCTTTTTTCCAGCCAATGCAAATGCAGGCACTTTCTGACTTCTGAGACCCTGATTTGCAACCTTAATATACTCACGTAATTAATTCTGTATAGCACAGCATCTTTTTTTTTGTTGTTTTAGCTCTTTTATGGTTTGGTACATTGGATCCAATCTCTGAAGAGCATATACATATGGAGCACCCCCATAAATCCCTTCTTGGGCTCTGCAGCTACGTGTGTGGTTTTGAACCCAAGGAGGTCCCCAGAAGCCACCGCTGCTGCCATCACTAGAGGAAGCTCTGCCCTTCCCACCACCGCAGTGTCACCATTGCAGGCGCTTGCTGCAGTCATGTTGGAAGCCAGACCAGAGGACTGACCCAGGCTAAGACCAAGGCTGAAATATAAAATACATAGCAATATGTACAGACTGCTGAACAGAAGCAATATTACTCTGCTTCAACCTCCCACTGTTGGCTGCACCTGTTGGATGCTAGTCTGGCCCCACCATGGATCAGTGCTGGGGGACAAGCTGGCTGAAACTTCTTCCCTGGTATTTGTGGGGTATTTAAGGTGTTGCTTAACCTAGCCCACTTCGTGTTTGGAGCTTTATATTCCCTGCATGTTATATGTGCTGAATGTGTGCTATTCTACCTGTACAACACTGTGCTGCATCATATAGAAATCCAGATCTTCAAGAGGAAATGTTTAAAAGGCTGATCTGTACGTAGGCTGATCTGTATGACTCACAAAGAAACTAAAAGACAGCAACCTTCAGGAGCAATGGGATAGCCTTTTGGCTGTGACATGTTACACAGGGATTCAAGACAGACAGTGAAGGAGAAACACTGGCTGTTCTCTTGAAATGAAATGTCAAATAAAATCAACAGGATTTAATTAAAAGGAAAAATAATCTTTCAAAAAAATCTTTGAATTAGATTGACGACTATCTCTTAAGAACATACCACAAGCTTAATTTTTGATGTTACAGTTAAATAAAGACGTGCTTATCTGATTAGCTGTAATCCTCTCATGTTTATTCCTTGTGTCAGAGGCCTTATAAAAATGTATCTGAGATTTAGAAGTGGGACTCAAGGACAGCCTGCACCTGGTCTCTGCGTCTGATTGCAGGAAGATATCTCTGTGGCATTACTAACAGGAAATCACTCAGCTGTTTTGATAATCTCCTTTGTGCTCAGAACCAATATGTAAAATAAATATATTTGTCCATCCCCTTCCACAGTTACCAGTTCTCACCTGAGATTTTTGGACTTTCCCCACCTTGTAAAAGAACTGGATCATAGACAACCCAAAATCTAAAATCCTCATGTGAGGATGTCCTTAACTGTAAACAAGAACCTCCATCCCATTAGACTGATCACCAAGTTCAGGCTCCTGAAAGGGAAGTCCTACATAATGTCCTTGTTTGAATCTCTGCCATCTCCTCCAGCTGAGCACAAGGACTTTGCTTTTTGCATAGCGGTCACACTGGGGCAATCATCTCCACCACTTTGGATACAGGCAAGGCAGAATTCGAGAGCAAAACTGAGATCATGATTCCTCCCATGTCTGAAATAGGTCAAGCTGTGAATGGGAATCACACCTGGGATCCCATTCCCCTGACTACAGTGAGGATGTAGCTCTAGAAGACTACGTTGCAGTTCTGTGAGATAAACCCCATCTAAGGAGACGACTATTCAGACTATTTTCTGTTAAACTAATATTCTGACTGTGGAAACAATTCAGTAAAATCTAGTTGGTGACTGGAATTTTAGGCAGTTAAAAACCAAACACACACACGCACACACACAAAGAGTGAAGAACACTTTGTGATGGAGTTTTTTCTGTCTCTCTCCCCTGCTGGGAGTGCCCGAGGTTTCCCTTGCTGCCGTTAGTGGGAGCCATAGCACAGGGCAGGGCAGGACCCTGCTCTGCTTGGGTCTTCGCTCCACTTCTGCACTGCTCGGGATTTTCTGCTTGCAAGAATTACAGAAGCCAAAGTCTCAAAGGATGTCTCAGGTGCTGAGGTTTTTTTTTCCTGTCAATTAGTTTAAAAAAAAATGCTATTTCTGGGGACCAGAATTTCCCAGAACTGGTCGATGAAGGGTTTCACTGATCCTCTGCCCGCCTCCCAGTAAATTCTTAACAACATTCAAATAAATAGGTTGAATATTCATTTTAAAATTGTCAATGCCTGTCATTGACCACTATTTCCCTTTACCCTTGTGTGCTTCTTTGTCTGTGAGCAAATGTTATACTCTACTACTGAAAAATTGTTAGGTTTATAAATGATAAGAAATGGGATGCTGAATGACTCTTCTCTGGACTTCAGTCTTTGCCTCAACTAGCCATTTTCTCAAGTTTTATATTTCTCTCCTGGTAAAAATCCCGTAATATATTACATACATCAGACATCGCACTCTCGCAAGATTGCTTTGATAGCAGTGCTCTTTCTGAAGTGCCTGTGGTAGGAGTGGAAGCTGGAGAAATGTTTAAAGAACACAGAGCCAGAGATCTGTCAATAAACTTTCCCATTTGAAATATAATGGCATACATGAAGAAACTGCTCTTTTCCATGGGGATGTGGGTCTGGTTGTGTTTCTTGCCCCTGCAAACCGCTCTGCTGTGATGAAGAAATGTCATTCCTCCTTGGGAAGACTTTTTGTTTCCCCAGGACTCAAGGAACAATCCAGCTTCCACTGAAGTCAGTGACAGTGCCATTGCTTCCAGAAGGGGAAAGATCAAATCCTCCATGCTTAGCAGCACTTCATTACAAAACCTCTGCCTGTGCTTTGTAAGCCATATACATAAACAATCAAAAAAAGCTTTTCTAACAGATTTGAGAGCACAGCTGGGATAAAGGTATGATAAAAGGACCGGCTCCAAAACCTGTGTGATCATGGTGGTCCTAGCGTGAGTTACAGCAACATTTCAGATATCTGTTTATTTTAGTTAAAGAAGAAAAGTTTCAGTTACTGTAGACTTAACAGATTTTTATCTTGTATGAAACATGCTTAGCAGAGGACACATTTCAATATGGTTTCATTGTTAACAGACCTTTGGCAGTTTGTGTCAAATATCAGTATAATGGACTTACCCACGCTATTGATTTAATGACAACTATCACTGCGAGGAATTGATCTAATGTTTTCATTAGACTTAAAAAATGTTTTAACAACAAGTTCATTCAGAACTGGGTAATTGCAAAACCCTTCATGGCCAAAGATCACATTCCCCATAGAAGTGTAGTTTAGATGATCTCTTTAGAAGATAAGTCGATTGATAATAATAGAGGCACAGTTGAGGGAAATTAAAGCTAGTCTTCATGCCTTAAAAACATAAATGAATTGAATTATCACCCATTATATTACTGGAGGGAATTTTCTGAACTTTTGAACAAATCTTATGGAATATGCAAAGGTATTTTGCTTGCTCTGACAGGCAAAATATGATTGTTTTTGTTAGCTCTCTGTCTTTTTGTCCTTTCTGCTCCTCTCCAAGTGGACACTAGCAGAGATGGTCCCTTCTGCTTGGGTTGGATATGAAATTTTGCTCATTTTTAGCAGCGATAACATCTTTTGCTTTTCTATGTGAGCAGGGCAGGGAGGGGCATTTAGTGGGAGGTTTCAGGAGATACAGTCCTTGTGGGTACTTCACTGATGCTGGACTCTCCTCCAAGGAGAGCTCCATGTTACCGGCTATGGCTGAAGTTACACTGGTCTGATCAGTGGTTCTGCAGGAGGGCATTTCCAAAATACTGGTGAAGGAAGAAGTTTCTCCTTCTCATGTGGAAGCTGCAGGCATATTTCCTCTACGAGATGGTGGTTTTCTTGCCAAACCGTCCTCAGCTTCTGCTCTGCCTTATATAAAGGCTCCTCCTTTCCAAGTACTGCAGTCAGTATCTCAGTTTTTCACTGATGCTGGACCCAGAGTTTCCTGTGCTTGTTGCAGTGGGTCATGACTTGCACATGCTGCTGTATCTTCCTTGGCATTGTGAGTTGCTTGCTGCTTTTTGTAAGGGTCTGTAGCTTCCATGATGAAAAAACTGGCATTTTTAGTGTCTCAGTGTCCCTTGTGCTCTGATTGCCTGCAGAGCTTTTGATGCTCAGGTCTTTAAGACAGATGTCTAAAACGGATCTGCAGTGGATGTTTGAAAATAAGAGTAGACAATAACAGGGTCGTTTTGAACATAATGACCTCAGCCCTAACTGGAATATAGCCTGGGTCTTCTCTCTTCCCTCCCACCTATGGAAAGACTTACTTGTTTTTAAATTATGAATATCTTTTCCTACCAGGTTTTTAGAGCACATTCAAGAGGAGGAATAGAATAATCCAGGAAAGTTTAGAATAAAGAGCATACTGGGTTGTCTTGGCTGGTTATCATATGGAGAAACTCTATACTATATACTACCTATATACTACCTCAGAAAAACATGAAGATACACTTTCAAGGAAAATCCTGCCCTTTCATGTAGTTTACCCAAACTCAGGGTTCTGTCTGACTAAATACATTGCCAATATAACCGTTAATATCTTACTGGGGCAAATACTTGACCTATGTGCAGTCCTACTACAAGACAAATCTGAGAAGTAATGTACAGGGCAAGCCTGAGAAGTACTAGAGACTTCCCAAAAAATCTCAGCCCAACCCAGACTCTGAGATATATTGTTAGGTGTACTCTTGCAGGATTATATTTTGTAAGAAATGGAATGGTGAATCCTTCTGCTGGCCAGAAGATGCTCAAAGTGACAATGGAATGAATCCATCTCATCTCTTGCAGCTTAAGTACAACCCACAACTGCTACTCTATCTTTGCCAACAGCTTCTTGCAGGCAAAAGAACTCTGCGGTTACACTTCTGAGGAGTTCAGGCATCCTGGCACGGCCACACAACTAAAACCTTTTGACTGCAGAGCTGCTGTCTGTGCTGCTGTGGTGGGAGGAGAAGGGAAGTTCCTTCCTAAAAGTATCATGATCTACAGTGAGATGCAAGAACCCCACATTTTATGTGGAGCAGTGAGACCAAAGGCATATTGTGTGCGTCCACAAGATCACCCTGGAGCAAGGCTCAGGCTTCTGGACAACATGTTATCTGCTTTAAATAACCTCCAAAAAAAAAATTCAGCCCCTGTGGGAGCTAAAATTCTCCATGTTGTCCTTTGGGGCCAAGATTTTGTACGCTTCAAGGTAAAAAAAAGATTAAAGGCAATATTCTTAAATGAAAAGGGAGATGCTTATGCCAAAATATACAGGAGTAATCTAGAGCATGATACAAAAATGCAAATGCAAGAATAGAAGGAAATCAGGACACTGTAACGTATATTGCTTTAATTTGAGGAGCAAAGGGATTTGAGTGGATTTCTAGGGTATAATGCAATACAGAATAATACAGTGTTTATGTCAGATATAGCTGATGAAAGCTCCCAATGCAGGAAAAGGGTATAAATCAGTTGTATTGGAAAATGTCACTTGAGAGCGAATCTATTCTCAAGCTCAGGTAATATTTTCTGATACTCCCTGTAGCTGAATACAGTTAACATGGAACAACGTGGGGGAGAGAAAATATAAATCCAAATGGCACTTGAAGGGAAAATGGAAGTTTAAAATATCATCTTCAGGACCCATCTTCTGCAGAGAGGGCTTTGGGTGAGAGAGAATGCCCATCACAGTAGCAGTCAGGAGGATAAAGATGCAATGGCCAACTTTGCTGACTGGATAGAGTGGAACAGTTCTCCTTCAGGGGAGCAGCTCCCTTCACTGAAGCACTGCCTCACGGTGTTGGACAGCACTTACCTCTGCAGATAAACCTCTCCTCTAACAGAGAGGCGGACACAGCCCAGCTGAAATGGCATGGATCCCTGCAAGTGTTGCTTGTGAAAGGAGAAAAGAAGAAAAGGTGTTGCCACACATTTCTTCCACATTACATTATCTCATTCATTTTGACTGTGTTAAATCACTAGAGATGTGCTGTATACTAATTTATGGTGGTGTAAGACATCACTTACAAATGTATCTGAAACAATCAGCTTTCCGTTAAGCATAGACTTGATTAAGGAAAAAGAAAATGAATAAGCAGAACTAAGAAAACTACTCTTCCTGTCTCCAGTAATTGCTTGTCCTTCCTCATCTGTTGAATGTTAATATGTAAACGTACAGAGAGAGCTTTCTGGCTTCACACTCTCTGTGAGCAAAGGTTCTTGATGACAAATGCAGTTTTGGAGAAAAATGGAATTCACTGTATGGTGAGTCCAAGTGAGGGTTTTAAATCACATGTGGCTTATTTCCACACATTGCTGGCATGAAATCAGTTCAAGGGAGCACCAACACCACACCTGGTCTTCTGCTTGGGCTGGATTCATCCCATCTGAGATGCGTGCCTTCCTATCCCATTTTTTCCCTCGGTTGTTGCAATAGTCTACCTACAGTAAAATAAATGAGAAAGATGCATAGATTGTCATTGGTAGAGCATGAGCTGGCTGCAGTGGAGACATGTGCCATCCCTGTCCCCTGCAGCATGTTTCACTGTCACAGCTGAGCACATCACTTGGTCATGCGTGTGAAGGCAGGAGGCACAGGCTAGTTAATTGCCACTTTTCTCTCCAAAAGTCAGTTTAGCAGTACTTGTAAGGACATTCTCTTCTTTTTTTGCCTGCAGAAATCATTTTACACACGTCTGTGTGCTTTAGCTTCTGCTTGATTTCTCAATCTACCTGCTGCTCAGAGTTGAATAGATAGGTAGGTAGATTTGAAGTTATCCTCTTGTACATAAATGCCTGCTTTTCCAGATATAATTCTCTGGCATCTCAAGCTTCTATCTTAAACATACACTAGACAAGCTGCTTTGTATATGTTTATTTGCAGTACTCACAAACTGATAGCTCCATTGAAGTTCCTGTTAGAATTTTTTTTTCCTGCACAGGCTGGAGGTGTGGGGCAGGGAGAGGTTCATAAACCAGCCTCACAGGCTTGCTCTGACCTGAAATTCAGTTCATTCCAGGGCAAACACAGAGAGATAGAGAAGTTACCACCAACTGATGCTTGAGGTCCCTGGTTTCCACTGCCTCAGCTCTCCTGTGTGTCCAGTGTCTCTTTCTGGGGGGAGGAAGAAGAAGCTGTCCTTCTGCCCACACCTTGATATTATTCCTGGTCTCCGTTGAGTTTCTCTGAGCCTTTCCTTCTCCATTACCTCATAGTAGCACTGCACTACTGTCCTGGAGGTGGCTGCACAGCAGGGATGGTGGGAGGTGATGTGACCTCCTCCCTCCAATCTGCCACTCACAGACTTTCCCCAGGTTCTGCATTAACCATTTTGCACACGGCTTTTCCACTGGTTCCAGTGCAGCCTGCATGGAAGCTTGTCCTGATATTCCTTGCTCACTGAAGAGTTATTTTGTGTCTGACCACACCAATTACCCATGCACAGCTCACAACCTGATGAAGATCAGTCCACATCCATGACTTATCCTTTTGCTGCTAATCACACATCAAATGCCTGTGCTTTCCGATGATGATGATGAGGGTTTTTTTGATGCATAGTAAGAAAGACTGATAACTTAGAACTGGTTTGGAATTGTATTCATCTATGATAATTTTATCTAATAGTTATATTTAAAAGCCTGCTTAAACATTTTCAAATCACCTATGATAATTTTATCTAATAGTTATATTTAAAAGCCTGCTTAAACATTTTCATATCACCTATGATATACCAGGTTAATTTTGGTTTGAGTTCAATACCTAAGCCGTCACAGAGTACATAACCAATTCTTCTACAGAAGTCTGTTACATGTCGAAGTATGATACCAAGTTAACAATTACTTTCATGAACTTGCCCTGAATTGCATTAAGTACATTATATTTTGTATCTATTATGAATTGAACTCTGAACCAGTACATCATCGTTCCCAGTAATTGGGCCAGCCTAGGGTTTGGCCAGGTCATTTGACTTGTGAAAAGCTGTACAATGTTGACAAACTTCCAGCCACCTGCAATTTCTAAGATGTACTGAAAATTCATATTAACATTTCATTGTGAAAGCTTCTGGGTAGGTTTGCTGACATTTATGTGAATACAGGATTGATGTAGTTGAAACTGAGGCTAGCTCTCAGGTAAGAAGGAAACAAAGCATGAGCATGGTAGACAGGACTGCTCAGCAATTAGTAGGATTCACTAACCAAGACCCTTGCAGAGGATTTGGGAAGGCATCACGCACACAAATTCAGGGTAAAAGAGCTGCAGAAACTAGAAGGAAGACAAACTTGGGAACTGTGCTGCTCTATCTCTTCCAGCAGTGCAAAATGGAAAGAGATACACTGAAGAAAAACCTGGAGGAAAGCTCAGGAAAGGAAATAGGGATCAGACATGAAGTTGAAGACCATGTCATGGTCTGCATTGGCAGCTCAGGAAGCCACGAACAATCTTCGCAGCCCTTAGACAGGGGCTGCAACTCCATGTTCCTCTGTTGCAGGAGGTGGTTGGATCGTATAAGCACAAGCCCCCAAGGAATTTCAGGATTAAATGTTGCTCTCAGGAATGCAGTAACTTAACTTCTTTTAAATACATTTTCAACCCTTTACTGGTGATTCAAGCTCAAGGTCAGGATGCATCTTTCCTTGTAGACACTTGCTTTGATTCCTGATGTGCTTTACTGAAAAATCTCTAGCGTACAGCATAGGAGGTGACAGCATGTCAGAGAACTACATATTTAGTTCTAGCAGCAAGTCAATCAGACATCTAGGCAATTACCTTCTGCTCAGGATGACAACTGAGAGATGTGTTTATTCTGTCTCCAGGAATCTCTGTTATTTTAGGATCCTTTCCAGAGTGCAACCAGTGCTAACTCGTCAGTATGTGGAGACTCTTGTTTATGTTTTGGTTTCCTATCTGGGTGGGATTATTCAGTTATTGACTTGCTGGCCACCACTCAACCTTTTAAATGCATTTCTACCTTCCACACAATTTCTTGGCAGGAGCTGCAGGCTGTCTAAGCCCAAGCCCTCATATCTTCATCTGTGCTGATGAATCTTTTTTTTGCTTTACGAAGGGTATTAGCTCTTCCATGAGCTGTTAGGTGGCACTTCACTACCACTGCTAGGAGTCTTGTGTTTGGCTGCCATTTGGCATCTCCCTCAGCATGACCCTAAGGGGTTTTGCTGGTCCTTTCCAGAACTTCTTACCACGATGGCCTTTGCAGAGACAGGATTCACTCTGCTTGTGCAGTGGGATACCCATGGAAAGCCTTGCTCTCCTTTACATCCCTGTAAAGTCTTTGACCTCAGAGGCATTGCTGTGGATCAGTACCAGGGTACCTGGAAGCCAGCTATCACCTGTCCTCTCTAGATACACTGTAGACATGCTACAGACCACAACAGTTACAACTCCTGCCTGAATCTGATTAGCGAGCTAAATGTTTTGTGCTCCATGGGAACACCCAGTGCCATACAAGCTGGAGTCTTCCCTCAGGCAGTGAACAGATGAGTTTAGCTGGAAAAGGCTTTGTTATATTTTGACACTTTATTGGGGAACGAGATACTTCAGTGAGAGAAAAGGTGTTTCTGATGGTATTCACCTTTCTGAGCGATGCAAAGCCTCTGACGAGCTACAGAAGTGAGCCCCACCACTCAGCTCAAGGGCAAGCCAGCATTACCCCACCAAATGTCCCCCAGCTGGGACAGGAGTTCTAAGCAGCCTACATAGAGCCAACTCAAGCTGCCTCTTTCCATTTGAAAAAAGATTCAGTGTAGTACTTTGTACTGCCCAGACCAAGCAAGACTTTGGGCCCTCCCAGCTCCTGCCAAGACCCTCTGGTGTGACTCAGAGTCGGGTGCTGCAATGTCACGGGTGGGATGGCACCTGAACTACACGCAGGGGCAACCTTCTCCTGCCCTATTCAAACCACTCCCTGATAAAACTCTCCTCACACACTCATTCTCCCCCTGCAAGGCTGGAGGACAAAGAGGGGCTTTGCACGTTCAGGAGACCTTTTTTTATTCCTCTTTCTGGGAGTCTGGTTATTATAGCAGTAGCCTCTAGCTACATCCATGAAAAGGAGCACCTCCACCAGGCATCTCCGATAATAATGACTTCTTTTTTATTTGAACTTGAGAGGCACTGTTGTATGACATTAAGAAGGTGAATCCAAAGAGGGCCATAGATGTAGGGTCATTCCAAGTAAACCCTGACGGGACACAAGAGAGGAGTAAGGTAACAGAAAAATGATATGACAGCACATAATTGCTGATATGTGCAATTACCAGCCACTTATCCAAACAGCAGTTGGTCTTAATCTTACAACCTTTTCTCTTGCTAAGGGTATCAACCACTAAATTGCTTCTGCTTCCTCTGGGACCCAAAGTAATCTTTAGGCTTGAAATTGAGGTATTTTCCTTCTTTTTCAGTACCTACATTTCTTTGCCTTTTTAATATTTGAAGCAGTATTCTTCCATTGTTAATCTTGATAAAAAATAAATCAGAGCTACATGCATTATTAAGACAGAGAAAGAAAAAGAGAGAATGAGAGGGAGAGAATATACATTCTACCTAGAGACAGACCTTTATCTAATCAGGCATGGAGGTCTGAATAGTGTCTGTTGCCACCCAAAGGTTTATTGTGGGTGCTGAATACCTTCAACTTCCTTTGCCTGTGACAGGAACTAGAGGTAGTCAAAATTTTGGTGTCCCAAGCCTTCACATTCCAGGAGCAGAGCCTAGCTTCCTCTCTCTGTTTTGCAGCATGGGAAATAAAGATCATACTAGATACATGTAAATAGAAAAGCCTCTGGAAGCATTTAGTTATTTAGGTCAAATATTTCAGAGGATTATTGTTGACTCAGATAATTGACTTCAGTCATCACTGTCTGTAAATTAAAAGGCTTAAGACAGTACTTAAGGCATAATGAAGATGAAAGCTGCTTCTTTGTAAATGGTAGTGGCAGTTTCAAGGTGATTCTTCTCAAGCCTGGCTTCACATGTCTATTCTCAAGCTATCACCAAGAAGGACTGAGAACCAAGGTATCCAAGGATATAGAATGGAATCATAGAATCATAGAATAACCAGGCTGGAAGAGACCTAATGTACCATCCAGTCCAACCATTCCTATCAAACACTAACCCATGCCCCTTAGCACCTTGTCCACCCGTGCCTTAAATACCTCCAGGGAAGGTGAATCAACCACCTCTCTGGGCAGACTGTGCCAGTGCCAAATGACCCTTTCTGTGAAAATTTTTTCCCTAATGTCCAGCCTAAACCTCCCCTGGCAGAATTTGAGGCCATTTCCTCTCGTCCTGTGCCCTGTCACTTGGGAGAAGAGGCTGGCACCCTCCTCTCTACAACCTCCTCTCAGGTAGTTATAGAGAGCAATGAGGTCTCCTCTCAGCCTCCTCTTCTCCAGGCTAAACAACCCCAGCTCTCTCAGCCGCTCCTCATAAAGCCTGTTCTCCAGCCCCTTCACCAGCTTTGTTGCTCTTCTCTGGACTCACTCCAGAGCTACAACATCCTTCTTGTGGAGAGAGGCCCCAGCTTCACAAGACAGCAGAAGATGAGATGAACAGGAAAATGTCCAAGATATCTGAGTCTTCTGACGTCAGACTCCAAGAAGTTTATCTTTACTGTCAGTGAGAACGTCAAGCTTGGGGTACCACTGTGGCCAGCAACGTTGTTAAGAATAAGAGACTAGTTTATGGTCAAATGAGATTTATAACTAAGAGAAAGTGAGAAGAAGGCACAGTAGTTGGCCTGGCATTACATGGTTAGTGTGTACCAGAACAAGTGATAGCTCTGGAGGCGCTCCTGGGGTGGTGCCAGGCCAGCACCCCAAACCCTGGACCTTGCTGCTTAGAACAGCGTGGGTAAGCATTAGAGTCTAGTAGCTGGCTGATAGGTGTATGTTTTCCTTGCTTTGAACAGTAAAGACATTTCAGCATATAAATGATGACCCAGTGTGGGCAAGAGCATGAGTGGGTGCCCACGCCTGCCTGTGGACACAGAGACACACAGGAGATGACTGCAGTAGGGCTTGATGCGAGAAGAAAAGCAGTGCAGATATTTAAGCATACATTAATAAAGTTTGACTCTAGTGCATAGTGCCATTCTTGTTTATTCATATGTTGACCCCAATATGAGCAGTACACATTTCTTAAACAAAATCCATGTCCTGCACTGGTAATTGTTAACATAGCAGCGGGTTCGTGAACCCATCTTTCATCACATCACTTAAAAATTATTTAAACAGTATTTTATTACATTTATTTCTTCAGAGGTAAAAACATTTCCTTGCTATGCCTGTCAACTGATTTGAAAACTAAATATCTAAATTGCTGTAGTTTATTTTTCACAACCATTTCTGTATTATTTCAGTGTTAGCCTTTGAGAATAAAATAAAAAATGTAGCCTCTGTTGTCTTAATTTTGGTATAACAGAAGACTGCTTTTCCAGGAAGAAATGTTGGCTGGCTTGTTAACAGAATAAGTTTATACCCCAGTTTGGATCTTCAAAAGTGAGCAATGGAGTTATATGCCAAAACCCAGTGACTTTCAATGAGAATTGTTTACTTAAAATTCAGAGGCCTCCTTAAAAAGCTCATTCCTAGTAGCTTCAGAACAACTCCTACTTAATTGTAATTACCTGTGGATTTAGGCTTCAATATAAATTAATCTTGACTAAAATTCACAAAAGCACCCTGAAATCCTATTTTCAGAATGGCTCATGCCTCAAAGAGCCCAACCTGTCCTGAAAGTCCCCGAAGTTACATATGCCATATCTAAAGGGTGGCACTGGAGACCTTTCCTGAGCTACTGAGTTCAAGTGTTTGCATCTGTCTCATCCAGTTTGCATTGCACAGTAAGGTCTGTGCACCTACCACCTTCTCTCCCACCAAGAGTTGGGAGTGTGTGGGCTAGAGAAGGGCTGCAGTTGCTCCTGCTCATTCTAGAACTGGTGAAGGCGATCAGGATGGTGAAATGTGCAGTGACACATGCCTGCCCATGGTCTGTACATTCCCACATGTCGAAGGACCATAAAGTTTATGAAGCTCAAGCAACTTCAGTGTTTTGAAAATATTAGGTCCTCTGTCTTTCTAGGGTTTTTTACCATTATCTGTTTGGTGTGATGATTTGGACAATTAAAAGAATCTATTTCATCAGGATGTTGCTCTTCAAGAAAAAGGGAAAGGTTTGACTTGGCATGAGTGAGTAGATCCATGATGTACCTTGAAGTGGATGTAGAGAATGAATAGATGCAGAGACAGGATTTCTCTTCTCAGGTGAGCTGCAGTGTAACATGTAGAGTAGGTTTTAAGAGTGGCATGATTTTCTCCTCTTTATTGATTACTCTTCCACTTCAGCAAAGAAGAGGCAGTGAAAACCAATGTCATAAAATCAAAGGAAAAACCTTCTCTGGAAGCTTTAAGATTCGCATGTCTCTTGGTGTGATTTCAGGAGTTTCAGCTCTAGGCTCTGTTTCTGCAGTGCTCTGCATGATTTTCTGCACATCAGCTATCATGTAGACCTCTATGTTATCACAATCCCTGCACGCTCCTATATGTTCTCAACATCTGAGCTGCAGACCCTAGGGGCCTGGCTCTCCCTCCTTCACTGCAACTGGGTGTCAGATGGTTTCCTGCCCCAGTGTGGTGGTTTAACTACAGCTGGCAGCTAAGGACAACACACCTGGTAGGATGGGGGAGAGAATCAGAAGAGTAAAAGTGAGAAAGCTAGTGGGCTGAGATAAAGATAGTTTGATAGGCAAAGCATGCAAGCAAAGTACAACAAGATATTAATTCACTACTTCCGATCTTTCAACTATCTCCATGATAAGAGATATGAATGATTGGACTCTATCATCCCAGAGGTCTTTTCCAACTTAGTGATTCTGTGATTCTGTGATCCCCCTTCCTACTTCTTCCCCCAGGTTTAATTGCTGAGCATGACATCACATGGTATGGAATATCCCTTTGGTCATTTTAGTCAGCTGTCCCAACTGTGTCCCCTCCTGACTTCTTTTGTGCCCCTAGACTCCTAGTTGGCAGTCTAGTGTGAGGAGAAGAAAAAGACTTGACTCTGTGTGAGCACTGTTCCGCAATAACTCAGGCATCCCTGTGTAATCAAAAATGTTTCCAGCACAAGTCCAAGACACAGTCCCATACTTGCTACTATGAAGAAAAATAACCCTATCTCAAACAAAACCGGCACATTCTCTACCCTTTATTCCATACCATGTATGCCATGCTTAGATCCCACACTATCCAATAAATTTGCATTACCCACTACCACCTTTCTCATCCTTTGATATAATACATAGATATCATTCCCTTAGTCTATGGACCACCCCTATGAAATGTCTACAAAATGTCCACAAATATCCATAAAATGTCCATTAAGTTCATTTAATCCATGGCTTTGTTCTCCATCTGCTATGGTGGTCACTCAGGACAGGACAGTTGGTGTGTTGCATGGAGTTGCAGGACACCAAAGCCGGCTCAGGTTGGGTCACTGCTACACTTGCACTGCGTGTTGTAAGGCTTGTCTTCCACTGGTTCAGGTGGTTCCCGCTATAGTAATTGCTAGAACATCCAAAACCTGGGTTAGAACAATTTAAAGGTATTCCCATGACAGTATCCACCTCTGTTCCTTTTGGGCCAGACCATAGGTTTTAACATTGCAATGAACTCCTCCCCTTGTCCCTGCTTCAGTTCCAGTTTATCCACAGACTGCAGATGCTTAGAGGTGTACTTGCTCCTTATCTGTGGTACACCTGCTGTGGCATATACTCATTCACAGCCATGGTCACTTTGGAGCACTCACCTGGAATACTGTGCTCACTTCTGGAATCCTCAGCAAAGGAAGCACGTGAATCTGTTAGAGTGAGTCCAGACAAGAGCCATGAAGATGATCAGAGGAATGGAGTGACAGGATAAGAGGAATCTTTTCCAGCTGAAAGAGAGGACATTTACATTAGCTCCTGGGAGGAATTTTTTTACTGTGAGGGTGGTGAGGCACTAGAACAGGTTGTCCAGAGAAGTCATGGAAGTCTCATCCCTGGAGGTGTTCAAGGCTGGGCTGGATGAGGCTTTGAGCAATCTGATCCAGTGGCAGCCTGGCCCATGGCAGGAGGGTTGGAACTGGATCATCTTAAAGGTCCTTTCTGGCTCAAGCCATTCTATGATTCTATGATTTGAGGTGCATCTGTTCCATCATGACCTTCCCCATGGGCCACAATGCCTTCCAAGACACACCTGCTACCCTGTGGCCTTACCCACAGCTACAGTCCTTTCAGAAGTAAATCTGCTCCAACAGTGGCCTTACCCATGACTGCTGTTCCTCCAGGATTGTACCTCCTGTCATGGGCTTATCCATGGCCACATGCTTTGAGGTGTTCCAGCATGACCTCACATGCAGCCACTGATGCTTCAAGGTGTAAATGCTTTTGCAGCATAGACTTACCCATAGCTGCAGAAGCTTCAAGGTGTATCTTTTCCAGCATGGACTTATTCTTGGGCCACAATCCCTGCAGACACGTTCCAACTGCAGCACAGACATAACCACAGCCACAGATGCTTAAAGACGTACCTGCACTGGTAGATGTAGTCACAGCCACAGACACTTTGGGGTGTCCTGCTTCCTGGTGGATTTATCCACAGCTTGCAGTCCATTTGAACAGAGTTCACGGTGGAGTTCCAGCCTGCCCAGTACAGCAGCACAGAAACAGCAGCGATGCCCTGGCCGTCTGCCAGCACAGCCACATGGCCATTGCTGTTATCAAAATGTTTCTGGGAACAGCACAATAAGATGATAAGCAGTACGGTAGTACAATAAGCAGCAAAAGCAAAATACGGCCACTAACGAGCACTAGACTCTAACATACAGAGGGAAAGGGAGCCCCACAGCAAACACAGGAGCCCGGCCATTAATAACTAAATGGCAATAACAGCTATAAATTTGATCTAGAGCATTCCAAACTCTGCCTTTAACATTCAGACTACCTGCTAGGAATGATCTGACTGTAGTAAGGTATC
Organism: Clamator glandarius; assembly: GCA_033459285.1. NCBI lineage: Eukaryota > Metazoa > Chordata > Aves > Cuculiformes > Cuculidae > Clamator > Clamator glandarius. Next base: position 689,948 of record JAUNZM010000162.1, read on the forward strand.
TCTAGACACTTGTCTTCTGTGATACTTGCAATAAGCCTGGTCAAAATATTACAAGTATTTACAGTTGGACTCGATAGTCTCAAAGGTCTTTTCCAACCTATGTGATTCTATGGTTCTATTATTCTATCTCAAACCCTTTGAGCCATATGTTGGGCACCAAAAAGGGCTGTCATGGCTTAACCCCAGCTAACAAGTTACACAGCCACTCCCTCATTTCCCCCATGGCTGGATTGGAAGGGTGAAACTGAGAAAACACATGAGTTGAAATAAAGACAGTTTAATAGATAAGGTAAAAGCCATACCTGCAAGCAAAGCAAAACAAGGAATTCATTCACTACTTCCCATCAGCAGCTGGGTGTTCAGTTGTCTCCAGGAAAGCTAGGCTCTATCATGTACAATGGTGACTTGGGAAGATGAACACCATGACTCTGAACATCTCCCCCTTCCTTCTTCTTTCCTCAGCTTTATATGGTGAGCGTGATATTATACAGTATGGAATATCACTTTGGACAGTCAGGGTAAGGTGTCCTGGCTATGTCCCCTCCCAAGAATAGGTCTTTCAAAGATTCCCCATCCTATTGGGACATGAAACAAAAAAAACCAAAAAGCAGGAAGCTAAAAAAAGCCTGTGTTTTGTGTTTTCCAGTACTAGGGGCTCCTTCTGTATGGGAAGCCCTGGACTGAGATTTCCTATCTACTGATTCACACAAGAACTTTTAATTTTTTATGTTTTGGTTTTGTTTATTTTTTTTAAATTTAGAAAATGCTGATTTGCTGATGATGACATGTCTTGGAAGAATCACGTGAACCAGCTCTGCCAATGATTCCATAAGGGGGAGCATTCATGTCCAAGGCTGGATTGCCACCTAGGCAGAGCAGTTATTTAGAAAGGGAAGGGTAGGTGGGCATGTCTGTGCTGGTAAACAGCAAGGCCAGTTCCCTGCCCTGTAGCTAAAAGGTATGACAAGAATTTTGTCTCCATCCATGCTAAATGTTTTTCACCCTAAAGCGCTCACTGTCCCTGAACAATACCTTGATACTGTTAAATAGTGATATCTGGGGTGACATCAGTTCAGTTGTACAGATGACAGGAGATTAGTCAGCCAGAGCCCTGCCTGACTCCAGCTCTCCCTTTTGGATACCACAGGCATCAGCAGCATCAGTGTTGGGGTTGCTGGACATTTTTTGGCACACCAATCTCTGATTTCCCACAGCAGAGTAGTGATTGTTATGGAATTTATCTTTTTTTTCCTGGTTTTGAACAGATATTTCATCCTAAAGCTGAGAAACTTTTTTTTATTAAGCTTTTGTGAGGCTTGTTACATTCTGTAATCAGTTTTAGTTCCAGCAAATCAGACTGGATGTGAATGTGTGGACAGAATAAAATATACCTCAGAGCAACCTTCCTACAAACAGCCCTCCCAGTCAGAGTCTCGTCCTACATTTCTGCCTCTGATTTTCTGTTGCTTGTTTAATTATATTGGCTGCTGTGTAATTATGTTCATGGAACAATAGTTTTAACAGCATGCAGTTTATCAGAGGTGCAAATTATACATAATGACATACTGCAATTTTCAGTTGAAACTTTCATAATGTTCAAAAGTCCTTGCATTTTTCAACAAATTGAAGAGGAAATAAATATTCTCCATTTTGTATCCTTCTTTTCTCTTTTGCATAGAGAAAACAACGTACCGATTTTCTTCCAGTCAATTTTGGAACAAGACTGTCCACATAGGGAGTTAATCAAGCATAATTATTCCTCTTTAAATTCACATCCTCAAATAATTTGAATTAAATCCCCAGTATAGGCAAGGCCTAAATGTCAGAGGAGGTTAAAAAAAAAAAAAAAGTCAGCTAGAGGAGATGTAGCATATCAGAAAGCTAAAAGCCTTGTCTAGGAGCCCAGGCCAGGCCAGCAAGAAAAGCCATGTCAAGACTGATTCAGACTCATTCACCACACTTGATTGCACATGCACTTGCCTAGTACTTTGAAGTCAATCATGTGTACATTTCAGTAGCATCATCTGTGCGTTCTCACAGTGGTAGTGATAGCAATGCTGGGGAGAGAGATACTGCAATTGTCAGAAGAAAGCAAGTTTAAACACATTTCACGGAAAGAATTTTGCTCAGGGATGCCTTTTCCCCTTGCTTTTCCAGCAGGCTGAAGGTAACATGACCCACAGACCTTTCAAAGGTGGAGAGCTATGGGAAATTTCAGCAGACCTGTATTTCCATCTCAGATTCATTAAACGTAGGTTTTCTTAAAACCCAAGCTTTGCTTTCAGATTTGTGCCCATTGAGTGACAAAGTTTGTAGCCATTATTTCTCTTAAACAACATTAATGCTGTGGTGCTTTTGCTGTGCCAATGGGTCAGCAGTTGTGGCAGCCTCCCATGAGTCTGGAGGCAGGACTAGATCCTCCCCATCCTCTGCAGCCCCACTACCCTAAAAGAAGAAGACATCCACTGTATTTGTAATGCCTGCATGATACTGCCACCCCCAAGCAAGCCACAGGCTGCTGGCAAGCAAAGCCTGAAGGCAAATCCCATAGATATCATACAAACCCCCGTAGTGGTGGGTTGTATGTGGCTTGGCCAGGATTTCCATGCACAAAACTTCAAGGTGCCATGAATGTCTGAGCACAAGATTTTATCAAACACAAGGGATGCACTAGGGTAGTACTTATATTCTGAGGTGATTCTCTGCTCCACAGAGATTTTCTTACCTAAGTGTACAACATGACTGACTCCCCTGCAGGTTTCACAAAGAAAATGGGGCTATGAGGCAGAGATAAAAGGAAGCATCCTTATGTTTGAGGCTCCTCTTATGGGAGGCAAGCCATGCTAGCCCTCTGGGCTCAGTCCCATAGCGGAGCATGGGCTGGGCTGCTTGAGATTGCTTTTTCTGGATGGAAAAAAAACCTCCCAATGAAAGTGCTCCCAAAGCAAATGGCCCTTCAGCTGCTGTTTCGGGGAGAGGAAATGTGTCCAAGGCACCATCGCATCCCCACATCCACTGTTCTGCCCTATCTCTCCCTCTCCCCAAAGTCTAGACAGCAACTGGCATTTGCAACACAGGAAAGTGCCCCACCGTCCTCTCCCACCTTCCCTGTCCCCTTCTCTTTCCTGAATGTCTAAACTCCCAGGGAAACCCTGGGTCCTTCCTGGAACCAGGGAGCTTTCCCCGACAGTCCCAGGGAAGGTCTGTATGTGTTGGGGAGGGAGAACATACTCAGTCTCTTGGAGATAAGGGAAATGAGTAGAACTGGAACTATTCTTGAAAGAATTGCTGTGTTTCCCTCCTGAGATGGACTACTGGGGACAAATCCCAGGTGTGGCATCCATCCAGAGAGCAAAGCATCAGTCAGTGCACAGGGTGACAGTGTAGTGGAGAGGAGAGATCTGCAGCCATCACCAGTGTCTCAGACTGAGCAATAGTGCTGGCATGCAGAGGGAATTCCCTCAGAGGAGTAAAGTCATAGAGCAAAAGCTCAGATTAATCAGTCATCAGAAAAAAATCAAGTTAAAGTACTTGGCAGGAGTGCAAACCATATAGAAAAGGTCCTTGAACAGTGAGACGATGAAGCACCGCTTGGGAGTTGCTGACAGCGTCAAGCACTGGGTTTGATGCAGGATGCAGTGCTTGGTCCCCAGCACCTCAGCTCTGCCCTGCATCACACCCAAGGACTGGGGCAAGATTTTTTTCCATCTCAGAGGAAAATGGCTACTTAGAAATTTATTCGGAAGAATGTCATTATATGTTGTCCAGAAAGTTTACTCTCCAAAGTTATGCAATTCCACTTTGTCATTCCTGTGCGCAAGTGATCCATGGAAATGCCAGGGTGTGAATGAAATCCTTTTTCAGCTGCTTCAGGTTGAGGCAGTACAATCCTTCTTCTGTCTGCTTTCCAGCTGTGTTAATGAGGATCCAGCAAAGCAGGGCTCCACGTCCAACCATTCCCAAAGGAAGCTGGTTTTCACATTCCTGTTACACAGTCCTGCAGGTAGCTCTTCCCTGCTGCACCTGAAGGGCAGCTTTCCCCATTCCTCCAATGTTAGATTGTTACTATTTGATCTGAAAAATTCTTCTCTTTCTGGGTCATGGTAGCATTAACATTAGCTTTAAGGAAGAGGAATTCATCAGGTAGTTATTGTGGTTTTTAATTGTCATTTTCAACATAAAAGACTGCTGGAGCAAGTTAACAAGATACTTGTTTCTGAAGGATCCCAAATTCACTTTAAGTGCAGGCAGGTGGAGACAAGGAGGTAAACCGGGGCTGAAGACAAGTACTCTTCCATGCAAAGTGTCACCTCAGAAGAAAGTTAACACAAAAGTGTGATGACAGTACAGGAAAACAAGTAGTCTCAAAGAAAGAGAAATCTAGTTTTCATGGAAAACTGTGGTGGATGCTGATCTCCTGTTCACATGAAACCTGTGCAGGAATTCCTGTTGTCTCTTCCTCTTCTCACTCTCTGCCAACAGAAGGGATTGGGAGAGTTTTCCTTGTCTCTTCTCCCTACTGTGAAGTTTGAGTGGAGAATAGCAGTTGCTGATAAGGCACATGTGCCTGTGGAATTAATGCCACCTGTAGTTATCATTTCAAGTCCCAGTTCAAACCCAGAATCCATCTCCAGAGTATTGAGAAGGCCCTGTGAATCTGTGAATGATGGCTCCAGCAGCCAAGACAGTGATTCATGAAGATCCTGAGGCACGTCTGAGGGTGACAGGCTTTCTGGGGCTTAGTGTCAGGAGGTCTGATGGGGAGTGCATAAGCAAACTAAGAGGAATAGGATCAGCTCAGTCCAGCTCAGGTATGTCAACTTCGCAATTTTAGGTGAAGAAATGTTTCCTCTTTCAGCTGCTCTACGAGTGTGCACTGATGCCAAGGGCAGATATCACTAAGCCTTCAATTAAAATAAATTAAATTAGGGAACTATCCCATCTCATATAAATTACTTTGATAGACTGGTGTCAGACTTCCTCTGCATCTATCAAGGCCTAAGATGAATGAGAACAAATAAATTCATGTCATTTCTCAAATGAATTCCTTGCTACCTTTCTACTCTTCTCCAAAACTACACAGCATATAGAAAGACCAATATCCTCTGGTGCTCTTCATCCCTTTCTGCAATATGGATTTTCTGATTATTTATGTCCATCCAGTTGTCTTTACTCTGGATCTTTGGCTTCTTGGTTTTTTTTCACAACAATTTTGTTGCAAAAACTCATTGATGCAAGTGTCTGTCAACAAAACTATAGAGACGGATGGACTTAGTGCTGTCCTGGATACTCCAAGAAGTCAATGAAGAGAATTTAATCTAGTGCATGACATGAAAGGTTGTTCTTCACATAATACTCTGGGCAGGTTAACTGTAACTGGAGCAAAATATTTTAGCAAAATGTCAATTCTGTGTGCTACAATGTTCAAGGAAAAACTGTATTAAAACTGTTGTTATGTAAATAGTGCTTGTTCTTCCCCCACAAAATTGCAGATCGCAACTTTGTGTTGATGTTCTGCATCTTGCAGAACTGTCCCAGCTGACCTCTACTTCTGTTTGTCAGATATAAGCACAGCCTCTGGACACAGGATTTCAAACCTGGGATTTTCTCTGAACTGAGAGTTGTTGCATTTTTAAGCCAGATATTGAGTACTCATAACACTTAAATTATAGAATTATAGAAATTACTTAAGATCAAGAAACTGTTTTAAATCCTTTAACTAATTACTAATTTCCAACCTTCAATAATAAGGCAGGAGAACTTCCTAGCTAAGGAGAGCACTCAGATGAAGACTAGTATGGATGTGCAGGCTGCTTTACTCAAATTAAGTGGTTTTTTAAAGCGAAAGTACTTTTGCCTGACTGCCTAAAACGTCAGTCTGAAATCACATTTCTTCCTTGAGCTTTGAGTGCATGAAGCATTTTGTGGATAACTGTCTGTGGATATCTAATTTTTTTGAGGCCACTCTGGCTTCTACTATAGCTTCAAGGTAAGATATTTTGCGCTCGTCTCCTGATCTTTGCTACATGTGTTGGATAGACAACTACAGAAAATCCACTTTCCAACTCAGTTAAGCAGATCTGAACATCTTTATTGGAAACCTTTTCAGTCAGGGACTTTTCTACTGAGTGGATTAAATTCATTCTATACACAGAGATATTTCTGACTTTAAACATGAACAGGGCTTTCCTTCTTTCCCTACAGCTCTTTCCTATTAAAAACAACACATCAACAACATGAGAGGCTAACAGCTTTCATGCAGAATCAAGCACCTGTGCCAACATTAGTGTTTGTATTTCCTAGCACCCACCCCCAGATCCACACACCTTTCCTTGCAAGGGGGAGCATCGTAAAGGCTGAAAAGGGAATGTTATATCTGTGACCTGTTTGTCTCCTTTGTGCTGAGATTACCCGCTATGACACTGACTGCAGTCGCTTTTGTGATTTATGTCCTTGTTCCTTAACAGCATGAAGCAGTTTTTAAAACCATGGGAGATAGGTATGCTCAGTGTGTATGTGTACTGCTCAGTGAAGCAGCTACCAAACTGCATTTTGAATAATGTCCCTGAATTTCCTCATCTCTGCTTATAAAGGCAAAATATTTACACTACTGAGTCAAAGGCTGGGATCTTCAGTTTGCTCAGCGCTGTCTCAAGGCTGTTCCTCTTCAATACAATGGCACATTTACCATCAGCTTCTCTGGGACTCATAACTGGACAAAAACGAAGGCTTATGGAAATACCATCCATAGTTCCTAATCTTTGCTGGAAGAGTTTCCAGAAAGGCTGTACTGTCAAGCCCCACTTCCCCTTCCTCAAAAAGTTGCATCTGCATTTTATATAGTGCCCTCATTTACTAGTGAAAAATCTGAAGCAAGCAGAGGTATTTAAGTTCTGTACCACTAGCAGTGTATTCCCCTAGTCAAGAATTGGAAGATTTTGGTTTTAATCTAGATAATCCCATCTAGTCAGGGCAAGGATGTATATTTTATGAGATGATGAAACTGGATGTTAAAAGCAAAGCTTTATTTCTGGGCTTCCAAGCTCCAGTATTTCTTCTGCACACTACAACTTGGACAGGTAGCATAAAATTAGTTCACTAATCCATAGGCATAGTGCACATCTTCCTTGAAATTCTAAACTTGTTGTTCCAGTCTGTAGCTTGGAATTCCTCAATGCACAGCTCTCTGGAAGAACTGCTGCTTATACATCATCAACTCAATGGCATTGTTCCATGTCTCAGCTACTGCTTTATTGTCCCATTTCTGCCAGGGACTGAATACTACGGTACTATAGGCAGGATCAAAGAATATGGTGATAAACATTGCCATAATACAAATAGTCTTCATCCAGAATCGTCCTGGCTACTCAGTGCACCATGACCTGTAATGTAATACAGTTGGATCTCTTTTTTAGTTCCCTTATGCATATGGCTTCCTTATTTCCAGCATTTGCTATCAAGGTATCCAAGACCGACCTATAACTTCTAAACAGAAGAGAGCGTGGACTGTGGAATCTCAATGCTCACTGGAGGTATTTGCTGTTTCAGGCAGTGTTGCTGTAAGCTCCCCATGCTGCCTTCTCTGTTTCTCCTGGCTACACTTCAGTCCCCAGCTTTCCATATTTCCTACCCTGAGCTCCCCTGAAGGACTAAATCAAACTTTGGTGTTTAAGAAACTCGACAGACATCACCTTCTGTGTCATCAGGTGTAGTGTTGTTTGCTCACTGGAGCTGTAAAATGCTCTTACAGCCTTGGCATGTGAAACCTGGCTCTGCAGCAATGAAGGTCATGCTTTCCATTTTCCATAGCAGAAATCTGCAGGCTGACTTCTGAGCTGGATTTATTTCTTTTTTAACCCTACAGTGGGACTTAACGTTTTGAGAGGCTTCGGTTTGCATTCAACAAATGAACTAATTCTAGTTTCATCTGTCAGAAGTCCAAGGCATTTTAAAGCCTTTAAAGTGAAATTATCTAGGAGGCTTGGCAGGCATTAAAGACCTCTCATTTACTTACCAATCAGTTATGTTGCTTACAGTCTTCCACAAACAGAATAAGATCCTTGGTTGTGGCAGCAAAAAGGGAAAAACTTTGCTCTTGATGTTTCCCTGAGCACCCTTCAGCAGAGCTATAACCAGCCAGTGAATGCAACCCTCCTGTATTTTCCCCTAATGAGGATCATGTCCAGCTATTTTCTCTGCCAGTGCTGCACCCTTAGCTTTTTCAGAGACAAATAGTATTCAGGTTATTGCATAGGTTTTCCAGGAATATTGGTATGTTTTATCACATAGTTTGTATACTACTTGCCTTTCTTTGTTACCTGTCCCTGAAGTCCTCTGTCAAGGATGTTCAGGTTTTCTACTTGTGTTTCTTAGACCTTTTTTGTCTAACCTCAGGGCACTGAAACTTCACATTTTTTATATTCTATGAGGGCTTCACAGTGAAATACTCACCAATGAACTGCTCTGACTTAAATGTTGATCTAATCTGGAGCATCTGGCAAATTTAACAGCTGACCCATCTCTTGTCTCACTAGCCACTGGACTGGCTCCACTGGACTGGGACGATGGGTCTCTATGACTCAGGGGGGAAAAGACAACTACAAAGCACTAAGGAGCTCAGGCTCAGGTGTCTCCCTCCATGTGCCTCTGCAGTGTGTCTGGTCCAGTTGATTCCCACTACTTTCACTCTCCCTGCATGTGCCTCTGCAGTGAGTCTGGTCCAGTTGATTCCAACTACTTTCACAACAGCATCATGTAAGCAGGGTTTTGGCAGCCTCTGATGGAAGCCAGGAATGGCCAAGCAGTGACAGCACAGGACAAAATAACCCATGTCAGAAAAGTTCTTGGCTCAAGTCACTTCTGAAATCTGCAAAGCTGTAGCACTTGCTAGCCTTTGTTTCATCTTTTCTTCGTATGACTATCATCCTGATCCTGGTCAGGATACCCACATGCAACCACGTTTTCTCCCTGCCCAAATACTAGATGACAGGACACTGACCTGGACTTCAGTGTCTTCAATGAAAAGCTCTGGTGCAACAAGAAATTGCTAGAAGCAGTAGCTCTGGCTAAGCTATTCTGATGTCTCCTCAAGCTTTTGGAGACATTTCAGGAAATATTAATGTAATGACCTTTGAATGTAACTTTTGCTCCTGTGCAGAGCGTCCCCTTCTCCCAGTTGTATGAGGAAAGCAGGATGGGTTCCTCTTTCTTCTCTGTCATGTCCCTGCCCCCAAAATTAGATAGACATTGGTGTCACCTTTGAGATGGTCAACTTCTATGCACAGAGGCCCCATCAGCTGCTTAATCTAGCTCTACCCTCTGATGGCTCCCCAAATGCCTTTCATCAGTACAGGAAGGACATGGACCTGTTGGGGTGGGTCCAGAGAAGGTCTATGAAGATGATCAGAGAAATATAACACCTTTCCAGAGGCTGAGAGAGTTGGAATTGTTTAGCCCAGAGAAGAGAAGGGTCTGAGGAGACCTTATTGTGGCCTTTCAATACTTAAAAGGGGCTCATAAGAAAGATGGGATAGTCGTTTTAGTAGAGACTGTAGCAACAGAACAAGACAATGGTTTTAAACTAAAAGGAGGAAGGTTCAGACTAGACATAAGGAAGACATTTTTTTTAAGAAGAGGGTGGTGAAATACTCAAACAGGTTGCCCAAAGAGATGCAGATTCCCCATTCCTGGAAACATTCAAGGTCAGTCTGGTCAGCTCATGGCTGAGCTCTCCCTAGACAAGATGACTTGGCTGGACCTTTCAGAGGAGGGTGACACAAATTTCCTTTAAATTCCCTGTGGGTCTCTGTAGAGTTGTTTGTATGTCTCCCTACCACCAAACTGGCTTTGTTGTTCTGCCTCTGGTTACCATCTGCAGTTGCTGTCCATGGGGAAGAGGTACAGAAAGCCACCTAAACTGGGCTGCTTGGGCTGTTGGAAGTGAAACACTTTCTCTGGCAGCTTATGCACACAATAGTACAGCTGCTTTCTATCTCCATAGTATCTATCAAAACTCGTTAGTCACACATCCACAGTTTCTTTGCGCCTTCATGTTCTCATTGATGGCTGAGGCTGGGATGGAGGAAAACATGACACCTTTGGGGTCAGAAGCATTAGTTTATGGCTAAATGGTGGGTCGGAAAATTCAATAAATTACTTAAGGTATTACAGAAGGCACAGCAAAGAACAGCGCTGGTGCAAAGTGTCCTGCAGGCTTGACTCATTACCTCTCTGTCTTCTGGTAAGTATGTGCCATACGCCACCCATCTCCCAGGAAAATAAAACACCCGCTGTCCTCCTTGCTGCTGCCAGGGTTTGTATCCTGAGGTTCCTCATCTCTGTCTCTTTGTGCCACTGCTAAGCCTCCTAAATTGATGAAGATCAGTATTGGCTATTACCTGGAGATTTTGATACAGAAATATCAAAATGTTAAATGACTTTCCATTTCTTTGGAAGCTCTTTGGGATTTTCATTTCCTGTGCCTAAAGTGGCATGTGATTCAAAGCGTCTCCTCTCTGGCATGAAGTCCTTATTTCCTATATGCTGCATCTGCCTGATTTGATTACGTTGGCTTTTCAGCCACAAAAATATCCGGTGGGACAGTTCTCGTGTTTGCAATCAAATAAGGGCACTGCTCTCTTATAAAAGACTGGAAAAAATGTCTTGTGCAGCCACTGGAGCATCTCATAACAGCAGCAAGAAAGCCTAGATGGCATATTGCATCTGTGAGAGACAATAAGGGGTTGTGCTGAGATCGGTGCAAGATTTTCACAGTTCCCACTGCGCAGTGTCAGCCCTGGGATTTGCCCAGGCTGTGAGCTCCCAGACCTGCCAAGGAACTCATTTGCTTTCCAGTCCTGGATGGTGAAACAAGAGGAGATGTGGTCTGGAGATGCTGTAGCACAGCATCTCAGGGGCTAATCTTATACACCTGCAATAAGTGGGCTCTGAAAATTAAAATGGGAAGGAGTTTTGCTTCAAATTGCCACATGGAGCTGTAAAATAAACAGTAAGCATCCTCTTAAAAAAACAAAAAAAGCAAAAATAAAATCTATATTGAAAAATTTCACATATAAGAGGTTAAAGTCTTAAGAGTGTTTCCATTCTCTTTCAGTTTATTCAAAGGTAAGAGAGAGGAGCTATCTGTCTTCTCCTAGAAGCCTATTCCAGACAACAAGAGCTCTCTGTTCACATGGTAGTGATGTGTCTTCGTGCACAGAAATGTGAAGGATCAGCCAAAATCTGAAGGCAGGCGGAGGTCTGGACTGCACTACTGCCGTTACACCTCTGGGTTGCAGGGCAGGCACTCTTTCAGGGCAATGCTTTCCCGAAGGGATGTCCCCAAAGATGGCTTGACCTGCACTGTGAGGCAGGGGAGAAGCAGGGATTTTTATTTTTTATTTCAACTTAGCAGCACACGTTTCCTAAATACGGCTCTTTTTGCTCAATTTTTTTTTCACAAAGAATAACCAGTGCTTGGGTTAAGTGAATTGCAGAAGGAGTCGTGGAGTTAAGGCACTAAGAAAATCAGCTTTTATTTAAAGAGGACCTGTTATGCCATGTATTTCCTTAATTTAGATAAAATAATTATGCTTTCAGAGCTTTACTAGTCCATTACTCTGATCATGCAAGAAGTTGATAAGAAGGATAATGCTCTTATAAGCATCACCAATATTATATGATCCTGTAAAGTATTACTTCCATTCAAAAAATAAGCTCATAAAGGATTGGCTGTTTGTCAGGATTTTCCTGTAATTCATATTTTACATTCCCCAAACTGTTCTGTTCTGAGCATTTTAGGAGTAGCTGTATATGACTATATTTTCCAGAGTAGTTGCAAGTTTTCTTCACATGACCAGTCTTAAACTTCCTGTAAATCACTGGTAATGTTATAAGGCATAGAGGCAACCATAGCTTTTCAGTTCCTGAGATTCTTATGAGCCCTTCTGGCTCCATATGATTTATTGACAACCAAGATCAGATGGGCTTTGGTTGCCTTAATCCGGATGGTAATACATATGGCTCCACACATATGGATTACAAACAACAGCTGATACTTACTGCAACTGTTGTGCTAGAAGATTTGTAGAAGAATACCAGGAAAAGCAGAATTGTTTCTTTATTTCTCTCCTCTTTGGTAATTTGGGATAATTTCTTCTCCCCCCACTCATACCTTTTTTTTTTTAACTTCTTGATCAAAATATTGTATGAAAAGCAGTATTCTACTAAACTTTTCCTGGAAAAACACTGGGCCAAACCAGGTTTATGATAATGCCATATAAATCATCCAAGAGATCCAGGTACTCTTGCCCCTCTGTGGTGGTTGCTGAGCTCCCTGCTGAGACTGTGTTCTCCAGGTCTTTTTTCAGGGACAATATAACCTACTGGATGCCAGCCCCTTCACCGTGGTCCAGTCTGGGAAGTTGGGTTAATCAGATGAAGATACATTGCACAATCTATGCTCAACAAGATGAGTTGCAGAAGCAAGGTTTACAGTAATTTTCTTGAGTTGGTGCCTCTCAGTCCCGATGCAAGGGGTTATTTTAAATGGCATTCTTAATATTAATCTTCATATCACTGTCCTGTCTATAGCCATATCTTTAATTCTCCGCAGTGTAATGTAAGTGGAGAATGTGTGTGTTTTCAGCAGTGTTCTACAACACAACCCTGAGGACGGCCTTGAAGGCACTGCTACATCCCCAAGAGATCCCACTAAGACCCTGGAATTCATTGGAAGCAAGGCAACATAAAAATGAGAGATGAAAATTAATCCAAAGACAACACTAACCTTGACTGTAGCTGGAGGAAAGCAGAGCTCGGGTGACTCTGCTGCAAATCCAACCAAGAAAAAAGGAAATCTGGCCAAAACCCAGCATCTGCTGAAGATGCAGATCACTTATAAAATGCCACTCTCTACTTACCTGCTGGCGTGGTTGGCTTTGATTATTCAATGCAGACAGGAATATCCTTCAGTGATGTGTATGCACACAACATCCAGCACGGTTGCTGTGCAGTCACAGATGGAGAATTACTTGCGTATGAACACACGTACACAGATATATATATATATATGTATATTTAATGTGCAGCCTGTATTTGAAATCTCACCTACATCCACACCAAGCCAATTTATGGGTAGATGATGGAAGGTCATAATTAGAAATAATTAATCCAGTGGGAAATCCATTCCCAGGCAGCTCTCGGCAAAAGGCAGACTGGCAAAGTAAGGAGGGTAAGCTGTACTTCTAAAGCTCTTCTTATATATTCTGGTCACTTCTGATAGTCCCCAGGGTGTGAATGCATCTAATCTCCCACCCTGGGAGCCACCCATTTTACTTTCACACAGGGAGGAGAAGCTAAAGACATAGTCCAACACCTTAAAAATGTTATTGAACTATAGACACGGAGCATCCTCACAATCTGTTTCCCCAGACCCCTCCAAACAATCCAAATGGAAATAAAAATCTTCATCCAAGTCCAGCTCAGACCCTGGCATGTATATAGGAGCTGGTTTGCTGTTTCTAAACATTTTGGTGGGCAAATAGGGGCATAAATGTGGCTCATTTGGTTGAAGGTGGAGCTAGAACCTAGAGCTATTGTCTACTGGGCCACAGTGTCTCCTGCGTGGAGAACTGTTGCCTGGCTTTTTGGAGAAGGATGAAGATGATTCCCCACTCCTAGGCTTTTCTGAGGATTTATTGTATGGAATCTGAACAGAAATGTTCCCAAGAACTGGATTTTATGTTTAGGTACAAAGAAAAATTGGTTTTAATTCGATAATCCCATTCTGCAGTGTTTGCACCATCTCTCCTGAAGCAAGACACACAAAGGATGCACTAAAAAGTTACAGCTATTTAGGGCTGACAGCTCTGTAGTACCAATAGTCTTAGTCATAAAGTAACTGACTCTACGTAACCCAGCATAAAGACATTAGAAAAAATCCACTTTTGCCTAAAGTGGTTTTTAATCCAAATAATTTTAATAATAAAAATAGGTAGCTCTAAAATATGTGAAATCAGAGTTTGCCCTGAAACTTTAAAAACTGGAGGATAAAAGGGAGAACCAATCCACCCTAAAAGATAAAATTATCTGTGGTCTACATTTCATCACAGTATCTCATGAGCCTTTGGTGCTCTTCAAATGTCCCACATGTATATTAGTTTTATGCCCACTTGAGAATGAAGTCATTTTCACATAGGATTTTTAATGAGAAATTATTCTTCTTTTATTCTTCTCTCCATCATTATACAAGGTTTAAGTTATTTAGTTGCTCAGTCATTAGAGTTTTTCAGTTTGCTGGAGAGAAAGCACATAATGATGAGGACAGAGGTCCCACGGACACATGTGGGGATTTCCAAGAGAGGCCGCTGCTGCTGGCCAGCAAAACCCAGTCTTCCAGGGACAACATCAGCACCCAGTAAATACTAAATTCAAACTCACAGGGACTGAAATCTGTGCGTGTCTTTAGAAAGATGCATCACACCAGCCTCATACCTGTGTGCACACAGGGGCATTAACATCTTATTTTTAATAGTCAACCACCACACTTGCTTCCCTCTGAAATGTAATGCTGGTGATAAGAAAGACTAGAGTGGCTGCATTTATCTCCATGTAGTTTCTCTAGAAAACACATGCGCTTTATCGACGTTTGTCTCAAGCTTGTAAAAAGTGTTTATATCTCATAAAGTCATTAGGGAGGCCCACAAATCCATCAACATTTCAGCACTGCATGCCTACCAAAACTTCTTGTATTTCTTAATCTTGCTTCTTTGCATGTGAATTTGATAATATTACTTATTTAAATGGGAGAAAATCTTGGAGAAAACATCTGTATAAAACGAAGATCAGAGTTGAGAAAGTATTTATAGAACTTAATGCCATTTTCCTAATAGGTTGTAATTATCCTTAAAAACAGCACAGAAGCTCCAGGAAGTCCAGATATAAATATACACTACCAAAGAATTAAAAGCATGTTAAGGTAATAAATACAGAAGTATCCAATGACTCGATCTCACTCCCATCAGATAAAATGGAGAGCACTATTGCTGTCAATGGGACACGGATGCTGAATGAGCCATAGTGTGTCTGGGGCAGAGGGAAAGTTGCTCAATTATTGATCACAGGAAGTCAATAGCAGCTTGCTACAGATGTTAAAAGTTGATATCAATTTTGTTTGTGTGTTCTGTGCTCTTTCCCTACAGTTTTGAGTATCTGTTTGTTTTGCACAGCTTTACAATGCACATTTTTTTCTTAAGTATTTAGTTTATTCGTGGATTTTAACACATTGAGCTCATTTTTAAGGAAATTATTTTTCACTCAGCCAAGATGTTCTTAGTGGATGATTGCAGTTAAATTTCCCAGCAATTGTTTCTTCATTGAATAAGGCAAGGCAATCTTCTAAAACCACAGAGCATCCAGCATCTCCCAATGAAACATATTTGAAAATGACACCACCAGCTTAGGACACAACTCCAGGAACCCACCAAAGAAATACAAGATTTTAGCCTGCAAGTAAATCATGGGGCAGCTTGGCCAAAAGGGCTGGGAAGCATCTACAGGTGCTGAAGGTGGCCGAGATCTGGATTGTCTCTCAGCCAGGGGATGCTAGAATCCTTCAGGAACCTTCTGCTTGTCAAACTGGGGGAAGGAAACACATCACTTGGTAGGTCTAGGTTAGCAGAATTAGGACAAAAAAGGTGATCCAAGAAGGTCCTAGACACTGCTGAAGCACCCTGACTGGAAGTCTTGAGCCGTGATCAGAAATCTTCTGATTAATAATTTGGGCATTTTACCATTGAACTACAAGCCCAGGAATGACATCTTTCTGCCAATTCTTTTCTTTTTTAAAAAAAAGAGTTTGGTTGTTTTTCGTCTTTTTAATTCCATATCAAAAATTAAATCTAGCCAGCGCTCGTGTCCTCATAGCTCTGTCCAAGGGAACATCATCTCATGGGCTGTGTGAGTACCTATCACCCCTGCTGCAATGGCTTTGGTAAAAAGAGGCGATTTGGAAAGGAAATGCTCCAGAGAAATTAAGCCCTTTTATACAGGTAATCAACTGAAGTGAGTGAAAGGGCTTTCCCTCCCGAGAGCTCCTCGCCCTAGTGGAAGTGATTCTATAGATGCTATTTTGAAAGCATGTCATATCCATTGTGTTTTGAAACATTTAATTATTTGTGACTCCCTTCAGCATGGGAGCCTTTCTTCAGCAGTGCTAGGTGGGGTAATACTGTCGTAATCGTCTCTCGGATATCACACAGAGTCTATCCCTGTGGGATGAGGAATCGAAGACATCCAGATATTTAGGGGTTTGGTGCCTGGGGTTCAACCCAGATTTATGCCCATGGTATTTAGCTCATGGCATGCAGTTATGCCTGTTTTTTTTACAATATTTTTGTGTGCGCAGTCATCCCCATTAAATTGTGTTTGCTTTGAAAACAGATTACTTTTTTATCTGTAGATTTGTATGCACTTTTGCTGTAGAGAAATACTCATGAATGCTTACAGTAATGTGGAAAATTTACACAGATGGATCTAAAACATTATCAAATGTATCCTTAAGGCAAACGGTCCACAAAAATATACATGTGCTTGGAATATTTGGACCTACCATCCCTAGAAATATTCTAGAAACCAAACTAGAAATTAGAAAGGTTTCACTGTAGAAAATTAGGCTTAATTCAAGAAATTAAATGCTTTCAACTTTTTCTTTTTAATTAAAAGAAAATCCTATTGTATCAAGTACCATCATGCACAGAACAGAAAAGTACCCTTGAGTTTTGACTTGAGTTTTGTCCTACCAACTGTTAGCAAGGTACTTGAGTGACAACCATCCTCTTAAGTCAAAGCCAGAAAGTACTTCTTGCTGTTAATTTCCCCACATGCGTAAACATTTCTGACTGTTTAAGTAAAATCAGCTTTTAGTGTTCTGCAGAATGGGGGTTAGCTCCCTAGAGAAACACAGGCTGTCCCAGCAAGCCCCTGGAAGAAACTGACCTTTGGTACCTGTAAGTGCAGAAGAGAGGCGGCCGCTCCTGCCAGCTGGGGTGATAATCCCCTTTGCCTCTGGTAAGCGATAGCTGATAAGTCTGCACAGAATTAGTTGGTGATGTTTATTTATCAACTGGATTTCTTTTCACTGTTAAGTTGCTCAGAGTCAATTTTTGGGGTAGGGAAGCTTAGTTTAGGTTGCTCATAAGTGAGGTTATGAATTTCCACTGGCTTCCCCTGGGCAGGTATGCAGGTAGATGTGTTGGAAGGTAGCTCTAACAGTTTGCATCTGATATTTTTAAGAAAGGAAGAGCAAAACCCACTGAAACATCAACATTCCTGGAATACCTTTCTCAAAGGCTAAATGCCCTTGTTTTTGTTTAGACTGACTGAAGGAAGAGGCAGTTCTTGACTTTCTCATGATTGCTGTGCGGCTGGTCAAGCAGCAGTGGGGAGACTCATGGCTTTTGCACTCCTGTTCCATGTCCCAGCTGTCCCAGCTTCGTGAGTTAGATCTGTCCCTAGTAGGAGGGAGGAGCAGGGCTCTGAATCTGGGGCAAGCACTCCACCGTCTCTAGTTTTGAGCAGGATTTATATCATAGAATATGCAGGCTGGGACAGTGCATTGCCATGGAAAATCTGATGTAAAATTGATAAATCTCTAGGTAGCTGATTTCTCTTCTCTGTGCAGAGCTCACCTCTGCTCTTGATCCATCATGCAGGTAGATCTTAAACTACACTTGGACATCCTTCCTCAGGGTCCTTGGTTGCCAGGTCAAACTCACAGCAGTTTCGTGTTGAGAAACCAGAGTGAGATTCTTCTGGATCGTCTGGATCCAGTGTACTTAGATACCCTCTTCAAGTGTGACACATATATTTAAGAATATATATACGTATACATATACATATACATATACATATACATATACACATACACATACACATACACATACACATACACATACACATACACATACACATACACATACACATACACATACACATACACATACACATATACATATACATATACATATACATATACATATACATATACATATACATATACATATACATATACATATACGACACATACAGTTAAGCATATAGATATATGCTTATGTCCTTCTAAAGTCAAAGGATTTATGCTTTGAAGTAGAAACTGTAAGTGGGGAATAACACGATGCTGTGCAACGTTTTAAAATGCACCTCAAATGGGCAGCTTGCCATGGCTTTATATTACTTTGTGACCCAGCAATATCTTTGAATGTAACCTTCTGCTCACTTCTTGTTTCCTGGACGTTCAAAACCCAATGCAACTGAAAGCTCTCTTATGAAACAGGGAAGAATTTATGTGATAAAATCACATGGCAGCCCAACCAGAGCTCTGTTTCATTGGCAAGCCGTTTTCTTTTTGATTGCTAATTTATGGTCCTCTCCTCAACAGGCTCTGCGTCACCGGGCTGGAGCGGCTTAACTGAAGTGGAAAGAGCTTTCTCAGGCAACGAAAGGGTGCATTACCTTCTGTCTATGAATAGGCAATTAAAAATCAAGGTAAGTCACTTGCTGTTGACAGAGGACAGGAAATGTCATCCCGAGCTGCTGTCCATCATGTATCGTATCGTTCCTTGTACAAATGAGGATGTGCACATGAGATCTTGAGAACAGAAATGGCCCTGTCCTAGTAAATTTCAGTACATGGTTTAGTAGGCACGATGGTGTTGGACTGACGGTTGGACTTGATGACCTTCGAGGTCTTTTCCAGCCTTAATGATTCTAGGAGTCATGATATATGGGGCAGTAAGAAGCAGCCCTATGCCAGGGATTGGAAGTATATAAGTAGCTTCAGACACATATGGAGTGAATGGGATGGAGGAGGCAGAGGAGACACAAAATCAGGCCACTATGGAAAAATGGAGAGCTATTGCAGCTCTAGCTTAGGCAACATCCATGTTCCTAAGGTTCTAATTTTCAGTGAAAATTAGACTGCTTTATCTGTATCCCTAAGCAAAGAGAAAAGCCAAGATAAAAGTATATAGGAATCACCATTTTTGTGGAGACTTGTTTTTCCCCTCCTTGTATTCCTGGAGTGAGGAGTGTGGGCACCGGAGGACAGTCAGATAATAAGCCATGTGCTGGTATCCTCACTGTAAAGTTGGCAGAGCTGATGGCTTTGAATTTGGGGTAAGCAGGGATGGGATTCACTGATCCATATCACTGCTGATGCTGGGGAAGACACAGCCCAGCTTAAACCTGTCCCAGCCTCAGTCAGTGCTGTGACAGTGTGGGCAAAACCCGAGGATTTCAGCTGAAACCTAAGCAGGAGCCTAGGTTAATGGCAACATGAAGTCTCGGCCAGATGGTTACTATCCAGCAAAGGAATAATGAAGGTATTAAGGTTAATTTAACAGGCTTAAGTCTATAGGTGGTCTTAGAAGGCTGCAGTCAAGTAGCTGAAATCTGTCACCTTTTGCTTGCCTGGGAAGTGTGGGAGCAACAGCAGCGGATGGAGGCTCATGCGATACTCCCAGTGCAGGTTTTGTGCCATGAAGGGTGTGCTGGATTTCCCTGGGGAGCATGGGGGGAGGCTTTGGACCTGCCTTTCTGAGGGCAGGGTGCTGGGGGAGATAGACAGAGGAGTTTGAGGAATTCTGAGCTTTTAGCAATGAAATATATGTAGAATAAAAATGTCCACATTAGAAATTTTTATCTACTGTTCTGTATAAGACTAGTTAAAAATCTCCAGTGGGATTTTCCTTTATCAGTGTTATTTCCTGTGCTGCACTCGCAGTCTATCCCCTGATAGACGTGTTGCTGCTTTAAAATTACATATTTAATAGAGCAGTGAGAAAAACTTGCTGTATTTTTTTTTAAACACTGAGGAATAGCAACTCTTTTGACTCGCCTGCTCATGGGGATGGAAAAGGAGGTTCAGGAGGTACGGATCATCACCAGGGAGGAGGCAGCACAGCCACCATCAGCAGGGAACATCACACCCCAGCTGGGAACGAATGGCTGCAGCGATGCACACATTAAGCTCAGATCTGGATCCCTTGGTAATCCTAGAAGGCCAGCACTGCCTCTTAGCTCACCTTCCCTAAAGGAAACTCCACAATGTGCTCTCTTGCACAGAGCCCTCCCAACAAAGTGTGATGTGCACTCATGTGCGCTCTAAGGTGCAATGCTTACCTCCTGCCTGAGCTCCTGCAGACCTCCCTGACAGTTCTCTCCAAGGAGCTGACCCATGCTCCTTGGGTCAGCATAGATAGAATCATAGAATCACCAGGTTGGAAAAGACCCACTGGATCATCGAGTCCAACCATTCCTATCAAACGCTAAATCATGCCCCTCAGCACCTCATGCACCTATGCCTTAAACACCTCCAGGGAAGGTGACTCAACCACCTCCCTGGGCAGCCTGTTCCAGTGCCCAATGACCCTTTCCATGAAAAAAATTTCCTAATGCCCAGCCTGAACCTACCCTGGCAGACCTTGAGGCCATTAGTTGCATTTCAATGTCTACAGTGCTGCCATTAACCCAGATGTGGCCCATGGACTGTAAGCTCAGACCTTCCCCATCACACCAGACAATTACACTTCTTTATTTTTCACATTTTCTCTCCTTTGCTGGGGACTTGGTCATGTACACGAGTTGTTCCCTGTTTGTCTGCCTAGTCAGCCTTTCCTAACAGCATCTGGCAGCCCTTAAAGGCAATCCTTCATTAGGAGAGCTCATTTCGCCTAGGGAAGAGGTGGGAAAGGAAGATCAGAGCACGAGTTCCTCCTCAGCCTCTTTTTGCTTCCTGAGTTTATCCAGTCAGGGTTTGAGCCATTTGACTCTATCCTGTAGAGCAAGGGGGGAATAGGGCCCTTTGTTTGCTTGTTGCTGAAGCACCTTACTTCTAATTAACAGAGTGATTTAATTAACATTAGGCAGAATCCGCCCTGTTCTGTTCCCTCAGGGGATGAGAGGAGGATAGCAGGCAAGGCCAACAGGTAACATCCTCTTCTGACACAAATTCTCCAGGGCATGCTCCCGATTTCTGAAGGCTGCTCCAGGCTATCTTCTCCAGATGCTTTGAATTTAAGGAAGTAATAAAAAAAGAGAGTGTGAATAAAGTTCACATTTGGGGAGGAAGGTTGGCTTTGACTGACTATTTGTTTCCTCAAGTGGTGATGGAGGGGGAGAGTTTTTAAGAGATCACAAACAACTTCTGAACAGCTTAGAGCAGAACTTGGGAAAGCAAACTCAGTGATCTTTTTTTTTTTTTAGCTGAAAATGATATGTACAATGTCATCCTTTTCTGCCATGCTGCGATCCTCATTATTCAGAGAAACAAGCAATTGCTGCTGCAGATTTTAAGTGTATGGATCAACAAAGTTAAGAGATATCTGCTTGTACCAGCTAGGTCTCCACTCAGACCTAGATAAAATAGTTTTATAATATAATGTATGAGGTATGATAAACTTATGATATATTCATAGCGCTGCCTTTATTAAACGTTGTTTATTGGATTTTTGGCATTGCAGAGAGCATCTATGTGAACTGTAGGACCAGAAGTATTTGGGTACGGCACAAAGGAATGAAACATTTTCTGGGTAGCTGCATCCTGGCTGCAGGGTCACCTTGCCTGGCTACGGTTCAGGTCATCTTCTGCCTCTCCTCCCCAGCAGGGCTGACAGAGCGCTTGCCATGATATTATTTCCTTTTGGTTTGGTTAAATCTACTGCTTTAAATGAGGCTTCTGTTTATTTCTTAATGTGTTGCTACTGATTATTGTTGATGGGGGGTGGGGTAGGGAATACCCTTCTCTGAACACCACACTATTGCAAAGTATCCTGTCAATATTATTTTCAATTAATATTAGAGCTGACTAGTGCAGTTTTGGCACAGTCTAAAGTGTGAACAAGGCAAATTAGATGAGAGATTACATATTTTCGGCATTCTGGCATTAGCTGTAATAGTTTTAGCATTGTCTTTGGTGGTGGTCTTTAAACAAGAGGAATGCAGGGATGGAATTCAGGACCAGCTCTGGAATACCCTGGTGTGAATTTCTGCCTTTAGAAGAGTGCGCTTAATTCCGCATATTAACATGTTGGGCTATCTTACTAAAAGTGAAGTTACGCTGATTAGTTACACTACAGATCCTAAAGTATGTACATCTGCTTGAAGCCTGCATTTAATGGCAGAAATAATGGCTAACTTTGCTCATGTAACATTTCACTTTAAGCATCATGAGATGCACATAACTGATGCTACAGCTCACAGAGGGTTTTTTTAATTTATTTTTATTTTCTTTTAAATAAGCAGAATACAAATTGTTTATTTTTTAAGTTATTTCCTCCTCTTAAAATACAAGAATTTCACTTCCTTCCTTGCTAAAATGAACTCTTCTTCTTCTGAAATAAAACTATGATGAAAGAAACTGAAAGGCAAATTCTTAAACTTTCTCTAATATATGCCATGACACAATATAGTTCCCGGTATTGATTAAGCCCAGGTGGTCTGCTCACCCAGCAAACAGATATTTTTACAAAGCTTTATTATCCCTCATTAGAATTCAATCCTTTAGAAGATTTCTAATTATATTGTCTAATAAAACTAAACCTTCGAAGCTATTTGCATATTATATGAAGAAATCTCATACAACAAACTCACAGTGGATTCAATTAACATAATAGCTAATTATATATCCCATCAGCCTTTAGAGCAGTTCAGCATTCATGTTGCTTCTGTTTTAGCCTAGAGCAAAGGAGGTTTGAATTTTCACTTCTAAATATTGACTTTTAACTAATATCAAAAATGATTTGAACACTTTTGTGGATGAAAAGATAATGATTAAACTACATGAAACATTTTAAAAGACTTATTTCCAAGTCTTTGAAACAATTCTTATTTAAACCTAAAGCTTTGCATATTATCCATTCTGAGTCTGTCTATATTTTATTTAAAAAATGACCAGATATGTTTAATTGTTTTGACAAAAGTTTGATTGACAGATTGGTTATTTTGAAACTGCCTACTTCCTGCAGTTACATTTTGTATATTTTTCATTGCACTTTGTAATGCAATTGTATTCTTGGGCGGTTGTGTTATCTATCAAGTAAGAAATTTAGGACTAGATTAACACAGACATAGTAATGAACAAGCATTTGAGCACCCTATAATTGACTGTTATTAAGGTGTTGTCACAGTGGTCCGTAATGAATTCTCTTATTTTGTTTTGAAATTGGATGAGATATTCTGGGAAAAAAATAAAATGGGAAATTTTCCTTCAACCTTAAAAAAAAAGACCCAAAGAAACAAAGCCCTCTTTTTTTGGTTTCCCTATTTAGAGATTTCAAATTATTTAAAGGTGCTTCCAATTTTGATATGCTCCGTAGAAATAGCAGGGAGGGAAGGATCAAATTTTGTGACTTATTTGGAAACTTAAAAATAAACCCCATACATTGATTGACCTCCTCATCAAATGTAATGAAGAATCTGCTGGATATCACATTTATATTTTTACAAAAGATAGCAGATAAAGTTTGTTGCCAAGTAAATGGTTTTCTCCCATTACAATGATGGCTGCCTTTTCATTCATATTTTAATGAGGTTAGTATCTCTGAGACAGCTTTTTCGGGGTGGAGGCCCATGTCTCCGGTACAATTACAATAGGAGTTGCTTTATTGACAAGTACTATTCAAAATCTTCACAGTATAGAAAGAAAGGCTTTAGTTTTCCACCACTTGTCCAAATACTTATTCCTCTCTTACTATTAAAACACTTTCAGAAAGAGCACTCTCAACTGCCTAGAGCCCTGTACACCCTGGCAGGGCACAGCTCAGCAAAAAATATTTTGCTTAAATCCAAGTTACGTTTATCTCTGCAAAAATTTCCCTAGGCAAAACCCACCAAATGGACAGCAAGAATTAATAGACTCTCTTGGCAGCTTCTGCATCCATGGGTTTACAAGAAACAGTCTCATATAATAATAGATGCTACCTAAAGTGTGAGTCTGACTCCAAGCTAATGAGGGAAGACAAAGTTCTTCTCAAATAACACATCAAACATGTAACTTATGAAAGAGAAACAAAAAATGAGTAAATCCAACTGTTGGCAAGTTATGTTCTTCTGTTTTTATTCATCTTCTTATGTATATGCTATTTCTGAAATATTTTATTACAGTAGCAATGGAATACAACTCAAATCTAAATAAGATGCAAAATACAAGCCATGCTCAGCCTGACACACCACATAGGTGCCAACGTGGGTAGAAAAATTTTCTTGTACATGCAAAAGAAAGCACATGCAGCAAAACCATTTCTGATGATTTGTGGGGTTTGTCACATGAATTTTGAGAGTTCATTATTTTTTTTTGGACATTGGGTAGATTTTCTCCCAGAACAGTGCTTGGCTTTGCTGCACGTGATAGTGTTTAGGAGATGGGAGCACCCTGTGTTGGGGTAGGGTACCCTGTGGCATCTGTGGGCTTTGGCTTAGCAAAACTCACAGCATTTCCAAACAGCAGGGAAGCCATGGGAAGGGGCTGCAGGGGGGTAGCAGGGAATGTGAGCACACACCTGAATATTGGTTGGAATCTAGACATGGAAAAATCTTTTTTCCCCCCAGAATTTGCAAAGTAAAGCTCTTTTGATTATGATACCGAATATTGCTACGAGTAAATAAGTACAGCCATTTGAAGTAGCCTTCCCCATCAGCTGACCTATGTTACTGTCCTGGAAATAGCTTGAAAGGGGGATGAATTTTAGTGCAATTTATTGCTATAGCAATCAGAGTGCAAAAAAAAAAATAATCCCTCCCAGAGCAACACTGACCTCAATAGAAGTGATGCCAGGGCCAAAATTAGATTGTGATGTTGAATCTCACCTTCTGTCATAAGGGCTGTAAAACTTTCCTCCCACATTTGCAGGTTATTTTATTTTCTGCCTCCAGAAACTGCCTTGTATTTCTTTTCTGGGGGAAACAAACCCCTTGCTCTGTGCCTGAGCACTGCCTGAGCCTCTGCACTCCCCACGCCAGTGAGAGGAATAAGCAGCAGAGTTTGGAGAAGTTTCAAACACAACTTCTGCCACTGCTTTCTGCTGCCACCACAGGCTGCTTCTTTTTTTTTTTTTTCAGTTTGTGGGACATTGTGGTTTTGTGAGAAAAAAAAAAAAATTTACATCCTAGTGGATGAGATGGATTTTTAACAGCAAAATGTGGTTTTGTATAAACCTGTCTTTACTGTATAATATGTTACGCTGCCCTACAAACAGGGTCAGGAGTGAAATACTGCAGTCTTTTTTTTCCTTTTTTTTTAGGCACATTTTGCTTTTCCCTGACATTTTTTGTTGTCCCTTTTCTTTTAGACACTTTTTTGCTTTTCCCAGGTTTCATATAAAGTAGGCTCCCTATCTGTAGGCGATGGGGGGAGGGAGAGATATCATAATGGGCCCTGGTGCAAGAAGAAGACGAAGAGGGAGAGAGAGAATGAAAAAAAACCCTAAGCTTTAATTTTAATTCTCCTGCCTTTATTTATCTGATTTGTGGCCAGATGGTGGTGAAGCAAGGCAACCCCTTTGTGCAAATGAAGCCCACATGTGAAAGTCCTTCTGTAATGTAATCATTGAGACCGGAAGGGTTCATACTGTGTCTGAAAAGAGACAATGGAGCCGGGATATATCAACATCGCCGAAATCGAGTTCATTTGCGATGCAGGCCCTTTGACTATGGTTGTCATGAAAACTTCCTACTTTGATCAGCAGAGGGTGGAGAGAAAAAGAAGAAGAAGAAAAAAAAAGAAGTCTTCTAAAGGGGCAGGGATGCGGCGCGGGTGTTTGCTGTGCACTTGGCTCCGGTTCACGCCCCTTTCCGGAAGACGCAACAGGGAGAGGAGCATCTTGCACCTTGACCTGTCTAGACGGGGCACGAAGTTTGGGGGGTTTTTTTGTCCCCGTTTCCAAGGGCGAGGGTTGCTCTTTGACCCCCACCGCCAGCAGTGGTGGCTCTCAGGGCGTAGGTAGCGGCCAGAGGTTTCCTGCTGAATTCTTGCCACGGACGGGAGGGAAGGGGATGGACAAAGACACGGACCAGCTGTTCGGAAATAAAGCTGAAATAGTAGAACCTGGGAGAAGCTAGGTTTTGTAAGCTATTATTTTCCACGCAAAACCCCTGGGAGGTATTAAACAGCTGCATCTGCGCTGGCGAGAAGCGACTGAAAGACAGAACAACAACTGAAAGCCCGGGACTTTTGCAAACTCCACTTCAACTAGAGAAACAAGTGGCTGGAGCACCAAGGGCTTTCATGGCCTGAAACATCCACCGCCGGCAGCCGTCTCCCTTCGCTGCGGTCTCTTCGGGCTGCTGGGAAGTTTCAAATCTTGTGGCTGGCTTGTGGAGGAGGGCGAGGGGCACGATGGGTGTAAGCTGGAAGGGTCTGCGCAGGTTCTCCAGGGCCACCTTAGCCGGAGCTGACGTTTTTAATTACGTGTGTAATGTAATGTGTCAACAGTTCTACATAGGGAGACGGATGCTCTTTTTGTTTTTCTGCAATCTAACTAGGCATTATCTGTATGAGGTGGGGTATTTGGGTGATATACTAAGTAAGAAAAATCATTTTTGCCTCTGTTAGATTCATATAGCAAAGCCAGAGAGGATTTTAACAGAGTTGTTGGAACAGAAAATGAGGTGGCAGAGATTTACTCCTAGATGAGAAGACAAAAATCTATGCAGACTTTAAAAAAAAATCAGGGTTTAATGTGATGCTTACAAACCTTTGAAATTTGTGGTGAGCCAAAGCAATGAATGAGTAACCTTTTATTTTCCAGTGAAAGCTGTGTCAGTGTGCCCACTCCTTCTTGTCACTAGGAAATTCATGCTAATTGTGCCTTTTTTGCCATATTTTAACATCCTCCATACTGATTACTTGCAGAAACTGGCTGAGTATTTTGAGATAATGCTGTGTTTTGTCAGATGCTTTATAATGTTATTTAGAAACTTATTTGGATCTATTTAGGGGGTTCATAAATATGAATAAAGCATTACAAAAGTCACATTGCTTGCAGAAGTAACCCATGGATTATAACAGATGCTTCGTATGTTACAAATTTCCTAAACTCCAGCAGTTCAAAACTACATTTTGCTTGGGAATGTTTTTTATAAGTTATTAAATATAAATCAGTGTTTCCCAGGAAAAAAAAATCTCTGTTGATTTATGTGCAGGAAATAAGTGGATTGTATTAATGTCTAAAAATCCAGATTGCTGTTAAAGTAGTTTCAAATATTT
Organism: Clamator glandarius; assembly: GCA_033459285.1. Taxonomy (NCBI): domain Eukaryota; kingdom Metazoa; phylum Chordata; class Aves; order Cuculiformes; family Cuculidae; genus Clamator; species Clamator glandarius. The sequence continues at coordinate 717,207 of JAUNZM010000162.1, forward strand.
ATGGACAAATTAGGGGAGAGATGTCATCTTTTTTTTTTTCCTTAGGCCTTGTGGTGTAGAGATGGATTTTCGTCATCTAAATCTGCTAAAAACACTGAGGTGCTCTGCCTGGTTTCCTGTCAGTCCCTTCTTCAAATATTTATATTTTAGTGCTTTTAGAGTGTTGGGGTTTTTTAGCTCTCGTGGAAGGTGTGTGTGGAGGAGGGACCAAAACATAACAAGGACAGAATTGTGCTGGCCATGGCCTTTCAAGCAGTTGGGGACTCGATAGGAGCAGCGAGTGAGCTTAGAGGGCAAACAAGCCGGCTGCGCGCTCGCAGGGCCAGAGCTCCAGCAGCAGCTCTGCCTCGGTCACTGGCAGCTCAGGGTTATTGCATGTCCTGGCAGATATTGGGTTGATTTTTTTTTTTAACAAAGCACAGCAAAAGGTGGTTTTGTGTGTGTTTACTGAGCACGACTTCCAGCAAGCAGATTTTATTTCAGCACTATGTTTTTTTCTCCACCCATGTTACGGGGCTTCCCCTTGTTTATAGGTTGAAGTCTGCATTTTAGGGACAGGAATATCCTCTTAATACGAACTGAGGTTTCCTAAAAGGTGCCAGGCACCAAGCTGGATGGGGCAACCCTCAGGTCTGCAGTCCCAGACCCTTCCCAGGGGTCAGAAACCCATTTTGTGGCACTGAGGTGCATCACCAGCACCTCACTAAATACTGGGGGGTGGGGGCTTGGCATCTCATTTCTCTGTCTGTAGTGAAATCAAAGCTGCAACTGCATGATCAGGGAGCTGTATTTATTGCACATCATGACCACTAATATCAGAATACAGAAAAGGCTTGTTTTATTTAAATTTCGAATGCCTCCTCCCTGAGTCCATGTTGAAGGAGGAGGGGGAGGGTGTTGTCCTGATGGAGCAAAATGCCTTTAAGACTGGTTTCCCCCCCACCTATGCATGTGGGTTTGAAACAACAGTGAGGCTGGCCATAAAGTTTAAGTAATATTTGGCAGCATTAGTTCTTAGGCAGCCCCCGTTCATCCTGGTGTAGGGCAGGGAGAGCGAAGCGAGCCGGGGGCTCCTTGCCGCCGCACCGCAACGGCCTTGCTTATTTCTAGAAGGAAAAAAATAGCACAGTATGAGTATCCTCCTTTTTTTTTTCATCTTTACAGTGGGAAAGTATCGTAGAAGAGTATGAAGATGAACTATTCTCACTTATCGCCCAAGAGGCAGACTATCTAGCTGACAAGCTGTGCAGTGAAAAATCAGGTACTGTGTCTGATGTAACATGTGCTCTCTCTGCAGCGGTGTGGGGTTGGGTGGTTTTTTTTTTTTTTCAAACCCAGCATACTGCTTTGGAGGAGAAGCAGGCTGTTGTTGAATAAGCAATGACACCACATGACTTTTTTTTAAAAAAATCCTTTTTTTTTAAGGGCTTTTAAATCTTTTAATTCTTTTGTGCATATTCATGCAGCGTAATTTCAGCATCACAGCTACGCTGTGCATTTTCCTCCTTGTGTTATACAATTTTTGCTCCTTCTGTGTCTGTGCTGTCATTTCCAAGTAAAAAACGAAACTAACCCTAAACGACCATTTGTTTCTCCCATTTAATTGCTAATTGTGGCCACTAATCTGAACCCCGAGCCATGAGAGTGCAGGTTTAGAATTGTGCCGTTCAGTTTTAGCTGAACCCTTCATTCCCATCAGACAGGAGTTGTCCTTAGATTGGCTGCCCAGCCTACTGTCATCACCTGCTAGGGAGGATGTATTTAAAAGATATTTTCTTTTTCTGTAAAATACATCATTTCAAATAAGCAAGGCCTCTTTTCAATCCTGGCAAAGTAAGAAAATGCTCCCAAAAATTCATTACAGCTTATTTAAAATCTTCCTCACTTCCTCTATCCGTTACTTTCCTTTTCAAAGTTGTATTTTTTAAAAAAATTATATTAATTCTTCAATCTAGGAAGAACATCACATAAGGCACTAAATACTATAAGTTTATAAATTAGTTGGATTATCCTTTCTCAACGTGCTGTCTTTAGTAATAGAATATGCATGAAAGTATGGATCTCGGAATCAATGCTTGTAAATATTATTGTGTGGTTTTGAGATTTAGAGGCTGTAATCATTATTTGGGATGTAAGAAACAGAGCCCACAAAAAGAAGTAGAAGTTGGAGAAAGCTGTCTCACTTAAAGTTCATAAAAATAAGTTTGTATACTTTAAAGAACAAGTGTATTATTAGTACTTATTGAAAAAGCATAGTCTAACAGCTCTGGAAAACTCCATCTGTAACGACATGAAGTTTTTTCTATCATCAGTGGGGACAAATAATCTCCAAAAAATAAGCTTTCCAGAATAAGTTTGACTTTGTACAAATATTTTTTATTTGTTATATCTGCCATTACGGAGCTGCTTTCTATTGTACCGGAAGAGCAGGCACACCAAATAGCAAATTACTTTGAACACAAGATGCTTCCTCCAAAATGGACAGCAGGATATCTACAGCAAGACTTGTACAGAAAAACTTTCTGGCATTTCAGAAACAGAACCCAGAAAGGTCCATGGGATAACGTAGAAAAATCATCATCTTCCAGATCGACTTGCTCAGAGAAGGGAAGATTGGGATAAATCCCCTCTCCTCCTTGTCTCCCCTTATAGCAGCCTCTGACCTATCTGGAGAACAAATTGCAGTTTTGTGAGTCTTCAGTGATGCTACAAAAATATTTGCTGAAGATGCATACAAAATATTAATATCGAAGCCCATGCTGTTAAAAAAATCTTTTTTTTTTTGTTTTAATGGATCTACTCAAAAGCACTTTCCCCCTCCTTTGAAATCACATTTTGGGTTTAAAACCCACACTGTGTGCTCGTCCAGCCTTCTTACATCAACAAAATAATTTCCTCATTTCTGGCAGAAGAGATTGCTGTAACGGCACAGTAGCCTCATTCACACAAATATCCCCCCACATATGTGCAGGGCTGCTCTTCCTGACTATAAATAGTGGTCCATAGAGAGGAAAGAACTTTCATTTTCCTCCTGGCAATTAGCACAGATAAACAATCTGCCATTTAATAAACAGAAGTATAAGCCCTCATCCTTGCAAATATGAAATTCTTGCAAAAGTGGCAGGAACACTACAGAGCGATGCTGAGCTACCCTGGCATAAAAATAAGGGCAAGCTGCCCTTCCCTGTACTATCCCATTGCCCATTAAAAAAAAACCTCAGCGTGTTAAAGAATAAAGACTAGAAAAAGTCACAGTGACTTTTTTAAAGGTAATTCAATCTAGGTATACACTGAGATGAAAACAGAAGTATTACATTGCATTAAAAATATTAAATACATGTTTCCATGAACTTAGTGGCAGGCAGGAGCTGGCAGAGGAGCCCAGCAATACCTGGCAGATCAAGAAAGTGCCTGCCTAAGTTTTTCCAAGGAAAATAAATTCAAGATCTGGGGGCATCGGAAATGGCAAATCTTTGAAATTGTGTCAGGATTCACGGCAGCCACACAGCACTAACCTGTAACTTAGCAAAGCCTCCAACTCACAGAGGACAATGAGAGTTACATTATTAAGTCTTATCTATCTTACAATGGCAATTTTCATTAATACATTATATTAAAGTAATATTACACTCTTATCATCTTACTGTAAATTATTGTCTCTTTTTATTCGGAGCTCAGTGTGTTCATTCAGAATGGCCTTTTTAACTTTTTTTTTGGGGGGGTGGCAAATTATCATACTGAGCGACAGAAATAGTATAGAAAACCTCTCCACGGGCCAGTTGCAGATTTTGATGCTGTGGATTTCACCATAAAGCAGGAGGAAAAAAAAGAAAACACATCCAAATCAGTGATGTATTCATTTCATTATTATGTTTTTAATTCTGCTTTAAAAGGCTGCATATGCAAACATGGCTTATTTCTTGTGGCCCATTGCGGACTTATTAATATCAGTGTAATCAAATCCTCTTTATACTGTGCTGTGGTAAAATAATAAGGACTGTAGTTTCCTCTTAGCCTACAAACATGACATTAATGGGAGTTTCATATTATAGGAAAAAAAACACTTATCCGTAAGTCATGCTTAGTACTTTTTTATTAATTCTAATATCATACCAGACATTTTTTATGGCTACTGGAGATGAGTGTTTCTTGTTTGATTAAAAAGTGGGAAACTTCAATGAAGTCTTTTAGCGTGATCAAACCATTTGATATTTACAAGCATAGATCCGTTTGCTGTCATGTATTCTTTGATCACGCCAAAAGTCTCGGCGCTAGACAGCCAGGCAAAACCTGCTGAGAACACACCTTCAGATCCTCTTTTATTTCTACTAGTTAAAAAAAAACCCTAAAAGATAATTTTTTTGGAGACTGCCCTTTTTTTTTAGTACCCCCCAAAGAGGAGGTGCAGTTACCAGTTGGACCAATGGATTTTTTTTTCAGTTGCAGAGCTCTTTAATTTTCTCTGCTGACTGCAATCATTTTTTCGCATTCTCTTTGTGGGTTTATATATGTTGTTAGTTGTGATAGCTGGGGTTCCGTGCCATGCCAGCGGCATTTCATCTGAGGTAAAATTGAGTTATGTGAAGGCCAATAAGAAGATAGGAACTATCTAAAGCTTGTGTGAAAGTATAGACCAGGCTCAGTTGATTTATAGGTGAAAAATAATCTAATGCCCCATGTTTTATAAGTGCTGAAAGCTACTGTTCAAGTAACACGAGGACTTCTCGTCCATCTCTTTTTTTTTTTTTTTTTTTTTAGTATGCTCAAAACTAAAAAATCTTCTGTTTGGTTAAAATCTTCCAGTTCCCATTTTGTCTTAAAAATTACTTAACCCATGTATTTCTTTACTTAGTGGTTTGGAAAGTTTGGCTGTAATTTAGGTGCCTGATGTTGAGTTATAGAAAAGTGAAACAAAACACTTTTATTCAGCTGCAAAGAAATACAGAAGTCTCTTTCTGTACAATTATTGCTCAAACCGTTGTGTTTTTGCAAACTGATACTTTCTAGGAGACTCGTTCCCAGTGAGAACTACTCTCCTGGAGAGGTTAACAAAGCTAGCAGCTACATCAATTATAAGCAGCTACAATATGTGTTATGAGTATGTGCAGAATATTAAACTGCCATTAAACCATTTACCTTAATACCCTCTGTAAGATTATGGTTCATAAAGGCAATAGATGGGGTACAAAGCTGTGGTTTAATGCTGCCACGGTACCCTGGAATTACATATTTTCTCACGTTTTTCTCCCCATGCAACTAGGAAAGAGAACAGCGTAGAGAGAATTAGCCCTTGCGTCCCCTGCCCTGCCATAGGATCTGTGAGCCCAAATTTCCCTGAATGCTGTGAGAGATTGAAGGGTCCATATTGGCGGGGTTTATTAAAGAACTGGGCTGTAACACTCCTTGTTTTAAAATACCAAGTTTGATTTAAAAAAACCCCATATTTTAGCTGTAACAATATGATTATACTGTAAAGACAAGGGAAAATGAATTTAAACATTAATACAAGCCCCTCTGGAAAGTGAGACTGGATATTTTTCTATGTTTACTGGTGATGTTAAATTTTCTTAAGGCATAATATGCTGGAATCTGTTCTCCAAAGTCTATCCATGGCCAACTCCACCAAAGGGAGCACCAGCAAGTGCCCAAAGCCAGACATGAATCCCACCTAGACAACAGCAGGCTCACCATGAGGGCTTGGGAACTTTCTGGCTGGGGTTTCTAGTAAATGTTTCTCAATAAACTGTATTTTTATGATGTGAAAATTCTTAGAAACCCTGGCATTGTGGGAGAACTTTCAATTAAAATTGTTCAGGGCTTTGCAAAAATGCCACCTTACACAGGGATGTACGGGTCGTGTCCATACCTTGTAAGGAATGAGTTAGACCCTGAATTATTTAACACGTTTGAGGACAGGAGTTGATAATAGATTGTTATATTCTGTTTTTAAAAGTCCTTCCTACTTTTTTTAAAGAATATATCTAAAAAAATCCTGACTCAGTGTGTTATGGTTATGCATCTTTCTGATATATTGGGCAAAAGTAATTTAACGTTTTAATTTGCAACTTAACACTTTCAGTGGTGAAAGTGCTTCAAGAAGAAAACCTATCTTTTTCTAGCTCAAAACCCATGTATTTTTTACTAAAGAAGCAGGTACTTTTTTTAAACTGTTACTGTTCAGGACATCAGTAAGTATCAGGCAACTTTTCCTTCCTTAGGTTCCTGTGCAAAGGTTGCTGCTTATGTAGGGTTGTAGTAGCGATCAGCTTCTCTTTCTACAGAGTAAAGATGAGAACTCCATTTTTATCTTGTATAATAATTTCTTGCAACTGTAGTATTTCCCACATTTTCTACTTCTAACTTTAAATATGCTCTCATTCCTTAGTCTGATTATTTTTCTCATTTTAAGTGTTTTTCTAGTGAAGTATTTTTAAATGAAACATGCAGATTTTTTTTGTGAGAATGTGGAGTTTAACAGGGAATGGCTATTTGACCTTATTTCTGTGTATAGATTTTTATTTACCCCAAGGTATTCATCTCGGTTTTGCCGATTTTCACAAAATCAATGTTTGATGTAACAGAATTAGAGTATGTGAAACCTGATCTTCCTGCTCCAGCAGAAAAAGACAACTAAGGCAATTTCAATAAACCTATTACTTTTTCAAGTTCATGTATTTGATTTAACAAATGTTCCACCTGTTTGTATTTCTGTACCAGAAAAGAGTTTAGAGTTTATAGTTAAGAGCTGCTAAGTTTCTGTTGCTTGAGTTCAGATGGCGATGGGAAGTTTTCCAAGTATTTCTACTTTTAAAGGTGAAATAGCTTAGTGGAATGTGTGCAGTTTCCTTATAACAAGCAATTCCTTCAAATTTCCATGTCACAGTCCTCCTGATGCTGATATTAATATTCACTTAACCTCAATAGTGTAAAAATATTTTAAAATTAAAGCTTTCTTGTTGAAAAAATGGAAAAAAAAATCAACATATTCCTGACAGGGGTTATACCTTTCATCATGGGGGGTGGTGTTCAAAATATGTATTAATCAGTATAAAATATTCAGTTATAGATCTCACCCAGAGCTGAGTCTCAGTTCAAGGTTGTTGCTGTGTCCCCAGAAAATAAAGCTAAAGAATATCTGCTTCAAGTTCCAATTGTCTGTGAAAGCATCATATAAACAGACTTCAGCTGTGATTTTAAGATAACAAGCATAGTTCATTTAAAGTAGTATAATATTTAGAGAAAAAGTATGCTTTATAGCCCCCAAAAAGTCTAGATTTATATATGTCACCTTTACTGCAGACCGAGTGAACTCTTAATAATATATAATGTTGAATTGTATCGTGGATTAAAAAAAACCTTACACTGTTTAAAGGCTTTTGATCTATGTCACGTAATTTAAAAGTTTATTAATAGATTTTTACAGGATTTGTAAAGTTAAATATTTCAACAGCAACACAGCCCATCCCTCAGTGAGTGTAAATTGTTGGAGCTTCACAGAAGCCAGTAGAGCAACACTGATTTACAACAGTTTAACCTCTGGTCCCCTAAATCTATCACACAAGGTTTTGTTGTCTGGTTTAATGGTTTTAAAAAGACTCTTCAGTTTTTGCTTAGAGTGGAATATTTTCTGCCATTTCATTCAGGCCAGTTTTGCAGAATACTTCCTCAAGGTTACAATTTGAGTATCGTGGAGCAGCTCTACTGTGTAAGATGGAAATACCTTCAGTATTTAAGGAAGTCTGTCTTCACACTTAATCCAATTCAACACCTTCTCTCATGTGTATCTAAACACCAATTTTTAAAGTAACTTTCAAATATTTGAACTCTCTTTCTACTTCATTCTGCTTCCAAATAGCCAGTTTACACTGAGAAGGGGTCTTTGCTGTTGATACTGAACTCACCGCTTATGCAAAACCTACAGTCAGCTGGCTCCGTTTATAGTCCGAGAGCAAGAAAGTGTTTCCTTATACATTAGGTACAGAGATAATGTCTATATATATCAAACTAACAGGAAAGGCTTGGATTCCCCTTCTATTTCCATTCTATGAAATTTGTTGATTTTGTGAGTGGACAGAAAAGTCAGATTTGGCCCAAATTGTGTTTAAAAAATATATCATCAGGAACACAAGGGACAGGAATTTGTGCAGCTATTTCTAGCTAGCTAATTTTCACTTTATTTTTAATTATATCTTTTTTCCCTGAATTTAAAAATATTTCCCCTCTTTCCCATATCCTCTTTTTTTATTATTCAATGTGAAAAACCCATAAAAGCAACAAAGAAATGTGATTATCTGGGAAACCAGCACAGTTCCAGCAGCCAAACATTATCAAAAGATTGAAATAAACAAACCAAGATGGCAATAGAGTTATTATTTTTTTTCCTTTTTTTTTAATAATTACAAGGAATGTATGTGTTTTCTGTAACAGTGACTGATGACTTTTTTCAGGCAAGTATGTTATAGTTTTCTTATCTATCTTTTTAAATTTTAGTGTTACCTTAATCTTTATTGGATATGTCCTCAAAATTGATAGTGATCGTGATATAAAAGAGATCCTGACTACCTGGCCAGGTTGTTTTCACTGTCAAGTCCTCTAGTGCTGTGCTCAATGCATTCATTCAATCAGTGAGGCTAGTGTGGTTTATGCTGAGAAAACACTACTAAATTATAGTAATGATATGTGGCTCTCAGAAGCAAAGTATTTCTTTAAGCTATATTTAGCCCATTTACATTATGTCTTTGAATTTCACAGTGAAAAACAATCAGAGGAGTTTTTCATCTGTTCCTTTTTGCATCAGTTGCAAGATATGTGTGAGATTCATCCCTGTGCCACCCCAGTCTTATTCTGCTGTAACTTGGGTGCAACAGGGGCAATGCTGTAGTGGGGTGTTTATCTTTGGGGTATATATCCAAATTGTTTCACTACCACTTTATTGAAGCGGGTCTTGAGAAGCAAACTTAACACTTGTGAAGTCCTTTGTGTAGCCAAACTCATTCCGAGTTCACTAAGAAGTGCTCTGTCTAAAAAAGGATTCATGTGTTTTATCTTCTTTGAGTTAGCAGATTAGGCGATACGATACGATATGACATGACATTAATTGCTTGGGATCCCATCTATCCAGATATTAATACAGCTGTCCTCAGCTGGTCTCCTCAGTTCCTTCTTAGAGACGAGTATCTCACAACCTATGTGGAAAATCAGAGAAATATATCCTGACTTCAGACCCTATCTTTGCTCCTTTATTTATCTCATCTGACTCTGATGAAGTCAGAGATGTATCCAAAAGGTATGGTCAAGACTTCTATCAATGCAATAGAGGTTTAAAGGTCATTTTTAAGAAAGAAGGACCAGATCCTTCCCCAGAGCAAGTCTGTTGACTTGGAATAGAGCTGCTGCATTCAACCTGAGGAGACTGGGGTTCTCCAGTTCTTGAGAACTGTTATTATATTTTGTTTAAAGTTGTTTATTTCATTTTCCATGCCAAGCATGTCAGGTTAAGAGCAATTCCCTGGTGGCAGATTTTATTTCAAATGTGGCTTATGCTGAATGGGTTGTGGTCACTAAATTCATTTCAATGAAACCAGGTGAAGAACGAGCGAAAAGAATGTTTAAGATAGGCCCTAAAACAAGGTTGTTCACTAGCTAGTCATATTTTCTGGTTAGATTTGTCTTTGAGGAATAACTTTTGCTCACACTATGGTATCTACATCAAAATACAGTTTTTAGAAAAAGCATACTGCTTATCACTGTTTCATTGACATGACGAATAAGCCTGTTAGAGATATATGAGCAAAATACTAACTTATATGGGATTCTTAATGCGTATTACATTTACTAGAAATTAGGAGAGCCAGATATATATTAGATTAAATACTGTTAATAGGTCTTAGGGCAGGAGTGGTAAGGAATAGCTCATAATTACAATGTAAACACCCAAGTACGACATACTTTGTTCTGGAGGCTTAAGTAGGTAATTAGTATTGCAGTTATGGAGTTGTGAGTGATCTTAAATCATGTTGGGCTCTGAAAATTGTCCTTACTTTTAATACTGGGATGGATACAGTCACTCTGAAACAAGTCTCTGGGAGTTACTCACTGGGCAGGAGCACCTCTGCCTCCAGAGTGATGGAGATGAAAATAGGAGACTGGCCAGTGCTAGGGAAGGGAGTGAGAGGAAAAATGCTCTTAATATGGGACTATGGGCACAGTGTACATGTAAAACTACCTCATACACCTTAAGCTGGCTGAGCAGGGGATTTCTGAGGCTGAATGAAAAGGGAGAAAACTTTTAGTAAGGTTAGAGCCCAAATAGTTAACACAAAGTGCAATGTGGAGTTGCTCTGCAATCGGTGACTTCCATGAGGACATGTCTATGCTGGAGCAGCACGTATCACTGTAAGAGCATTGATTAGTAGCAGAACTGTGCTTAATGCAATACAGGTTAATACAGAGTCTTTCTTTATGAGAGCCTCAACAAGGCTCTGTGCAAGAGAGTGAGAGAAAGAGAAAGACCAATTCACAAAGCTCATTTAAACTGAGTAAGAAGCTTTGGAAAACAAGGGTGTCTTCATGCCTTTAACCATATTTACAGACCCGTCTGGTTTAATGGCATTCAGCAATAAATTCCATCGCCTTCGGGAGCAATTGATAAAGGTTCTGGTAACCGCCTGCTCCAATCTACTTTGGGGAATGTTAATAAACCAGTACCCAAGGAATCCTAGGTGTGTGCTGAGGAATAGAGGGAGCTAAATGTCAGCTAATTAAGCAGAGCTGAGACCATGAAAGATCTTGTGAGTTAAAAGTTAAATATTAATATCAGTTTCAAACTTTATGAAAATCTGGCTTAGTGGTGGGGAAGCAGAAGGGATATATATCCAGCATATTAGTGACATTTTCTGTTTCTAGTCAACCTTGCAGCTGCATTCAAAACTAGCTGAAGTTTTCTTAAAGCAAATTCTGGAAGAGCAGGCAATAAGGAATTATAACAACCCTTGAGGTGACACAGATTAATGAAAGAAGAAAGGAAAAATTTTGATATGGCAATGTTTCTCAAATGGTAAAAAAAAAAAAAAAAGCACCTTCCCTGTCATGTTAAATGTGACACGAGCAAAAGGTGAGAGTTCAGAAAGACTTGGTGCTCAGAAGGGCTGTATTTGCCTAACTCTATGTGTTGGTCAGTTCTGCCAATTCCTGCAACCAGGGCTGGGCTCCAGCCAGTGTCAGCGTCACAGAAGCAGGGAGCAGCACCCGGTTGCCACTTCCCAGACCAGCAGGGCCCGCTAAGGGGCCAAATACAATGAAAATAAGGTCAGCCCCAGCCACTTGCTGTTTGAGTAGAACTAAGGGCAGGGATGTAATTTTCAGTGTGACATTGATGCTTATAAAGAGTGGGACAATGAAGTTTAAGCACCATGCAATGTATGTCACACAGTGACCAGGGTACCTTGAGCTGATCTGTTTTGTCTTTGAATTTCATTATTATCATTGTTCATCATGAGCTATGTTAGAGCAGTGGCTCTCAGCCCTGCTTGGTATCAGGATCCCGTGCGCTTGGCCTTATACAAGCAGCAGAGCTCTTACTCCTGTCATGACAGACCAAATTACCTGGGAGTATTGCTCCTTCATTTTCACAGGTTGAGAATGGGCAGAGATTAAGCAACCTGCCGCACAAAAGAATGATTAAATGCCTGCTTGCTGATACTAAAGGACATGGAGGCTTGCCTCAACTTCCTTCACTGTGTAAGCTATATTCTAGTTACCGAGGAATGCTTTTCCATTGCATTTAATTGTTAGGGGTTATCTGCCATGCTCAGCTGCGTTGGCCTGCAGTGGGATGGCATGATTGTGCCCCTAGCCTGCTGCATGCTGCTCTGCCCATAGTGGCAAAAGCAGTGAACTGCAAAATATAGTCCATTTCATCCAGTGAGACACTTCTGTCTCTTCCAGAAGAAAAATAAGAACCAGTCTAGTTCCTAATCTGTGGCACTTATGACTGATGAATGCAAGAAGAGAACCCAAGCACCCTGTATGAGCTTCCAGGTGGCACGTGCTTACATGGCTAAAGATAGCAGGGAGCTGGAGCTGTGCCTCACGTGAGGCTTTGGTATCAAAATTACCCCCATGTGTGCTCTTCCCTAATTCCCCCATTACCACTGAATTTCTGAATACAAGACTGAGCTGTCTGAGTTTGGTAGATCTTACGTTTTCAAACATCTTCCATCCTTCCTGTCCCTTGGGCTTAATTCCAGTGCAGGTGGAATTCCCAGCTCTCAGCTCCCAGCCTGTGACGCTGCCTTTCCTAAAGAAGCTTCTCATACATAATTAAACCCTAATGCTCACCCTGTGCTATAACACTCATCTACCTGGAATGGGCTTCGACTGAAGGCTTACATGCTTACACCCACCCACACAGGAGCAGAGGGACCGTGGTTGCCTGGGATGGTGCAGACTGAAAGGACAGCATGGCACCTGAATCCTGGGGAGTTGGAATAAGTGAGGTTGGTTTTCTTGGGGTAATTCTTCTTCAGTATTCAAAGCTTTCACCTTGCATGACCGGGTAAGACCATAGAAGGAAATTCAAAATATTTGGTATTTGCTGAGCCTGAGTTATCATCAAAGCAGTTTACCAGGGTGTATAAGCATCTTTACCTGCAACTTAAAGTAAGAAGGAGCAGAGACAAAACTTGGCAGGAACAGGACTAGAAATCACACATCCTCATTCCTTGCCTAATTGATGATTTGCAACACCACATTACTTAACTTGACATAGGTACTGGGGTGTGGACATACATTGCTTTTATTAGTAGTTATTATAATGGTCTTTACATTTTCATGGTGTGGGCTATCATGAAAATTTGCATTCAAAGGTTGTCTGTGGCAAGCAACAACAAAACCAAGACTTTTTCTCCTTCCTTTTCAAAGACCTCAGTTGCAGTGGACCAGGTAACAGGAGGACTGCAGCACAGTGGGTGGTCACAGCTTAGCTGGATTACTGGCCTTCATTCCCAACAAACACAGTTTACATGGATGTGCTCACTTCCCAGAGTGACTTCACTTACAGGCTTTTTTGGAATAATAACTGTCAGGGCTCTAGTAGCTGCATAAACAAGGCTGAGCAATAGCCTGGTGGTACTGAGCACAGCCAAGATCTTTCAGGGTGGCATGGTGAAAGACGACAGCCGAGGTACTTCTGAGCTGAGCTGCCTTTCTGCTGGGGACACCTAGGAGCTGTGGGAAAGGTTGGGGAAGGTGTGAACTCAGCAAGGTTTGCAGTTGTGAGGCTTTTTCATACATCAGCATGGCATGGTGCACAGAGTAGGTCCTGGTTTCAGGTTGCCTCATCTCCCTAAAATCAGTGACTCTTCTGTTTCCCCCATACTTTTTCTTCTCCTGTACAGTCAGTCCTTAAGCACTCAGGAAACCCACCTGCCTGGTGCCTTGCAGGCTCAAAAGAGGGACAGACATTTTTGTCAGTCTGTTTCTTTCTTCTCAGAGCTGCTGCATTGTAGAGCATTTTAAAAGTACTGGAATATCACATGTGGAACAAGAGAGACCTGCTCTCTTCCGAGTGGGAGCCAGAGACTGGGGCATCAGGAGGCAAATGCTGTAGGCACAAGCACTCACTCACTTCTCACTGACTCTGCAAAGTCTCTGTGATGGGAGAGGTTCTCTAACCTCTAGGAAGACACATGTTTTATGGCTTAACTTCAAACATATTGTTTCTGCTCCAGGCAGAGATATGAATCTGGCAGCCACAGCACTGGTGGGGTGGTGTGGCTGTGACTGCTGCTGCATGTTCTTGTGCATTGCCTGTGGTTCTCCACAGCTCCTCTATCAAGTGCAAAGCTTCTGCAAAGCACCTGGGGGCTGGCCATCATTTGACTCAAATTTCCCAAGGTAGAACTCAGGATTTACTCCAGAATTTTTGTATTTGAGAGATTTCTGACATCTCCTCTGACAGGTGTGCAGGGCTGTCTTTTGCTCTGTATTTCATTTAGAGACTGTCTCTTCCTTAGTCACTGTGGACTTTTCTTTCTTCTTGCTTTTCATCTTTTTTTCCCCTTTTTCTCCTCCTCCATCCATCAATCTGATCTGCTTATTTCATTCCTTTATTCAAACAGTAAAGACAGATCTCATGTTTTATATTACATGTTGGTACAAAACTTAACATCGTGAGCTGTCTAATTTCAGGAGCTTCCTGAAATATTGCTGTGACAGAAATAACAGTGTCACTTGCTCAGGCTGTCTCTCTTCAGGAAGGCTCTTCCATCTCTCCTGAAAAGCCTGTAAACAGCACTTGATACATCTAAAAAAGCCCTGCTCTCATGAAATTGAATGAACAGCTCCTTGATTCATTTGAAGGTGATGATAAAAAGACAAAACACAATTAGCTGAGATCAACCATCTGATCTCTCACCTTTGTGTGCAGATGAAAACACATATTCTTAACCTCTGAGCCCTTCAAATAATTTCTTGATGATCTTCAGCAATGGCAGCAAGATTTAAGCTGCCACAGCTCAAGGAAAGTCAGCTTGAAACCCTTTTTAGTACTTCACAGCTACAGGATTTACTTCTGAACTGTAAATGTTTTTAATAAAATATCCATTTAGCTAGATAGGAAGCTGATTTTTCATGGTTGTATTCAGGAATGCAGGTAGGTTACAATGCCTTAGTAAGGCTTTCAGATGTAAGTTCATGTCTGCATGAATAATACTGTTACCTGCCCCATAGAGATCAAGCTCTTGTCCTGTCTGTGCAAGAAATCACAAATGATGACTCCTGGACATGAGAAATACATGGAGGGAAATTGTTTTCCAGATGCTTCCAGTTATCAAAAGCTGCAAATGAGGAGGGATTGTATGATCTTGTGGCAGACCTCTCCTGTGGTTGAAAAGGAAGAAAAACATCTACCTTAAGTTTGCAGGGATATAACTTGTGTCTAGCTGGAGTATTGCTTACAGCAATATGGTCTGGAGCCACCAGAGTTATTCTGAAATGTTCTTCAAATCCTCACAATGAGTTTCCATTTACAGCAATTCTTTCAGGTTTAAAAGCCTCTGTATAAGCTACAGGTTTGTACAGGATGTCCTGTTTGGATAATGTTTATGGGAACATCTCCAGAACATCTGTCAGGTAGTGTATACTCTCTTCTAGCTCTATGGACATTGCAAGGAAATGTGGCATGTGTTATGACATTCTTATCATTCTCCTAAATGTTGAAAGTGCCCAACTCTCTTCTTGCTGAGACTTGTTTTATACCATGAAAATTTCAGAGATTTGACTGAAAATACTCTTGATGCTCCTGAAGGTGAAGTCAACTCAATATCTTGACATGGTTACCAAAAAAAAGATTTTTCTTGTTGACTTGTCCAAAGAGGATTTCTGACTACAAAAGTTTCTTCCACAAGAGCCTTACTATTTGCCATGCTTAAAATTTAACTTCAATAAATTTGAATACAAAAAATTCATCAGCCTCAATGGGATACACAGAGTTTATTTAAAACATACTTCAAATAATCTGAGTTCCTCTGTTTTGACAGACTCTTTCACGGTTACCCGCCAATGAAAGCAATTCCAAGAGATGCTTCAGACAGAAAATAGGAGCTATCTTAGACTTTTTGAGAATGGAGGATTTGTGGGAAAGCTACGTCGTATAGAAACACAGAAGAAGCTGAGTGCTCTACCTAAAACTTTATTACCAGTTCAAGGAAACTAATCTAATATTTGGAGTTTTTCTTGCTCAGAACAAATCAGCAGAAATTTTAACTGACATGTCACAGGCATTGTTCATATCAACATTAATATCTTTTTGTCTGTAAGTGCCCAGATCTAAGCGCAGTCTTCTCAGCACCAGGCCCCATCTCTAGCAGCTTGGAGGATGAATGGGTTAAACCTAGAATATACAGGTTCATTTTTGTCTTTTTTCTGGCATTTTTCACCAATTCTTTCTCCCACAGAGAGGAAAGATATTAAAAAACTTATTTTGTGAAGGAAAATGCCAAGTTTCTCTGAGTCTGTTCCAGGATAGGAGGGCTGCAAACTTCCTGATGGACACCATCCTTCTGGATGGAAGTTCTTTCTTGAGACTCACATAAACAAATACATGTGGGATTTCTAAACTTAAGTTCTGTTCTGATTTTTGTGCCTCTGAAACCTGGCATCACAACCTCCATCTCAACAGCCATCTCTTCTGCTTCTCCTGTAGCAAACCAAAGAACTTTCAGATCAGAAGCTGCCTGTCTCCATAGACATTTCTAGCTTCAGGAGGCAGGGGTCTTTCCATAAAGAAAAGCTACGGTTCCTAAGTATTATTATATGGTTCCTGAGTAGTATTAGTCGGGTGAGTCTACTAACAGAAACATCACACTGGCTTCTACAGCTCCAAACCTGGAACCTTGTCCATGAGTGATGTTGGTGAACAGACATTACATCACTGTACCACTACCCAGCACTAATATTTATGTAGGGATAATTTCTATCTACTCATTCCTTATTGCTTCTCAGGGCAATACAGTACAGTTCCAGAAACTGATATTAACTTTTAAAGGAAATGTGTCCCATGCTACATTTTAGTGCATAAACCAGCTATCACATCTGTGAGATCCCGTCTTACTGGTTGATGCCATCCCATCTGGCATTCTGACAGGAAAAATAACATTATATTTCTATCACAAAATTCTAGATAAGACAATTTCTTACTCGATTTAACCTCATCAGCTTCTCACTGTTTCATCTTGCACTTGTCCTGCTGTCAAGAGGACATGTGTTTTGGAGTACTCAATATAAATCCTCCAGATAAATGTTTTCCTGTCCCTCCATGACAACAATTCATTTGCATGTGTGCACTTGGGGAAGGTTTTCAGCCTCGCTTTTAACCTGAAGGCTCTAGTTTCAGTCTGACTGATACTCCTTGACTTTGCCTAGATGAGTTTCCTCTGGCCCAGTTCCCTCACTCCCAGAGATAAGCAGGAACAACTCCTTTTTTCAAACAAGGTACAAGCTTGCTTGGACAGTTGTCTCCTCAGAAACAGCAATTTTTGCTGGTCAAAACTTAAACTGAAGGATAAGACTGACTAGCAAAATCTAACCTCCCTCTTGTGCAGATAATGGTGCAAGAAATGGCTTGGATTTGTGGTCATTCAGCCCTGGTCTTCCAGAACTAGTATCACAGATGAACCCATGTAGGAAAGGAGAGTGAAAACCAGTGATCTTCTGTGCATAAATCACATTCCGGGTATCTTCTGGTTTCTAATCCCTCCTGTGTCACAGTGAGGGATCCCAACTTGTCTTTATGCCAAGGCAGGGACCTCTTCTGCAATTCTCTGGTCTAGAAAACCTACAGTCTCAGCTGCCCTTCTGTGCAGCATTGTCAAAATGTCATGGCAAGACGATGCGATGCTCACACTAGCAAAGCAATTTTGCAGTAGCTTTTTCACTGACAGGTTGCAGACTTACTTGTATTGGACATAGTGACCTTCAAGAAATCTCTTCCAGGAGATTGTGACGAACGTGCAGACCTGAGCAGTAACTTGGGAGCATTTCATGATGCATCGATCCACCACAAGATGCAGACCTTGCTCCAAAGGTGACATTCTCCAAAATGGAGAAACTTCTGCAGACTCCAGATGACACCGAAAAGCCTGGCTGAGGAAATAGTTGAATATTTGGGGTGCCTAATTTTGACCCCTTCCCACTGTAGCAGAGCGCTGAGCACACGTGTATGCAGAGCCTTCCTGATGCCTACACCCCAGCCATCCCCACTCTGTTTTATGTATTGGAAACACATTTAGAGGTATCCCAGACATGCTCTGGAAAAGGATGGCTTTTATGCTAGCATGTTTTCCCAGTGCATCTACCAAAAGCCCCATATGCTGAGCAGCAGTCTGAGGCATCAGGCATCCCCAGCATGGCAACCTACATGATGAGAGGATCTTTAGTGCTGGAGGTGAGAAATCCCTCCTTTCTTAGAGAAATCCCTCCTTTCTTATGTCTGTGTTTCTAAGGTAGAAAGTGTTCCCTGTGCTGTTCCAGGAGTGGGGCAGGATGAGGGGGTGGGGGATGGAAGGAGACCCAGCTCTGGAGTCAGGAGCCCTGTGGGGACACAACTGACAACTTGCTTCTGCCTTGGGGTCCTGCCTGGAGGTTCACTTGCTGCCCATCTTCCACCTGCAAGGCTTGGGGAGAGGAAGACCCTCATCCTTCTCTTCTCTCGAAGACAGACCTGGTGAAATCGAAGGCATTGTCTGAAGCACAGCAAAGTTTTCTGGGGTTGCTTAAAATCCCAAGTCCCATGCTTGCATCATAGGCCCCATTTGGTGTGGCAGGTCCCCTCCTTCAGCAGGACTGGCTGAGTGACACTCAGCACAGCAGTTTTCTGAAGTCTTTTGATATGATGGCTGCAAGAAACCCACTGTCAGTCAGACACTGCATGCATGCACTGCAGGTCTACAGGTCTTGTACTTATTCATTCTTGCTACAGCTCCTAGTCATCATTTTCTTGCCCAGGGAAATGCACTTAATTATTTATTTGTATTGGACCCAGGCTTGTAGTACTTGGGTGCACACTACAAAGTGGTGTGCAAAGAACTATTGCTGGCTGCTGTTCCCCATCAGCCTCCTGCATCCTCAGGCCCCTGACAAGGTAACTAGCCCCATTGACTGCACATTAAGATACATATTAAGAAGAAAGGAAGGTGAGGTCCTCTGCGCTTGTAGCCCTGTTGAAAACTGATGTGCTTGGAGAAGATAACCTGTGGCGAGACAGTTCCTCCTCCAATGCACCCTAAAAATGGCTTTAGCGGGGACATCTCCTAGGAGCTGGTTGGAGCTGGGGCAAGAAGGCAAAGCTCTGCAATCCCCAGAAGAAGTGCCAGCAACTGGATGGGTCATACCAGGCAGCCGTGGCGTTACCTCCATCAGCTGATGGTCACCAGCAGTGCGGTTCTCATGGCACCAGGGATAGAAAGTGCTGCTGGGTGCTGGGATGATATTGAATGATGATAATTAAAGCTGGTGCTTTTGGAATTTTATTAATGTTGTTCACCCATTTACTGTAGGACTTCAGCCTAGCAATCCTGCAGTTGCAGTGGTGTCACCTGCCAGAGTTGAGCTCTGCTTTCATCAGCCTTTGTCGAAGCAATAGGTTTGCGGGCAGGCTGGTGGCTCTGCCATGGACTCAGTGCTCAGGGGCTTGTGTCCCCCTTTACTGACGTCTATAAAAATTTCCCCTGCGCTGACCTTGGGATGCCTGAGAGTTTGCCAAATGGCCTCCCCCATGGTGTTGCTCATGCCACCTTAGCTGAGGGCCCCTCCAAGCAGTTCCATGTATTCATCTTCCCCGTGCTGCTCCTGTCTAGCTAGAGCACCAAGCTGAAGGGGATCACAGGAGGAACCTCAAGAGATGTCTGCTTTTTATCTTAGCTTTATTATATGCTGATATTTTTCTTGTTCTTAAATAATAGGAGAAACCTCTCCTTTCTTCCAACCGCTGCACAGCTCCCTTGCCAGGGAAAGTGTGTTTTGCTGCTCTCTGCTTAGGTAGCAGTGCAGGAAATGAGTCCTGCTGGACCATAGCAAGATTTTGCTCCTCCATGAACAGGAGCTACGATTTATTAACAACAGCAGGATTTATTAATCCTTTTCAGAGGATCTAAAATGCAGTCCGGATGGCACTGGGATTACAGCACGAGTTTGGGAGTCCAAAAGCTCTCCCCACTGCCTGGCTCTGCTACCAACTTCTTACACGACCTCAGGCATATCTCTTTGCTGCTTCCTACCTTGATCTCCCCATCTGGCAAGCAGAGATAATACCACCCTGCCTCATACGGCTATTGGGAAGATAAGTTTGTCATCGTTTTTTGAGGTACTGAGATGCTAAGGAAGATGGATAATGAGACAGACAGAAAGATAGCTAGATAAATCAATCTCTTCTCATTCAAGTGAAAACTGGCACTGCAGGTGCAGTGTTTGAGATTAATCATCAGAAAAATTAGCTCCCTCAGTATATTTTCAGGAGAAAGAAAGAGCCTTAGGGCCCAGTCCTGAAGAGAGTTATGCACATGAGTAACCTTAACTTGAATTCAAAGGCAGTGTGCAAGTAAAACTACTCATGTGAGCCAGTGCACACTCTGGTTGCAACTTCTGAAAATGCCTAAATAAATGACACATCCCAACTGACACACGACTCTAAATTGAAGGGATGCTCTTAACTATTTCTCTCAGACATCTTTTTCTGCTCTTTATTAGCAGCTGGCTTTCTGAGAAACTGAGAGTTCCCATGTTCTCTGCAAATAAAATGAAACAAAAATAAACTTAAATATGTTACTTATGGGCCTTACACATAGCGTGATTTTATATGCAATATAATTACATCATTAATTCAAACTAACCTGTTACGCTTTTGACATTGTGTATTATGCTTGCCCCATATGAACCTTTGTCAAATATATTTACCTTTTTTTTTCCTGTTTGTCATGTAAGAAAAGGTAAACTTCAAAGGTAGCTAAATGCTATCTGAGCTTCTCCACAGCGATGTCCGATAGGAATGTCTTTTTTTTCCCTCCGGATCAGAGCATGGAGCCTTTTAATAGGCCAGACTGCAGTCAGAAATTGAATAGGGTTATATATTCAGTTGCCATAGTTGCCACATGGTGCCAACATTGAATGAAATAAAATAAAAGTTCAGAAGGACTGGAGTCAATATTGGGGCTGCCTGCATAACGCTGACTCTGGGACAAAAGCTCTAGCCCTGGCAGAGGATGGTGAAAAAATCCCAACACAACACGGCTGAAAATCTGCAAAGGCAAAGTCTCACCAAAGGGAGAGCCAAAGCAGCGTCACGCTGGGATGTGTCTGCACCCAGGAGGAGCGGGAGAGGCAACCGAGGTGGTACAGGCAGTGGAGAGAGAAAACTCATCCGAGCATGAAGTGGTGAACAGTCCGAGCAATTGTCACTACAAGAGGAAACGCATCTCAGCCCAGCTCAGCCTCTCCTATCCCGGATGAACAATTAACCGGCCAGAGTCTGCTGGCATGAAAGGCAGCTCGAAGGAAACCAAGGGGCAAAGGCTCCGCGGAGAAAAAGAGCAAGGAACTAAGACCAAGGGAATGTGAACAAATATGACAGGATTATAAAGCATCCAATGTCCACTTAGGGATGGGGAAGATATTATAAACCCGCTGGGGTTTAATGTGCATTGTGAAAAGGGTGGATGGGAACGTGGTATTTTGCCAATGTGAAAACAAAATTTTTTAGGCAATAATAGTAGGTGATGGGGGAAGGGGGAGTGAAAAAAAAATAGAAAACAAAAAAGATTAAGAAAGAGGGGAAAAAGTAAATCCTCCAAACTCTATTTAACATTTCTTATGGTTCAGCATTCACAAAGATCTATAAGGTGCTCACGAGGCACAATTCAGAGCATCCTTGTACTGATAATTCTTCCACTTGTAGTTAACAGAACCCTCCCATTCTAATTAAAATAGCTTCACGAGGACTGAGAGTTGATTCCAGAAACTCAAGTTATCAACATTTGTAGGTTTATATATAGAGAAAAAAAAAATTAAGCTACCAGGAAATGAGCACCCAGGAGTGTCGATATTATCTGGAAAATCAGAAGGCTTTGAAATCATTCCCAAGTGTCTTGAGGAACTTAGAGCCACATCCACTGCCTGCAGAAAGCAGGTCTAAGGGAGTAAAAGGCTGCAGATTTACTGCTGTGCAGGATCTGGCCCTCGCTTCAGTTATATTCAACGAAACATATGAAATATTCAAAATGTTGCCATGGATCAATTGCAACCTTGTAGCTGCATTTGATGGAAAACAATTAAAATAATCAAGCTCTGAAGCTAACAAAAGGAGCAGCATACCCTGGTCCTTCTAGAAGCAGATTTAATGCCAGAAACAAGGCAAGGGACAGCAAAAAACCTGCCTGGATGTGAATCCAAGGCAGGTATTTCTATATATCAATGGGGGAGAAATCTGGTAGATCTAAAAGGTTGGTGCGCACCATGCATACTGTATTTAACAAAAGTCTGCAGAGGAGGAGGAATTCTGTACAGCCACCAGCGTGAGGGGAAGCAGGGGGACTCCTGCAAGAAACCATAATTAAGCTGCAAGAGACTCCAGCTCCTCTCAAAATGAAGAACAGAGAGAACAAGAAGCGGCCAATGTGGCTTCATAAGGGAGTATGCAAAGATCTGAGGCTTTAATTTTTTTTTAATTAAAAAAAAAAAAAGTGCTGTAGTCAAAATTATAAAGCAAGAGGGGGCAGGGGAAGGAATCAAACAAGCATATTCAAATTCAGTTAGGGATTATAGGGGAAATAATAAGGTGGAGGGGTGAATTTAAAGCTAACCAAAGAACTTAAAAAGGGCTTTAAAACCTATATCAAAGGGAAAAGACATTCTGGAAAGACAGTAGGTCCATTAATTAATTAGAAAGGGATTAAATTAAGGATGAATAAAAAATGGCTGGACTGCTGAACGTTTTTTTGGTAAATCTACCCTTAATAAGAGTAAAAGAGGTTGAGGCGATTTTTGGAGGGAGGTCAGAAAATGTAGTAAAATAAATAAGGTGATTCATTTTGATTCTACAAAATTGGACCACATGCAAACTACCTGTCCTTCAGTTCTTGAATGCTAAGGGAATTAGGTAACAAATATCCTAAAGTACAGCCAATTTCCTTTCTTTTCTTGACGAAAAGCTGAAAAGTTGTAAGAAAATTAGGAAGAAAATGTTCACAATGCCAGAAGAAAGCTGGTCCTACTAGTTTTCTAGTAAAGGTAACTTGTCAACTGTACCAATTCAGGTAAAAGAGGAACTATCATAAAAGAAGCATCGGTTGGGGCTTGTTTATGTAAAAAAAAAAAAAAAAGATTGACTAAGAAATAGCTGCTCTGGAGCACCTCTCCATGTGGGCAATGTCCCCAGATAAATGTAGTTTTGGCTCAGAATAATCACTTTATCTTCTGAGTGGATTTTTCCACAACCAAATGCCTTTTGCTTTAGAGCAGATTATCCAAAGGATGTATTTCAGATGTTGGGACTGATTTTATTTCACTGTAGATATTCCAGACTTTTTTCTCCAGGTAGATAAGTGCTTGCAGCCAGATCTGAAAAGACTGGGAGCCAAAGGGCATCTTTTCATTGGCTTCGGTGGGATCAGGCACTTAGAGGTTAACACAGACAGCAGGCACCGTGGATTTACAAAACCAGCAAATCTTGACTGGCAGACATTTAGTTCCTTTTTATAGAAATAGAAATTTGTGAATTAAGGTGTGACGCTCAAAATATGTGGGATTATCCATATGAGTACAGTTCAGGACTGCTCAGTTGGGTCCTTGGATTTTAATAAAACAGTCACTGCTGTCTCCGGTGTCTTACTACCAACATTAATTCAGATTGACGTGATTTCGAATGTCTCTCAGCAGAAAGAACTGAGGAATGGCAATGAGCTGATCTGGGGGAGCCTCTGGTGGCATCACAACAGGGCAAGACCCCAACGTAAGTCCCAGCCATACAGATGAGGATGTGCAGATGCACTTGGCAGTTTGTGATGGCTTTGCTTCACCAGCAATATTCAGGGTATCCTCTGCCCCGTGTCACCCTGACCCTCGTCACTACAGCCCCACCATACATACCTGCTGTGCTTCAGGCATGAAGGAAGCTCTCCCAATTACAACCAAACTAATGAGCATGCCAGTATGCACTTCATCCCATATCAGAGCCCTGTTGACTCCTAAAAGTTACAAGCATGTACTGAAATGATTTACCAGCTTTTTTAATGATTTAAAGGAAGTGGTGAATGGTTCGTTGATGTAATGTGCGAAGTAAACTAAGCTGGGTGGATTAGGAAATCCCAAAGATGAGAGCAAAATAATGTAAAGGAATCTGAAAAGGCAGGAAAAAATGAGTAGAGAATAAAATGAGATTCAACATAGAAAATAGAAGCTACTACATTTGTGGAAAAATAATCTAAACCCTAGATATTCAATCAGTGATAAAAACCCGAGGAGCAGTAATGCTGCAAGAGATCTAGAGATGATAGTATGTAGTAAATTAGACATGAGTTTGCCTTGAGATATGGCAGCAAAAAAAGGCCAATTTGATTTGGGGCTGAAGACATCACATCACAGCGCAAGAAGGTAATAGTCCGTCTGCATATGGCTCTGGTGCAGTAGCGCCTGCAGTATTTAATTATGGGCACCACATTACCTGAAAGATAGTGACAGATTGAAAATTATTCAGAGGAGAGCAATAAAAATAGTTCAGAGGCTGGCAGGATTGAGTTATGAACAAAAGCAGAGTAATACGGGTGCAGAGCCTGCACCAGCGCGGTGATTATCCCTGCAAGCAGGAGCAGGTGTTGAGAAAGCTGGACCTGCCTTTCACCATTTCTCTCTTTTTTCAACACCGAACTGGTGTGTTCATAGGTCTTGATGCCAGCGTTGTCTGATGAGGGAGAAGATGTGCAGCAAAGTGACTGCAGACCACGTGGCTGCAGACCCCACTTGAGATGTGTATTGAGAAACAGGAGCAGAACAAATCATACATTGAGGCTGAGGTTCATGTCACTGGCTCATCTAAAGGAGGAGGCAGCAGAAGCACAGACTGAATAAGCAACTTGATGCAGCCAAATCTTTCTCCACATGGATGATCAGCCTCTGAGCTACCATGGAGGGATGGGTGGAAGCTCCTGAGCAACAGCAAGTGGAAGAGAAAGATAGGAATGGGGAAGGCATCATGCGAACAGCAGGACAGAGGGATGCTCATGGTTGGACTCGATGATCCAGTGGGTCTTTTCCAACCTGGTGATTCTATGAATAGCAAGAAAGATTGAGGAAAGAGGAATAGGAGAGCGGAGCATTCCCAGCTCTGACAAAACTCAGCTGAAAAGCTGGAAAACTGATACTTTCAGGGAGAGTGGGGGTTGAGGCAGGCATGATGCATGTGTACTTGTTGAGATGGGAGAAAGTGGAAGGAAAGTGCCTCCCAGAAGCTGGAGGATAGAAAGAGGACCAGGTTAGGAAGCCCAGGGAAACAGAAGAGGCTTGGGAGTGGATTAAACTTTTGTGGAGGAAAGGAGACTTTTTTTGCTTTCTTTCTTGAAAAATAAATTGCTGAGGAGAAATAGTACTTAAGAAAGGTCCACAGTAAGAACCCTTTGTTACAGTGAGGGAGAATCTGATACAGAAATTTTTACAAATACGGGCAACATCAGGGACCAACAAGATAGTGTAATGGGGTGCAGCTCTGAACAGAGAGGCAAATGTGGATAGTCCTTTCCAAAATCTTCCTAATATCCTGAATCATCCTTTGATGCACCTTATCAACAGAAATGGTGAAAAGCATAGTTTAAGGCTATGAATTGTGGGCAAATAACTTGAAAACAGGCAGAAACAAGCTAGCTCTGGTGAGTGACCTGACAGTGTTGTATATCTTGAGATGACCTGACTGCGAGCTGATAATACATCATGTAAGCACAGCATCCTCAGTTCCCAATAGCACCTACAAATGCTTTTTTTCCAGTATAACTCAGTTCTTGCTGACCTGTGTTCATTTTTACTGTGCAAGAAAAGCATTTGGTTTAATGGACACGATACGATTGGGGGTTGGAGATTGGCACATGGACCTTGGCAAGCAGCTTTTCTATCAGGTACAGTTTTATTCCGTGCCTGAAAGTGTGATGGCATCAGTGCTTGAGAATAGATTCATGCTGTATCTTTCATATTTCCCTGGATTTGGGGCATGTAGATGCCACTTTAAAAACACTGTCATTTCCCGTATTTGAAAGTGGCATTTCTTCAGAATAGTATTTCACTGGGGATTTTCTTTGAGACGAGAACAGAACTGGATGAAAAGCATGCACATTTACACACTTCTTCTCAAGCTGAGCCACTGTGCAAATGTGCCTCATTCACTCCTCCCTCCTTTATTCTTTTATTTTTTAATCTCATAAATTTCAAACAGATTTAAAATTTGTACAGGTTTTGCACAGCCATGATAAAGCCAAAACATCTGTATCTGCGACTGGAAAACTGGTTACAGTATAGAGTGAGAGGCTGAATCTGCATCAGTTGGTGCACAGCCGGCACCCTGCAACCCCATAAAGGAGCCTCACCAAACCCAGTGGCTCTGCCGCTGGCTAAGGGGGAAAGCTACTTCTAGCTTTTCCATGTTTTACCAGGTGATGGTTTAATATAAAATACAGATTCAATGCAAGGACCAGGATCCTTTCTCCCAGGTGACTGCTTTAGCCATTGGTCTATGAGATCCTCAGTATCCCTCCCACCATGACCTTGCTCTCCCCCTCCAGCCATCCACAAAGCCTGGTGCTTATTCCTCCAACCTATAGAAAAAATCAGCTGCCAGCTCTGCCCTGCAAGCAGAGAGGATGGGGCTGCCTGAGGCAAACAGGTGCAAACACAGGCATGG
This sequence comes from Clamator glandarius, assembly GCA_033459285.1. NCBI lineage: Eukaryota > Metazoa > Chordata > Aves > Cuculiformes > Cuculidae > Clamator > Clamator glandarius. The sequence goes on from JAUNZM010000162.1 coordinate 743,638, forward strand.
AAGTAAGCAGCAATCATGACAGAGAGGGAAGATACCACCTGCATGGTCAGGCGAAGCCTGGAAGTGGCAGTCTCCTTGATTTCTTACAGACTTTTATTGATATCAGTGCTTAATGCCTGTAGTGTACATAACTCCTTCTGCTGCCCATGTGTGGTTTACTATTTTTTAATGCATTCCCAAAAAAGACCTTTCCTTTCCTTTCCTTTCCTTTCCTTTCCTTTCCTTTCCTTTCCTTTCCTTTCCTTTCCTTTCCTTTCCTTTCCTTTCCTTTCCTTTCCCTTTCCTTTCCTTTCCTTTCCTTTCCTTTCCTTTCCTTTCCTTTCCTTTCCTTTCCCTTTCCTTTCCTTTCCTTCCTTTCCTTTCCTTTCCTTTCCTTTCCTTTCCTTTCCTTTCCTTTCCTTTCCTTTCCTTTCCTTTCCTTTCCTTTCCTTTCCTTTCCTTTCCTTTCCTTTCCTTTCCTTTCCTTTCCTTTTCCTTTCCTTTCCTTTCCTTTCCTTTCCTTTCCTTTCCTTTCCTTTCCTTTCCTTCCCTTTCCTTTCCTTTCCTTTCCTTTCCTTTCCTTTCCTTTCCTTCCCTTCCCTTCCCTTCCCTTCCCTTCCCTTCCCTTCCTTCCCTTCCCTTCCCTTCCCTTCCCTTCCCTTCCCTTCCTTCCCTTCCCTTCCCTTCCCTTCCCTTCCCTTCCTTCCCTTCCCTTCCCTTCCCTTCCCTTCCCTTCCCTTCCCTTCCCTTCCTTCCCCTTCCCTTCCTTCCCTTCCCTTCCCTTCCCTTCCCTTCCCTTCCCTTCCCTTCCCTTCCCTTCCCTTCCCTTCCCTTCCTTCCCTTCCCTTCCCTTCCCTTCCTTCCCTTCCCTTCCCTTCCTTCCCTTCCCTTCCCTTCCCTTCCCTTCCCTTCCCTTCCCTTCCCTTCCCTTCCCTTCCCTTCCCTTCCCTTCCCTTCCCTTCCCTTCCCTTCCCTTCCTTCCCTTCCCTTCCCTTCCCTCCCTTCCCTTCCTTCCCTTCCCTTCCCTTCCCTTCCCTTCCCTTCCCTTCCCTTCCCTTCCCTTCCCTTCCCTTCCCTTCCCTTCCCTTCCCTCAGTTTTGTTTTCCCTCAGAAAAAAAATGAAGATTTAGGTTTTTGCTGCAAAACCCCAGGTATGATGGGATTTTCAGTGCAAATAAGTTTTACCACACTAACAAAAAGTTGCACTTTGCCTGCAGGAGGAAGGCAGCATCGACCAGTATCTCCTCTCATGCTTCATACGAGCATGAACTGACCTTGGGATTCTGTAGACTTCAGTGCTGAGGACTGAGACATTTGTAAGCCATCCCACAGGGAAAGGCAAGCTTGGTTTTGTTGCTGAGCTCCAGGGGAATACAGATGATGCTGGCAGGAGTCTCCAGCACGAAAAAAAACAAAAAAAAAAAAACAAAAAAAACCAAAAAGAGGGGTTTTATACATTTATAATGTAAATTCTCTTCAATTAATGTTATCAATTGATTTTCCTACTTAAAACCTACGTATATGTATTTGTGCATCTACATAAATATAGATGCATCAGTGTAAAATAGGGCATGACCTGCGAGGGGAGATGTCAAAAAAGCGTGCAGTAAAGGCTGAAATAAAAGTGTTTTTCCTGATGCTATTAAAATTGCTGTGTTTCAAACGAAATATCTAAAAAGCCCCACTGACCAGACTGTTCTGCAAGGAGGTTAAATCCTTTCGTTTCCACAAGGGCGAATGGATGATGCTGCAGGGTGAGCCCTGAAGGACAAGCTGTGCCCCGTGCTTCATGCAGCATCTTGCACCCGCAGCCTCCCCCACTGCTCCTCTAAGCCAGCCTCAAAAACCTCCAGTGCCAGATTTTTTTACAACACTCCCAGGTAACCTTTCCCAGTGCTTAACTCTCTTTATAGTTTGACATTTTAGCTAATATCTAACCTACTTTTTTTTTTTTCCTCAAATTAAACTGATTATTTCGTGTTCTACCCCCAGTGGATCTGGAGAACAACTGATGGTGTTTTTCTCTGCAACAACCTTCTACATCTTGGAAAACCTCTACCCATCATCTCTTTCCTAAATTAAACGAGCTCGGTTTTGTCTTCTCTCACAGGTCAAGTTTTCTAGACTTTTTCTTCATTCTTGCTTTTCTCTCAACTTTTTCAATACTTTTTAAAGCCTGGCATCCAAACCTAGCCACAGTCCTTGAAATCCAGCCAGTACTCAGTCCAATATAAACATTAGTGCATTGCAGGAAGGGATTTGTGCTTTCTTTACCCCATTTTTCCAGGTTTTTCCTACTGTTGTCTATTCAGTTTGTATTTCAGCACAAGCCCCGGGTCCTTTTCTGGAATATCCCATTTTGATAATGAAGCTCTGAGGATTTTAAATGTGTTTCTCGGTCGTGATACCACTGAGGTTTCTGATACAGTTGAAATGAAGGCAAAAAAGCTCTACCTGGCACAACACAAAGGAACGTATGTAATCTTCTACATTTCAGTAAACTCCTTTTAAAACACCTAGGTTTTAGCATCACAGACCTAATCCTCTTCAGAAATATATATTACAACACAATAAGTATTCTTCAGGGCTTTGGAAATCATCCCTTAATAAAGTCATAGCACAACTTGTAATGTTACAGCCAATGTCAGATGTTAAGAACTCTGCGGTATAAATTAACATACAAAATCTTAGCGTATGGATCAGGTTTTCCAGGTAAGTGGAAGGGTTTCCTATAGTTAATTTGAAATATAGATTGTGTCTTTTACATTTGTGCCCTCTTGACTTGTTAAAGCTGGGCAATTTTTGTCTAAAAACTCAGTATAATTATTATTTGGCACTTTGCTCTTCACTGCCTGTGGAAAATTTCTCTCCAAACTTGCTCTACGTGTATCTTTATGATAAAATAATTAGGATGCAAATACATTTTCCTTTTACATTGTGTGTTAAAATTAATTCAGAACAATCTTTTAAGACATTTCAGATTTATTCAAGTATTTTGCTTATGTTGACTGATTTTGGTTTTAAAAATACTTATATTTCAAGGCTGTCATACTATTTAAATAGAGTTAACACAATCTTTTTAATGAATCCAGCAGTTGTGATAAGGACCTAGATCTTGTGCAGGTCAGATGTTTTATGATACCTTGGTGAAATTATAAATCCAACCACAAAATAAAAACCAAATCACATCTCTTTTATTGTTGTGTTTTATTTTTCAGTTATTAATCTCATTATTTTCCAGGTTTTCAGTAATCCTAAAAGAATTTTAAATTTACTTTTAATAGTTTTACCTCACTAGATGTGTTCAACTAAAACAAAATATTTGACAAATAAGGTGTAACGTGATGGGATTATCTTGGAATAGATAATTAGAAGGGCTCTATTTCTGGCTGAACTTTTTTGCTTTAATGGTAAAAAAAAAAGTTGTTATTTTTCAAATTGTAAGACCCCCAAAAGTGTAAAAAAAAATACTTGTGCACTTGCTAGCAATTCCTTTTCAAATTGTAAGATGAGAATAAAGAAGAGGAGCAATTTTCTCACCCCATATGGGGTCTGGAGGGGCTGCCTGGAGCTGGGGGCGGCACTGCCAGCAATGCCCAGCTCCGGGTGGCTTTGGCCCTCTCAGAATAAAGCCTTCCTGCTCCCATACCCTTCTGACAAATGTGTACATATACCGGTGGAATAAAGATCATACATGGGGAACTGCCAGTGTATCTCCTTGAAAGGTTTTCATTCGATCAGGATTTATTGCCTGCATTTTCCCAACGAATCGTCCCCCTTTCCATTATCCATTCAGTGCCCGTCATGTATTGGCACAACCTAAAATATGTGGGTTTTTCCTTCACAGAGAATAAATATAAAAAAAAAAGATGTATCTTTTTCCAGATGTGTTTTTTTCTTTCTGTTCATAATTATATTTTTTAAATTCACAGAGGCAACAAACAAATATCAAGGAGACCGTACAACTTCAGTAGCTCTGTAGACACAATGATATTTTCACAAAGCATTTTATAATTACTGTAACAGAGGCATGTCTATCATGACTGGGGTGTATCAGCTCATGTGAATACTAGAAATGTGGCTGGTAAGATGCAAGTAAGAGCTTTCCAAGTAATGGGGGTAATTTATGCACCCTTATTATGGAAACATTTTCGAGCCATTGTTTGATTTGGGTGTAGTTTGCTTATTTAAGCATAGAATGTCATTCTGTCATTTCACACTTCTCCACCATCCTCTCTGTTGATTACACTTTGTCTGAGACACGTGAAACAATTAGTTATTGATAGGGTTTAAGGCTTATGCATAAGGCAAATTTACGCATAAGGAAATGTTGCTGTCTCAGCCAAAAAAACATTGCAAAACTATAGAAGAATATTCATCCTGCGAATATTCATCCTGGGAATATTCATCCTGGGAATCTAGTGAGTATTTAGAGCTTATGCAAGGAGAAGGACAGCCTCATATTTCTGCTAGCAGTATCTGCTACAGCTAGTGGTCCATCTAAATATGTGGGCATGAGATGGGGTTTTGTGTGATGGGGACAAGTGTTCAGCACAGAGAGAAAGAGGATAAGCAGGAACCTGCCCAGCTACAGCAGTTGTCTTGGGTGTTTTTCATATTTAGGATTGTACATGAGCTGCAAAGGCATCGCCAGACCAAGGAATGGGTAAATCTCAAAGCTCTGACGGCCAGCCAAGGGGTGGACCAGGCTGACACCAATGCAGCAGCTCCATAGGAGGGTGTCACCGAGCAGGGTGAACCCTGAGCACACAGGACAGAGAGCCTCCTGCCTCCTCAACCTTGTGGTTCCTCTCCACCTACCTCGTTGTGCACTGGCCTTTTTGTCCCTTACACAGCCACACTAGCTGGTTCTCACCCCAGGGAGCTGGCATACAAGCGACACCGTGGTAGTAATGACGACGGTGTAAGTACTTGGCTTCCCATCTGCCAGCCCTGCAAACCTCCCAGGGATAGAAGACGCAAGCTCAAGCCTACCCTGCTTCTATTACCTGTCTGCATTTTTAGGCTGCTCTGATTTGCCTGCATTGTGTCAAGTGCGTACACACAGCTCACAAAATTAGGGATGCGCAGGTGAGCACACAGCATCTCTAGCTGATCCCTTCCTGGGACCGAGTAGCTGAGGTCGGCCAGCAACAATTCCTAGAGAGGTTCAGGGGGGTCTGGAGCATTAGTTGTGAGACAGAAATTAGGATGTGGCCTGTCTACATTTGCAGTATCACTTTCCTTTTTCCCCGGTGATGTGATGAGGTATAACTATAATTATAGGCATGTTGTCATCCGAGCTGTTTGTCAAGAGAGTTAGATATTAACTATGACTTCCCTAGACTGCTGCAATTTCAAGCAAGCTTGAATCCTGCTTGCAGCTAGCGCTCTTACATGTGAGCAGTATTTTTAGCATTTATGATTACAAAAATCTCATGTTTGAGCAAGATCTGAGATGAGATTTTAAAACCTTATTTGTCTAATAGTCTCGCTGGGATGTATTACCGCATGCAAAACTGTGTGGGATGAGATTATAAAAAGTGGTCTTTTCGATCAGAAGATACTCTGATTTCTGAATACAGAGCCTTGAACCAAGGCACTGCTCTCACCAGGCAGACAATCATTGATATCACTATTTAAGAAAATTGCAGTTGTCCTTCATGTGGGATGAGTCCTACACTTACTGACGTACATAATGTAACTCCCTCAACCAGAGCACCGTAAGAATAGGCCCCCAGGGAGCAGTTAATGTCTGTGGGGACCTGAGTGTCCCCTCTAAATCCCAAACTAGAGGGGAACCTGTGCGGGAAAGGTCCTCCTGGGTGTACATACTAGTAGGTCAACTGCTTTGCTGGGTTATTCCCCCATGGGATGAGAGAGAATAATTGGGGCTACAATTAGCAACAGAAATACACGTACTTCTGAGGAAGAAAAGACATCACCATGATGAGCGCTTTAAAATTGGATAATTGATGTAAACTCAGACTCCGCCTGCCAGTTTGAGGTTCAGGTAAGAATTTATCCTGCTCTCGTAAATTCTTACTCTACAGGTAAGAAGGGCAGATTCTCTCACACATTTTCTTTCTTATTGATCCAGTAAATGCATCTCCTTTCTCACACGCAGATGTTTGCAGATGCTGGACTCCAGTATTTCAGTTACAGATGGTAAGAATGGTCCTTAGAGGTCTTAAGAACTTGACAGTGCTGCAAGCCCTTGATTACTCAGCTCAGAAAAGGAGCATTAAAATGCGAAGTTTGAATGCACCTAAAATCCAGAAAACAAAAGTCTGAAAAATCATTAATTAAAATCATTAAATTAAAAAATTCCCACAAAGCTTTTTAGCCAAAACTGTAGCCTTTTTTCCACCATTCCCAAATATG